>OZ004707.1:189279683-190009683 GCA_963924515.1 Vespertilio murinus
TTGTAATAATATGAACAATAAAGATTTATTTTTTTTAAAAAAATCTGGTTTGGGCTTCCTGACACTCTTTTATCTTAATTTCCTGGTGTCCTGGTTTTCCTCCTGAAGAACAAGTTCTCTGGAACCTTGTTCCCTGCCTCCTTTGACGGTTCATCTCCTCTATCTGTGGTCAGTAAACTGCGGCTCTTAAACCATATGCAGCTCTTTGGCCCCTAGAGTGCGGCTCTTCCACAAAATACTACGGCCTGGGCGAGTCTATTTTGAAGAAGTGGCATTAAAAGAAGTTTAAGTTTGCCCTGACTGGTTTGGCTCAGTGGACAGAGAGTCGGCCTGCGGACTCAAGGGTCCCAGGTTTGATTCCGGTCAAGGGCATGTACCTTGGTTGCAGGCACATCCCCAGTAGGAGGGGTGCAGGAAGCAGCTGATTCATGTTTCTCTCTCATCAATGTTTCTAATTCTCCCTCTCTCTCTCTCCCTTCCTCTCTGTAAAAATCAATAAAATACTTTTTTTTTTTAAAAAAGGAAGTTTAAGTTTAAAAAATTTGGCCCTCAAAAGAAATGTCAATCGTTGTACTGTTGATATCTGGCTCCTTTGACTAATGAGTTTGCCGACCACTGTCCTATATCAGGCATTAATTTGTCTTTTTGTTCTACATTTTCTCCCTAAAAGTCATTCTCCTCTTCAGCCATGATCACACCTGCCTACAGGTTCAGTTACTGTTGCCTGCGTATATTTCCTTATATTCCAGACCTAGGTAGCCAACTATCTAAGCAGTATCTCCTCTTGAACATCTCAAAGTTACCCCCAAATCAAACTCATTATCCCTTTCACCTTTATTCTTTAAAAAAAACACAAACAAGCAGAAACCCACAATCCTGGTCCTCTTCCAAATCATGGCAACATCCTGTCAATTTTACCTTCTGAATGTCTTTCCTCTTCCAAATCATGGCAATATCCTGTCACTTTCACCTATGAACATCTGTCAGAAAGTTCTAGCTCTCTCTGGCACATGTTGTCATTATCGCTCCCTGTCACTTAGACTGTTACACAACAACCACCGAACTTCTTTCGGCAGCTTACTCCCCTCTAATCTGTGTAGATAACTTTTAAAAAACAAGTCTAATTATAAACTCCACTCCAGCCTACTCCAATCTTACTTAAAATCTTTTAATGGCTTTTCACTGCCAAGTATCTAGTGACAATATCTGGCCTCCAATGTTATCTGAACAAAACTGTTCCTACTTTTGTGATGACTTAATTTACTATTAAGTTTAGTTCGATAACTGTGTAGAACAATTAGAATGGCAAAACAGCAATAAACAGTGAGCATTAATTAAAATATCAGCTTGAATAATAGCTGTTGTTATTATCATTACCTTGTTTTTTGCTTACTACAAAATGCTTCCAAAATCTTTAACAAAGATTATCTCAGTAATCTGTTAGGTATTAACAGTCCCATTATAAAGATTAAAAACCTAATTTTAGAAAGGTCATACACTGGCAAATGGCATCATCAAGACCAAAACTGTCTTCTGACCCACAGGGCATGGTTTCCATGTTTTATGATAAAGTCATCAGCTACTACTTTATTTCTAAAATGGCTGAAAGACATTTTTCTAAGATTATTCCATTAATGTTTTCCCAAGATCTATTATATCCTTTTTACAACCTGGAAAATTAAGATGCATACAGTTTAGTAAATTGTCTCAAGTAATTAATGTATATGGAAACAGAATTCAGGTTATCTTACCCACTTCTCTATTCTGCCTGTGTCATGCTGAATAAACCTGACACTATTGAACAAAGGAAAGGAAATCTGGTGTAATAAGCTCTGAGGCCAGACAGACCAGGGTTCAGATCTTACCTCTGTCAATTCTGTGACTGTGTGACTGTAGCAAATAACTGAAGTTTCTGCTTTCTCATCTATAAAATTAAGATAATAGCTAACTCCAAGGTGTGTTAAGGACTAAGTAAGATATAAGCCTAACATAAATGTTATCACTCAATAAATGGTTTAAAGTTAACCATTTAACCACAACAAAAACATTAGCTTTCCCCCAAAAAGGATAGTGTGGAAAGAAAGAAAAGCCAGAGTTTAAGAAAAAGAAAAAAAAGATAATGCTAAAAGTTTTCAGCTCTGCCATTTACTGTCATGCACTCTCGATCAGTCTCCTCTTTTGTACAATGGAGACAATGATACTCAGCCCTTAGCACTGTTATGAGGTGAAATAACAAATAAAAGCACTTTCTTAATTGAATAGTTATAAAATCATTATTATCTGTGTATGCACAACTGCTATCACTGTTATAAATTCTTCGAGGGCATGAGATATCTTAAATCATCTTTCCATAAGTTAACAGCTGGTAGAACAGTCTTCTACCCATTATAGGTGCTCATCAAATGTTGGCTGTACTGATTAAGAAGACAGGATTGCCCTGGCGAGTGTTGCCAAGTGGTTAGAGCACTGGCCTGTGCACAGAAGGATCTCAGATTCAATTCCTGGTCAAAGGCACATACCTGAGTTGCAGGTTCAATCCCCAGCCCTACGCAGGGCAGTTTTCAGGAGGCAACCAATTGATATGTCTTTCTCACATTGATGCATCTCTCTCTCTCTCTCTTTATCTCTCTCTCAAAATCATATGGGAAAAATATCTTCGGATGAGGATTAACAGAAGAAGGAAGAAGGAAGAAGAAAGAAGAAGACAAAGATAAGATTAAACTATGAAAAAGCAACAATTCAAATGAGATCCAGAAGTTCACCCATATAGCACATAAGAAAAGAGAGCTGCTAAGGTAAGTGCACACAGGGAGAACACATGTGCCTTCTGGGAATTTATTTAAGTAGTCTGCAATTTTGTTTACAGAGTAAAAATTATACAATCAAACAAGTAAGTCAGGAGTCATGTGTTAAGTGTTAACCTCCCTGTTTTAGACAATGAAGAGGAGGGAATAAATGACATAATGAATACTTCATAGGTATTTACTGAGTATCTACCGTATTTGCTGGCGTATAAGATGATTTTTTGGCCCTGAAAAATATGCCTCCAAGTGGGGGTAGTCTTATACGGCGAGTATATAACAATCTCTGTATTTTGAGTGGAAATGTTAGGGGGTCGTCTTATACGCCCAGTCGTCTTATACGCTGGCAAATACGTTATTTTAGGGGCCAAAAAATCGTCTTATACGCCGGCAAATACGGTATGTGCCATTCACTACGGTAAGCATGTTTCCGAGATTATCTTGTATCTTCACAATAACCCTGAATGACGGGCGTTATTTTCCCCATGTGATAAATGAAGAAACTGAGGTTTAGAGAGGTTAACTGGAAATGACAAAGGAGGGATTTACATTTAGTAAAGTCTCTAAAAGCCATACTCTTTCCACCATACCATGCCGTCCTCTGATGCCACATTCACTAAAAAGGAGGGCAACTCCATAGGAAAGTGGGGAGAAGATCTGGCAAAGAGCCACATACAGAGCACAGGATGGCATCTGGTTCAGAGTTCTAGACACACAGGAGCAAGTTAATTAGCAGCACCAAACTATACAAACTAAAATGCTTGGAATAACTGTAACGTTTACTCCCCAGCTCTGCAGGTCTTAAAACGGCCCGCACCACTCATTGGTATTAACAACTGAACAGTTCAGTAATTTTTCTAGAATACTCAGAAACAGTACCTTTAACTCACTGCCAGTGCCAAAACAAGCAGGCAATGGAGGTAATATGTTTCCCAGCTTGCTTGTGTTTTCTAGGACCCAAACATTCTTGTACAACTGAGTGTTTTTCTGGCATACGTATTGCTATGTAAAATTCACTTCACAGAACTGCAGAATTAGAATAGGTTCTGTTAGAAGAGTTAAATGATTGCTCAGTGTCTAACGGCTGGATACTGGCCTGGACAAACTCATCTCCTACTCCTCACCCAGTAAGTTTCTCCACAGCACCTCCTCAGCACCTGCCACTCAATGCTTGACCGCCTAGATTTCCTTCTCTATATCTAGGTGTCATGCAGCTATGGCTCCTCTCGGACATTTTCAGTGAATTCAACAAATGTTTGGGGCACTGGGCTAGACAATGCAGATAGCAAAGCGATAGAGCTAACACACTTTTTACTCTCTAGAAAAAGCTACTCTCTTGGGTACATAGTATGTGTATGCACATGAACATACTAGAGTACACGTGGTCCCAGTGACCAGGGAAACCCTAGGCCCCACCTGACTGCTCCAAGGGTTGAGAGGAATACTACCTTGGCATACATGCATCTCAATCCAATGTGTGGTACTCTGGCTGGAAGCTCTGTTCTAGGGCTAATAAGTGAAGGGACTGAAACAAATGTACAAATAACTGTAATGTAAGCACAAAGGAAATAACTGAGGAGACTGTCACTGTCTGCTTTCTTCAAACATAAGTGAGTGGAAATGAAATTAATTCAACTTGCTTCCTTTCATAACTCCTCTTCCAAACAAACCCAAAGACAGAGTATCCCACCCTCTGCCAACAGTTAGCTGAACATCCCACCCACAAGGCTGCAAAGACCCTGGACGCAGATGTCAAGCTCACGGGGAGATGAGAAGTACTCAAAGCACATAGCGTGCCAGAAAAGTTCTTTGACGTCTCACAAATAATATAAGAAATAATCAATAGAGGGAGGGAATTACATTTCAATGTCATATTCAAATATAAAGGAAGAAGCAGGAAAAGCCCCTCCCAGCATACACACGCCCCCATACACACCCTCTGTGGCCAAGCACAATCTCTATAACCCTACTTAAAATTCTGCCTTCTGATATTTATAAATTCAGCCTGCCGAGCCAAGTAGGTCTCTGCAATTCCAGACATCTGGGCTGAAGGGCAAAGGGCAAAGGGAAACTTTCAGAGGCTGGCTAGCAGCCAAGGGCATCACATCTAGGAGGCGCCCTTAGCAACACACAACAGCTGTCTGCTCGAGAGAGCACACGGCCATCTTTGCAAGAAACTATGGATGTTCTTGTTTTCACAACTAAAAGCAGGGTTTATTTTTCCCTATATTGGTTTCCTTGTCCTTGTCCTAAAAGTTATCACGTGTCGTAACTGAAAAACCTCTCCAACCCCAGCATGTCTCCCTTTACCCCAAATTACAATGTCACGGCTAACAATGAATCAAAATAGCATAAGATGTTAAGTTCTTGGCAAATATAAAATGTTTTTAAAATGTCTGGTTATTAATTACTACTCTAGCTGCTATAGATTTGGTTTCTAACTACGAGCAAGTCACTCTTGCAGACTTAATTACTTCCCTCATAAAAATTTAATAACAACAATGACCTACTTCACAAGACTATTGTGAAGGACAATAAAAATGATTAGACTCCAAAATTATAAAAGTTTATTCCTTATTAAGAATCATGCCACCTACTGGCTTTCAATATCTAAAGAGATAGTTAGATCATCGAAGTCAGTGCTCCCCCCTCCCCCCCAAAAAACACACACACACACCACACAGGTGGATCCTGACCAACCAGGAGGCTGCAGCTGCTCAGGGACCGCGCCTTTCACCTGCCCCGTCTGCCTTCTGCGAACCCGCCGCAGCCCGGAGGACGGCCCTGCACCGGAGCTCCCGCTTACGCCCAAGTCTAATTAGACAAACAACATTTAAAAAACAACCACCAACAATGTCACCATCACTGCTGGGCTTTAAAAGCCTAGCACCTGCGAGGAGAAGGGCACACGGCAGCCTGTGCTCGGCGGGAAGGCCGTTTGTGCAAGAGCAGAATCTCGCAGCTTTCCACTCCTTATATGAGCAAGTGCAAACCCTCGCCCCAGCCCTCGGTACTCACCCAGAGGTACATCATGTCAGACCGGGTGCTCAAACTCAGGGGTCAGTTGATCCTGGACTGCAAAAAGGCACTCTCGGTAGGTAAGGAGGTGTCAGAACAGGGGACCGGGGTTCAGGGTGGGGAGAAACTCCCCCCCAGAATCACTTGAGTTTCAAAACACGACCAGTCTCCTCCCCCCTCCTCCCTCCTCTTCAGCTGACTGTTCTGTTGTTCTCTCCTCTCTCTCTCTCTCTCTCTCTCTCTCTCTCTCTCTCTCTCTCTCTGGGAGTTCCCAGCCCCGTGTGTCTGAATTGGAACATGCAGCACACTCTCTCTGTATTTGCCTTTAAGGAATCTCAATCTCTCTCTCTCTCTCTCTCTCTCTCTCTCTCTCTCTCTCTCTCTCTCTCTCTCTCTCTCTCTCTCTCGTCATTCTACTTCTAGAAACACAATCATCACTCACAGAAATTATTTCAAAAGGCAGGGAAGGGTGGGGCTAGTAATAAACCACCGGCACCGGTTTCTAGTGCTAGAGATAAACTAGTTGAAGATGGGCTCTTTAAACATTAATGAAGCAATCGAAAAACTCTGACCTCCAAGACCAAGGGAAGGGAGCCAAGCTCCTCTCTGCCCCAATTCTGGAGCCCCTTGCAGAAGCCACCGTGAATGCAGAACCCGCTCCGGGCCTGCATCCCTCCCCGAAACGCCGGCCTGGCATCACTGTGCTTTATAAACTTTCACCACAAATAATTCTGAATCCTAGATTTTAAAACAGAAAACATTATATATAAATTGAAGTAAGTTTTTGCCTTTTTTATTCCTACATTCTGAGTTCAGAACAAGTCTCTCTTCCGAAAGAAAAAGAATAAGGATTTCAGAGTCAAGTGGGCTTTTTAGCCCCTAGAAATGGCAACAGAACAAGATACAAAGCCTGGGTTTGCAGTCTGGGTCTCCAATTACTATCATCGTGGCCTCGGGAAAGTTATCTAACCTGCCTAGGCCTCTGATTCCTCAACCAAAAACGGGGTACACAATACCATTCCTTTTGAAGTTGTAACTAGATCAAAGGATAGAACTATGTAAACTGGGGACCACATTCTCTAATTCAGTTCAGTTCAACATTTACTAAGTGCCTCCTATATGCCAGACATATATTTATCCATTATGTCCAATGCTGAACATCCAATCATCTGTCCTAGTGGTTTTTATCAGAAAATAACTAACTTCTCCACATGCCAATGCCCATGATTGTTCCTTGCTTGTCTGCCCATTTCTCCATATTCAAATCCAAACACCCAGCCCCGCTGTGACTGATCTCTCCCTCCTCTGGGATCCTGGTGTCGGTAACAAGACACTCACCACCTCTGCCAGTTTCTACTACAGGTATTCCTGTGCTTACCAATCTTGTCTCCTTTACCCACATCTTTCAGGATATCGTTCATTGATTTTAGGCCAGGGAGTCTTCAGCACAGTGCCATGCACATAGTAGGTGCACAATCCGTTCTCAAAGGTGTCTGTGTTTTGAGGAATGTTTCACTCTTTAGCTCATTAAACTGAACTAAAACAAGAGCCCTACACCTTCCAGCCGCCTCAGGGTTCCGGTTCCCTCAGACATGCTGGAACAGCTCTCTCCTGCTTGTAAAATCTCTAAGGCCTGCGAGTCTCACGTTCAAGGCAGGCCCTGTGTAGGTGGTATGTTCTTTCTCCCGTCTGGGTCACCTGCTAGGTGATGTTTCTTTTTCTCGTAGGATAGAAGGAAAGTCACTTTTCCTTTTCCTCTGCACTATGATGTGCCTTTTCTCTCCCACCTTCAATTCCCACTCACATAAACGTATGCTCAGCCTCACCCAAACCTTCGCTTTAGGCAGAACTCCTCTGCTTCCTCTGAAGGCAAGATCACCTCATTTCCAGGACAAAAGAACTTATGAGACAGCCTTTTCCACTTTAATGGAAAATCAAATCTTGACTTTGTATAAACTATTATGTAGAGTGTGTTATATATCCATAATCAATGTTTATATGTAACTTTCCTCTTAGCCAGTGGCCTAAAGCTTATGCCACCAGATCTCCCTATACCACATCCTAAATAACTGTTTTAAAATCACACTAAGAGATTATAGTTCTTTCAAGCTCCTTGGGAACATGAAATTGTTAATATTCATGTTTAAGCAAGTATCAAAACACAATGCAATAAAATTTCACAGACTGTCACTTTAATGGTCTGATCTTTTCATCAAGTTTAGGGTATTCCTGCTTTCCTGCATCGAAGTAGGAGAAAATACACAGAGAGAAGGGAGCCTCGAAATGAAATAAAAACCAAAATACGTCACAAAAACTCTGGCACCTCCAAAGCCCCCACTAGTACAACCATTATAAACTTCTTTGGAACCACAGGAAGAGTTACTAAGTTCCTACTCTAAATGCATCTCTTCCTTTCCTGGGTATAATTTTAAAAACTGGGGAATAGTCTGGTCTAAAATCAAATGCTTTTGTGTGTTTCCTTCACACACACACACACACACACACACACACACACACACCAAAAACATCCTCCAAAAACACCCTCCACAGGCAAGCTAAATAAATCTTTTTATTCATGCTCCTGCATGTCCACATTTCCCTACCTTTTTTTTTTAAAAAAAAAAAAGGGGGGGGGGGGAATGAAAGGAATCAAAGATGTAACAGAAAAAAAAGTTGTCTCAAATCATCAAAGTCAAATAAGGAAATGTACGCTCCACAGCCACACAGGATGCAGACTGAGACACAAAGGTCTAACAGTCCCGCGGTAGGAAGACACCCTGGGAAGGATCAGTCTTATGCACAGGATTAAGATACACACATACTCATTCTATCAGAACATTTTATCAGGCGCTGTTACTGTACTTGGAAGCTTATCAGCCTTTACATTAGTTTGGAGGGGGGGGAAGGGGAGAGGATGTGTGAATTTGAGCACCAGAAAAGAAAGTCTTCCATGGAGGGCCCTCAGGGGAAGTCGGGCATACTTACTTCTGAGAAAGAAAAATCAGATTATCTAGGACAGCAATAAGGGTGCTGCCAGCAATTCTAACCTTACTAGTATAACGTATCCTGAAATCCGGCTTCTGAAAATGCTGGATTTTCCAATGTGAAGAGCATGGTAGGTAGAAAGGATTTTAGAACCACACTTTAAAGAATTTAAGAATATTTTTTCCTCTCACCATTTATGCCCCCTACACCCTCTTCCGCCTCCCGCAATCACCACACTGAGGTCCATGTCAATGAGCTCTTTCTCTCTTTTTTTCTTTTTCGCTCAACCCCTCCACCTCTCCAGCCACCCTCCCCAGCTATCAGCCTGCTCTCTCTTCATGAATCTGCCTCTATTTTGCTTAGAAGTTCAGTTTTTTCATTAGGTTCAACATAGGAGTGAAATCATATGGTACCTGTCTTTCTCTGACTGTCTTATGTCACTCAGCACAATGTTCTCCAGGTCCATCCCTGCTGTCGTAATGAACAGAACTCCCTTCTTTTCTATGGCTGAGTAGTATTTCATTGTGTAAATGTACCACCGCTATGTTACCCACTCATCTACTGAAGGTCGCCAGGCTATTTCCAAGTCCTTAGAGCCACATTTTAGACTCCCTGCCTCATAGTCTAAAAATTCAAGAGACTGTTGTGTTTTATGCAAGTTTCTCTGTGGTATAAAAGGCTGGTGGGGGAACTACGGACATCTGAGGAGCCAACACAATTTCTTAAAAATATTCTTGAGGAGTCAGGCACTGAAAATTTTTCAAAAGAAATCAGAGGCAACCTCTGTACATAACTGATACTCACTTCACTTTAGGATTGGTAGAGACAATACAGACTTACCACAACTACTGAGCTATAGAAATGGGCCATCTGAGGTCCAACTGAATTTTACTTTTGAAAAAAGTTGAAAAGAATGGGGTTCTTTAAACTCTCTTTCCTCCAGCTTAAAATCACAGGCAAGCTAAATGAATCTTTTTATTCATGTTCCTGCATGTCCACATTTCCCTACCTTAAAAAAAAAAATAAAAAAGGAAGAATGAAAGGAAACAAAGAAGTAACAACCACAAAATTGTCTCAAGTCATCGAAGTCAAATAAGGAAATCTACGCTAAGATTCCCAGAGGGCGGTTCTCTATTAGAATCTTGCTACTCAAAATGTGGGCCATGGGGCAGCAGCAGAGTAGCATTAACTGGGGCTTCTTAGATATGGACAGTCTCAGGCTCCTTCCTGAACTTACAGAATCAGAATCAACCCAGGAATGGAAGTCCCGGTGATTCCCATGCACATTCAAATCTGAGAAGCTGGTGAAGACGGGGCACTGTCCTCGGCGGCAGCAGACACTCAGGGAGGGAAGGGGCAGATGTGGTTGCCACTTTCCAGTTAGGGGATCTGTTAGTTAACTAAGCACCCTGCTTGCCGATTTCAATATAAGAAATCAGCTACTAGTTACTGAGGACACGTGTACGGGAACTCTGCATGTGTTATCTCATTGGGTCTACATACTATCTGTGTAAGGTAAGTTCTATGTTCTCTTTATCACACATAAAAACAAACTGGGGCTTAAAATGGTCAAATAATTTGCCCATTGTCTCACACAAATGAGTAGAGAAGCCAAAAGCTGAAAACAAGTTTTTAAGATTCCAAGATCATTTCAATTACAACACACTTACTGATACAAATTAAACCAAGACTACCAGAATCATTGGATTTTTTTTTTTTTTTTTTTTTTTTTACAGAGAGGAAGGGAAAGATAGTTAGAAACATGGATGAGAGAGAAACATTGATCAGCTGCCTCCTGTACACCCCCTACTGGGGATGTGCCCGCAACCAAGGTACATGCCCTTGACCTGAATCCAACCTGGGACCGTTCAGTCCACAGGCTGATGCTCCATCCACTGAGCCAAACCGTTTTCGGCTGGAAATTTTATGCTGGATAGAACCCTGTGGGCTGCCTCTGGCCCTTACCAAGACTGCACACAGTCAGTGATGGAGAAGAGGTTTGGGACCCCATGTACACACACTGCGCCTCAGTTTCCAAAGGCTGGGCCTCCGGTCCAGTACTGCTGCCATGACTGATGCCATTCGGAGAATGATTCCAGAAACTCTTGTTACTATTACCCTCCATGATGCCTAAAGTGAGCTCCAGAAAAGGGTGCATCTCAAAGCTCACCTCTAGGAATGATTTGTTAGAGCTCTTACCCCCATTTTTAGGAAACCTAGAGGGACCGTCCTTAAAAGAGGAAGATGTATTATCTTAAGTGCTCTGCTTTTCTTTAGTATGTTTCAATCATACTCTCAAATAACTACCATATTTCTAACTAACTTGTTCTGGCATCCCCTCTACTACAATTTTTGAGTTCACGAAGTCCCCCATCCCAACCACATTTTCATTTATCCATTCCAGCCCTGCCCTCCACTCACTCCGTGGTCCATAATTACAACCCCTCCCTTGTGAAATCCACAGTAATTTGTTTTCTCCATCACTACCATCTGCCAATACTCCATCCTGATTAAATACAAGTATCTGCCTTCTCTGTGCCGGGGCACAATCGGCTGAATGTTGTGGAGATAAATCATATAACCTAGTTGACTGACTTCATTATGTATTCATAACACAAACCTCAATGGGCACTTGACAATGAATGCCAAACAATCCTACCAAAGCTCCCTTGTAAGTCTCCGGGCTCGTCACTATTACCATTTCTTAGCTACTCCTCAAACCTCCTTCATTCTCTCCTTACCAGCAACCCTCAGCTGTTGCTCTACCCAAATATTTCATTTTAGAAAAGAGAAGCATCCAGACAGCCTCTTCTGTCCACCAAATCTACAATCCTATCTAGAAATGCGTGCATCTCCTCCTCCTTACCTTCTGTTAGAATGAAAACGCATCCCCAGCATCAAAGGCCCATGTCACCACTTGTGCTCATAGGGGAGGACCGTGCTGCTGGCTATCGTCCGCTGTCTCCCTCTCTAATCATTACTGTCCCGCCAGCAAATAAACACATGTCCATCTTCAGGAAAACTCCCCTCTGCTCTCATATACTATCGGGGAAAGTAGACCCTGGTATCCACTCTGGGAGTCAGACTGGCAATATCCAGTTTTGAAATGTGCATGGCCCATGGCTCGGCAATCCACCTCCAAGCAGCATAACTTAGAAAACCTCCTCCGGAGTAGGAAAAAGTACACTAGCAATCTGTAAAAGGAGGGGGAAACCTTCAAAAATACAAGTGCCAGGTAATAGGTGGCTAAACGACCATGGTTTTTAAACAGTCTCCTTTCCTCCTCCTAGCTGCCTACCATTTCTCTGCTCACCACTTCACAGTAAAACCTCTTTTAAAAGTTGTCTCCACTTCACCTCTCATTTCTTCTTCAATCTACTAAACATAAAGTTTCTAAGCTCCCCATTCTGTGGAACTAACTGGTCAATGTCAACCACTTCCACGTCACTTAAACCACTGGGACATTGTGCTGTCCTCAGCTTATCTGACATCACAGGGGGATTCAACAAAGTTGGCAGCCTTCTTAAAGCATTCTCTTCTAGCTTCTGAGATACTGCGCTCCTGGTTTTTTTCCTGCATCACTGATTACTTCCCCGTATCTTTTTCGGGCTTCTCCCTCAACAGACCTCTAACAAGGAAGGGCTCGTCTTGGGTCATCCTCATCTCTTTTTTCAGCATCTCATCCATTCCCTATACCTCCCACACCATCAATAGGCTCACAGTGACCAGTTCTATCTCCGCCTATCGTCTTCTCATGCTCCAGTATGACATGCAGCTGTCTCACAGGCAAGTCTAACATACATGTGCAAAGCTGGGCCTTTAAAGCTCTGCAGCCACCACGTTGATCCCTGGTTTACCCCTGGCTCTCCCCACCTCGGTAAGTGCGATTATGAGAGCCAGAGACCCTTCCCTTTCCCCTCACCCCTCACATCAAACCCATTAGTAAGTCCTGTGGGTCTGACTTCTCTTGATCTCCACCGCCACCACCTTAAGCCAAGCTGGCATCACTCTCCTGGACACTGCAATAGTTCCTCCACTCTATTGCTGCTTCCCTTGAAAACATTCATGACAGCAGCCAGGAGGAACGCCTTAAAATGAAAATCAGATCATATCACTTGTCTGATTCTCTAAGTTCACATTGCACTTAATTTTTTTTTTCCTATCTGAAGTCTGTATAATGGCCTGTAAGGTCCTTGATGGTCTGCTAAGTGCCTGCCTCTCCAGCCTCATTTCATACCATTATCTCCCTTTCAATCGCTATGCTTTACATATACTGATCTTGTGTCAGGGCAGTTCCTGGTCTAGAGCAAATCCATCCATCTCCCTGGCATCCCTGCAACCCTTTCCCCCTCTTCTTGAAATCCCTCCTCACCCTGCCTTCATTCCCTGCAAGGCCGGCTCCTGCTTATCTCTCAGACCTCAGCTTAAGTAACACCTCCTAAATTAAACTCCGGACTCTATCTAGCTGGAGATCCTTCCCCACAGTCCATATTCTCTATCACTGTGCTCTGTTTGTTTTCCTCCTAGCAGTTATAAAAATCCATAACTTATTTATTGGCTTTTCTTATTTGTTAGAGATTTATCTATTGGAACGTAATATCCTGTGTACATCACACACAACTAAGATCTAATAACCATGTGGAACATTTTACCCCTTGACTTTTGTTAGGGAAGGTCAAAGTTATTTGTAGGCGTTACTGGCACTCAGGCAACTGTCTAACCAAGTCCTATAAATAAAGTTAGAGTGCCACTAATTTTGCTCTACTTACCAAAAGGACAAAAGGTTAAAATTTTACCCTAGCCACAAATCATAACTATACGCCAGCATCAATGGCTTTATAATACTAGTTTGAAAAAAATCATAATATTAATATAAAAAAGCAGTTCTAATCTAATCACTTACTTAAGCTAATTTGAGCATGAAAAGTCTGAACTGTCTCCCTCCCAATACTATAAATTTGCTCAACACAATAAAATAATAGCATCCCAATCCAAGTTCCACTATGATCAAGCTTGCTGTACAGAAGTTAATTGCCTAGAGCCTAGAACCATGTGCCTACACGGTGGCCACTTGTTACATGTGGTTATTTGAGTTTCATTTCATGTAAATTAAAAATGAACATTAAGATTTCCATTCCTCAGCCTTAATATTAAAATTTCAGTTCCTCAGTCCCAGTAGCCACATTTCAGGTACTCAAGTACCGCATGAGGCTGTGGCTATTATAATGGACAGGGCAGATGTGACACATTTCCACTGACCCAACAATCTCTATTGGGCAGAACTGGTGTAGAACATGTTAATAACCAGGAAGTAAAAGGCCCTCTAATCTCCCAGAATATCAAACTGTTCATGTACCTTCATCAGCAGAAAAGCTCCACCAGGCTTTCTCTCTAAATCTATTTATTTTTATTTTAGAAATATTTCTGTACTGATTATCTGGCTGCTTGCCCACCAAATATTAAAGCAAATTAGGAAAGGGAGCTAGGAAGCAGGAGGGAATAAGAACCAGAGGAAAGAGGAGTATTATATTAGAGGCAGCCACATCAGAAACAAGAGAGGACCAAGAGGAAAAAAATCTAAACAAGCAGATATCAAAAAGTAGACATGTCAAAATGAGTTGATATAGTAATAAGAAACGAACAGGAATTCCTGAAATATCAGTCTTTTACAGTCCTCAACAATAACTGATGTTGACAATTGTGTTAAACCATTAAGAAAAGCATCTAGCATTATACTACTGAGAAGACAAATTTATAGTTACACAGCACATTTTATAAGGATTTATTTCATCCACAGAATGGAATACTATATAGCCTCTGGGGAGGGATGAGGATGCTCTTAAAATACTAATATGAAATACTCTACTACATGTCTTTAGGTGTTTTTTTAAAAGCTTCAGAACAATATATATTGCACAGTACCATTGAATTAAAAAAGGGGGGGAGCAATAATTATATACAAAAAGGTACCCCTTGACTCTAGGGGGAAGATACTGGGGATTCAAGACAGGAATGCAGAAGCAACTTTTCACTGTGTGACCATTTTGTACCTTTTGAATAAAGTCATGTAAAGTTTTTTATTAAAAAAAAAGAATAACTTTTAATTTAGGGGGGGGGTGAAAAGCAAGTTATTTATATAATCTAATGCTTATCTGGGCATCAAAAAAACTCAAGGAAAAAGATTACTTTTTTCTTTACCAATGACTAGTCAACTAAATATATAACACATTTATTAAGAATAAGTATTTTATATATATATATATATATATATATATATATATATATATATATATATATAATTTTACAGAGAGGAAGAGAGAGAGAGAGAGTTAGAAACATCAATGAGAGAGAATCATCGATCAGCTGCCTCTTGCACACACCCCACTGGGGATGTGCCCACAACCAAGGTACATGCCCCTGACCGGAATCGAACCTGGGACCTTTCAGTCCGCAGCCTGACATTCTACCCACTGAGCAAAACCGGTTTCAGCAAGAATAAATATTCTTAATAAAAAACTATTTGAAGTCTCAATACCTGATTTCTAAAAACATGAAGTTGAACTTCTAAATCTATCCCCCTAATCTACTGTCCTTAAACTTCAATACCAAAATAATAGAAATAAACTTTTAACTTAACAATTACTGATTTCTATTAATGAAAAGAAGTCAAATACACACACCCATTTTCATCATCTGTAAAATAGGTAGTATTGCCCACAACACTATGATGTCAGATCCAAAAAAAATCAAGTATGTTAAACTACTTAGTAAACAGCATTATATACTACTAGAGGCCCAGTGCATGAAATTCATGCAAAGGTAGGGTCCCTAGGCCTGGCTGGTGATCAGGGCCCATCAGGGCCTTCCTTCCCTTGGCTGCCGGCTGACAGGCGGGAGCAGGAGCCATCCTTCATTCTACACCACCCCCTGGTGGTCAGTGCCATCATAGCAGGCGATAGAACTCCTGGTCGGTCTAACTCCCAAGGGGTCAATTTGTATATTAGCCTTTTTTATATAGGATCATTACCATTACAATCACCATAATACCAGCATGTGAGTTACAAAACAAAAATGAGATGAAAGTAATTAAATAAACAGAAACTTGGGCTTGGAGCCCAAAGAATGCTGTGAACTTGTTAAACCTCTTGCACCAACTTTATTATCTCTTTATTTGCAGAAAATATTACACCAGGGACCTCAGTGTACTTCTTTAAAGCATTGAAGAAGAAATGGGAGTTAAGTGGTTGTGAAAACAAGAGTAGTAAAAGGTTTAAAGCAATTAGGGAATAAATATATCTGAAATACTTAACTTCTTTTAGCATTTTACAAGTTGTCAATATGTAGTCCAACAAATTTTAAACTAGTGCTAGCAGTACAGTATTTCTCTTCTACAATTTATTCATTTAAAATAAAAATACTAAACACATGTATTTTATTTCTACTGAGTATACACCATTCTATTATTTAAAAGTGGGATGCCATTTTGAAAAATAAACAAGTGAGATCCTGTGATGCAGGAAGACAATTTTTAACCAGTGCACTAAGGCATAGGTTGTATATCTGAAACAAAAACGGCTTAATCTTTTTCATTTTTTGCACTTAGAAATGATTTAACTTCTCCAAAAGATGCTTTGAAGACTGAAGCAAATGAATTTACTTCTTGAAGCTATTAACTCACCTCTGAAACTATTTCTGGTGACGACTTCAATCCATACCCACATTTGTGCATGAGTCGTACTACACAGTATTGTTCAATGCAGTCTATTTCGAAAAGTATTAATGGTCGAATAATTTTGAGAAACAGGAATTAAGCAATTTCACTATTTGTCAAATTTCAGCTTTCCATAACCTCCTAACAGCACACTAAAATTAATAGTTACTTTTTACTAATTTCAAATATATTTGCAGGGGGAAAATAAGCTATCCAGGAGTTTAAGAGATTAGCTGCCAGGCAGATAGATGCCAAGAATTTGTTGCACAATTTAAAGGGTTACAATCAGGAAAATGTGAGTATGAGAAACAGACAGACAGCTTTAAAGTTTTATACCAAAGGTAATGCTGATTTATACACTCCGCTGCTCTGAACGACCATATTCAAGCAGCTTTGAGCAAGCAGTTAAGATTTCTGGAGAATCAGAACTCTGCCTTTCCTGGATGATACACTTAGAATGCCTATTTATGAGTCTAAAAGTATGATGAGGTTGAGGGTCTTCTGAACTACCAGGAAAGAAAATCTATCTAATCCATGCTAGACTGGACTAGACCATTCTATCCAGACCTCACTGATGGTTTCAATATCAAAGTTCTCCCAAAAGTTAGCACATAACACACTCTAGACACTTACTTTCAGGCTATGACTACACTTTTAATAACGTAAGTAAGTTCTATGGGACTTAGTTTAATCATTTCAGAAACATAGTTTATTTTTAGTAAATATAATAGTCCCCCACATGGGAAGCTACAACCATGCCAAAAATTTCTATGAGGAGATAAAACCCTATTTATAGAGCTATCAGTTGCTCCTTGCTTAGGTGGTAACATAGTTTCCACTTTAATCCTGATATGACCTCCCCTGACTTCTCAGGTCTCTAATGTTCTTTTCACCCTAAAGTTGCTCACATTTATCTCTATCTCCACAGGGTACTTAAGTTAAGCTACTATGGGGGCGGGGAGGGGGGGTGAGGGAGAAAAGAATCTTGTTTCCCTAACTAAGCTTTCTCCTTTTCTGGAGACTTTTAGGTAAGTTTCAGAAAAAAGGAGAAGAAAATTGTTCTTCATTTGGTGAGTTTTGGGGGAAGAAACATTCAGCAATCATCAAGATTCCTGCTACTCAGGTGAGCAATTTATGTGGCAAATGGGGCCATTGATGTCTTCATCTGTATATGATTTAGCTTAAAGTTTTCCATCTTGTAATAAAACAACACGTTTCTAATATACAGAATACTGTACTCAAAAGCTAACCAGGAAACCAAAAGATAAATACGAGATTTAACTTTTCTTTAAAATTGTGACCTCAGAAATTGAGCTGTTGTTTTACATTAGCTGCTGGCATCTTTACATGCTTCACTTAGAGTGCTATGGAAATTATGGCTATGACTCCACCCACAATTCTATAAGGGCATCTTCCTCTGACTTGGTGAGCCATTTTCATTGCTTCCTTTCACTAGCAGCAGCATGACCCAGCCCCACCTCACCCCAGCCCTGCCCCATGCCATCCTCTGGGTGAAACTGTATATTAACCCTGTCTTTACAGCTCTTGTAAACCCTAACCCCCTTCATCTCTGAACACCCGTAATTTACTGTCCCTGGTTCACTTCTTTTTTCTTTTTTGCAATCTTGAGCATATACTGCCTTTTGTTATTAACCGCATGCCTGTAGGTCTTATATCCTGAATGAAACTGCAAATTCCACTCAGCTATGAGCTCCCCATGGCAATGACCATGTCTTACTTGTCTCCGTATCATCAGTGTCATGTCCAACGACTGCACATAACAGGCACACAGTACACATTGTTAAAGTGTCTGTTCGCCTGATCCAGGTGGTGACAGTGCAGTAATGACCTTTCACTTAGCGAACCTCACGTTGCACACAACTGGGAAGGCCCAACAGAACTGTAGTAGAATTGAATGGCAAGCAACTCCTGAGGGGAAGGAGAAGCAGGGGCCATTCAGTAATACCAACACATCTTCCACTGGACTCTCCTCATCGTTCCCGGGTGATCTGAGAGATAATGAACACAGAACGTACCAAACAAGGGGCAAAGGATAGCATTTCCTTACCCCAAGAAAACTCCAGCTGCCTTGCTCCCTATATATTACTCACCCTCTGAGGCTGACCTCCTCCTGCCCACCCCAATCCATAGTACTATCCCTAACCCTCCAGTGCCTGATGTGGTTACTTAGCATTTTTACTTGTATCAACAAGGGATGGATGGCTTTAAGTTTCATGGAAAATAAATCAAATTAAACATGGGTACCTTCACCTGACTGTAAGAGTTAGCAATCACCTTGACTTGGGGTGGTAAACACAAAATACAATGTACAGGTGATGTTTTGTAGAATTATATGCCTGAAAGCCATATAATTTTATTAACCAGTGTCACCACAATAATTTAAATCAATCGATAGATAAATAATGTTAGCAACCACCAGAAAATACTTCTTTTAAAATATTTTTCAACAGTTTAGTTTATCATATAAAATGGCATTCCCCCCCCCCCCCCCCGCTTTTTTTAAATTGATTTGAGAGAGAGAGAGAGATTTGAGAGACACATCGATTGGTTGCCACCTGTACACACCTGGACCGGAGACTGGTCCAAAAGTCAAACCTGCCACCGTTGGGTATATGGGATGGTGCTTCCTCTTTAAAAGAAGATATATGGAAGTACTGAAGAAGGAACTTAGAGTTTGGAAGTGAAATAGAACAGGAATCAAATTGACAAATCACCACTCACTAGCTGTGACCTTGAGCAAGTACTTTAACCTCTCTTGACCTGTTTTCAACTAACTCTGTTCTTCATCTATAAATGCAGGGTTATTAGGAACATTAGAAATAATGTATTAAAACACCTAGGTGAGTGCCCGGCTTAATAAATTATAATTGTTAATAGCTTTGCTTATTGTCATTTTTCTTAGCCCACAATAAACAGCAGAAAATGACCCTTGGAAAATACAACATTTGAAGGCTTATCAATATAATTTATTTTCAACTGACAACAAGAGAATATCAGTAATATTCACCTAAAGAGAGCTCTTTTCTCTGGATTTAAAAGTAAAATCTGCAGGCCCTAGTGTCATCCTGCACACAAAAAGGTTGCTGGTTAGATCCCCGGTCATGGGTTGTGGGCTAAGAGGGGCAAGTGGCATGCAGCAGGCAGCCAAGAGATATTGCGTCCTCACACCGGTGTTTCTCCCTCTCTCTCTCTCTCCCTTTCTCTCTCTCTAAAAATCAACAACTATATATATATTTATATAATTTTTTTTTAATTAAAAACTGCAGGAAGAGAAACACACAGTGTTCCACTGGGCAAGATGTCCCTATTAAGCCAGATGGTGGGATAATTTATAAAGACTAATGAAAACTAAGCCCTTAGGGGGAGGGGGCACCTAAAGGGAGATAGCTGCCGCAGAGACTCCGGGCAGGGGGAACCCAATATTGCAGGAGGTGTGTCACTGAAAGCTTTGAGTAAAGGAGATGTTTTTTAATCTCCTCAAAATTGTCCCTTAAACCAGAGATGCTTACCTGAGCGTCATAAACAGGGGGCGAGGGGAGAAGGGGGAGCCTGCGGCGTGTGAGAGGGGGGTTGCTGCGGGAGTGGGAGAGGCCGGTGCCAGGATGAGAGCTGGTTACGGAGGACAGAGACCACCAGCCGCACCGCTGTCTGCTGCGGCTTCCAGGGGATGGCAGGCATGTTTATGTCCCTCACCTGCTCTGTGAAGGGGAGACATAGGGTTTGGGCTTTCCACACGGCAGGATGGGAAAACGATGAAGGGTTAAAGCTTTCACGATAGAGCGAGTGCTGGAAGGACTTCAGGGATTTCTAGCAGCCCGGCGAAATGGAAGGAACCTGGGCACGAGGGCCAGATGGGCCTGCCTAGGCGTTTGACCTTGGGCAAGTGGGCCGGCCTGGGCAGCCTTCCCTCCTCGCATCTACATCGGCCGGACAGCATTTGCCTGCAGAGGACAAGCTGTGAACACAAACTGCTTCAGAACTGGCACTCAATGCAGGTTAAATGGGGCTTTCCCCCAAACCTCGGGCTGGCCATACATAAAATACGCCGATGGCTGGTATATCTAGCGATATCACAAACATTTGTTCTCTCCCTTTCCTCTTCTGCTAGCTTAGCAGAAAGGGAATCGAATCAAGTCCAAGTAGGGAAAGTGACTTTCCCGAGGTCACACTGGCAGAGTTGGGGCTTAAATCAGTTTCTCCAAGCTCACCGCTGCACCTTGCCTCGTTTGTAACATTCCTTTGGGGACCCAGCAAGCTTCGCTTAGTGTTTATTATGTGGGTTCAGAGTCGATTCGAACAAGAGAACAAACTGACTGCAGTGCCAGCGGCTCCCTGTGAGTCAGACACCCAAGAGTTAAACACTCAGCCTCGGCCAGAGCTCCAGAGGCTGCGGTTGGCAGACTCCTTATGGGAGGAGGCCGGGAGGCGCTGAAATCCATTCCTCGGTATGATTGGCTGGTCCTAAAGGAGGGCGCTGGGGGAGAGGAGAGCGAGAAGAATGTCACCCGATCCCCGCGGTAAACAACAGCAGGAGCATCTGCTCAGGTTTTCTGCTAAATCCGTAAAGTATTCTGAACACTTGACCACCACACTCCTAATGCTGCCCCTCTGACCTTCACAGACAAGAGGGCCTTGTCCTGCACTGACCGGATTCTTAGTAATGCGATCTGGACGAACAAATGCAAAGGGACAGTTTAATATTTCTCTGGCACAAAGTTAGTACCCAACGCTGGTGCTCTAGGTGCTTGAAATCGGCGCAGCCGTCGTATTCCTCCCACCCCCTCGCCGCTCTCAGGAACCAGCCCGCTCCCCCCTCCTCCACCTGCCATCTCACATACAAGAGGAGGCAGCACAGTCCCATCCCCTCCTCCGAGTGGCTCTCCATCCGCTTTAAGAGGAGCCCCCTCCTTTTAAAAAGGGTATCTTATTGCAAGATGCAACCTCTCTGTAATTATGTTAGCACACATGTGCAAAGCAGAGAACGGGGAAGGCTTGGGGAGAGAGAAACCCAATACCTTGCCAAATCCATCGGGAAGTCTGCCCAAGTTATTAATCCGGGCCCGGGCCACTTAACTGAATTGGTTGAGGCAATGCCCTTCAATTCAGGCTACACCCCCCCCCCGGGGGGGGGGACAGTGCAGGAAGGGCCGTCTCAAAATCTTATTATCCCAATCACACTCCGGTTCCTCAGAAGTTTCTCTCTCCCACTTCAAAGGTATACACAAACCTTTCAGCTCTGAGCAGAGGACGAGAGGCCGGCCCTCACCCCCAGTGCACTTCCGGGGCTCCGCAGACTGGTCACCGAGGGCCCTGAAAACTGCATTCTCTTTGTCCTTACATTCGAAGGCGTACATACAAAAGTCCCAATACTGAAACGCAGGGAGAGAGGAGAACTAAAGACAGACTAAAGAGAACACCTCCTACTGAATGAGGACACCGGGGGGACCTTGAAGAAACCAAGTCCGTCCAGGGACCAACTGGAGTCCACCTTAGAGTGGCCCCAGGGACCAAACGGCCCGAAAGACCCCTCCCTCAGGACTGTGGGACCAGCAATGACCTGAAACCACGGTGGACTCAAAGAGCAGGGGCACCTCACCGTGGGCCCAATGAAGCAGACCGGTTTCAGGAAGTTGCCGGCGCTCCTTATGTCTCCTCTTTGTTTCTGCTTTATAATACTAACACCAGATTTCACCTAAACTATGCTGCTAATGCCCTTTGCTAACACCGACGCCTCACTTATAAATCTCAGGGAACATAAGTGACTCAGCTCTCTTTTGCAGGAATGTTCAGCAAATTAATTATCCAAGGAGACTCCATGTGGTCACTAACCACACAGGCTCGGCGTCAGGTAGGCCTAGGTTTGAATACCTGTTCCACCACTCCCGAGCTCTGACCCAACCCTCTCCAAATCCCAGGCCTTTCTTCTGTCAAATACGGCTTCCACTGTCTGCCTCCTACAGAGAGTGGTTAAGAATACTGAGGAACAGAGGGTGTGTGTGTGTACTTAACACAGTACTTGATGCATTACTAAGCATTCGATAAATAAGAGCTGACACTATACATTATTACTGCGGATTACAAAACAACTCCTATAAAGAAACAATACTGCCACCTGACAACTGTATTATCATCCTGTACCTTAGCCATCCCATCAGAGAGTGGTAAACAGCAGAAAAATGCCAAAGATTACTTAATGACTCTCTATGGAACAGTATGCCAGGTGCTAGGGCACAGAGTGAAGGACACAGCCTCTGCCTATAGAGCATCTCCCGCCGAGGAGGGACACAACAGAGAGGAAGTCATGAGGAGGATGTCATGTACCAGGGGATGGGGTCTCGGTAGGGAACCACTACTCAGTGCTTGTGCTCGGGGTTTTGTGTAATTCTAGTCCCAGCAGTGTGGGTCATGTTGAATAGATCTACTAAGGTCATGGTCAGGAGAGTGCAGGAAAGGAAAGCAAAGTCTATTCTGGAACTCTACACACTCAGTGTGAGAGGCGGGGAGAGTGGGAATATGTAGAGTGGGGCAATTTTGGTCTTTTCACATTATACCAAGCAAAAATAATACCAAGCATGGAGTTGGCAACCATGACCAAGCATTTTCAGGCAGGCACTACACAATGACTGCTTATTGGCTTAGCGCAGCAGTACATACAATTTTTAGCAAACAGACATGGAGCTCTCAAAGAATTACACTCGTGTAATAAAAAAACATACATGCTCACTGGAAACCATGTACTGGGGAAGACCAGAAGGGCTGGATTCTACTAGTCAGTGGCATGCAAACGCACATTAGTGCTCTTTCTCTCTTACAGACTTTCATCATCATAATCCCAACCTGGTACCCTCTCACACACCCCTTCAGGTCTGCACTGGTGATGGAGTAGAGCAGGGCCAGGCCCCTCCTTGGTCATGACATCCATCATCAGGTAACAAAGTAACACTGGGGGGAAGCACTGAACTGAGAATGAACGCTCTACATCACAGACCCGCTCTGCCACTACCAAGAGCTCTAAGAATCTAAGACAATAGCCTTGGGAAAGTCGCCCAACCTCGCTGGGACTCAGTTCCCCACATGCAAAGCAAGGGCGATGTGATGAAATCTAGCTCTGACATTCAATAATTTCGGACCTGAGGGCCAAGTTGATGTTCCCTACCCTTTTCTTGTTTCAGTGTTAGGGCAGGCATGCCACAGAGAAGCCAGAGTGTTAAGACGAGTGATTATAATTCTCTCTCCAAACTAGATGAAAGTTCAGGCACAGGAGAAAGCCAGCACACATTTCTGAAACATAATCTAAAAGGTTTGGGGACTTACAGTCCTGGCCTAGACCATTCGTTTTATGAAGGTCAGGACTTTTTCTTCTTGGACGGGAGAGCAGGACAGAAAGCACCAGAAAGCAGTGGGACAGCAGTAAAGGACCTAGCCATGGAAGGGCACATCACCTGCTTGCTCGGGAGCCTTCCTAACACTACATGGAGAAGGACACGCTGGAGCCTTAGAGCAAGCATTCATTCCAAAAATACAGAAATGAGGCTGCTATTTATGGCCAATGGGTCAGGACCTGAAAGGTGGGTGTAATCTTCACTGAACAAATCCTATAGTCAGAAATAATCTTGCAACTGCCAGCACTCAACAAACTGGCAGCTCTTTAGAGAACTCTCTAGGGACCCAGCACTGCAGTAACCAAGGGAAATGTATCCAGATTAGATCAGCACGGGCCTCTCTGGTTCCACGTGAAGTATTGTAGGGGGCAAAGGCACTGGCCAACACACAAGATTCACACAATGAGCTCCCTGAGGGCTGCACGTGTTCAGGTCAGAAGAGCTGTCGCTTTGCTACAAATGCCTCATAAGCAGCAGATGCCAAGTATCCTATTTACCTAGTGATATCTTTAGCTACAATTCCTCAAGAGAGTCTAATAGGTTTGTTTTTCAGCATAGTTGCCCATTCTAACCATTTTAAGTTAGAAAGAATGATTCTTATTTATTGTCCCATTCATCCCCTTTACCTTTGTCTAACTAAAATGAAATCCTAAATAAGACGTGGTGGTCCGTGAGGTCCGAAAGGTTGGTGACCACTGCAATAGAGTATTATCCTATAAAATAAAGAGGTAATATGCAAATTGACCATCACTCCAACACACAAGATGGCCGCCCCCATGGAGACACAAGATGGCTGCCACAAGATGGCCAGCAGGGGAGGACAGTTGGGAGTGACAGAGCAGTTAGGGGTGACTGGGCCAGCAGGAGAGGGAAGTTGGAGGCAACCAGGCCAGCAGGAGAGGGCAGTTAGGGGCAATTGGGCCAGCAGGGGAGGGCAATTAAGACCAACCAGGCTAGCAAGGGAGAGAAATTAGGGGTGACCAGACCAGCAGGGGAGGGCAGTGGGGGGGGGGGGTGACCAGACTAGCAGGGGAGGACAGTTAGGGGTGATCTGGCTGGCAGAGGAGGGCAGTTAGGGGCGATAAGGCCAGCAGGGGAGGGCAATAAGGCAGGCAGGTAGGCAAGGCCCATGCCCTAAATTCAAGCACGGAGGGGAGGGTGTCCTTAGCCCAGCCTGCGCCCTCTCCAATCTGGGACCCCTCAAGGGATGTCCAACTGTTGGTTTAGGCCCGATCTCTGTGATCCGAACAGGCAGTCAGACATGCCTCTCACAATCCAGAACTGCTGGCTCCTAACCGCTCACCTGCCTGCCTGCCTCATCGCCCCTAACCACTCTGTCTGCCGGCCCGATCGCCCCCAACTTCCCCCTCCCTGCCAGCCTGCTTGCCCCCAACTGCCACCCCCAACTGCCCTTCCCTCCTGGCTTGATCTCCCCTAACCGCCTCTGCCTTGGCCTGCCACCATGGCTTTGTCCAGAAGGATGTCTGGAAGGTCTCCCGGTCTAATTAGCATATTATCCTTTTGTTAGTATAGATTGAGTCCATTTATATGAAATATCCAGAAAAGGCAAATCTATAGGGACAAAAAGTAGACTAGTGGTTTCTTAGGACTTGGAGGGGTACGGAGGGTAGAGGAACTAGAAAATGATGACTAAGGGGTACGTGGCTTCTTTGTGGAGTGATCAAATGTTCTAAAATTGGTTGTGGTGACAGCTGAACAACTGTGAACGTAACAGCTGTGAACATACTAAAAGCCAATGAACTGTATACTTTAAATGAGTGAACTGTACACTTTAAATGGGTAAATTGTATAATATCAACTTATATCTCAATAATGGTGTTAAAAATGCCTCAAAGGAATGCAACCTCCTCTAGCGAGAGAAATTTAATGAGATTAAAAGTTAAATATACTTTAAAAAAAAATTTATTTTATTCCGGCCATCCCTTGTTTCTAAAGGCTCATCACACCTTCCTAGCAACTGCTCATTTTGCTATTTCCACCCCTTGCTCCACTGCAATCTCCAGCTCAGGCTTATGCTCTTCCCAAGTTGGAGGTTGCACTGCTTGGGTCTTAAAGTCTACCCCAGCTCTATCTTTATTTTAGTGCTCTTCCTTTTACATATAGTTTCCCTCTGTCCCTGAAAAAATAGTAAAATCACCCCAACCTGCCCTCCCCAGCGGAAGCTAATGACCTGATGCATGATGAAAAAAGAATGAACATAAATGACACTATAAAAGCACAAGTTTGGGAGTTTCAACAAATCTGGGTTCCAATCAAAGCATCTGAATGAATTACTCTAAATCTCACTCGCAGTTTCCACTTCCACAAGACTTGGGGGGGGGGGGGGGGAGTGCACGACCTAATGCATCTAATGCATGTGATCAGTATAAAACTTAAATGGGAAAATCTATGTAAATGATTACTATGATGCCTGGCACACAGAAGGAATTTAATAATTAATAACCATTATTTATAGAAGCCTCATGCCCAGTCTTTTCATACTGTCATCTAGCACATCAGCCTGTGTGTCAAAAAGGTGGAACAAAAGCAGGCCATCAGTACCATCAAATTGTTTATAAGCATTCTTCTGACTATTTATTTTGCCCCATCTCACTCACACATCACTAATCCAGTCTTAATACTTTTGGAGTTTTTACTTCAATCATTTTTTTCTAGGCTCACTTTAACCTCAAATATTAGACTCAGTATTGTCTCTCCCCCACCATGTTCCCTCCTCAAACATAATCTGTATGTATCACCTTATTGATAACACGTAAAGCCACCGTGGGTGAACTGTTTACCCACAGTAGCCAAGCACTCAGTATCCTGTCCTCATAAAAGCCTATCATCGAATCAATACAACTTAAGATGAAGTTTAGAAGATATTATGACAGAATCTTACAATAGAGGCCTAGGCAGCCATGAAAATGGTGCTACAGAAATAGTTAATGGCATGAAAAGGTATTTACAATGGAATAGGAAAGAGCTGGAAGTACATTACAAAATTTTGTACAATGTAATGACATTTTATAAGAAATTTAAAAATGTGTGTATATGCAAATACAGCTGTACCGAAATAAGATTAGACCAACAAACAATAAAAATATAAAGTTAAATATATCAAATTCTTTGGTCTGCTGTATTTTCTAAATTTTCTTTTATGAATGTATATTGCGTTTAAGAAAAAGTTTAAAACAGAAATTTAAAAATTACAAATATTCTTATCATTTTCTTAGCAGATACTATAGCATGGCTCTGGAGTCAAAAAGACCAGGATTCAAGTCTCTACTCTACACTTAATGCATGTACAACTTTAGCAGTCACTGGAACTTGTAGCTTTGGTGTTCTCATCTGGGAAAAGCAGATGAAGATGAACACCTTAGCGGAATGCTCGGCACATGGTCTCAGTAGCCTCAGTGTCCTATTCTCTGGCAGAGGTTCTCAGCGTGATCAGAGTCACCTGGAGACCCTGCTGAGCCCAGAGATGGCCCCATCCCCCGCGTTTCTGATCCAATAGGAGTGGGGGGGAGGAGATCATGAATTTTGCATAAGTTCCAAGGTGACACTGATACTGCTGGTCTGTAAAGCACATTTTGAGGATTACTGCTCTGGGTAATAAGAGCAAAGTCTTCTTAGAATATGCTACACAGATATTAATTGCGTACTCTTTCAGAATAATATTATTTCAGAAATATTTGCTCAGTGGATACTGAATTAAATTAGAGCCTAATACTGCTCATTCGCTTAAAATCTCAGACTTGACAATATAGGATAATTCACTCCAAGACATTGAGGGAATTGGTTTTCCACTTACGTTCGAAACAAACAATAATTAGGATTGAATTTAGCATATCTGACTTCAGCATGGGACAAAATGTCTGAGAATGTGGACAGGGATACAACAAAATTCAAGAGAGAGACATTGTGGCTGCGCTATGGGTGAGGGGAGGGGGAAGGGGGGAGCAGTCTCCAGAGTGTCAGAGCACTTGCTTTGCTCCAGGTGCCCTCTGCTGACGGGAACAGACATAGCCACTTGCTCCACCGCTCCCTCCCTTTTCTCCTCTCCTCCCAGGAGAGCCAAGAGTCCTTGGAGTGTGGCTCAGACTTGAGGAAAGGTTTCCAGTTGGGCAATTTTCCTAAGCCCATCCACAGTCGGGGTAGACCTTTTCTTCTGTCAGCGTTCCCCTTTTCCTTTTACCTGTAACTTACCTCCCCAACACTTTAACTGCGTCAGGAGGGCAGAACAAGTGAACAGCATTTATCACAAAGGTCCAGGCAGCGAAAAGTAGTTTGAGAAAATTTTAGAGCTGGCAAAGATGTCTAATATTATCATCTCCAACTTCCTCGTTGATATGAGGAAACTGAAGGACTGAAGAGTAGAGTGACATATACAAAGTCACAGTCTCAGTGGCCAAGCCAAGTTTCCTGACTCCTGCATGACTCATGGTCTTTCCACTATATCGTACAGTCTTTATTTGGAAACAGTTTTCATTTAGTCATTACCAAGACAAGGAGAACTGAATTTTAACCAATTCATAGAGGGTGAGAAACTAATGAACATGTAACTATTCCTGAGAGGAGAGGGAGAGAAAAAAAAATTCCACCTCTTTGTACTATAAAAATGAAGACTTTCCTACTATAAACACTTTCTTAATAGCAATCATTTTTAAATTAAGTTAATCTTTACAGGGTCAAAAACTGCACTGATTATCAGCAGGTTAAATGTCTAAATCAGGAGGAGCCAAACTATGGTCCACGGGCCAGATCTAGCCCGTGGCTTCTTTTTATACTACCCACGTACAATGTACAGACCATAAGCTAAGATGGTTTTTACATTTTTAATGGGGTGTGGGGATCAAAAGAAGCATAATGATGTGACATTTTTATGAAATTCTGATTGCAGTGCCCGAAAATAAAATTTATTAGAACACAAAGCCATCCTCATGCCTTTATAGCAGTATATAAACTATGCTTGCTTACTTACTACAGCAGCAGAGGTGAATAGCTGCACCAGAGACTGTGTGGCCCAAAAGAGCCCAAGATATCTCTCTGATCCTTTTACATGAAATGTTTTCCCATTCCTGTTCTAAACTATTGATAAATGTGATATGTGAACCTTTGTTCAAATCAAAATATTGGGTTATACATTCTGTGGAGGTCCGGTCTCAGTCGTGAGCTCCCCACAAATTTAGGAGTCCTGCACAGGGTGAGGGGATGCACAGGGTGGGTGGCCTGTACGGCCTGGCAACCTGTTCTCGCCTCCATACAAGCAGAGGGCACTGTGCTCAGCTTTGACGTGGTTTTTAATTGCTATTTACCAGCAATGCTATAAAAGCATTCCCACTTTATAAATGAGGAACCAAGCACAAGAGATAAGGCAGGTTAAACATCATGCCTAAACTAGAATTTGAATCCGGACCTGCCTGATACCAAAGTTCTCTGATCACTCCCCAGTGTTTTTAAACATGTCCCAGTCCACTGAGAGGTTCATGGGCAAAAGGAAGTCCTGGGGGTGGGGCTCCACTTACTTTTTGTATATATTGTGTCCATATAATTTGTTTGAAAGGGAATTTGCTGTTAGAAAATGTATTTAGATGGTCAGCGGACCTTTTCAAAAGCTAAACTCTATGCCACTTATTACCACCTTTGGCAAATCTCTCACAAAAATGGAAAGCTTGATATTCTCATCTACCAATGGAGATGAAAACTCTGATCCCCTACACACAGCGCACACTGGGGTCTCACCAAGATCAAATGAGAGTGAATATGAAACCGTTACATGAGATTACAGAAATAGAGAATTATCGTGTCAGAGAAGTGCTGGAGAGGAGAGCAAATAGGGAAATAATACTTGTTGCTAACTGAAGAAAAATCAAACAGGCAAGTAAAATGTAAAAAAAAACCAACCATGCAAGTAAAAGTAAGAAAGTAAAAGACATGTACACAGTAGAAATACCATGAACTTTGAAATCTTGATGATTGCCAGATTGGGGTGAGGGGGAAGAATTGGAGAATAGGAAAAAAATGGGAAGAGATTAAGATGTATAAAAACAGTCACAGCATAGGAATTATAGCAAATAGTATTACTATAACTACGTGTGGTGTCAGATGGTTACTACACTTATTGGGATGATGACTTCATAAATTATATAAATGCCTCATTACTACCTTGTACACCTGAAACTAATATAACATCATATTTCAATTGTAATTAAAAATCTTAACAATTATTTAAAAAATAATAAACTTTGAAATCCAACACATTTAAAATTAAGACCCAGCTTCCCAATTAATAGCTACATAGCCTTGGGCAATGACTTAAATCTCCTTGAGCTTGGTTTCCTCACCTGCAAATGGGAAGAAATAAAATAATACGAGATAAATGCTTTAAACAAGACAGATACATAATCAGTGTTCAATTCGTGTTACCTCTCTTTTCATGGGATCCCCCACCACTTGTTACTCTGAAATTTACACATACCTGCTAGAAGTAATGTATGAGATGAGTTCACTGTACCAATAATGAAATAATATAATTAAGAAGCTAGAAACAACTTCAGCAGAGATGATTCTGAGATCCACATAACACCACAAAGCTTGTTAGCATAGGCCCATGGTCGGCAAACTGCAGCTTGCGGAGCCACATGTGGCTCTTTGGCCCCTTGAGTGTGGCTCTTCCACAAAATACCACTGCCTGGGCGAGTCTATATTGAAGAAGTGGCATTAGAAGAAGTTTTAGTTTAAAAAATTTGGCTCTCCAAAGAAATTTCGATCCTTGTACTGTTGATATTTGGCTCTGTTGACTAATGAGTTTGCCAACCACTGGCATAGGCTAACAGAGCTCTAAAGAAACAATGAAAGATCCTAATAGTGGGAGGTACACAGTCCCCCAATGAAAAATTCTACTAATCTAATAAGGATATTTATTGAGTGTTCTATGATTCCATAAAATGACAGACTTACATTTAATATCCACTTGAGCAAACTCATTAAACTTGTAAGAGATCCTCTCTTGCTGAAGATCAGATATCTAGCTTCTTAAGTATTAATTTTTCATATCACTCTGGAAAAGCAAAGGCAATAAAAACCTAGCAAAAGTCTAAACAAAGTTTTTTTCTTTGTCCACAGGAAAAAAATCCCAACAGAGTAAGCTCTCTATTTCAAGAAGGCTAAAGATAAGTTTACTTTTTAATTTGCCACTTTACCAAATTCTTACTGGGCATTTACTTTGTGCAATCTATATATATAAAAGGCTAAGCGACTATCGCATCCGAAACAACCGAATGGCTGACCAAACAGGCTGTGTGGGGTGACCAGGCTAGCAAGGGGGTAGGTGAGAGACGACCAAACGACTGAGCAGCAGGCTGCATGGGGCAACCAGGCTGGCAGGGAGGTTAGTGAGGGGCAACCAAATGACTGAGCATCGGGCTGTGTGGGGCAACCAGGCCTGGGGCGGGGGGGGGGGGAGGGGAGGGGGATTTGGGGCAGCCAGGCTGGCGGTGGGGGCAGTGAGGGGCAACCAAGCTGGCGGGGATGGGGAGGCACTAAGGGGAAACCAGGTCAGTGAGCGGGGGGCGGGGGGGGGGGAGGAGATGCTATTAGGGGCGACCAGGCTGGCGTGCGGGGGGGGGGGATAGTTGGGGGGTGACTATGCCGGCAGAGGGGGCAGTTAGGGATGACCAGGCCAGCAAGGGGGGCAGTTAGGGGCAATCAGGCGGGAAGGTTAGCAATTAGGAGCCAGTGGTCCCGGATTGTGAGAAGGATGTTCGACTATCGGTTTAGGCCTAAACTGGCAACGGGACATCCCTCGAGGAGTCCTGGATTGGAGAGGGTGCAGGCTGGGCTGAGGAGACCACCTCCACCGCCTTGCACAAATTTTGTGCACCAGCCTCTATTAAAAGAGTAAGAAGAAGCATGACAGGGTCCTTGTTCTCAGAGAACTGTACAGATCATCCAACCTGATCTCCATAAGCTAACAGGCAGTGAGTGATAAAGTGTCATTACAGAGAAGAAAGAATGTGCTTGGGAGCTCAGTGGACATTTAGAGTCAATTCCCAAATAAGTGCTTCAGGCAAAGCTTCATGGAGGAAGTCGCATTTAAGGTGGGATTCAAAGAATAGACTGTATTTAAATGTGAAAATACCGTAAGAAATGAGAATTAAAATCTATATCCAATTTCAAAGCTATACTGCCCTGTCCCATAGTGTGTCTAAAACACGAAATGCCTTCTATGACACAAAAGGAAAAAGACTGGGGCCAGATCATGGGAGGTGCAGAATATCCATCAGACTGAGTTTTCAACATATAAAAGCTAAGCAGAGTAATGAGATCCCAGTCAGATTACAGCTGTGCTTTTATTTAAATACATGATTACATAGAACTTGCTGAAACACATTTTCTAACAAAGACCTTACATCATCTGTTGTATTCCTTTGTCTCTCTAACTCAAACCTAAATCTGCTCAGTATAATGATATACAGCTAATGCTACTAATAAAAATATTTAATCTACAACTGAAACACACAACTCTACTGTTTGTCAACTATAAGACCTTTTGCCTTATCTTTTTCTTACCTAGTTAGTTTCAGCAAGAATATAGCCCACTAACTACTTGGCTACCTTAAGCAATTCAAGACAAAGTTTCTAATTTTGAAAATTGCTAATAAAAGAAATCCTATAAATTTCCTTTGTAAATGGTCCCAGTGATTAACAAACTTTAGACAGATAATTCGGATGGCCACAGTAAAACCTCTCATATAATATAAATCAATTGCCTGTATACAGAGTATTAGGTCAATCTACTAGAAAGCCAAGCAGTGAAGTTATGATCCATCCATCAACAAAACATTTGTCTTACTTAAGCAATTGGATCAAGAATTGAATACAAACTGTCTGACAGCCTAAAATCACAGCAACCCTAAACTGAGCAAAACAAGGCAAAGCTGGGGGAAGAAGTCAAACTGTGGCATAAGATACAGGGTGTGACAAAGAAACCGGTTACAAACGAGACTAGAAGAAAAGCCAGATATACTTCTATGCTTCTGGCTCAAGTCACTCTATCCCAGACCCATGGCAGTCCTGCTGGTAAGAGGTTAAGTGATAAAAGCTCCTTTCGTTTCCATAACGGAAGTGTGACACGCTCAAGATCCACAAAGTCAAACCCATTAGAGCCAAAAGAGTTCCTAAAGGAAATTAAGAAACATGGGCCAGAGATGAGGAGAGACTTTGTATATTACATGGAAAGCTAAAGGCAGGTCAGTGCAACATCACAGCATCAGCCGTTAACTCACTCTTGACCTAGAAAATTTTTAGAAATGTACCTTACAACCACCTTACAAAAGTACTATTATCTTCACTTTCACAGATGAGAAAACTGTGAAACAATTTTCATGCTACAAACAACATGTTAAATGAGTTCAAATTATTAGAGGCAACTAGAAAACACTTCATAAAGGAAATTAAGGTGTAGCCAGGGATGCCTAGAATTCTGCTGGGAAATAGAGAAATATTTTAAGCAAAAGGCAATAGGAAGGAAGAAATAAATATCCAAGACAGATATTTGAAGGACTGTGAGGAGACATATAGAGCTGAAGAAATATACGACTAGGGTAACAATGAGCCAGGGAAGTTTCGAGAGACTTGAATGTCTAGCTCAGTTTGGACCTGATTCTGTTAAAAGTCATAAAAGCCTCAAAACGACTCTTTTTCTGTTGACACTGCCAAGACCTGTAATGAGTTAAGTAAATAAACTGACACATATTTCATTTCCCTCACACAAAAATTTTTCTTGAAAATATGGCAAAGTTATGTTCCTAAGCTAGAAATTTCAAATCTATAGATGTAATTCATTTCAAATGGTGAATAACTAAGAATCAAAAAGAGAATGATGAAAAAGACAAATAGAGACAGTGAGAACTAAGCATTTCCTTATAAAGCTTCCCAAGGCCTCTTTTCTGTAAAATAAATGAGAAAAATGGCTTATTTGACCCCATTACATGCCTGGAAATTTACATATGTTATCACTAATTCTACATAACCTTTCAGAGTATATACTACTCCTACTTTATAGAAGAAGGGACTAAGACACTTGCCCAAGGTCATACAGCCTGCAGTGGCAGAGCTGATATTTAAACCCAAAGGCCAGGGGTGGGTGGGTGGGTGGGTATGGGTGTACATACAGGGAAATTTCCATGAAACAGTCTTACATAGAAGCTGCAGTATCTTAAATGGAAAAAATAAGCCAATGAACCTGATCCGCTACCATGCCACATCCCTTAGAGCAGTGGTCACCAATCAGTGGTCCACGAGGTCCAAAAGGTTGGCGACCATTACCTTAGGACATGCAGAAAGTAGCATAATTTGTCCTGACTACATGAAGAGCTTTCTTGCCCAAACATGCCTGTCTCTAAGTATCTGGAGAAGGCTGTGTCAGCCAAAGACAAAGCCACTATACACCTGCCAATATTCTTGGAGGAATCACTAGGCTTAAACACAGACAGTCAGTGCCTCTTTTCATAGTCTCTTTCATATGATAGTTATGCAGAGTTTATCCAATCGTAGCAAATAGTTTTGTTTTGTCTTATTGGGGCAAGGATAAAAGATATATCTTGTGAAATCTGATAACTGAGAAAAAATATTTACAAACTGTAAATCTAACAAAGAACCTGTATTTAGCCTGGCTGGTGCGGCTCAATGGTTAAGCAATGACCCATGAACCAAGAGCTCACCGGTTCAATTCCTGGTCAGGGCACAAGCCCAGGTTTCAGGCTCGATCCCCAGAAGGGGGTGTGAAGAAGGCAGCTAATTGATGTTTCTCATCTATGTTTGTATCTCTCTATCCCACTCCCTTCCTCTCTAAAATCAATAAATATATATATATTTTAAAAGAACCTGCATTTTAAAAATTCTTACAACTCAATAATAAGACAAACAAACCAAAGTGGGCAAAGACTTGAACAGATGTCTCAACAAAGACATATAAATAGCTAATAATAAGCATACAAAAAGGTACTCCAAATTGTGATTCATTAGGGAAATGCAAAATTAAAACCACACTGAGCCCTGGCCAGGTGCCTCAGTTGGTTGGGGTGTCATCCTGAACGCCAAAAGGTTACAGGTTCAATTCCTAGTTAAGGCACACACCTAGGTTTCGGGTTCAATCCCTGGTTGGGGAGCATATGGGAGGTAACTGATGCATGTCTCTCTCTCCCTCACTCTCTACTATCAATTAAAACATTGTCAAGTGAAGATTTAAAAAGTTTTAAACACAATGAGATACCATTACACACTCACTACAATAAAAAAAAGTTAGATAAAACCAAGCCACTTTGGAAAACAGTTTGACAGATTCTTTAAAAGTTCAACATAAGCTTACCATAAACCCCAACAATTCCACTCCTAGAAATCTCTCCAAGAGAAATTAAGACATATGTCCATGCAAGACTGTATGCAAACACTCATAACAGCATTATTCATAACAGCCAAACTGGAAACGGCCCAAATATCTATCATATGGAAAATAATAAAATGTGGTACATCCATACAATGGAATACTATTCAGCAATAATATAGTGATACTACATCATAGTCAAACCTCAAAAACACTAAAGAAGTCAAACACAAGACTATACATACATATCATGTGATCCCATTTAAATGAAATGTCCAGAAAAGACAATTTTATGGAGTCAGAAAGCAGATCAATAGTGGCCTAGGGTTGGAGTGGGAGTGGAGACTGAGTATAAAAGAATTCAAAAGAATTAGGTGGCGGAGGGGATAGTGGAAATGTTCTAAAACTGATCTGTAGTGATGATGGCACAACTCTATAAATGTAATAAAATGACTGAATAAATACAATAAGTGAACTTTATGGTATGGAATTCTTATAGTGCCATTTTAGAAAGTAATTATTAAATATATATTTACTCCTATATTTTTATGTATATATTTACTAGCTCCAGGGGAAACAAAAAAAGTATATAAGGGAGTATAGTCATAATATTTTATTCAACTATAAAATATTTAATCATAATAATATAATTATTATGCAATCAAAAATCAATAATTAGTCCAAATTTAACCCAAAAATTGGCTTTATTTGAAAGGAGACAGTGTTTGTAAAACTTATTTTCTGGTCTTTAATAACAGGAAATCAAAGGATAGGGTGGTGTCTAAAATTGATAAATCAAGAAATAGCAAAATAAGCATATTATTTAAATACGCAGAAGTAAGCAGCAGAAGAAATAAAATGGCCTCTCCCAGGAGGGAAAAGCTTATAAACTATCTGCAGAAGGCAATCTTAAGCCTGAGCTGATTACATGGTCTGAGAAAAGTGCCTGAACACTACCAGCTCTTTGTCCACTAGAGGGTGTAAGGCAACACCACAAGAAGGACCTCAACCACTGATGTCAGACACTGGAGAGAAGCAACCTCAAATATAAGCTTGCATGAAGACTGAAAGTGGGCTTCTAGACAACCGAGTACAGGGGTTGGCAAACTGCGGCTCGTGAGCCACATGTGGCTCTTTGGCCCCTTTAGTTTTTAGCAAAGGCCAGCTTAGGAGTACACTAATTAAGCAAATAACAATGTACCTACCTATATAGTTTAAGTTTAAAAAATTTGGCTCTCAAAAGAAATTTCAATATTTGTAACTGTTGATATTTGGCTCTGTTGACTAATGAGTTTGCCAACCACTGACCTAGTAGAAAGAAAATAAAATGGTTTCATACTTTCTGTAATTGAAAAGCAAAAATTTTAGTTCATAAAATCACTGAATAAATACAATAAATATAGGGGACCAATAAGAAAATTATTATACATTATGAGATACAAAGAGGTAGGAAACATTTTGCTCTTGAACCAGTCATTTTAATCTAGTCTCCTCTTGGGAGAGGGGGGTGAAAAAGAATTTCTCATTCAACAAATAAGTTCCAGCTGGAATCAATATTTAACACAGCAAATGATAAATTTATTGCCTAGAGTCTAGACAATCTAGGCTGCATTTGGGGGAGAGGGGTCCCTTCTAAACTTCATTCTTCACAGCAACCAGAATGTTGTTTTTAAAAATGTAAAATAGATCGTGTCACTTCCCTGCTTAAAACCTTCAAAGGCTTAGCATTAAATTGAGGACAATATTCATTTATTCATTCAACAAACATTTATTGATCTTCCCCTACACACCAGGCTCTGCTCTAATCAAAGTCACAGCTTGCACAGAACTTCTATTTTAGTGGGAGAGACAGACAATAAAGTACCTGCACTAGACAACCTCAAATAATGATTAGAAATGTGAAGAAGATAACACTGAGCTGTCAGTTATGTGGACAACTTTAGGCTGATACAGTCAGAGAAGGCTTTTCTCTGTGACTTTAATAAAAAGGTGGTAAGGATCTGGATGAAGATTACTGCAGGTCTGACGGTTCCACAGGCCTGAAGCTAGGACAAAGCTTGATGAGTTCAAGAATGAAAAGAATGGCAATGAGGCTGAAGCCAATTATAAGAGCTGTAGGAGTCAGAATTACCGAGATAGGCAGTAGGTTACCCTAAGAATACTCCTATACCAACCCATACGATGGGATGCTATTCTGCCTCCCCAAAAAAGGAATGAGTACTGACTCGTGCTAGTGTATGATGAACCCTGAAAACACTATGCCAAATGAAAGAAGCCAGTCACAAAAGACCAGATATTGTATGATTCCATTTATATGAAATATCCAGAATAGGCAAATCCACAGAGACAGAAGGATTAGCAGTTACTGAGAGCTAAGGTGAAGGGATAGGAAATAGGAAAAGGGTATGAGGTTTCTTCAGGCTATATTTTTAAGGACAACAATTATTAGAATTTTGTTTACAAACTATACACTGCAATTTATTAGTGGGTCAGGAAGGAAATCAATTTTAGTAAATCATCTGTTGGTCATATCAACAATTTTTAATGGAATTAAAATATCACAGCGCTTAGAACTTAGTAAGACTAATGCTAAGTTATATTCACACAGATGTCCGCATGCACAATGGATCACGATATAAAAGGTCTTGCTTACAAGTGGTTGCTATCTTTTTTTTGATTGAAAAAAAACTTGAGCCGAAACCGGTTTGGCTCAGTGGTAGAGCGTCAGCCTGTGGACTGAAAGGTCCCAGGTTCGATTCCGGTCAAGGGCACGTACCTTGGTTGCGGGCACATCCCCGGTGGGGAGTGTGCAAGAGGCAGCTGGTTGATGTATCTCTCTCATCGACGTTTCTAACTCTCTACCCCTCTCAATTCATCTCTGTGTAAAATAAATAAAATATATATTTTTAAAAAAAAGAAAAAGAAAAAAAACTTGAAGATCCTCTTGCATCTTCCATTCTAACTCTCCCCAAGGGAAGACAAGTAGCCATCATTTCCTTGACACCAAAACAAATGAGCATGAAATAAAATGCATTTGACATTGTCTACAGCTCCCAATCAAAATAACTAAAAATCCTTTGAAGTTCATTTACAAAAAATTGGACTAAAATAAAGTCCATTCTGGGGAGAAAGTGGAGAACTGATTATAAATGGGAAATTAAAAATGCTTGAGAGAAAAATAATTTGGAAAAATATATCCCTTGTCATTTAAAACTTATCCTCTAAATTAAAAGGCTCCCACTCTGAAATTAAATATCTATTGTTTAAGTTGAATCTGTCAACTTAAAAAACATCTGCTTTTACATCCCCTTTGTTTCTGTGACTCATCTGAACATGTCCATACTGTGGATTTCAACAGAATTTTAGAAAATTGAAGGGGGGAAACTGACTTGGCATTTTTTAAAAATCAGATAAAGGGCTTGACACCATGACATTAATTTATTTCTTTATATTTAAAATACAAAAAGATAAATTGTGGACCATAAGATATTCTAACAAATAAGAAAGAAAACTTGACAGAAATAAGTTATTCACGGGACCTCTAGGTCATATGAAGACTTTTCAGGCTGCCATATTCTCCAAAGACTCCATAATATCTTATCTTGACACACTAGCAAGAGAACATCTGCAATTCAAAGACAGAACACTGACAGAAAAATATAAGACACTGGAGGACCAGTGCACGGATTCGTGGGTCCCTCGGCCTTGCCCACAGCAATCAGGCCAAAACCAGCTCTCTGACATCCCCCGAGGGGTCCCGGATTGGTAGGGGGTAGTTCTCAGGTGACACACCCAGAACTGGACCCCTCCTCTCTGGTTCTGGGTGCGTCACCTGAGAATCACAGCTAACAAGTCACTGCAGCTCGTAGCTCCTGCATTGAGCATCTGCCCCCTGGTGATCAGTGTGCATCAGAATTACTGGTCAGATGGTGGGACGGTTGCTTAGGCTTTTATATATATAGATAGAGGCTGAAAATTCAAAGTTCAAGTCCAATTCTCCCACTTACTCTCTATGTAACATTGTGAAGTTCACTTGAAAATCTCTACTTTGGTTTCCTTATCTATAAAATCTGGGTAAAAAAGCCCAACTCACCTGGCAGAGCTATTGTGAAGATCACATTATTAATTATAAAGTGCTTTTACAAACATTAATTTTTATAATTTACTAATATTTCCATTCCCATAGCTGATTCAATACCTGAACCCAACCAAGAGTCTGTGCAATCACCTCTTACCTCAAATGTGAATTCCAAAATTGCATCCCCAGTGTTAGGCACTGTGCCCTGACTCCAAATCCTGATGACTGTACTCAAAAGTTCACTAAATTTTATTTATAACTAGAGTGACCATACATCCCATTTAGCCAGGATTCTAGCATCCCTTTTTACTCTCAAAAGTGCACCAACTAAAATGATAAATTATAAGGTCACCCTAATTATATCAGGTATAAAGCTATAGCACCAAAAGGTGGCAAGGGGATGGCCTTAGGATTCCCATTATATGTCCCAGGAGCTCCTGAAAGCCAACACAAATAAACAATGTTAGCAAAAACAGTAAGCTTGCTATGCAGAGCTGACCCTAGTCAGATTGCTGCACCTAAACTCTCCTACATAAAAACTCTAGAGCTAATGCACACAAACTCTCTCATTTAAAGCATATTACAAACCCACAAAATATTCCAGCCTTAGTCAACACTTGAGGGCTCACGTAAGTACATGCACATACACATAAATCACAAAGAAACTGCCAGCGAGGAATCTAAACCATTACGTTGTACCAACCTAAAATCCTGCAGAGCCTCAGATAAAACATTCAGCCTTCTGAGCTGGTTTTCACCTCAGTAAATCTGGAACAATGTTTGTCTCCTCCACTTCCATAAAGAGATCACATTAGCATGCACAGTAAAGTGCTTGGAGTGCTTCCTAAAAGCAATGGACTGCCAACTCATAAAGCTTGTTAATTCATTGGGAAAGAAGACCAAGGTGACCTTGCATAAAAAAGCAAATCCTCTACAAGGTGGTGGGTCTTTTCCCCCCTCCTTTCCTTCACAGGTTTTAATTCAAGTGTGCTACCAGGGACTTCAAAATAGCATGAAAAGGGCCATTAAGACAGCGAAATGTTAGTCCACTTTGTGCTAAAGAGCTTGGCTATAATAATCCTTAACCACGGGCCATCCACTCCTAGATCTAAGATTGAGCTCCAAAGGGCCCATGAAGCCCCGGATGGTAATGCTGAGTGAGAGGGCACACGTGCACATGAATGTATTTTCCCTTGGGTGAATCAGTAATTCCCCAAGGAGAGGAAGGAACTCAACAAACAGAAGACAAATTTTAGTTCTTATTCAGCTACTAACTTGCATTGCTACCTTGAATAAATCATTTTAATCTCTGTGTGCCTCAGTTTCCTTATCTTTCCAAAGGCAATATTAGTTTTATTTACTTCAAAAGGTGATTGTGAGGATGAGAAAATATTGATTCAAGTGTTCTGCACCAATCAAAAAACTGTAATTTTTATCTCTTTTAAAATCACCAGTAGATGCTGATAAAAAGCCTGCCTGGGGATGAGCTCCTATCTACCTGGAAAGGAACAGTAAAAGAATTAAAGAATGCAAATAATGACCCAATTAAAATTTACCTTCCCCCCACTCCCCAGCTCCTGGATCTGCTGAGCCAAACCACTCTGGGGAGATGTAAAGATCACAAGTTCAGTCTCTGCCCCGCTCAGGCTGCTCGGTGACCAGTGTTTCACTCTGATAAATGCTTCCCAAATCTCAGAGCACAAAGTGAGAGTTCATAAGGTTAGGCGCATTAATTAGCAGTACTCATTTGGATTCTGTATTCATCAAATAAAACAAGCAGCTATTCAATATTTGCTTATTCACACTACTCTAAGATCTCGAATTCAAAGATTTGGCCAGAGCACAGGAAAATAAACCAAATTAAACCTGTCACCGTCAGAATGTGCCTCGAAGTGAATGAGACGCTTTCCACATGGCCAAGGGCCTGCACAGGCCATAGCAGAAACAGTGTGCGTAATGAGCGCGCAGGTTACAGAGGTGGGCCCGCCCCTGCTGCAGAAGAAGAGGAAAGCAAGTATAGCTCCAAGCAAAGCCTCTACATTTTGGGCTTTAACGAATTCCTCTTCATTCCTTTTGCTGGACTCCTTATTGGTCAGTCATGCCCACAGGAAGATCAGAGCGTTATACAGTACCCGTTCAGATTCTTTTAAATGCAGTAAGTCTATTCCCATACTTTACACTTCAATTAGTTTTACCTTCTTATATTTAAAACCAGCCTGTATGCAAAACAATGAACACTTTGTAAATAATTAAATACATGCATCAGTATGTAAGATTAGATTAAGAGACTTCCTGTGACCACTTCTACCTTAAGAGTCACAGGTGAAAAGCACAGAAATAGAAAACATCACTCCTTAAAGTAGCCCGCAGACCTTGATTGCTTACCAGAATCCCCTACAGGAACTGCTATGTATCTGAATGACCAATCTTAGACCCAATCTTAGACCTACTCAATCAGATGCTTGAGGGCTAGATTTTCAGGCAACAATATTTTTCTGATATATGAACATGATATAGAACTACTATCAAAGGGCATATATGTTAAAGCTTACAGAAGCTCTAGAGCAAACCCAAACTAAAAAGAAAGGGGAAAAGGAGGTAAATGACCCCATCTTTCACTGAAAACTTCCAGAGACCATCTTAAATCCCAATGGCAATGATGGCATAGGAGACAAACAGAGGTGAGCAACACTTAGCTCCCTTGTTCTCCAGTTTCCCTAGGGCCCCTGTGATGACAACCCAGTGCCAAAGGGGTAAGAACTGGGCAAATACTCTCAAACCTGGAAGGCCCTCCCCCCAGAGGTGACTACTGATTATGGGGCCATCTTAGTTTTTAAAATCAGCTGCAGGGGCTTTGATGAGGTTCAAGTAATTCCTACAAAGGGGAACTGTGTCAACTTTGGGTTAGCATTCTGATGGCATATATCCCTTGGACAAGCCTAATAATGATGGCACATAAAAGAATCAACCAATGAATGCATAAGTAGAACGACAAATCAATCTCTCTCTTTCTTTTTCTCTTTCTGTCTCTCAATAAATAAATAAGATTTTTTTTTAAAAGAATGTCAAGGAGGTAAATTTCAAAGGCTAGGTGTCTAAAGCCATACGATCTGTCTGAAGCAGCCTTACCCATTCTTCTGCCCTAACTCTGCTCCAGCCTCATCTGCTCAGAGCTTCAAACAGCAAAGGACAGGGAAGGCATTTCATACACTCACCTAAACCAGACCGAGGGTGTCCCGTAGGATGCAGTTCTGCGCTAGCCCACAACAGGGCCTGGGCTCTTTCCAGCGGTCCTCCCTCTCTAACAAAGAAAGACAGCAGAAACTTCCCTTTCACAAGCAAGCCTTCCCTGATTAAAACCATATGGCTGAATTCCCCAGGGAAGAGAATGGAATTTTCTTGTTGCAGATTACTGCAGGACTAAAAAAAACAAATGTGCAAGCAGGAGCTAAGTGACAGAGAATAAAGAGACAAAGCCAGCATTTAGAATTATGAGGCACCAAGAAAACCTGGTTTAAAATTATTATATAGCCTGGAGAAGAAAAATAAAAGCAATTATGATTGCACTTGAGTGATTTTTTCCCCCTATAATATCCACAATTTCAATGAGGTGATTACAATACTTTTAACCATATCCAAAATAAATAATTGCAGGGCATGCTAGCTATCATAGCAACCTTAGTTACACACACACAGACACACACACAGGGAAACGCACACACACACATCATCTGAGTTATAAATAGCAGATACCCACCTGGCTGTCCCGTGCTGGGAATCCATGATAACCTGGGGTCAGAGGCTCGTTCTGCAAGAGGAAAAGAAAGGAAAACCATAAGAAAAAGAAAATGTTAAGAATAATCCAAATTGATGAAATATAAATCCCTGCACCAGACCCTAAGATGCTCTGTTGCTGTATTCTACTCTAGCTAACTATAAACATTTCCCAGTTCAGCCTCCACAAAATCAAATACACAAGAAAACCATTATTTGCTTACAAACACTATTTTCCTCCTTGTACAGTTAAATCTATTTCCTTCCCAGTATACTAGTATATCAACCAGGTAGCCACTGAGATTTGGGGCCAAACCATTCCTAACTCACACTGTGGGACTTTAGCACCCGGGCCCCTAACCACTAAAGCCAGTAGCAGTACTGAGACCAGGACAACCCAAAATGCCCACACATTTCCAAAAGTCTCTGGTTGGAAAGGCGACAGTACTACCTCTACTGAGAACTACCTCTAGCCCCAAAAAGTTTTAGCCCTTCCTTCTACTAATCTGTTCTTTTAAACCTGGATGAAATTCCACCTCTGTTCCAGACTTCCTCTACCACCCTATATTATCTTGTGGACTCCAGTAACTCTTAACATGTATGCTTGTTAAAATGTGTTTAGGTTACTTATACAATTTAATTTTCATATTACTTATGATCCAACAAATCTTATTTTTGTAAAGGTGTATCATATTCAGTGTCTCATATTCACATTAATCATTAAATCTAGATCTTTGAGGGCAAGAATGATAGCTAATATAAGCTATACAAACCCTAACATAGTATAAGATCATATAATATGAGCACTTATTTATGGCTTCCTGGATCTATTCAACTATTAGGTCAATGTATACTGAATACCTAATATTTTCAAAACACTGTTAGATGGCTCTAAGTAAGAAAGATAAAAAATAACAACAAAAAACAAGTCCATTTCCTTCAAGGGAACTTTTAAATGGAAGGAGATATACATCACACAAAGGTGTAAATAAGAGCATATGATGCTTTTGTAACTTTTTCTTCACAGTGTTCAACACAGCTACTTGAAAGACCCTCATCCTATTCCATCCATTTGTACTTTCATTCCTACTAGAAGAATAATAAGAAGAATTTTCACTGATAGGGCTTTCATAAAAAGAGTGTAAACTTTCTACCTAATGGTGCATCTGCTTTGCTCATATCCATAGCATTTATAACCAAAGTCCACACTCCTTCTAAAAACTTGAAAGCCAGGATTCCACTTAAGCTCACATGCAGACCCCATGTCTTGTTCATCATGGTTTTCTACGATCTAGCAGTATCTAACACATGATGAACACCCAAAATAATGTGTAAATAAATAAATGGAGTTCAATTACCAGAAATCATTTAGGCATTTAGGCACTGATTCAATCATAGATAATCTGATGCTCTTTTTTCATTCCCAAATCTTTATCTGGAAATTTATAAATTAAGTCTCTCCACAGAAAACACACAAAAAGGTAACTGCCTTAGAAAAGCACAAGTGCCAAAACAATCTTGAGAAAGAAGTGCAAAGTTCGAAGGACTCATACTTTCTGATTTCAAAGTTTATTACAAAGTTCAGTAATCAAGGTAGGGTAATACTGGCAAAAAGACAGACATACAGACCAATGAAACATTACTGAAAGTCTCAAAATAAACCTTTATTTAAAATAAATTGATTTTTGAAAGGTTGTCAAGAAAAAAAAATCAATGGAGGGAGGACAAAGTATACTTTAAACAAATGGTGCTGGGACAACTGAATATTCCCATGTAAAAGAATGAAGTTGGTACACTACCTCAGATCATATACAAAATTAATTCAAAATACATCATAGACTTAAAACCATAGAACTCTTAAACACACAAGTAAATCTTCATGGTCTTTGATTAGGTAAGAGTTTCTTCAATATGACACCAAAACCAGAAATAAAGGAAAAAATAGGTAAATTGGACTTAACCAAAATTTTGCATATTAGCCTTTTATTGTATAGGATAATATTCAATTATAGATATACTAGAGGCCTAATGCATGAAATTCATGCACGAAATTCAGCCCACCCTGCACCCTCTCCAATCTGTGATCCCTCTCACAATCCAGGACTGCTAGCTCCCAACCCCTCGCCTGCCTGCCTGCCTGCCTGCCTGCCTGCTTGATTGCCCCTAACCACTTCTGCCTTCTAGCCTGTTCACCCCCTAACCACTCCCCTGCCAGCCTGATCGATGTCTAATTGCTCCCCTGTTGGCCGACTGCCCTTAACTGTCCTCCCCTGCAGGCCTTGTCCTTCCCAACTTCCCTCCCTTGTAGGCCTGGTCACTCCCAACTGCCCTCCCCTGCTGGCCATCTTGTGGCGGCCATCTTGTGTGTTGGAGTGATGGTCAGTTTGCATATTACCTCTTTATTATATAGTATACCACACTGTCCACTATCAATTCATGGACATTTGGATTGTTTCTACTTTTTGGCTACTATGAAATAATGCTGCTGTGAACATTTGTGTACAAGGTTTTGGGTGGACATACAGTTTCATTTTCTTGCTTATACCCAGGTGTGGAATTGCTGGGTCATGTGGTAAAATTGTTTTAACATTTTCAGGGGCTATCAAACTGTTTCCAAAGTGTCTGTACCATTTTACATTCCTATGAGCAATGTATGAGATTCCAATTTCTCCACATCCTTTCTAATACCTGTAATTGACCAACTTTTTTATTATAGCCATCCTAGTGTGTGTGAAATGTTATCTCACTGTGTGTGTGATTTGCATTTCCCTAATGACTAAGGCTGTTGAGCTTCTTTTCGTGTCCTTACTCACCATTTGTATATCTTCTTTGGAGAACTTCCTGTTCAAACCCTTTGCTCATTTTAAAATTTGGGTTGTCTTTTTGTAGTTGAGTTGTAAGAGTTCTTTATACTATATTCTGAATACAAGTCCCTTATCAGATATATGATTTACAAATATTTTCTCTCATTCTATGGGTTTTCTTCATCAAGTTATTACTGATGTATAAGATCTGTAAGTTTAAGGTAGACAATGTGTTCATTTGATACACTTATATATTGTAAAGTGATTACCACCTCAGCCTTACCTAATACCTGTATTATGCCATATAATAATAAAAAAAAATTTGTGTGTGAGAACATCTAAGATCTCCTTTCTTAGCAACATCCAAGTATATAATATAGTACACCGGGCCTCTAGTTCAGCAATAAAAGGAATGCAGTACTGATACAACATGAATGAATCTTGAAAACATCCAAGTGGGGGTGGGGAGGGAAAGAGAGAGAAAGAGAAATGGCTATGAATTGTATAATTCCATTTATATGAAAAATCCAGAATGGGCAAATCCATGGAGAAAGTAAATTAGTCATTCCAGAAGCTACAGGGGAGGAATGGGGAGTGATTGCTGATGGGTACTAAGTTTATTTTTGGTAAGGAAAATATTCTGGAATTAGAGAATGGTAATGGATGCACAATACTATAATTATATACTAAAATCCACCAAACCACTAAAAAAAAAAAAAAAAGCTTTATAAGGGCATGATTTATGGCCTGTGAATTTAGTCAATAAACCTATTTAAAAATAATAATTACAGGCAATATTGGCTATCATCACACAAATTTTTACTGTAACCAAAGAACAGGGCTCCTTTTGAAATCTACAAGCACCTCATTTATTCTTAATTCTATAAATGTGTTTTAACACCATTCCCTACAGATTTTAACAACAATGATGATAAAACTAAATACTAAGCTATTGATGCAATATAGTTTCAAGAAGAAGGTTGCAAAGAGGAGATGATAAAGTAGAGCAACTAAGTGGAAAAGCAAACTTTCAACCCAGGTCTGTTGGACTCCAAAGCCCCTGTTCTTTACATTTTATCAAGTTCTCTTCTCTAGTAACCATTCCACATTATTCTTTCATAATGAGTACTTCAAGATTGTCTGAAAAAAGAATTACATAATTAAGAAAGTAATCAAAAACATCCAAAAGCATAATTAACAGAGATTCATCACTCCCAGAGAATATGCATGTTTAAACCATATTCTTAGGTACAACAATGCACAAAATTTCCTATAAGGAAAAAAAAAAATCACATTCCTACAAGCCAGTATTGTCAAAACTTGAATAGCAAGGACGGATAAATAGCACGGAGATCACCAGAGGAAATGGATTTACTCCCCTTGCCTTCGCAGAGCAGCTCTCTTGTGTCTCCATCTCGCTAAGAGGCCATTTGGAGGTCTCCCGCCCCCCGGAAATGTCCTGCCTCTGAAAGTGGCCTATGCTTAATGACAAAGGCTGGCTTTCCTTTTTAACTTTGCCATGCATTTATCTCTCCTTTCAAAATACATTAACTGTGGAAGTCTTTGAAGTTTATAAAAATGGATCCTAGTTTATGTATTCTTTAGCAATTTCCTTTTTTTATTCAACACTAAAGATCAATTTCACTAATTCTGGCTACTGTTTAGTATTCTAATTTATGAATATGTCACTATTTACCTTATTTTTTTGTTAATATACATTTAAATTGTTTCCAGGTCTTTGTGTTTGTATTCAAACAATACTCCTATAAATGTTCTTTCAGATTTGAGATATTTTTTACTCATGAGATTGGTGAAAATAAATACACAAATTGTTAAGAAGAATACACAGATATCTTCACACCTAACAGTAGGGACTTAGGTATACTGGGACCACTGTTTTGGAAAGCTGTGACAATATTATTAAAATTTAAGTGCAAACATCATGCTGAGTGAAATAAGCCAGTCAATGAAAGAGAAACACCACATGACCTCACTCATTTATGGATAATAAAGAACATTATAAAATGATGAACCATAAGATAGATATAGTGACAGTAAAGCAGCAAGGAGACTGTCAAATTACAGCGGGGAGGGTAGGGAGATCTGGGGGAAATAAGAGATCAACCGAAGGACTTGTATACATGCATATAAGTACAACCAATGGACACAAAACTCTGGTGAGGGAGGGCATGTTGGGGGGGAGGGCATTGGTAAGATATGTACACAGGTAAATTTAATTTAAAAAATTAAATAAAAGTGCACATATCTTCCTATAATTTCACATCTTTGATTTCTATCTAAAGAATCACTTGCACATGTGCTCAAAAAAGCATGTGCAAAAATTTTCAATAGTTTGTAACAATGAAAAACTAGAAAGAACCTCAAGTCTCCATTAATAGTAGGAAAATAGTATCAACTATTATTTCAACATCCTCTGTACAAGTTTTTAAAAAGGTAAAATCTCTATAAACATCTAAGTCATATTAAATTAGAGCAAAACATTTATTTTTTAATTATAATATAAAAACAGGCATTTCTACATACATATAAAAAGTAAAGAAATGCACAAAGACATAGAAGGATATATAACAAACTTGTAACTTCTAATAATGATTACCTCTAGGGAGAAAATAAGATCTGTGGAAGGTGGAGAGGGCAATACTTTATCTGAATTGTTTGAATTTTATAAAATGTAAAATTCATGTATTCCTCGTGTACAAAAAAAAAATCACAACTACTAGTGTTTCACGTTTTAAAAAACTTACAAAAACACCTTCATGCCATCTTATTTAATGCTCACAACGCAGAAAATAGATTTGATAACCTTCATTTTACAGAGGACAAAACTACATTTCAGGAAGATTAAGTGATCTGCTCAAGGACAAATAACAGTGGTTGAGGTGTCATCAAACCTAGGTCTTAACTCCACACCCAGTACTTCTGCTGCTTCAAGACAAGGAGTGAAAAAACATTCCCCTGATCAGGTATGGATAATCATGATTGTCTAAAGATCTGATTTTTTAATCGGTCTAAAAATAATAACTGACATTTAAAGCCAAGATGGAATCACAAGACAAGCTAACAAAGCAGATGGGATACAAATCAGGTATGTTACACTCTAAAGAGGAAAGAAAGCCTTTAGCAGCTATGTGCCTATAAGCAAGACCTATTGGCCTAGTAAGACTGAAAGAGTTAGAATCTGACTCTGCCTAAGCAAAGCACAGAGAATGCTCAAACATAACATGGCCCGGCCAGGAGGTTCAGTCCTGAACACCAAAAGGCTACGGGTTTGATTCTGGTCAGGGCACATAGGGAGGCAACCAATTGAAGTTCCTCTCTCAAATGGATGTTTCTCCCTCTCCCTTTTTCTCTCTCTAAAATCAATTTAAAAAAACACACACACACACACACACAAAAAAAAAATGTCCTCGGGTGAGGATTTAAAATAATAATAAATAAATGATATTGATACCAATCACAAGAATCCTTGCCGACTACAGAGGACAGCAATGAAGCCAGTTTAGGAGTTTTCTATTAGTGAGCATGTGAAAGAATAACAGAGGAATCCTTAAGTAACTGTCCAATACGGCAACTGCAATGGGTACAGTGGAAAGAGAAGTGAAGGAAAATGTCATCAGACATTGTATTCTTCACTGGCTGCTTAGAAGCTCCCATATGCATCTGTGTTAGAAAAACCAATTTAAGCAGAAGAATCCTTCACGGAACAATTGCTTTATTACAAGTACTGTGCTAGTATACCCACCCTTGAGGAGCTCAGGGTCATAATAATTACAAGATAATGTGACTGATACCATAACTAAAGTCTATAAAAAAAATTAAAAAAAAACCTACAGGACTCCAGAAAATACCAGAAGATCTTTTTAAAAAGTGAAGGAAGGAAAGGGGGAGAATGACCTCTAACTCTTATTGGAGGACAAGATCTCAATGCTGTAATGGACTGATCCATGCTGAAAAGACCATTTCTAAAGCCACCTTTCTAAATGCATTTGGAAAATCCTCAATATCATCTATCCTATATAATAAAAGATTAATAAGCAAATTTCCCCCTCAAGCAGGAGTTTGACCAACCAGGAGTTCAATCAATGGGTGGGGCTGGACAGCCAACCAATTGCAGCCCCTCCCCCCAGCCAGCTCCCTCTCCTAACCACTCCCTTACCACATTGAGGGTGGGACCAGCCTGCCAACCTCCCATGCCCCTGCCCAAGGCCAGCCCAGCCCAATCAGCCCTATGGGGGCTGGCCCACCGGAGCACAAATTCATGCACTATAGTATTTATAAAAGACTAAGCGACCGGCTGACCAGCTGACAAACTGATAGCACACTGATCACCAGGAGGCTGACACTCAATACAAGAGCTGCTGAGTGACAGCAACTCTGCAGAGTGCCCTCTCACACTCTGGGACCCCTTAGGGAATGCCGGGCTGCCAGTTTCGGCCAATCCCAGCAGGCCAGGCTGAGGGACTCCACCTGCCGGAGGGACCCTGCTCACTCCGCAGATGCCCTTTGAGCCCAGGGCCACCCCAGGTGCAGCTGGTCAGAGAGGGAGTGCAGGAGGTTGGCTCCAGGGCAGGAGGTCTGCCCATCTCACTCAGTCCCACCCCACCAGCCACCTTCAAATTAATTTACTTTCAATGTGCACGAATCCGTGCACATGGCCTCTAATTTCTAAATAATTAGCCAATATATTTGCCCATTCCAAATTAAAATAACTCAAAATACTGCATCTGACAAGGAAATAAAAGTACTATTTCCCCCGAAACCGGTTTGGCTCAGTGGTAGAGCGTTGGTCTGTAGACTGAAAGGTCCAGGGTTCGATTCCGGTCAAGGGCATGTACATTGGTTGCGGGCACATCCCCAGTGGGGGGTGTGCAAGAGGCAGCTGGTCGATGTTTCTCTCTCATCGACGTTTCTAGCTCTCTATCTCTCTCCCTTCCTCTCTGTAAAATGTCAATAAAATATGTTTATTTTTTAAAAAAAGTACTATTTCCTTAAGCATTTTAAGAAATCAATTAAAAAGAAAGGTGCTAGGAGGGCTTAATAATACTTAAGATTAAAAAAAGCCCTGCTTCTTCCTAGCTGGTTTTGCTCAATGGTTAGAGTGTTGGCTCTCTGACTAAAGGGTTGAAAGTTCAATTCCAATCAAGGGCACACCCAGCCCCAGGTCAATGTGAGAGACCAATCAATGTGTCTCTTTCACATCAATGTTTCTCTGTCTCTCTCCCTCCCTTTCACTCTAAAAATCAATGGGGGGAAAATCCTCAGGTGAAGATTAACAACAAAAAGAAAAGGCCTGCTTCTACCCTGTTTCCCCAAAAATAAGACAGTGTCTTATATTAATTTTTGCTCCCAAAGATGCGCTAGGTCTTATTTTCAGGGGATGTCTTATTTTTCCATGAAGAAGAAAACGGTACACATTTATTGTTAAATGAAAATAAAGGAAATGTATTACCTATATATGGTACAGTAGTACGGTAGTTGTCAACACAAACCAGACAAACTGTGAATCCTACAGTATCAAGAATTTACTCATTTATTCAATGACAATCATGTCATCATCTTCTAGAACATCATCATAACAATCCAATTCCTGAATTTCCTGGTGAATTTCTTGCGACTCCATTTCTTTCGGAATCAGTGGACCAAATCTCTCATGTCTTTAAATGAGTACTTCTTGTCAAGGTAGCCTGCTCACAGTGCATTTACAATGCAACTGTCAGTGATTTTCTCCCATGAATTCTTCACCCAAGTCACAACTTCTTGCAGTTTAGGTTTCACAGAGTTTCCACGCTGATTTCTCTCCATTCACACAGCAGTGACGTCAGGACTCCGTGTAACGTCACTGGTTGCTAGACGCCAGTGGGGGCGGCCCTAGCGACCAGTTTACGGTAAATTAATTTTCATTCTGAGACAGAGCCTGGGGGCCTTATTTTCGGGGGAATGCCTTCTATTTCACTCAGAAGGAAACCTGTAAGTAGGTCTTATTTTCAGAGGATGTCTTATTTTCAGGGAAACGTGGTATTAGAAGAATGTTTCTTCTTTCTGGCTTCTATCACTAAGAGGGGGATACAGATAACTGGACATGCACAATGAAGTTACACCAAGCAAAAAAAAAAGTTTAAGCACCACCCTGATGTCTTTTATGTCTAACAAACTCAAACCTATTTCACAAAATGGAAGGGGAAGGAAAATACTGAGAAATGAAACAAAATAAAGTCTTGCCACCATGCCCCTCAGAGAGAGGAAAGCAAAAGGAAGCAAAGGGAAGAAACAACATTTATAAACAACATTTGGGCAGTGTTACAAGCCCAGATTTTTCATTGGCTTAATCCTGGTTGAAAGTGAATTTCACATTACCTTACACACATTTAACAGTGGAAGGAAAGATTAAATTAGACCATACTGGAGAAGGAAAAAGCAAATCTCGTTTTCCAGGGAAAATCACATTTTCCAGGTTTCACTACCTTATTTTGCAGCCAAAGTTATGGTTTTCAAGTAGTAAACCTATTTTGAATTGGGACATGGAAGGAAACACCACATGAACTGAAGATATGCCTAAATTCCATATGCTATTCATGCAAAACGAATTCCAGCAACAATTACCTTTGGCCTAGGCAGACAGATTAGTAAAAGACCAGGTATCACTCTGCTTCCAAACCATACAGTGTCCGAGATACCTACAGATAAGATAAAAGCTTATAATGGGTATGAATCTGGTGGTATCTAACAACGTAGTCCCAAGAGAAGGTCTACTTGGCAACTGGTAAATTGAGCTTTCATGCTCTAATACAATAATTTACTCCACCTCCCCATCAAGACAACTGATGATAGTTCTTTTTGGCACTCACCATTCCATCACAAACATCTGTCTCTCTTTTTCTTAAGTTACAAATACCCTAGTACTGTGGTCGGGAAATTGCGGCTCGAGAGCCACATGTGGCTCTTTGACCCCTTGAGTGTGCCTCTGCCACAAAATACCACGGCCTGGGCGAGTCTATTTTGAAAAAGTGGTGTTAGAAGAAGTTTAACTTTTAAAAATTTGGCTCTCAAAAGAAATTTCAGTCGTTGTACTGTTGATATTTGGCTCTGGTGACTAAGGAGTTTGCAGAACTGCCCTTATATAAATATTTTTTACACCTGACACAATAATTTGTTGGGTCTTCAAAACCCACCTTTGGAACACACTAAAATTCTCCTTTTCAGTAATAGTCACAGATTTCTAAGAGATAACCATCAAATCCCCTTTCTTTATAGGTGAGGAAACTGAGATTTAGAGAAGTACCCTGTTCATAGTCAACTAACCAGACAGAAAAAGAGAAAATAGAACTTAGATCTCTTGACTCTCAAATCATGTAAGCTCTTCATGCCTCAGACTCTGCTAATTGCAGATACAGCCAGCTCCTTTCATGATGCAATAGAGAAAGCATGAACTTTGGGAGCCAAGGAGCTGTTCAAATACTAGCTGTGTCACTTTCTAACTATCTGAGTCTGGTCAAATTACTTAATCTCTCTGAATCTCAATTTTCTCAATGTGTAATAGATAATCTCTACCTCATAAAGTTGTGAGGATTAAATGAGAACTCACCTACGTGAAATTTATCTGGCACAGAATTTAACATACAAAAGATGCTCCATTAAGAATTCCTTCTCCACCCCTATGTCTATCAGTTGCAAATTACTTGAGAAACCAAATCTTTCTAATGGGACTCATTCTCAAAAGTAACTCATTTCCAAACAACTGAACTTTCTTTAGGAATGTGTGCCATATGGTCATCTGGCCTCACTAGATGAAAATTAGTGATGTTAGAGATTTAAAATGGTGGCAGAGTAAGTGGATGTTTCACATTCATGTTCCCAGGAGCAAACTGGTATTACAACTGAAATACAGAAAAACTTCCTGAATGATTAATCAACAAAAAGGCTCATAGGAGAGAACCTTGATTTCAGCAGATGGAAAAATGGAGATCGCATAGAGACTGATGTTCTCAGAGGAGAATGATGCCAAAATTGTAAAATCCTATCTAATAAGAGTAATATGCAAATTGACTGTCACTCCAACACACAAGATGGCCACCCCCATGTGGTCAAAGATGGCCACCCCCATGTGGACACAAGATGGCCAGCAGGAGAAGGCAGTTGTGGGTGATCAGGCCTGTAGGGTGGGTAGTTAGGGGCAACCAGGCTGGCAAGAGAGGGCAGTTGGGATGACTGGGCCTGCAGGGGAGGACCAGGCCTGCAGGGGAGGACAGTTAGGGACAACCAGGCAGGCAGGGGAGGGCAGCTAGAGGTGACCAGGCAGGCAAGAGAGGGCAGTTGGGAATGACCAGGCCTACAGGGGAGGACAGTTAGGGGTAACCAGGTTGGCAGGGGAGGACAGTTAGGGGTGACCAGGCTGGCAGGGGAGAGAAGTTAGGGGCAACTGGGCCAGCAGGGGAGCAGTTAGTTATCGATCAGGCTGGCAGGGGAGTCGTTAGGGGTGATCAGGCTGGCTGGCAGAAGCTGCTAGGGGCAATCAGGCAGGCAGGCAGGTGAGCAGTTGGGAGCCAGCAGTCCAATGGGATCAGGCATAAACAGGCAGTCAGACATCCCTCAAGGTGTCCCAGATTGTAGAGGATGCAGGCTGGACTGAGGGACACACATATACACAACCGCTCCGTACACAAATTTTGTGCACTAGGCCTCTAGTTGTTTATATTACATTCTGGGTCCAAATTACTTGTATTCTCTGTATTATCTCTTCTTACTGAACTCAGACGGATACAGGTGAGCTGAAACAAAATTTTAACAGCCACTTACTATATACAGGACGTATATTATACTTAGTGTTTTCTATACATTATCACTTTTCATTCTCACTAAAACTCTGTGACATATCTCTGTTTAGTAAGAAAACTGAGGCTCAGAAAACTATGCAATTTGTCTACAGTAATACAAGTCCAAGTCTGTCTGACACAATCCCTGCTGATTCTCTGCTATGGCAGTTATTTTAAGGACTTAAATAAACCTCTATGTACAGGGAAAGAATGAACACAGCAGGCCTGGCTGCTATCCTTAGAAAGGGCAGTTTGCAAGGCTGGCGGTGGCAAGTGTCTGGAAACTTAGATTTCAGGATAGTTCTATTCCCAGAACAAAGGGTGGCTCACTGTGGCTAAATTGTGCAAACAATATGGTTTGTGTGAACACCTGCTTATCTTCTGGGAGTCTGGAATTTTGGTGAGTGCTAAGGTAGAGGGTGGCTCTGTGAACAACCCTTCCCACCCACCCCCAACAAAGAAAAATCTCAGCACTGTCTCTAATGGCTTCCCTGGTGAACAACACCTGTGTCACACCCACTGCTAAAGGAAGTAAGCACATCCTATGTGACTCCACTAGGGGAACACTCTTGGAAGCTTGACCCCAATTTCTTCTGGATGTCACCCCAAGCATTTTCTCCTTCTGATTTTACTTTATATCCATTCATTATTACAAAACGCAGCCATGAGTATGACTACATGCTGAATTCCATAAATCCTCAACATCACCTATGACATGCCACGCATTTTATTAAATGAGGAGGACACAAAGACGAATAGGGCCTTTGCCCTCAAGGAATTTGACAGTCTATTTAAATTTGCCTTCTTTCATTTCTGATCTTCACTTTAGTCTGTTCGCCACTTAAAATAGATTAGATACATTTCCCTGAGCTAAATTTCATTCTTAGTGCTGAAGTGATGCTAAATATTTAATAACTCCATCAGGCAAAAGCTGAGCTACAAAGCTCTAATAAACTCAAAGGCCACACATTATTTTCCCTTTACTTTCCCCATCTTATTGTGTTGCTCATTAAAAATAAATTCACAAGCCCTTGTACATTGCTGGTGGGAATATAAAATGATGCAGCTGCTACAGACACAGCTCAGCAGCTCCTCAAAGTTAAATATAAAGCCACCATATGGCCCAATAATTCCACTCTTAGATATATTCCCAAGAAAATTAAAAACAGGTACTCAAATACATAGCGCTGCTATGAACATATGTACACATGTTCATAGCAGCATTATGCGCAATAGCTAAAAGATGGAAACAACACAAATATATATCAACAAATTACTGATAAACTGTAGCATATACATACAAAGAAGTATTATTCAGCTATAAGAAAAAAAAACACACAGTAACAATATACTGTTATATGCTAAAACAGATAAACCTTGAAAACATTATGCTGAGTGAAAAAAGCCAGATACAAAAGATCACATATTGACTGATTCCCTTTATATACATTCAGAACAGGTAAATTCACAGAGACAGAAAGGGAAATGAGGGTAGTCAGGGGCTTGAGGAAGGGGGGAAGGAAGAGTGAGTACTTAAAGTGTGTAAGTGGTTCTTTTTGGGGTGATAAAATGTTTGGAGTTAGATAGAGGTGGTGGCTGCACAACACTGTAAATACTACTATACTAAATACCATCCAATTGTTCACTTTAAAAAGTTTGATTTTATGTTATATAAGTTTCATCTCAATAAAAAAAATTTTTTAAGCAATGCAATAATGCAATATACCCTATGATGTAACTGAAGAAAACTAAACTTTCCTGATGTCATCTGAAATGGTACTTGTAGCTTGAAATAAACCCATCAGTGACTGCAATAGATATATATTCCAATTTTGTCACACAGAGTAGTAAAAAGGTGAGTAATCAGAGTAAAGATTTAATAATACTAGTCATTTTTACTACTTCAACAACATTCTTAAGTGAAACTGGATCTTTTTTCTTTTTTTACTGCAAGTATGTGGTGGTGAACAATATAATGACTATTAGTACGATTTGGTGCCACTGTCTTGATTCACGCAAGGGTTTTAGCAGTTTTACCCATCATTGCTTATGCAACATCAGCGCAAAAGCCAACACACTGGAAAAGTTAACACTTTAGTGTTATTATAAAAATGGTTTTGACCTTAAAGAACCCCTAAAAGGGTCTTGGGTACCTTGAGGAGTCCACTTTAAGAATCACTGAACTGTATTGTACTGGACTACAACAGAATTATTTTAAATAAATAATCAAATATCTTGCATTTAGTAAGAGAATGATTTCATGAAACGTGTTTTAGTCACACAAATACAAATAAATATTTAACTATATACTAGGTTGTTAAATAAAGTGAATCTCTTCTCCTGGGTCATAAAAGCTTGCAGAACACTCCTCTAGCCCCTAGCAATTACTCCCTTCTTAAAACTACTGTAGCACTTACTGAGTACTTGAGTTTATTCCATTACAGACTAATTCTAAATATATTCTAAATATATGTATACACCTACACTTCCTATTTCCAAAGAGGTCATAAGTTCTCAAGCTACATCTTATGCATCTTTGTATATTCTCCCAATGATGCTATTTATATCGCAGGTCCTCAAAAAAAATGTATTGCGTTTCCTCATCTATAATAATAAAAGTGCAATATGCTAATTAGACTGAACAGCCAAACAACCTTCTAGAAGAAGACAGGGCTGCGAGGGCTGAGGCAAGCCGCATCGGATCCCTTGTTAGTATAAAATTAGCCAAAAAAAGCAATTTGTCTGTGGCATACTAAGCCCACAAAAATTCCTAATTTTGACATATCTTGAATCCATGCATAGTGAGGTACGAAGGGGAAAGTACAGTCACTGGTAGGTAACACGCTGACCTGAGATATGACCTTGTCACTTACTAGCTCCATGACCATGGAATGTTACTTCATCTCTGAGCCTCAAATTCTTCACCTTCTAAATAAGACACCACCTACCTCCTTGGGTTGTTACAAGGATTAAGTGAAATAAATACTTACAAAGTGACTTTTACATTACCTGTTCCTTAATGTTCAATAATTACCATTATTGAAGAATAATGATGAGAAGAAGTAATGCCTTATTCATACAAAACACTTCACCACATATAAACAAACCGTAGGCAGATCCAACAATTACAGGATCACAGATTTTGAGAGGACCACATACATCATCTCATTCTCATCCAGCTCCTTTGCCTGCATTCTCTTCACCTTCCCCACACTCACACACAGAGACGTTACAGGTAAGACAGTCAAAGGAACACAAGGCTCTAAATGTCTTTCTCACAGCTAAAGAGCCAGTGAGGAGCAGAACTGGTGTCAAACACATCCTCTGATTCATAACAATCCTGCTAAATAGATAATATTGTTACTCCTTTTTGACTGGTAAGAGAAACTCAAGAGTCAGACTTGCTGAAGTTAAGTGACATGTCCAAGGTCTCTCAGGCAGCAAATAACAAAAAGGGACATGGAAACCAAGTGTAACTGCAAGTCTGGGGTTCTCCCAACTATAACTTAGAAAGCTATCCAAGAATACGAAATTCACTTTGAATAATCATTGATAATTATCTGCATGTAGATCTGAATAAAATAACTGACATGATTGTGTGAGTGATGATTATAACTAAATATACCAATTTTATCTTGTGATATTCAATTCAAACTGGTGTTTCACTGAACTTCACAAGCTTTGGCATTTAAAAAGAAATACCTCTGCACTAGCCTCAGAATATAAAGGAAATATATATCCCAAAAAGAGAATTCTGCAATGTTCAAAAAGTCCCTCTGAGATAGGCTAACATGTTGAATATCAGTCTTACTTTAACACTTTCACCAAAAAGGTCGATATAGACAACGTAAACTTATTTTAAATGGCATATTTTACCTGTTTCAATTTGTACAGTCTCATCACTCACATTGCTATTCAATAGGAAGTCAAACAAGCTCTACTGCTCACTAGCAGAGTGACTTAGGGCAAGATACTCAACCTTTCTGATCTGTAAAACATGGGATTATGGTGTACCCTGCATGGATGTTAAGTAAGATTAGGCATGATGTATACAAAGCACCTAAGCATGTATCCAATTATTAGTCTATGCTGTGAGTTCCCAGTCCGGTCTTATCCCTCAGTCCCCTAAGATGGTCTGACTAAGGGAACATGGACCTTTCTATTTGCTGCTACTCCTGCTGTTACTTCCAATGCTCTACTATGCTACAACTGCAATCCTCCCCCTAAACTCTCTGCCATCTACTTCTGATGTCTCTACAGCAAGTCCCTGAACTTGTTTTTACTGTATTAATTGCCTGGTCAGAAAAAAAATAATGCTAATTACTTAATAATTCAATGATTTTCTGATAATACTATGCCAATCCTTGCTTGGGACTAGTCTAAAAGACTTCAAATAAAACTATCTGAATTAATGGGGGAGTTTTCCCTCCTACCACCAGTTTTTTAAAAACACAAGTTTTTATGTCTTAAACATATGTCAACTATTATGAATTCAAATCACAGCCGCCTCCATCAGATCTCATCATACCTTGATTCCTGCGCCAGCTCAACTATTCCACTCCTCTGTTCTTTTTCCAGCCTTCTTGAATAGTAGTCTCCATTAAGTAAAAGGCACGCTGTAGAAAAATATAGCTAAGAAAACTATATACTAGTGTATGGTTCTCTGTAGTCCAACTAGATGCTCAAGATAGCTGGGAGAAGGACAAGAGGCCAGGATGTTGGCCCTTTCAGAAGGGAGAGTACTACTACACAGATTCTCATTTAACAGTTGAAGGGAGCATGAAGGGGAAGGGAGGATGTGCATATACAGGGATTACAATGTGCTAGATACACATTATTCCATGGTCTAAGTCAGTGGTCGGCAAACTCATTAGTCAACAGAACCAAATATCAACAGTACAACAATTGAAATTTCTTTTGAGAGCTAAATTTTTTAAACTTAAACTATATTGTTATTAACTACATTGTTATTAAGTTAATTAGGATGCTCCTAAACTGGCCTTTGCTAAAAACGCAAGGGGCTCACGAGCCGCAGTTTGCCGACCACTGGTCTAGGTAATACTTCCATTGTCAGGTAAGAAGACAGACTCAAGAGGTGAAATGACTGAATCAAGGCCACATGTGGTGGAGCCAGAGACACAATTTTAGCTCTGCTCTTTCAATTCCAAGGTACACGGTGACTTAGGCCGGAGAAGCATTGCGCCCGGGGCCAAGCAATAGGGAAGGCGGGTAAGGACGTGCTCATACACACTGGGCTGGCCCGACTGTTCCCTCCCCCCACGGGAACAACTGAGAGAGAGTTCATCTTCAACCTGCAGTCATTGCCCAGCTACTCCACTGCCAGGAGAAAGGCAGTGTCTCTTACATTTTAACATGCATGCAAGCCACTCTAGGGTATCTTGTTTAAAATGCAGATTCTGATTCAGTGAGTTTGGGGCAGCGCCTAAGACTCTGCACAGGAGATGAGGAAGCTTCCAGTACTTGGGCCATACTCAACATAGATTATACTCAGTGTTTCCCAGACCTGGCTGATGATCGGAATCATCCAGGAATCATTTAAAAACTATAGATTCCTGAGCCCCTCCTTCTAGGACATTCAGTGGTGTCTGGGACCTTCTACCTCATAATTCTTTAATTCAAGGAAATGTGTAATTATTAATGAGAATAACCAAAGCGAGCACTGACTGAGAGCATACCAAATGTCTAAGTGCTTCCCACATTAACCTACATCCCCTCACACCACACTACACAGCTGGCACTTACAGCACCGTCATTCCTATTTCACAAATGAAGAAGCCAACACACCAAGGCCAGTTATTTGTCGAAGGTCAATCAGGGAGTGACAGAACAGGGGTCCAGAGTTGAGCCAATCTGATTCAAGGTGTCTGCTCCCAGGCACACCACATAACGCTGCTTCCCAGCTTATCCGAAGGTAATGCCACCGATTTTAACAGACTCTCTCAAACAAACACATCCAAATGGGTCACCTCAGAAGATGTCGCCCTGGCAAGGCTATGTTCTTATTTCTCAGATGCTATCGTCATTCCAGACATTGCCACTGCTAAATTAAATGATCTATGAGCTCTTGATCTGAAAATAAAAATGCCTTCAAAATCTAAACCTATGTATGACTTTAAATATCTTTAACTAGGATAAAAGCTCATCATTTGAGCACAGATTTGATTTTTGACAACCCAAAATCAGGAAACCCAATTCAAAGAAACCTAGCGTCTGATCAAGTTAGGGATCTGTAATAATAAAAGCGTAATATGCTAGTTAGACCGGAAAGCCAAACAACCTTCCAGTCCAAACGGGAGCTGCGAGGGCCGAGCCCCTTGCACAAATTTCGTGCATCCGGTCTCTAGTTTTTAAATAGAAAACTCAGTGTTGCACAACTGTGGGGGGCTCAGTGGTTGAACATCAACCTATGAGCCCAGGAGGTCATGGTTTGATTCCCAGTCAGGGCTTATGCCCAGGTCGTGGGTTCAGTCCCCTATGTGGGGTGTGTAGGAAGCAGTCATCAATGATTCTCTCTCACCATTGATGTGTCTAGCTCTCTCTCCCACTCCCTTCCTCTCTGAAACACACACACACACACACACACACACACACACACACACACACACACACAATTCAGTGCTGGGTACGCAAAATGTTTTCCTCGTCACTCATCTCTGAAGCTGATTCCAGTGAGAAGTCTTTGTTTTTGCGCAATGGCTGCATCACCAGAGTCTAAGTGACTGTTTTGAAGGACAGCACTCATTCTGGTGCACAGAACTGTTATGTAAGTTTTTAAAAAAATTTAGCCTCTCAGTCATTCTAAAAGAACTATATTTGCCCTTCACGGTCAGTATAAACACACACGCATATGTTCAGAATGACAATCTTGAAGCATGCAGCTTTCCTTTCTGCGGCAAAAGGAAATGCTTTGATTTTCTTTCAGGTTTTTCTAATAAAAAGTCTATTTCATTTATATACATCCATCCATAGAAAAATAAAAATTACAATCAGGCGTTAATGAAGCATTTAACTGCATGCAGCACCATAAAAGGCATCACACAAAGGCAGCTATATATCCAAAATGTATGCAAAAATACCCTCACACGGGATACAGGCACACACAAATACTACAGGGAGAATAACTATAAGAAGGTATTATATTCTACATCTAGATTAGCTCTTTTGTTAAATGAATGCGTCCTTTTTCAACAAAGAAAGCAGTCTGCAAATTCAGAATGATTTACAGATTTTTAAAAAGCAGGCATTAATGCAGATCAGCACAATTCCACACAACCAACCTCTCTGCTTGAACTGGACTCTCCACACCTTACTGAAGCCACAAATTCCCCTGCACAGACTCCCACTCCACCACCCCCACGCACACCCAGCTCCCCACCAACCTCACAGGGGTTCCTGGGCTGGTCCATGGAATCTGATGACATCACTCTCTCTTCCTTCCTGGAATTCTAAACCCTGCTGCTCTCCCCTTGCACACAGCTACCATCTCCATGGCAACCTCACCTCCTCCTGCTTCCCTATTGGCTTCATAGAACAGGATACACAGAAAGGTTTTCCGTTTCCCCACTACCACCCGCCCCCAAAAACGATGCTTTCAACAGGAACCTGAGCTAAATTTAGCTACCTGGGATTCAGAGCCCTGTGACTAAGAAACAGAGAAATGTGCTCCTTCTTACGTTCCGTCCTCCTCTCAATCCCACCCCAAAGTGGCTGCTCACCTCCTCCTCTCTGGCCCCCAACCCAAAAGCAAGTGGCAATATTTGCTGAGTGTTAAAAACAGCTGGATTACCCCCATAGAGGTCTGGCACACACGAAATTCTCACACCCACCTCTCCTCCCAAGAAGAAAGAAAAAAAGAGAACAAAAATAAAAGCATGCACCAGTCAAAAAATATTTCCTGTGCTGAGCATCCATCTTCTGTGGCTTCCTTCCATCCCAAGCTAAGGACTGGGAACTTCATGCCTAAAGGCACAACGGACTCTAATTCTTAAAAGACCAGATTCCCTTGTTATTTGCTTGATATTATTTCTTCCACCAGAGGAGAAAAAGGAGGAGGCGAAGGGGAAGTGAGGTATACAGACAGCATACTTCAGTGACCAAGCACTCTAAGCCTAGAACCACAAATCCTGGGACCGATTTTCCATTCCCGGGACTGACCTGCTATGTAATTAAAGCAACTTCTCATATTCCTCATCTAAAAAGCAGCTTCCACCCAGTATAAGAAGTACTGACAAATTAATATAAAGTAGTTTAAGTCCCTGGGCTAAAGGGATTAAATAAATAAACTGACATCATTAGGAGTGAAATTTCTGTGTATATTAACAGAAATTAATAACCCTCAAAGGGAGAACATGAAGTCTAGAAAATTATGCTTTCATAAGCAGAGATATACTCTAAAATATGCACAATTTCTTAAACCACAGACAATTCCTTAAAAGGTATCTACTTCTAGTATATCCAGCTATTTTTTATATCTTTTATTTTCATATACCAGCTAATTTTTTACTAGTACTCAGTTTTGGAGCTGGCCCTATTTTCTCTTTGCTTAGTCCTAAATCTAGTTTGGCATTGCTACTCACTCTCCCTGGACGATGACTGACTATGAACCGGGACTTGGTTTTCCAGCTCGGCCATCCACTTCCCATTCTAGAGAAGAAGTTTTTCCGCAGAACCATATGTGATAGCTGAAGGCTGAATCAGTCCAGTGGCTGTGTCCTATATGATTCTAAAGGACAAAGCATTAATTGTAGCCAAGTGGGAAAGGCTCCAAGGAGGTCAGAGCCTTGTAATATGAAAGGGAGTGGATTAAAATAAGACACACCCGGGAAAACTGTATTTTTGGTTTGCAGGGCAAAGACTCAACTCCAGAGCACCAACTCCCCAGTGGAAAATATAGACATGAAAGGAAAATGACTTAGTATAATAAAAAATTAAAACAAAAGTCACTTACCCCAAACAGAACTTAAACAATTTGAAACATTTAGCAAAGACAAAATGTCCCACTAGTTAACCCACAGGCATCCAGAATAAGCTTCACAACTGCTGTGGCAAACAGCAAAGGATGCAGCAGTGATAATAAACGGGTGGAATGTTCTAGGGGGAAGGAAGGGAGGAAGGAACTCAGTCTGATCAGCCCATCTCTGAGATGTGTCCTTTTCTCTCACCCCGGTGGACTCCTAACAAGGCATTTCTTGCGTGAAATCTTTCCTGTGTACATCACTGGCCAGACAGCCTCACAGGCTATGATGACACTCTGCTGAAAACGCTGCCTAACGCTCTTAAAAACCAAGAGAAGACCTTACTCTACACTAGGAAGGCTGAAGCACAGTTTCCAAGATTGCCCATCAAATCACTTACTGAGCTGGACTTCTGTTGGTATCATTTTGAAATCTATCAACAACAGTCGAGACTATAAGTGGACTGCTGCAGATAAAGCTCTATTTATCCACTCCTTTCATTCAAGCATGTATTGTGTGCATTTATTATGTGCCAATGGGTTATTGTTACTTCTCAAAAATAAAACCAAAACTGCACGCTGTGTATATTCTTACCTCATTTTACAAAGAAACAAGAGTTGCAGAGATGTCAATGTGACCAAGGTTATATAACTCATTTAATATTTTAAAAGCTGAGATTCTAACCCACATCTGCTCTGTCTCCTAACTCAGTGCTTTTTCTACTTGGCCTCCCATTTACAGACTGTTGGGGTTGGAAAGAATTATTTATAAATCATTTTCCATCTGTGTTTTCTACATCATCAATAAATATAAGTTGCTTGACATCAAGGTCAAAGTCTTACTTTTTACATATTACTAACAGCATTAAACCCTAAGGCACTCAATACTTATTAATTATTCTAATCCTATTAGTCTGAACAAATGGAAATTATTCTAGTCAGATCTTTTTAAATTAAAACTGGCTTGAGAAATTACAAGCTGAAGTGAAATGACAAAACTTCAGATAACATATTTTGGAATTTAATTTTATAATATTTGAGATGAACAAAATTATCATTGTCATAATGCCTACACTGGCCCAGTCATAATGTACTAATGCCTACACTGTCTCATCTGCTGGTTTTAATCCATAAACCCTAGTACGGTCAGGATCTATACACAACATTTATGATTTCTAAATTCTGCAAACAGAACCAGAGCATCTCAAAGTATTTCTCGAGGGATTCCACTAAAATTAAATCAGCTGATTAGAGGACAATGCTAAAGAGGCCAAGGTCACGTGTCTAATACCCATATGAACCAGTTAGCATCGCTCTCTCCTACTGCCACAATGTGTATGCTGCTGTAAAATTACACCCTAGTTTTACTGAAAAATTAATGAGAAGTATCACTTTAAAAAAAACCTTTAAACATGTATACTGAAGTCAAATATTATAAATGGCTCTTATTCTTTAAAAAATTATTGTCTTTCAAAATATATACCTATCATTCATTCCTTCAATATTGAATGAAAACCTATCATATGCCAGTGGAGTTTCAAAAGGCTCGCACTGGAGGACAAATACACTTATGTATGATATATATGATACAGCAGAGGTGTGTGTTGTGTATAGGTCCAGAGAAAGTACACAAAAGGGAACGGCTAACGCTAGCAGGTATCATGGAGAGCGAGCTCTGGGAGTTCACTTAGGTAAATGAGGCAGGTAAGGGACTTCCCAAGAAAGAGAACGAACAGGTACAAAGATGTGCTTATCAGACAACATGACAAACTTAAGAGAAATCTCAAGTATTTCACTGAGGCCAGGTTGAGAATTGAATGACCAGCTGAGAGAAGGCAAACATCTTTTAGATTTTCTACTTCAATAAGGTTAAGTTTTCCTAAAATACCTTACTGTGAGTTAGATTTCCACAGAGTAAGGTGAAAAAAATATTAATACCATGACTTTCAACATTACTGAAATGTTTTAAAATAAGTTGATATATTTATAAAATAGAATATTTCACAGTAATGACAATGAATGAGCTATTGCTATACTGAACAAATGTCGTGCACTGGGCTTCTAGTGGTGTACATAATAGAATATTATTCAGCCATAAAAATGAAGGAAATCCTGTCATTTTTAACAATATGGGTGGACCATGAAAGCATTATGCTAAGTAAATAAGTCAGATAGAGAAAAACAAATACCATTAAGATCTCACTTATATGTAGAATCTAAAAAAATAAACAATAAATTCATAGATACAGAGAACAGATTGGAGGTTGCCAGAGGAAGGGTGTGGAAGAAATGGGTGAAGAGGGTCAAAAGGTACAAACTTCCAGTTATAAGATAAATAACAGAAGGAGATGTAATACAGAGCATGTTGACTACAGTTAATAATGCTATATTGTATTGAAAGTTACCAAGAAAGTAAATCTTAAAAGTTCTCATCACAAGAAAAATTCTGTAACTATGTGAGGTGGTGGATGTTAACAGACATATTATTGTGATCATTTCACAATATATAAATATGTTGAATCATTATCCCTGAAACTAATATAGTTATATATTAATTATATATCAATTTTTAAATAATAAACGTCAAAATGAGATACATTCTTCTGAAAATGAAGCCTTTAGTGGATGAGAATCCTTAATTAAGAGGTTATTCTGTCTGTAGAACAAAATCCAAGTTTGGAACACAACATAAAAAAAAAAGAAAAAAATTTTTAAAAAGCAACATAAAATGTGAAGTATAATGGAAGTTTCCTTATTTTATTTAGAGAATGTGTTGAATACCTGAAAAGCAAATTAATCTATAATAATGAAGGCCTAAAGTTTCCAGATGCTAGTTCAAGTAAAGGTTTATCATGAAGATATTCTCATCTGGAAACTTTAATGACATCCATCATTTAAAATGCATTATTTTTACTATTCCCAGGCACATCATGTATGCATATGAAAAATGTACAGATGAAGTTTTTTTCCACCACATAGATCAACAAACTCAATCTGTGAGTTGAGTGAGATCACACTAAAGTAATTAAATGCCTCTTATGAGTCCAGGACTGTATTAGGTGCTACAAGAGATAAAGGGAATATGTAAGAGGTGATTCCTGATTTAAGTAAATATTAACCTCACCTCATAGTATGACACAAATATTAGTTGTGTCTAGTATTGAAGTAAAACTCGCTGATGATTTTAATATCAGAGCTCAAAAACTCACTGATGGCTTTTTGATATCAGAGCTCTCCAAGCAAATTTCTACTTCGATAAGGAACAGAAGGACAATGGCATTACTTTATTACTGCTACTGCTTCTTCAACACACACATCTAAAAACCATACCACTTACCAATTTTCATAAGAGTAGATCAAAGATTTATAACTACAAATTCAGTATTATAGTCCCAACAACCTAAAAGAAGTAGCTGAATCTAAAAAGTATGTCATCTTTTCCAGAAGAGAAAAATATTTATGTACACACACATATACACACACACACTCTCACACACACAGACCCTACATTTCCCCCATGTTTTCCAATTTTCTTGCCCACAGTTACTTATCCTGTTCTTCCTGGTATTGGGGAGAAAGGTTACCTAAAGAAAAGAAAAGCTTAAGAAGTCTCTGTGAATTAAAGATCAAATATATACATGACCCCTTTATAAAAGATAAACTTAGGGAAGGTCAATTCTAGGATGAGAAGTTGTAAGGAGTTGAATGAAAGAACACTCATCAAACCAATTTAGATGAGCAGGGAGTTTTTAAACCAATGAGTTTTCTTTATATTCCTGTTTAGTAATAAGCCTCAAAATAGAATTGTTCTACTCTTTCAAACATTTGAACAGGAGGGGAAAGAACAAGTTTGCTATTTATAGAGGTCAAGGTGGATCAGATGCCTCAGAGCCTGGGCTTCTAGCCTCAAGCACATTTTCTGAAATAAAGCAAGAATCCATTAGTGGATCTTAAGGAATGCCCTCAAACTAGGGCAGTTTACAACTTTGCTTTTTGTTTTGGGGGTTTTTGTTTTTGTTTTTGTTTTGTGTGTGTTTGTGTTTGTGTGTTAATATATATTTTTATTGATTTCAGAAAGGAAGATAGAGGGAGAATGAGAGAGAAACATCAATGATGAGAGAGAATCATCATTAGGCTGCCTCCTATACACCCCCCACTGGGAATCAAGCCCGCATGTGCCCTTGACTGGAATCAAACCCAGAACCCTTAACTGGAATGGAACCCAGGACCCTTCAGTCCGCAGGCCAATGCTCTATCCACTGAGTCAAACCAGCTAGGGCACTACCTTGTTATAAAGAGAAAAGAAAAGAAGCCTATGAAATTAAAACTCTTTAATCAGGGAAATTTTCAAACTCAAAACACTGACCTAAAATAATTGGCAATGGCATGATCAATGAAGAATTAAGTTCTTCAACAGGAATCATAATTTCCATGGTATTCACTCATTCAACAAACTTTGATGATCATCTTCACCTCTCACAGTCTAGGCACTATAAACACAATGTGAAGAAGAAGAAGAAAGACACCGTACCTGCCCTAATGAAGTTCAGCCAAATTGGAGAAAAGACATTACTCCAAATAAATAAGAAATATTTAGTTACAAATCCATGATAAGTAATTAAAGAAATGGAGATAAATGTACGTTAGGTTAAGACCTTCTTAGCAAGGTAACATCTAAGCTAATGGGAAACAATGAATGAAAGAAATCTTCAGAGTGATCACAACCAAAGATGTCTGGTGGATTCACCCCTACCAATTCCAACTAATTCCTTTCAAGGTCTGCTATTGTCTCCATCCTCAACCTATCTCGACATTCTGAGTATTGTCTTTGCTCAAGCAAATCAAGAGTCCATGGTAGGGCCTGCTTCAACTAGGAATGTGCATGCACCTGGGCGCCTCTCGTGGGATGGCATTTAATAGTATTTGTGTAGTGTGCAGTCCAAAGACAGCAGAGCTGCTAAGGTTAGCAATGTCTCAAAAGCTCCACATACAACCTCCCTCTACTCTGCCTTAGAGGATCAGCAACCGTGTTTGCCTGCCTCTAAATCAGAACCTGCCTTCCTGCCGCTTCAAAAGCAGCTTTTGTGCAACTGGATGTGAATCTAAAATTATCTCAATAAAAATGTCAATTGAAAAAGCAGCTTTTGGTGCGGCCAGCATAACTCAGTAGTTGAGCGTCAACCTCTGAACCAGGAGGGCACAGTTTGATTCCCAGTCAGGGCACATGCCTGGGTTTTGGCCTCGATCTCCAGTTCTCTCTCATCATTGATGTTTCTCTCCCTCTTTCCCCCTTCCTCTCTGAAATCCATTTAAAAAATATTTTTTAAAGCAGCTTTTGCAGCCCTAGTTGGGTGGCTCAAGTTGGTCGGAACATCATCCTGCACACTAAAAGGTTGCGGGTTCAATTACCAGTCAGGGCACAGACCTAAATTGCAGGTTTAGTCCTGGTGAGGGCATGTATAGGAGGCATCCAACCTATGTTTCTCTCTCACATTGATGCTTCTCTCTTTCTCTCCCCTTTCTCTCTCTTTAAAAAAAAAAAAAATCAGTAAAAATATTTCCTCAGGTGAGGATTTTTTAAAAAGTAACTTTTGCAGCCTCAAAGCCCTCCTATAAATAGTAACTAAATGGTTCGCCTGGTTCTACTGTCCAGCATCAGCTTTCTATGTATCAGAGGCATGAAGTTAGCACATCTAAACTGAGAAGAGGTTGACAATAAAAAGAAGTTTAGGCCCTGGCCAGGTGGCTCATTAGTTAGAACATCACCCCCTACACACCAAGGTTGCAGGTATGATCACCAGGCAAGGCACATGTAAGAATCAACCAATGACCACCTAAATAAAGTGGAACAGCAAATTGATGTTTCTCTCTGTGTGTCTAAAATCAATCAATAAAATAATATTAAGTTTTAAATGTTCTTTAGATAAACTTTTAATCACTACATTCCCCTTAGAAAAGAATGTCTCCTGAAAAGAGTTTAGAAATATAACTCAGAGTGTGGAAGAACATATATCACCTTTGGGTCCAGAACATAATGGACTGAACCTGTCTCCCGAACACTTAGCAGCTGTGTGACACTGAGCAAGTGCATTTCCTCATCTGCAAATGGGAGTAAGGCCGATTCATATTAAATGAGAGAGCAAGTCTGAAACTCAGCAAATAATAACCACTATAAAAAACAAAGCAAGCCGAAACTGGTTTGGCTGAGTGGCTAGAGCGTCGGCCTGTGGACTGAAAGGTCTCAGGTTCGATTCCGGTCAAGGGCATGTACCTTGGTTGCGGGCACATCCCCAGTAGGGGGCGTGCAAGAGGCGGCTGATTGATGTTTCTCTCACATCCATGTTTCTAACTCTATCCTTCTCCCTTCCTCTTTGTAAAAAATCAATAAAATATATATTTTTTTAAAAAAACAAAGCAAGCAAACACACACACACATACACACACACACACACACACACACACACACACACACACACACCTTAGCTGCCTTCTCTTCTTCACACTAAAGGACGATCTTAAAAAATTAAGGTGAGGGAGATAGGAGAAGGTAAAGGGGGGCTTGGAATGGTGAACACACAAAACAATGTACAAATGTTTTATTATAGAATTGTACTCTGAAACCTACATAATTTTATTAACCAATGTCACCCCAACAAATTCAATAATTAATTAATAAATGTAAGAAAGAAGATCCTACTAGTAAATTGAGAACATTATCACAAGCAGCTGATGGTTAAAAATATCAGGTAACCCTGGCCAGTGTTGCTCACTGGATAGAATGTTGGCATGTGCACCTAAGGATCACGGGTTCGATTCTTGGTCAAGGGTACATACCTGGGTTGCAGGTTCAACCCTGGCCCCAGATCTGGAGGCAACTAATCAATGTGTCTCTCTCACGTCTATGTTTTTTTTTCAAATACTCTGACCCATTCATTATTCCCATTAACATCAAAATATCACAGAAATTCAAATATTTCCATTTCCAAGTTATATTTCTCAGACAATCTCGTTACCTAGAAACAGCACAAAACTTTTTCATCAAATAACATAGTTCACAATTGACTCAAGAAATGTGATCATCAGGGGATAAAAGGGACATCAAAAGTAGACAGGTCAGGAAAGCAAACCAATGATGCTGAGAACTTTATAACCATATAGTATATTTCTACATAGTCTATCCTAATAAATTCACATTTGTGCAACAACATGAATACCCGAATAGATCAGAATGAAAGTACAAAGACCCAGATGAACCTAGGACTGCAGAGCTTCTGAAATCATCAGCCAGCTCAAGAAGACTGAGATAGGAATACCAAGCATACCCTTAGTTTAACAGGCAGCTGTTTAAAATCAAGTTATACATAAAATATATCCCTAGACGTCTGGAAGGCCCATAAGAACGGCTCCTTGTCCCTGCAATTGAGCCTCTCCACGAAATCCTCTGTAACCTTAGCAGATACGGCGCAGTAAGTAGTTGAGAAGCGGGCCAAGTGCAAGCGAACATCAGAGCACAGAAGGTATGCTCCCGTGGCCACAGCGCTACATGGCATCTGACTGCAAAACCCCCTGCCACCTCTACTGGGTTTAAAGTCACTGTCAAACTTGCCCTGGGACACAAAGCCAGAAAGAGCCAGTGAGAGTCAGTTTATAATGTAAATACATCATCCCCATGCAACATTCTGAATACTTTGGAAAGGGTGCCAGGATTGAAAAGTTAAAAAAAAAAAAAGTGGCTCAGTTTTCCCAGTTGGCTTCACATTTTCATGTTCCCAATACTGACTTCCAACAAACATCTGCCAGGTTCAGGGGGGGAAAAAGCCTTTCAGCATGTGCCTTTAATTTAGGCATTCTTCCCTCCTCTTCCTTCCCTCCCCCTCCTCCTCCCAGCTCCCAGTCCTACAAGGACTAGGAAAATATATATATATATTGTATTCACATTCCTACTTGTTTTTTAATGTTCCCTGAATACAAATGGAGAAGAGATTAGAGAGGAAAGGAGACTAAAATGGGGAGGGAAACTGGACAGTCGCAGAATGAGGCCCAGAGAAGACGAGAGATGGCTGCTCCCTCTCTTTCTCTCTCTCTCTCTCCCTCTCTCACCGCGGCAGTGAGGCTGTTTCTGATTAAGGGCGCACAATGGCAGGGCTGTGCAGGAAGTGCTCGGGGGCCCTCGGCAGCCCCAGCCAAGCACACTGGAAACCCTGTACTGTAGAGGCCCATCTGGAATCAGTTAGCACCAGGCTCCTAGCAGGCCTCGCCTTTAAGGGGCAAATAAAAAACCTAAAAGCACTAGGCTGAGCCTTGCAGCCTGCAACCTTCTCATCCTTCCCCGTAAATCACCCTTCAGAGCACATTTCTCCATCCCCAGTTCTAGGGTCACCACAAACAAAAGAGTCACATTAAGAACATGAAGCATTCAGAAAGCTAGCTTCCGGGCTCAGAAACCCCTAAAAATTACAGTGTCCATGCAACTAAAATCCCTTTTACACAATTTTGGGATGTCTTAAATGTTATTTTTAGAAATCTGAAGTGGCCTATTTTGTTATTTAAGCATTTTCATCAAGCATATCCTTCATGAAACTTTTTTCACTTTGTTCTGTCTTCCAAATCATGCAAAAAGTAGGAAAAAGGCACTTTGGAATAGTTTCCCTAGTATTCAAAAGGAAAAATCTTTTTCCACTCACATTCCTCAGTTAAATTGCCAATAATCGTTTCTGCAGAGAATACATTTTTACTGATGCTTTCTATAAAATAAAATAAAAAAACACAGACCTTCTCTGGTAGCATGGTAAATACCTAAAACGAAGGGTCCGGAAACCTGGAGAGCAGCCGTGATGGTCTTAACGAGCCACGTGGCCGGGAATACCTACTTCATCTTTCTGAGCCTGCTGTGTTGGGGTTTTTAATGCATAGAATGTGGGGATGAGATAGATTCTCTAAGACTGTGTCCAGCACCACTACCCCTACAACTTTTACACACCTAAAAAGATTACATACACAACTAGCCTCCACCCTCACCTAAGAATCGCCATTTTAAGGCCATTTTCTTTTTTTTCTTTTTTTAATATATTTTATTGATTTTTTTACAGAGAGGCAAGGAGAGGGATAGAGAGTTAGAAACATGATGAGAGAGAAACATTGATCAGCTGCCTCCCGCACACCCCCTACTGGTGATGTGCCCACAACCAAGGTACATGCCCTTGACCGGAATTGAACCTGGGACCCTTCAGTCCGCAGGCCGACGCTCTATCCACTGAGCCAAACCGGTTTCGGCGAGGCCATTTTCTTATTGCCCCCAAAGACGGCACAGAAAGGAGGTAGGTATATGGGGGAAAGAACGGGCAAAGCCTGGCAGCCAGTCTGACTCTCCTATAAGCCATGTTCCTGTCCTCACGCTGCTTAGGGATAGTACAACCAAGGCAGTGGTAAGATGTTTGAGGAAAGTGCCAGGCTGGTCACCTGGGCCTGTCACGTGATCACAGAAGCACAGCACAAAGACCTAGAGAATTAAATTCACAGATAAACTACTGAAATATAACTCTGTTCTCTGTGCTCAGTTTAGAACCTTCTAACTTAATTGATCTAAGTAAATTCTGATTGAATCTACTAAGAAGGCCAGAATCTCTGAAGAATACAAAAAAAGAATCAGAAACTGCCCTCTCCTCAGTAAGTTTATAATCTACAGGAGACACAGGGATGTTCAAGTGCAATTTTAGTTCAAGAATTGGTAACAACGAGGTGATTATAAAGTACTGACTGCTGCTTCGCCAAAGCCTTCCTAGAGGGCCTATTCCTTTTTAGAGCCTTTCTCGTATCTTCTCCCTTTGGCCAAACTGTTAGGGTTCAATAAGTCTGAAAATGATGTTTCAGCATGCAATTTAAAGGCTGGCATTGTAAACTCTCAAAACTAATCACATGGTACAATAAATGTTAAATAAGCAGTTTATAACCATAGAGAGAGGTGCAGACCTACAGAAACATCCCCCAATCCACAGCTGTCCTGGTGCAGGAGCACTTGAACACTGTAACAACAGTTATGCCTAATGCAAGCGGGAACCAACTCTTGACCCTGAGGGCTAGCCGGTGTGGCTCAGTGGTTGAGCATCAATCCATGAAGCAGAAAGTCAGGGTTCGATTCCCAATCACAGCACATGCCCAGTTGCAAGCTTGATCCTCAGTAGGGAGTGTGCAGGCGGCAAAGGATCAATAATTCTCTCTCATCAATGATGTTTCTCTCTCTCCCTCTCCTTTCTTCTCTCTGAAATCAATAAAAATATATTACAAAAAGAAAAAGAAAAGAATCAATTGGGGACCCAGGTAGCTCAGTTGGTTAGGGCATCATCCTGATATGCCAAAGTTGTGGATCCCATCCCCAGTCAGGGCACGTAAGAGAATCAACCAATGAATGCATACATAAGTGACACAACAAAATTCAATGTTTCACTCTCTCTAAAAATCAATAAATCTATTTTTTTAGATCTTACAAAAAAAAAAAAAAAGAACCAGTTAAGCAAGTAAAAGACTTGCTGATTAGAACTAGATTAGAACTGCCATAAGTGAGCTACCTTGCCCTCGGCCACAACCAGAATGTCAGGAATTAGAGACCACTAGTAGGGTTTGGAGCTAGAGGTAAATACCACAAAACACCTGCCTTTATCACAGGTCTGTGATCAATGTTTCCCTCGTAAGGAAAATGCTCAAACAAAGGTCTAGTTCTGTAAAGGCCTGTTTTGTCATTTTGCCATTTCATATCTGAGAGTAGAGAAAAAAATAGTCCTATGAAACTGACACGTCTCTCCTCATGTCCAATCCTGGGTAACCTGAGGGCTGAGTGAGTCTTTTTCCAGGGGCACTGCACAGACGATCCATTCTGGGTAAGCTCCCTGAAAACATCTTCCCTTCAGCGAGTTAAACGCTCCCCACCCCACCCCTGCCCCTAACCGCCAGCAGGACTTCACACTGAGAGAGAAGTAACAGTCTATGACACAGGGCTCCACAAACAGCGGGGTCACATCTCCCCTAGAATGGGGAAAGCTGACCTGTAGGGGGCGCACCGAGAGATCTGGCCCACTCCCTAAGCATGAACACATTGCAGATTAGGTGCGTTGAACTTGGCAGCTCAGCTGACTCCCAGACCACTGTGCACAAAACTGGACTGGTCAGAAATCATGGTGGCAACAACAGTACAGGGCCAATCAAAACTTCTGGCCCTGCCAAAGAACTGCGGCCTTTTCCTTAAAGGGAAAACACCTCAAGGTGAATGTTTTTGTGTGCAGTTGTAAGGAGAGGAATTTTCAGACTTTCTAAAATCCAAACTGCAGGTAACTTTGCTTCCATATATTTCTTTTTGTATATTTGTTCTCTCTGAAACAAGACAGCATTGCTACAGTGTAAAAAAAATGTTAGGCAGCCAAAACCGGTTTGGCTCAGTGGATAGAGTGTCATTCTGTGGATTGAAAGGTCCCAGGTTCGATTCTGGTCAAAGGCATGTACCTTGGTTGTAGGCACATCCCCGGTAGGAGGTGTGCAGGAGGCAGCTGGTCAATGTCTCTCTCTCATCGATGTTTCTAACTCTCTATCCCTCTCCCTTCCTCTCTGTGAAAAAAACAATAAAATCTATTTTTTAAACAAAAGGCAACCACAGAAAGGCCATCACAATCCAAACCCTACATTTGACCAAAGGAGGCATGGTGTCCCTCTTCGGAGAGAGCTAGGACTTACCCTTACTGCTAGCACTTGAGGGCGGTTTAGAGACTTCGCCCAGAGTCTTCCCCTAGATCCTCACCTCTCCCCAACAGCCTTTTCGGCTTTCTCTGACTCAGTCTCCCTGCCATGCAGAACTCAGAGACATCTGGAGCCTGGAGTGAGCTGCATATGACGCAAGTAGCTCCACAGCAGAGAGGCAGCAGGTTCAGCACAGGGCTCCTCACACTAACTATAGCCCTGCCCTTTTTAAATTCCAGTCTATCACAAAATGATCCTTTTATAAAATACAGTATAATAAATTTCTGGAAAAAAATAAAAAATGTTTAAAAGATAAACAAAATATAAACTTTCTATTATTAGAGTCAACACTCATAAAATTACTCTATCATCTATATCTACACCAGTAAAAGAGAAAAATGCTAATTTACCGTATCTTCGCTACACCCACAGCCAATGAGAGTGAATATTCAAATTAACCCAACAAAGATGGAAGTTAATTTGCATACACTGAGGGAGGGAGGAGTGAAGACTGAAGACAGCATAGAAGGAGGAGGGAGGGAAAGGGGAAAGCAAGGCAGGGTGGGTGGCGGAAAAGCACGGGGCAGCAGAGGTGGGAGGGAAAGCATGGGGGGCGGCAGCTGTGGGAGGGAAAGTGTGGGGTGGGGGGCAGAGACAGCAGGAGGGAAGGGAAAGCACTGGGCGGCAGTGGAAGGGAAAGTGCAGGGGCGTGGCAGCTGCAGAAGGGAAAGCACAGAGGGTGGGGTGGGGTGGGGGTAGTGGGAGGAAAAGTGTGGGGTGGGGGTGAGGGGAAGAGGTGGTGGCAGGGAAAGCGCGGGGGCGGGGGGGGGGGTGCAGGCAGGAGAGGTGGCGGTGGCAGGAGGGAAGCTCACCAGAAGCCCTGTTCTTACAGGAATCTTCCTGTAACGGGCCTCTAGCATATATATAGAAGTCTAAGCAACCATCCAATCATTCAACCAGTAGCTATAATGTGCACTGACCACCAAGGGGCAAATGCTCAAACGCACAGGCATGGAAACATGGACAGACTGATGAATCTCAGAGGGAAGGAGGGCAAGAAGAGATTAACCAAAAACCTTGTATGCACACTAGAGGCCCAGTACTGTGCACCGGCGGGGTCCCTTGGCCTGGCCTGTGGAGATCAGGTCGAAACCCACTCTCCGACATCCCCTGAGGGGTCCAAGACTGTGAGAGGGCACCAGGCCTCTAGTATTGCTATAAAAGTGTCTAAGTGTTCACAATCCATTTCTATACCTATCTTATAGTGAACCAATACGAGCCTATTAATGACGGACACTATGATTATCATCTGTATAGTGAAAGAGAGCCAGCTTTGACACCACACAGTCCTAGGAGCGAATCCCAGCTGAATCACTTACTATTTATAATAACACCATTGAAATTAACTAGTCGTTAATAATAGGAAAGGAACAAAGGGAAGGCCAGACATTATAGGCATGTTCCCTACAAAACATTAGGAGAAGGGGACTGGACAAAGGGAGACAGACGAATGCCCAGTGAGGTTGGGATGACATAGGAAGGGTACTTTTCCGTCATCACACCTGGGGACAGAGATGGTTGGCCAGAATGGGCGTGGCCACTGCAAGGGCTAGAAGATTTGGGATACATAACCCCTAAACAAAGGAGTTCGCTCTTGTGCTCTCTTGGTACTCATGTGACTCTGGGTTCGTGGGCTCTTCTGCTCCTGCTCCCCTGCATTTGCCCACGTGGCCCACAGCCACACGGACTCCATACACAACGGACTAGTGAATGTAACTAGCTGATGCTGCACACAGAAAGAAACACTCTGGACACTGGCTTTGCTTCTCGCTTTACTGAAACCACAGCCACACTTCTATGACTAGACTAAGGGAAATGGAACTTTGGGAAAGCAGAGATAGAATTCCCCAGAAAAAAAGCTTTCTACTATACCTCATCCTCCTGTGGGGGCCCTGGAAATGCTTATTCCAGTGGCACCCCAAGAACCCCACTCCCACTAGCAATGGGCGAAGACAAGGCATATTTTTCTTCAAAACCAATATGACTTTGGCCATATCATTTTATTTTTATTTTTATTGAATTTATTGGTGGCCATATCATTCTATTTTTCTGAATCTCAATTTCTGCATTTATGAAATAGAAACATACTATCATCAAATACTGTTCAGGTTTAGGGAAGGATTAGAAAACAACAGCAAGGAACCTAGCACAGTGCCTGAATGAGACTAGGAATCCAATAAAATAATAGCTATTACTATCAGATTTTTCCAGATAATTCCTTTCATCATTCTCTTTTAATCAAAGGCAATTCCAATTCCAGTAAATCCTAACCTTAAGAGTTAGTATTTTCAAAGCTAATGATAATTAGCAAAAGCCAGATCTATGAATTCTCACTGCCTTTAGTATCTTTTCCTTTTTTGAATCAGGAAGAACCAAACCTTCCTCTTGTGCCATAATGCATTCCCTTTTATTTCTAGTGTTTTCTGTTCAACCCAATATATATTCCAAATTGATTCAGTCAAACTCTTACCGGTTCAATCACCAATTCTGCTATCAGTCCAGCTTTATTGTTTTGTTTTATTAAATACTGGATATAATAATATTTATAAATTATGTAAAAATATAAAGAATAACAAAAACATGTATCACCCCCACTTAGAATTCTCCTTTTCCCCGTACTCTCTCCTCCCTCTCATACACTGCTAAGGCCTTTCACAACTGTTCTAAAAGATCTTAATATAAGCCCCAGCTCTGCCACGTTGTGACCCATATAATCTCTCTTACATATCCAATGAAGCTCACTGTTTGATTTCATCTAGGCTCAACACTTTCAGCACACTCCATGTTACACTTACTTACACACACACACACACACACACACACACACACTCCCTCTCATGTTCCTTACCTTTCGATTTTACATTTTTAGCATCCATTCTCCCACCCCAGAATTGGCTACATTGAATTCTCCCACCAAAGACTGGCTACCACCATCACTCCTCTTATGTTTCCCTCAGTCCTTCCTTCCTTTTCTCAACAAGTACCCTTCAGTAATGGGAAAGAGGCAATTCCACCTGATCCTCCAAGATCATTACTTCCCCTGAAGGCTAGACTCATCCTCTTACAAATATTTCTCTTGGGTATTCACAGCATAAAGACTATACAGAAAGCCCCAAAGAATCCAATCCAACATTTTTGTATACTATAGAAGCTATTTTATAATTTAAGATAAAAGAATGGGAGAAAAATATCTGCAAGCACATTTCTGATAATGGACTGGCAACAAGAATATATACACAACTCTCAAAACGCATTAAGAAAACAAACAACCCAATTTTTAAAAAGAGAAAAGGATTTAATAGGCCCACCATCAAAGAGAAATGGATGGCAAATGTGCAAATAAAAGTAGCTTAACATCATTAGGATTTAGGAAAATACCAATGACAACCACAAAGAGAAACCACTACATGCCTATTGGAATGACTCAATTCAAAAAGAAAAAAACAAAAACTGACAATACCAGCTGAAACCGGTTTGGCTCAGTGGATAGAGCATTGGACTGCAGACTGAAAGATCCTGGGTTCGATACCAATCAAGGGCATGTACCTTGGTGGCGGGCACATCCCCAGTAGGGGGTATGCAAGAGGCAGCTGATTGATGATTCTCTCTCATCGATGTTTCTAGCTCTCTATCCCTCTCTCTTCCTCTCTGTAAAAAATCAATAAAATATATATTTTTTTAAAAACTGACAATACCAGATAGTAAAAGGATGTAGAACTATAACTCTCTCATTCCCATTCATTGCTGATGAGAATGCAAAAATGGTAGGCCATTTTGGAAAACAGTTTGGCAGTTTCTTATAAAGTTAAATATATGCTTAAGAGATAATCCAGCAATCCCATCTAGAGGTATTTACCCAAGAGAAATGAAGACACATGACTACACAAAACCCAAAGACAAATATTTACTGTCACCTTATTTATCAAAAGCTGGAAAAACCCAAGTGTCCATCAACTGGTGAATGGAAAATTAAATTGTGGTACAGGAATAACTCAATAACTACTCCACAATGAAAAGAACTAATTATCTATATATATAAAAGGCTAAGTGATCATCCAACCATCCAGCCGGTACATATGACGTGCACTGGCAATTAAAAATAAGTGTTGACTCACATATGCCCAAATTATATAAAGCTCTCATTGGAACCAATCGCATGCAATGCCAGAATGTATCTGAAGACCAACTATTGGCACAATGTATCTCTGAAGCTGAAAGTGACATCATTAACAGAAGATTATTTGTTTACTAATCAATTTATATATATTATTTTCATATACATTTTACTAATTTTCTTTCATCTCTGACACTTCCATTATAAAGGGTGAATAGCTATATTAAAATATTTTGTATTTTAATTTTATACTATATTATATATACTATTTTGACATGTAATTTTTTGCAGTAATGTAACTATTGCACAAATCTTTCTAATTAATTTCCTTTCAATGTGCACAAATCCGTGCACCAGGCCACTAGTCTACACTAATAAAAGAGAAAAATGCAAATTGACCATACCTTTGTGACACCCACTAGCCAACCAGAAGTATTCAAATTAACTCAACAAAGATGGTGGGTTAATTTGCATACACAGTTGCTGAGCAGCAGGGGTAGGGGGCGCTTGCACTGTCACTATGGCGACAATGCAGGCGTTCCACTCCTCCCCAGCTGCTCCAGGCCTCTGGGCAGTGTGGGAAGATAGAAAGGCAGCTCCATCTGGAGCAAAGGTGGTGCTGGCAGCCAGGGGAAGGAGGGCCCATTCTTGCATGAATCCTAATGCGCCAGGCCTCTAGTTAATACATAAAATAGCATGGATGAGTCTCAAAAGAATACAAAATGAAAGAAGCCAGACTAAAAAAGCTACATAGTATATGATTCTATTTATATGACATTTTAGGAAAGGCAAAACTTCAGGAACAGAAATCAGATCAGTGATACCCAGCAGCTAGAAATTGACAAAAGGATATACTAGGAAAAAAATTCCCAATGTAACTTTCTGTGGTAATAAAAGTATTCTATATCTTCATTGTGGTAGTGGTTACATGTCTGTTACATTTGTCAAAATTGATTTTAAAAAATGTATACCTTTGAAAGGATAAATGTTGCTCTTTCCAGCCTGCGCAGCGCTATGGGTATCTCTCGGGACAACTGACACAAGCGTGGCAAAACTGGGGGCAAGAGGAAGCCCTACCACAAGAAGCGAAAATATGAGCTAGGACGGCCCGCTGCCAGCACTGAGATTGGACCCTTCCGCATCCACACAGTCCGAGAGCGCGGAGGCAACAGGAAGTGCGGAGCCTCGAGGCTGGACGCGGGCAAGTTCTCCGGGGCTCAGAGCGCTGTCCACGCAGAACAAGGGTTACTGACGTTGTCTACAGCGCCTCCAACCACGAGCCGGTCCGCACCCAGACCCCAGTAAAGAACTGCACCGTGCTGCTCCACAGCACACCGTGCCCACAGCGGTTCGAGGCCCGCTATGCACTGCCCCTGGGCCACAAGAGGGGGCCAAGCTGACTCCTGAGGAGGAAGAGATTTTAAACAAAAAACTATCAAAGAAAATTCAGAAGAAATACAATGAAAGGAAAAAGAATGCCAAAATCAGCAGTCTTCCCGAGGAGCAGTTCCAGCAGGGCAAGCTTCTCGCATGCATCGCTTCAAGACCAGGCCAGTGCGGCCCAGCAGATGGCTATGTGCTCCAGGGCAAGGAGCTGGAGTTCTATTTGAGGAAAATCAAGGCCGGAAAGGCAAATAAATCCTCTTCCCTCCTGTCTTAGCTCATGTGATAAAGGTGTTTATTCTAAATAATAATAATAAATAAAAGGATAAATGTTACTGCATGTAAATTATACCTCAATAAACAAACAAAAAATATGTAACCTCCCTCAAAAAACATTAATAGCCTCCTTCCCCTTCCATCATAGAGGAGGGTCAGCACAACATCAAAGAATACAGGGCTGGGAGTTGAGGAATTACAAGGAGGCACAGGCCAACAGGCCGAGGCCAAGCAGAGGTGGGGTAGAGGGGAATGTGGGACTATGAGGAAGGTTAGGGAACTGTGGGATGTTGGAAGACCCCATGGATGAATGGGCCAGAGGGCCCCATTGGCTGATTCCAGGCCATGATGAGTGGAGGACAGAAATAGAGGAGAGAGGCAATGTGGTTGGGAAGTTGGTTACATTAAGCAAATATGTAAAATGAAATAAGTAAATATACTGAGGATAAAAGGAGCCAAGTTTTTCTCTACTTGAGAATATATTTCCAAAAATGGAAAAAGATTGGCTGGACTTTAGAATCAATGGCATGAACTCAGGTTTTATAATATAAAATATATAAACTACACACACATACATCTATACACATGCAAACATCATGCATATATTTGTACTCACAAACATGCATCTATGCACATACAGAAATACAGAAAGTTACAGATATACATTTGTGGTGTATGTATGTACAGAGTATATGTGTGCTGTGTGTACATATATACTTGCATATATTTTCTAGCTCTGTCTCTTGACATAGCGTAGAGGCAATGTGCATACCTAGCACCCAGGTTTTGGTTTCTAATTACTATCCTCCATTTAGAAGAACCAGAACTCCTTAGAAATTGCTGATTCCAGGGCTATGGCAGGAAAAGAGCAAGGTAAGCCTGGCTGGTGTGGCCCAGTGGTTGAGAGTGGACCTATGAACCAGGAGGTCATGGGTTCGAGTACTAGTCAGGGAACAAACCTAGGTTCTGGGCTCAATGCCCAGTGAGGGATGTGCAGGAGGCAGCTGATCCATGATTCTCTTTCATCATTGATGTTTCTATCTCTCTCTCCCTCTCCCTTCCTCTCTGAAATCAATAAATATATATTTAAAAGAACAAGGCAAGCTTGGAAATCTGTGCCAGAAAGTCAAGAAACATCCCAGGAATGACAGGTCAACAGTACCAAGAAGCCAGCATAAAGCAAGTCCCACCAACCAAAATGGGGACAGTTTGAGGATCAGAGTAATTATAGAAATGAATTACAAACAACTGAGTAAAACAAGAGTTCATGAGTCTCTGACAGAAATAAAAATAAAACAAGGGAAAACTCTACCTTATAGTAGAATGGTAACTAAAAAATATAGATAGACTGATAGAAATAAAGAATGCGACAGCTATTACAGAAGAAGCTGTCAATGGATGCAGGTAAAGGAACAGGCAGTGGTATCATCTCAGAATCTCTTCCCACAGATAATGACAATTATAAAAGGGAAGTGGTGAGTTTAATGTGGAGAAGCCTGGCAAACACCAAATAAAGCAAGTGATAAAGGTTAATATCACGGACAGTGGGGCAGACAGACATGACTTGCCTGTGTGTTTACTACATATTGAGAAGAGAACAGCAACATCTCCGTGATTCGTGGGTAAAGAGTGATATGGCTGTTGTCATGAAGAAACAGACAGACACAGACCTCACTCAGCACTTCAAAAATGTCAAGAACACAAAAGAAAGGCAAAGACTAATGAACTGTCCCAGACTGAAGGAATCTGAGGAGAGATGCAGCTAAACATTAACACATACTCCTAGAAAGGCTCCTGGACCTAAAAAAGGGGAAAAGAGACATTACAGGAACAACTGGCAAAATGTTATTGGAGTCTGGGGATGGAGGGCCATGTACCAATATTGATTTCCTGACTTGGAGAGTTACATAGAAAAGTTCTATTTGGGGGAATGAATACACACTAGAGTGTTTGCTCTCAAAGTTCAGAAAGAATCATAAAAGGTATGTATATATGCATATACACATACATACACACACACACACAGTGGGCATGGAGAAAATGCAATAAAATATTAACAACTGGAGAATTTGAGTGAAGAGAGCATAGGATTTTTAAGAGTTTTTTTGTTTGTTTTTAGTTGTTCTGCCAACTTTAATTGTGAAATTATTTCAAAATAAATTGTTGGGGGGGTGGGGAGGATAACAGCTATCTACTGCCAGAAATTATGCAGGGCACATATCTTTTATCCTCACAACAGAAGCTTGCCTTAAAGCTCAAAAGATTAGGCACTGGCCAGTATTGCTCAGTTGGTTAAGCATTGTCCCGTGTACCATGAGGTTGCTGGTTCAACTCCCAGGCAGGGCACATGCCTGGCTTGCCAGCTCGATTCCTGGTAGGGAGTTTGGAGGAGGCAGACAATCAATATCAATGTCTCTGTCTCTGTCTCTGTCTCTGTCTCTGTCTCTCTCTCTCCTTTCCCTTCCTCTAAAATCAATAAAAGCACATTTTAAAAAACACAAACTCAGAAGGTTACACCCTAGCCAAGCTGCAGGTCCTCAGCTACGAAGTGCAGAACCCATCCAAACTGACAAACTATAACTTTCAATCTTCTGCCACACCTTGCTGTCTCACTCAAAAACTAGATAATCAACACTTACTAAAGGACATACCAACATCTGTACTGATAACTGAGGTACATGTAAAATAAATCAGAATGTCCCTGCCCTCAAATAATTGTCTAACAGAGACAGATCTGTAAACTGTAAAAAGTTATAAGTGCTATGGTTTGCCTTTATTTCACAGGGAATTTGCCCTCACTCTACACTAAGTCAGTATAGAATAATCCATTAGAAGGTAGAAGAGCATGTTCTACGATGTATAGGACAAACAGACCAATTGCTACAATGGAACATACTTATTTAGGTCATGTAAGTAAAAAGCCCCCCTCTCTCTCACACACATCCTCCAAGGTTTGAACAGCCATTAAGAAACAAGAGGTGCCCTAGCTGGTTTGGTTCGGTGGATAGAGCGTCGGCCTGTGGACTGAAGGTCCCAGGTTCGATTCCAGTCAAGGGTACAAGATCGGGTTGCAGGTTCAATCCCTAGTAAGGAGAGTGCAGGAGGCAGTCTCTAATCACAATTCTCTCTAATCACTGATGTTTCTAACTATCCCTCTCCCTTCCTCTCTAAAATCAACTTAAAATTATTTTAAAATTTTTTAAAAAGAAAGAAACAAAAAAACACAAGAGGCTATGCCAGTGTAGCTCAGTGGTTGAGCATCGACCCAGGAACCAAGAGGTTATCAGGGTTTGATTCCCGGTCAGGGGTCAGGGCACATGCCCCGGTTTCGGGCTCAATCCTTAGGGAGGAGGGGAGGAAATGGAATGGGACTGGACACAGAAAGGGGACACGTGCAGGAGGCAGCTAGTCGATGATGTTTCTCTCTCATCATTGTTTCTACCTAGCCCTCCCCCTGCCTCTTCCTTTAATAAAAAAAAATCAATAAAAATATTTTTTTAAAAAGAAAACAAGAGGAGGGAGAAATAAGCCAGTATATTTAAGGAGTCTCAAAACTGGTTTTCTCCTGAGGTTTTCACCTTCACCACACCCAGAGGTATTCTGTGTTTTGTTTAAAGGGGGCCTTTTCTAAAAAGTAGTGGATATGGAGGGATTAGAAGTGTTTGGCCCAATTAATAAATTTGGATTGCTGCCAGAAATCATTCCCTTGTTTTCTATTCGGAGCCAAAAAGCAACTCTTGTGTATGGAGGAGAGCTAAATGAGTCTCTACCAAAGAACCAAGAATCAGTTTACTAGGCTCCCTGCTTCAAATCTACTCCCAAAGGAAGTGGGTTTTACCATAAATTATGTGCAAATTCAGTGGTTTTCTTCTGGTTATAAATCAACTAGAGATTGTCGAGCTTTGCAATTAGGTTGGTTCAAACCATATACCATACATCATTTAAGTGAATGAGGAAGGTCCAGGCTACACACTTGCAATACAATAGCACACATGACAGTCACTGTCCACCAAAACAGTGCAGATTAGCAGGGGTTAAATAAATAAATAAATAAATAGGTACTAGGGACCATCTAGTAAGGGCACCTTCTAGACTGGGGTGGAACAGGGTCGGGAAATGCTTCCTTGAAAAGGAATCGCCGGTTAGCTGAGATCTAAAGAACAAGAGAACATAAGCTTAAAAGTACCAGGTTTGTGTGATTGTGTGTTTTATTTGGTAGATTTCCTGAGAGGGCAGGTAAAAAGCAATACAAAAAAATATATATATGTACAAAAGCAAAGGGGGTAAGAAAGAGCAAGGGATTCCATTTTGCTGAGACACACATACTAAGAAAGAAGCCTGTCAAGGCTTTTTGTAGCTGAAAAATTAATGTCTGATCGTTACAACCATTCCATGGCAGTTATTGTTAACTTCGATGTACTATGACAAAACTGAGGCTTGGGAAAAGTTAAGGCAGCTGGACAAGTCACAACCAATCCATGGCGGGGTGCTGTAAAGCCCATCCCGTTTCTGTTCTCTCCACCTTAGCGTTTTCCCAGATACAACCAGCGCTTTGGATTCCCAGACAAATCACCTGTTTCCTTGATAATCAATCCTTGGTGTTTATCAACACTCAAAATCCAGCAGTCACCGAAGTTAATTTTAGCTGTATTCAGGGGCCAATTCTTCAGTAAAATCAGACATGCTCATTTTTATGTCTTCACGGTGTAAATTTTAATACAAAAACAATACAAAACAAGTTTCCCTTATGCTACAGAGGCCTACAAAACCTTAAGGCAGCCGTAAGAAGGCAACCCACCCAGAATTCTTTGTATACTTGGTAATACACAACACATCAGCATCTATTTTATCTGGCAGCAGGAAGAGTAAGTTAGGACCCCACAATTATCCCTGGAGAGAGGCACTCCAAAGGGCATGCCGGCATAACAGCTACCATAATGGTAACGCAAATAGCCACTGCACTTACTGCCAGTCATGCCAAGAGCTTTTAAACACCCACATCTCTAATCCCTCCTGCCCTCCGACGCAGGTGGGCCAATTTCTTTCCATTCTTTTCCAACCCACACAATTCCAGAGGAATCGAAAATCTGCTGCCAGGAGTGGGAAGCAAAGAGAGGTGCTGTACTTTTAACACAAAAGACCAAAAAGGAAGGGTCCTAACTCCTCACCCTGTGTTCTATCCGGTAAGCCAGAGTTTCCCTATATCTTCTGCTATCTAAAACACACAGAAATGTAGCTCTTTACCTCTCCCAGTTCCCATTCCTTTACATCCACTCGGGCCCAGCTAGATCAGGTGCCCTCTCCCCCATCTCCACATTTACACACCTTTCTCGTGGCACTTACCACATTATCTATCAGCCTGGCATTAATCAACCTCCCACCACACTAGAGCGCCTGAGAATAGGGACTGTCTCCCAATCTGCCTCCCTCCACACAGCCTTAGCAGCCAGCATAGTGTTGGGCAGAGAGATACTTGCAATACAATAGTACACGTGACATGAATTAAAGTTCACTGAGTGAACTGCTTAATGAAAACTACTGGATAAAAGAGAAGTGAGCAGTGGAAAAAGGAAATGGTTGGACAGTAATTTGAGGTTTGATGGTCTAGTACAAGCATGTCAAACTCCAGGCCTACAACAAATATTTTTGCAGCCCAGCCAATATAATGGTATGTAAGAAAATTTTAAATAAAAGTTTCATAACTTGCCCTAACTGGCTTGGCTCAGTGGATATAGCGTCGGCCTGTGCATGGAAAGGTCCCAGGTTCGATTCGGGTCAAAGGCATTTACCTTGGTTGCAGGCACATCTCTATTAGGAGGTGTGCAGGAGGAGGCAGCTGATGGATGCTTCTCTCCCATCAGATGTTTCTAACTCTTTATCCCTCCCTTCCTCTCTGTAAAAATCAATAAAATATATATATTTTTTAAATTTTGTAACTTAATTTTTACAATATCCTGTTATACATAATCCTATATAATAAAGAGGTAATACGCAAATTGACATTCACTTCAACACATAAGATGGCCGCCCCCATGTGGACACAAGATGGCCAGCACTAGATGGCTGGCAGGGGAGGGTAATTGTGGGCCATCAGGCCAGCAGGGGAGGGCAGTTGGGGGTGACCAGGCCTGTTGGAGATGACCAGACCTGCAGAGGAGGACAGTTGGGGGCAACCAGACTGGCTAGGGATATAATTAGGGGCAATCAGGCTGGCAAGGGAGCAGTTAGGCATCGATCAGGCTGGCCAGAGAGTGGTTAGGGGATGATCAGGCAGGCAGGCAGGCAGGCGAGTGGTTGGAAGCCAGCAGTCCTGGATTGTGAGAGGAATCCCAGATTGGAGAGGGTGCATTCTAATCCACTCATTTTACTGGGAGAGAGACTGGGAGGAAGTAGCGGATGGATTAGAGCAAAAGAAGAGTCTGAAAAAAGCCTTACTGTCAAATAGTTGCAGGCAGATTGGGAAATGGTGCTTCCAAAGTTCGTTTTTGAGATCTTGCCATGTTCCCAGCACCATGTTGAGGAGCTGCTGACTCCATCTATTATCCAGATGAAGTCTGCTATAACTGGGAACAAATGGCTTATCTTGCCAGCAGCTCTCAAGATAAACTTGGGAGAACTTGGGATATGTGTCTTTCTCAGAATTCTTGGATATTGCAATACATTCATTATTTTCTTTAGCAGGTTGAAGGGGGAGGGGAGAATGCAGAGTGGAAGGGGAAGTGGTGGGCAAAAAAGTTTGCCCCCAGAAAAGGAGCCCTGAAAAGCTGTTTGTGCTGGGACCTGGAGATGGTGGTAAGGCTGCAATAGTTTCTGTAGTGGATTAGAATGGGATTGTAATGTCACCAGAGGTAACATCAAAAATCAAGTGCAGCCCCGGGTGAGCCATGTGTCCCAGGGGGCCGTGTGCCCAAGTGAGTTGTGTGCCCCGGGTGACCCGTGTGTCCCAGGGGAAGCAATGGGACCCGGGGGGAGGGTCGGTGTGAACCAGAGGAGGAGCAGACTCTATTTGTATGGTCCTGAGATAGTCACCATAAAACAAGCAGACTGCCAAATGAGGAGCGGATTCTATTCATGTGGTCCTGAGATAGTCACCATAAAACAAGCAGATTGTCAAATGACAGCGGGGAGGGGAAGGAGACCTGGGGGGAGATAAGAGAACAACCGAAGTACTGGTATGCATGAATATAAGTACAACCAATGAACACAGAACTCTGGGGAGGGAGGGCATGAATGGGGGGGGGGGGTGGCAATGGTAAGCTATGTACACATATAATACCTTAATTAAAAAAATGAAAAAAATGGGGGGGAAAAGAAAATAAAGAAGGCAGAAAATTACAAACAAACAAAAAAATCAAGTGCACAGGTAGAGACTGTAATCCTGGAACAAACAGGCCACTCCTAAAGGAAAGAGCCACTATGCAGCTCCCACAGAGTGCACCAGGCAGGAATGCAAGCCCAGTGTTTCCGAGAGAAACTAAAACCCTGGATTTCATGTGAGTTCTCCCAATGTTTAATGTTAAATCCAAATGCCTTTAAAATATTGTGTTAGCCAAACAAAACCCCTGTGCAAGGACCAAACCATAGGCCTACAGTCTGCAACCTCAGGACTGGATTATATCAAGTCCTTCGGAGTTCTAACAGTCCAGGGCTCTAAAATGAAATCTTCTTAAAGAAAAACAATGAAGAAGTCACAACAGGATTAGAGAACAAAAAGAGAAAAGAACAGTCTCCTTCTCCAGCATTCCAATCAGACAGCAGAAGATTCTTCTTCATAACTCATCAGGTAGTAAAATCTGGTTACCTGGAAAGAAAATTATGTTTCCAAAGGCCAATCCAACTTCTCCTTTAGATTATAAAAGCAGCAAGTCCACTGGATTTTTTTTTTGTGTGTGCTTTGAAGCTGAACTATTGTGCTTTAGCCAACATGTACTTAATAAATATTCTTATCCTAGGCAATCAGGAATGTTTAAACAGAGGCACAACTCATGGACACACAAAGACATACATACGTATGCCACTAAGCAAGGAAATCAATTATGCTGAAGACTGGCAAGTTGCCCCAAAGACATGGCAGAAATCTGATATGAACAGCAGGATGAGGAAGAAGAATGAATAATTCAGACTCCCCGATTCACTGAACAAAGTTCTGTCAACCACAAGCTGAGGCCCATGGTTTGTGAGCTGGGCTCCCTCAGCTGAAAGGCAATACCGGCTCACTGCTGAATGGAAAACCAGCTGTGCCTACTCTGAAGGTGGGAGAGGGAAGAAATGACAAACCTGCACCTAGAATACGCTGAGAACCAATTCATCATAAAAGATCAAACTTGAAAGCAGACAATGTTTTCATACTGTCATTAGCAAAGGAAAAGGAACATGCATGTTTTATTTATGCCCACCCGCTTTAAGAAGGCCTGCATTATACTTTAAAGCCAAAGCAAACAAGATAATGGAGAAAGAAAAAAAAGAAAAAAGTCAGCCAGGACTACTAAAGTGTATAGAAGTGTATAGACAACTTCCCAACCCATAGTGTCCTACCCTTCCAAAGCTGAGGAAAGTTACCAGCATTAATTACCTTTAAACATTCGATGATGAGCCATTTATGAACTCACATGATTTTTCAACAAATTTGTAATATATTTTTATTAATTTCAGAGAGGAAGGAAGAGGAAAAGGGAGATAGAAACATAAATAATAAGGGAGAATCATTGATCAGCTGCCTCCTGCACGCCCCTACTGGGGATTGAGCCCCCAACCCAGGCATGTGCCCTTGACTGGAATTGAACCTGGGACCCTTCAGTCCCCCACTGAGCCAAACGGGCAAGGGCCACATGATTTTTAGACACTGGCAATTCTGAAAATAGATCCACATCCATCCTGACCACTAACCAGTCATCATAAACTCTTAGTTTATTGGAAATCTGGGTTTCTTATAAAGACTTTTGCTGTTAATTACTACATAAATGATCTACGAAGAAAGAGAAAGGTAAGCAGCCCAAGTTGTTTTCCTGTGTGTCTATGCTAGGTTTGGTTTTTATCTCCCATTTTTGTTTCTTTTTAATGACAAGAGTAGAATATTTGTCATCATTCAGCATTTAAATCTCTCAAATCTATGGCACTTACTGATGCAAGTAATTGTTTCAGTATTGTATTTGTGAAATACAACTGTAAACCCAACAGCAAGAATGTATTAACTTCTGAGCACCTCAGTACTCAAGTTGTGTTGGTACAAAAATCAAGGGAAGAGAACAAATTGAAGGCACTCCTGAAATCCTCCTCAGGCAATAAACAGATCTTACTAAATATTATACTAGTTGAGTAGCAGGAAACAGATTTCATCAAGCAATTACTACCACAAATAAATGCAATCAAGAATGAGCTCAGACTTTTGAAAAGCATTTTAAAAATGAATCTGATTCCTCAAAGTTACCAAAAGCAACAAACAATTCCCCACAATTCAAATGGCTGAATGGGGGGGAGGGGGAATGTTTCAGCCTTAAAAGCAAAGAAGAAATAGCTTTTTTTCTTTTCTTATTCTCACCCGAGAATATTTTTTCCCATTGATTTTAGAGAGAGTGGATAAGAGAGGGAAAGCCAGAGAGAAATATCGATGTGTTCTCACATTTATTGGTTGCCTCCTGCACGCGCCACAACTAGGGCCCGGGAGGAGCCTGCAATGGAGGTACACGCCCTTGACTGAAATCGAACCCAGGACCCTTCAATCTGCAGGCCACACTCTAACTACTGAGCCAAACCAGCTAACATGCTTTTTTTTTTTAAGTGGTTAAATAACAATGGTTCCTTCTAGTAAAAATAAGTTCTTATTTACATAAAGTTGCCCCCAGAAAATAAATTTGTCCGCCCATCATGAAGAGGCTTATGATACAACAGCAGTGACTCACACCAGAGACACTATTAGAGAAGACAGCGCATATACCAGAAGGAAAATGTTTTGCTCACATTCTCTATTACAGGTCATGATCCAAAGATTCATAAAGCATATTCCCAAGGGTCACAGACAGAAAAGGGCCCCTAACTTTGAAATCCTTAATGTGTGATGCTTCTAAAAATCAAATAACATAAACTCTTACCTGCCGTTTCTTTTGTCAAAGAGCAATAGCGCTACTGTTGGTCAATTTTAACAAGCTGGAAATGATGGCTTCCCAGAGTAAGAATAAAAGTTACTTTCTTATTTGGTGAGGTTGGGCAATGTGATTTTTTTTAAGCTCCCCAGATGATACAAACGGCAGACAGAAACAATGGTCTAAGTCTTGAAACAAACTAGCTAGGGTTACTTAACTAGTGAAATCAAGGGTAAAACGTTAAAAGGAGGTTTTGGCCTTTGAATATGACTTTGTTTGAAATTATTCTCTCTAACAAAAGAACCAAATGCCACTCAGCAATCATGCACCAGGAAAATGTGGGATCTCTATTCGATACAGATAAGGTTTTTTCAGTTCTAAAATCCTGTAACTTAGCTAACCATTACACATCCAATAAACACTGGCCTACTATATATCAAGCATTGTGTTAGATAATGGGAATTTTAAAAGAAAAAAAGATCAAAGTGTAGTCCCTTCCCTCTGATATGTTACAGTTTTGGGGTTGTTTTGTGTTTTTTAAATATATTTTTATTGATTTCAGAGAGGAAAGAGAGGTAGAGAGACAGAAACATCAATGATAAGAGAATATCATTGGTTGGCTGCCTCCTGCACACCCCCTATTGGGGATCAAGCCCACAACCTGGGTATGTGCCCTTGACCGGAATCGAACCTGGGACCCTTCAGTCCACAGGCTGATGCTCTATCCACTGAGAAAAAAAACAGCTCTGGGTAGGAACTTACAGTTTTGAAGGTCAAAGTAAACGGGCACTTATAATTCAGTGAGGCTAAGTGCTAGAAGGAGATAAGTACAATGTGTATGACAGCAGTTAGGAGATGTTCCACACAGCTTCTCCCAAAAAAAACTGACCTCTAAACTGGAATATCAAAGATGAGGTTTAAAGCAGGAAAGGGTGGAAGGAGAAATATTATAGAGGGAACTTCAGGAAGAGCTGCATGGTCTGTGTATGAGTGGGTGTGGGGTTTGGAGAGGAGGTAGGAGCCAGATCACTAATGTGTTTTAATGGAACTAAAAGGCAATTAATGATGTGATGAGAGCTGTTTCAGAAAGATCACTCGAAAAAACGATCACCACAATGCAGCGACGGGGAGTGCGGGTGACAAAACCAAAGGCAGGTGCACACCGAGCAGCTGGACACAGAATCTGAAGTGCAGGAAAGAGATTTGGACTAGAGACAGCCATCTGGAAATTGCCAGCATACAGATAATAAAGCTCATCTTAGCTGTGGACGAGCTTGCCTGAGAAGAGAGAGAAAAAGGCCTCGTTGGAAATCCTGAATAGCATTAACTTTTAACTGGTGGGCAGAGGAAGGGACTAAGAAAGGATACTGGCCGAGAGAGAGAAAAATTTCTGAAGGATGATACCAGAGAAGACAGGGAAAGAGAGATATTTTTAAGGTTACGGAAGACAGAAAAGGTTAGTCATTGGATTTAGTCACAATGGGGTTATTGGTGACATTGGGGAAAGAGTTTCAATCTTGTGGTTGAAGAAGAAACCAGACTGCAATGGGTTCAGAGGGTACAATTATTTCTAAAAGCTGATTTGTAGAACACAGATGAGTGGAAAGGAGCTAGAGAGTGAAGAAGTGGCTTCATGGAAGGAAAGAGGGAGGGAAAGGGCAGTGCTTAATGTTAGGAAGAGGGATCACTTGGAAAAACTGGGAGAAACAACAACAAATTCTACCTACAAGCCATCAACACCAAGTAAGAATCAGAGTGAGCACAAAGATCATCATCCCCATTTTTAACTGACGTGTCCCTCTGCATTCATTTACATGCCCATTTCACACACAACTCTACACCCATGTGAAAAGGAAAGAGGCTGTTTGCTCTGAAATGGAAGGTTTGGAAGGAAATAAAGAGGGGAGGGAAAGCAAAAGAACATTTGCTTTTTCCAAAAACACTCTTCCAGCTAACACATTTGCCTCCCCTCCCGCAGCAACGCAATCTTCTAGGATCACTGTTTGAAAGGAGGGGAAATCTCGCCCAGAGCCTCAGCAGACAGTCATCTCAACAAAACCCACCCACTCCAGGACCCCCAGTCACCCCTTCCTCCTCCCAGCCCTACTTCGGAGAAGCCAGATTCAGACCAAAATGGAAAAGGGCCCAGTTGTGTGAGTCACTGCAGACATCCCAAGAGGCCTGGCCAAGTCCAGAAGACAGCTGGAAACAGCTGCAGTGAGATCAACCGCAACTGGGAGGGAAGGAAGAAAAGAGAGTGAATTCATCGTTTATTACACATGATCCCATTCTGGCCTCATAAAAGCTGGGTTTTTTATTTTCTCTTCCAAACAGAAAGATTCTTCTCCTAATGACGGTTGCAACAACTGATTCACCACTAAAGCCCCACTGAGACCATCATCCAATGGGGGATACCACTCCCCCGTGTCTACGGGGTAAACAAGAATCCATCAGGTAAGGAAAAGGACGCTTTGAAAGCAGTTATAAAGGCAAGACATCTTTGACTTGAACAAAAAAAAAATTGTTTTAATTCACCAGGAAATATGAGACTGCTGAAATCAAGCAGAAAAATAGCTGCAGGCAAAGAGGGGTTCCACTGTCATTCCTCAGATGACGATGTGTTATAAACACTGCGGGTTAAGGAAAAGGGAGGGAGTGCCAGAAGAGTGTGTCTTTGCTCAGCTAGAAGGCCCAGCTCTGGACTTCTTATCCGCTTTCTCGCTAAGCAAAAGGTGAGGATCTTCACACCTCAGTCCTGGATGCTAAAGAAGAGGGACTGACTCCGGTTCAGAGAGCGAACTAAAATGAGCAGTGTGACAACAGGTACCTACCTGTCCCAACAAGGACCCTCTCAGTGCGATAGGGAAGGGGAGGGGAGGGATTTACTGGCACCTGCACAAACTAGTACCAATAGGTTCCGGTAGTCTGAGGCATGGGGAACTAACAGCCATTCTCTTCTCCCCGGTCTCGGTCCAGCCAGATAGCCACCCTCCAAACCCTGTACCTACACTCAAATGGCTTTGAGCAACACACACTCCAGGGTGGTTCGTCTTGGATTCTTCTGTCATTTTAAATATTCACATGGTAGAAATAGTCCTTACCCTTCAAATTCATCAGTGAAACCATCCTTGAGAACAAAAGAACAGCTGCCTTCAGAAGAGATCTGAAGAGGTTTTTTTAAACCAATGAAAATCCTCTTCAACTCTCCCAAGTGCCCCCCCCCACATGAATAACATTGTTCCTAAAGTAAGATACAAAGATTCAAAACATCCCTATACATTCCCATCTTTCACTACAGAACTTTAGTCATTTTTTACACACACACACACACACACACACACACACACACACAGTATTTACTCTATTACATCATGTATCAGACCTCTTGCAACTAATTTCCAACGCCAGCCTGCTGGAAATGCTGGGAGGACGGGGTGGGAGGGAGTGTAGAGGGAAGTCTGAGTCAGCTTCCAGGGCCAGAGGAAAGTTTCTCTTGGCCCCCCAGGGTTAAGATTAAAATAATGTCCACTTGCTTAAAAAATACATAAAGCCGTAAGAAACTTTTCTGTTGCTGTAGCTTACCTTCTGGATACCCCCTTTTTACCCCGCTGTTAGGTCTCATCTTTCCAAGCATACAGCAAATCTAGAAAAACTGTGGTACAATTTTGTACTAAATACCGTCTTTCTCTCCAACAAATCAGCAGGGTTACTCTATTTTACACCACCAATATAAACTGTTATTTAATGTTGGTTGAGTTTATATATCATCACCCAACTAGATCAAAGCCTTCACAGAACATCCCCTGGCTCTCACCCTTCCTGTCCACACTCCCTTCACGCCAAGCAGAACCTCAAATAGCACTTCTTGATGTTTTATTTTATATGAAATGAGTGTCGGGGTAAGATGGTGAGATTAGATCGGCAACGCACAAAATGCCCGGCAGCATGGCTCAGTGGTTGAGTGTTGACCTGTGAACCAGGGGCCCCAGCTCCATTCCCAGTCAGGACACAGGCCCAGGTTGTGGGCTCCATACCCAGTAGGGGGAGTGCAGGACACAGCCAACCAATGATCGTCTCTCATTGATATTTCTCTCTCTCCGTCTCCCTTCCTCTCTGAAATAAATAATTTTTAAAAATTAGAATGCACAAAATGAGGGAGCAATAAAGTCATTCTTTCCAGAAGAAGGCCAGCCCCCAGGAGTGCAGAAGAAAGCTTCTGATCAAATCTCAGGAGAGGATACATCGGAGGCCTCTGCATCTCCCACACCAGACAGCGAGCACAGCTCGGCAGCCGCAGCCGCAGCCACTTAAGCTTCATCCCCTTCTCCTTCAGTTTGCATTTCTGATAACCACAATGACTTCCTTTCCAACTGGCCCGCAGTGACAGCCACTGCCATGATAGCCAGCAATGATTTAATAAGTTGTCATGTGTTTTCAAGGGCAACTTGAGGAAACCGAGAGATAAGAATGTCCCAGGCCAGCTCTGGGAGGTCTAGAAGGCTGAGAAGGTAAAAAGGGGTTTGTGAGAGGAAATTATCATCAGCTAAAAGGTCACAGTGTATTCAACTCAAGTGTGTACATGATAAAAACCACAGGATTTTTTTTTTTTTTTCGTTTCCCCCACAGCCAAGGCAACAAGAAAAAAGAATCCCAATTAGGGTCTAGGGGCAAAGTTAAAAAAAAAAAATTTGAACATTATACTTTAGCAAGATGTCATATAAAACTTTTGGTTAACTACACAATGCTAAACAGGTACATTATCCATGTTTAGCAGACAGAGAAATAGGGAAGAAGTTCAACATCTAATTCAAGGTTTCACAGATGACAGGTATCCAAAGCAGAAGCTGGATTCCTAAAGGCCTAATTTATAGGGAAAACTTAACTTCTGCCTTAGACATGAAATACAAAAAACCTATAGGAATGCACTGTTACACATTAAAATCTAAAAACAGCCCTAGCTGGTTTGGTGCAGTGGATAGAGCCTGAAGACTGAAGGGTCCCGGGTTCGATTCTAGTCAAGGGCACATGCCCTGGTTGCGGGCTCAATCCCCAGTGGGGGGTGTGCAGGAGGCAGTCAATCAATGGTTCTCTCTCATCATTGATGTTTCTAATCCTCTTACCTCTCCCTTCCTCTCTGTCTCTGAAATCAATAAAAATACATTTTAAAAAATATATATCTAAAAACAGAAAATGTAAAAGTTATATAGCTCTTATAACAACACTAAAACTCTCTATTTAAACAAAATTTTAGAGCTGGAAGGGACAGCTAGACAATAAATCAATATAATTACAATTCCAACCACACTTGTGCCCAAAGAATTCAAAGAACTTGGCTTTAAATACTATATATACAGCATGAGTAAGACTTTAAAGCTTTAACTTTTACACTTTATAATTTCTGCTAATTCACAATCTTTGAATTACACTTAACTTTATTCTGAGAAAGAGGAAGGAAAGAAAGAAAGCTGGGAAGGATGGAAGGAAGACAGGAAGAAAGGGAGGGAGAGAGAACAAACAAAAGTACCAAAATGTTTCTTACTTCTTATGATATTTAAAAAAAAAAAAAAAAAGAAAGAAAGTGCATTCCACTTGAGTTACCTACCTGCCCTGTGTCAGGTTTTCCTCTGTCCTCTCTGGGTTTTTGTGTGTTTGTTGCTGTTGGTTCACAGGCCTGGTTTTCCTCTCCATCATCCTTTGTGCTCTCGCCTATCTTCCTCCCATGTCTGCCTGCCTCTTCACACCTTTCCCTTTACCTGTCTCCAACACCACATTGCCACATGACACAAAAGTAGATCCCACTCAAAAGCACATATGAAAATTTTAAACTGCAAGTTCTTTACAATGTTCAATCCCTGATCTAACCCTTCTAATTTAAAAACTGCTGGGAAAATAATAATAATAATAAATTTTAAAAAGAAAAGAAAATCATAAGGGCCGAAACCGGTTTAGCTCAATGGATAGAGTGTTGGTCTGCGGACTGAAAGGTCCCAGGTTCGATTCCGGTCAAGGGCATGTACCTTGCTTGCAGGCATACCCCCGGTGGGGCATGTGCAGGAGGCAGCTGATCTATCTAGTTCTCTAACTCTCTTTCTTCCTCTCTGTAAAAAAAAAATCAATAAAATATTTTTTTAAAGAAAAAAATAAAATAAAAAACTACTGGGGTGTAAAGGGGTGTATATCTACACATGCGTGCCTGTACATAACTTCCCCAGGATGCAACAGAAACTACGAGGGGTCTGTCCACTAACACACTCCAGCAGGACCGTCAGGACTCTTCCAGTTCTGAAACACTTCTGAACTGGTAAGTTCTTCCCCACTGCTAACCAACAATAACCTTCTTCAAGACTCATCCTCTACTAGTACTAGCTCCCCTTGAACGCTTGAGCCCAGTACAGTGAAGACTTCTGTTCCTAGTCAGCCTTCTTTCCTGTCCACCAGATCATCCACGGACTCCTTGGGCCCCTTTCTACACTTCTACGGCTTTGAGTTTTCCTTCAATCTTTTAATACTTCTGCATCCTAACATTACCTCCCATAGCATACCTCACAGCTTCCACAGCCTGAAGGCCATCACTGGGCGTCGGCATGCTTTTGCTTCCTTGCTGCTTTTCTATCAATTCATTTCATTCACTATTCAGCAAACATTTATTGGGTGGCAACTGTATAACAAATATTATAGTAATAAGTCAAAAGGAGAAACCAAACCTGGTCCTTGTTTTAATAAACTAGCAGCTTAGGACACATTTTCAAAACCAAACCTCTTGCCACCCAACAAATGTCCTGCATTCACCTAACCCTAATGCCTCCCACAGATACAGACAGCATCTGTGTATGTTCTACTTAAAGAACCCCTAAATCCCCACCAAATCTAAGTCATAGCACTCCTCCCGGCTTCTGTGGCATGAAGTAATTATGAAATGAGAAGCTTGGCAAAATAGAGCAAATCATTTCTCAAAAAGTGTTCTAAACTTTATTTTTCTTGACCGTTAGCTTATGGTAGCTCAGAAATGTTTCTTAAAAGCATTTGTAGTCAGCCATTTTTGGTAACTTGGGAGCAAAATTATTTTTAGCTGAAAATTTTATTTCAATCCCTCTTTCCTAACTCAAAAGCATCTGACCAGGTTTGGTTCGAGCTTTCCAGAATAAGCTATATTTGAGTGGACTCAAAGCATAGAACATTTCAGCTTCAAAGGAGAATCTTTATCCGTAAGAGGCATAAGAACCAAAATGTGCTAATTTACAGGATGTGAAGAAGTGTCACTTGCCTCCCTGCCACCTACCCTGGGGTACACTGTGGAGATTAAACACTTGAATGTTCGGAAAGTCTGTGAAAACCTCTGATGGCCAAACATTGCTATTACAGCATTCCTGCTATGAAGAGCAAAACGTGTGCCTGCGTGGCGGGCAGGGTTCAGAGACAGGAGCATCCGCTCGTTACTGCCATGCAGCACTCAGCTGTGACTCCAAGTGGGGTGAGTAGCTCTGCTGGAAGGCTGCACAGCTACATACCTACATCACCAAGTGCAGGTTTTCCCTCTCCTACCCGGAGGATGAATAAAGCCAGTGTTACTACTCCACCTACCACTATGAGGCCATGCTCCTTGAGTGGTAAGACAATCCAATCACCGTCATCCAGTCAGCCTCAAGAAGAATGATACGTGACTGCAAGAGGATGGCAGTCAGTGGATGAACTGACTACCGAAGACCCTGGGAAAATCCCCTGCCCTCCTGGCCTCCACTGCAAGCCTACTGACCCGCCTGCAATTCCTCTCATGCCTTGTCCTTGTACAGACTGCTTCTTCTTCCTCCTGGCACGGCCGCCTCCCTCTCCTTTGCCTGCCTCACCCCTGCTCACTCACTCCTCAGCACCGGCTCCTGCAGAATCTCTCCCTCGCCCATGCCACCCCAGCTGGGTAAGAACTCTTCAATTACTCCGCTCCCATAAAACGCTGTCCTCACGCCTCTCAGGCAGAGAAGCTCCTCATTTACCATCAGGTTAGCCTGGAACGAAAGACAGCTCCTAAGTCTACTAGTTCATAAAATTTCAATGTGAAAAAGTCCAAGTAACCCTGGGGTGCAGGTCTAGTGAAGGAACATTTCTTAAGAAATCTGGAGAGGCTTATGGTAGTGGTTCTGACTTGTTTTGTTTCTTCTCAACTCACTTTATGATTTGGACTTAAAGCAAGTTCAAAGATCTTAATTAAGTACAACAGCTCCTGAGTTTATTCCTATGTAGTTTTAATAAATTATTTTAAAACAATATATGCAGCCTGGCCACTCAATACCTGTTACTCAATACCTCTACCCAGAGGCAACCACTGTTACAGCCTTGCGTTTCCTGGCAGAGTGTCTACGTGCACTTCAATATATACTTTTTTTCTTTACACCTGATGTATTTTAGAATCTCTATGTCCAGTCATACACAGCTAAATCTTTTAATGGCTGTGTAGTATTCCATTGTATGACTATAACATTTTAGTTGACAGATCTATCAAAGAGCATTTTGGTTTTTCAGTCTTTTGCTATTTCAAATAATGCTGTAATATATATATATATATATATATATATATATATATATATATATATATCAGATTTACACATAGATGCTAGAGTTTCTGTAGGTTAAATTTCTAGAGATGGAACTGCTGAGACAGAATATTGCTAAGTGGCTCTCTCTTCATGGAGGTTATGGGACTTTTTACTCCACCAGCAATATGAATACCTATTTCTGTACCTACACCCTTATCAATACATTGTGTGATCAAATTTTTATTCGAATGTTCCAGAAACCAGTCCATAGACCTCACAGGTTCCATAAAAAACTCCTTGAACTCTGTAACCCTGGGCAAACATGTCCTAAGCATTCAAATGTTGTTAGAAGAAAGAATGACCAAGCAAAAGGGTAAGGGTTTTTTTCACAATGCGAGGTTTGCTTTTAATATAAAGAACAATGAAACTGATTTAAATATTAGCTTTTCTTTTTTTCCTTTTAAAGAGGGAGCGAGAAAGAGAATGAAGAAAGGGTGGATGGATGAATTGATTCTACTCTGAAATGGTTTCTCTTGGAGGTTTTAAAAAATCAGGAAAGTTTCATTACTGTCTGAAATAGGTAAGTATTGTTCCACCTTAAAGTAAAGTATATATAGTCTTTCTTCAAAATGTCAAGAAAACTCAAGGGTCTCTAATACAACTCCGAAAGGAGGAACAAGATTCCTTCTATGAAAATGCCATGGAATACTTTTTACACAACTTCCCAAACACCTGTTTTTATATTTTTATTGATTTCAGAGAGGAAGGGAGAAGAATAGATAGATAGAAACATTAATGATGAGATAGAATTATTGATTAGCTGCCTCCTGCACAACCCCAACTGGGGATCAAGCCCGCAACCCTGGAACTGGGAGCTGAACTGCGACCTCCTGGCTCATAGGTGATACTCAACCACTGAGCCACGCAGGCAAGCCAGAAAACTTACTCTTATCGTGTACTGTACACAACTGCATAGTTGGCAACCATTTCATTGATTTGCTTCTGTGTGATGCCTGGTATAATTAATACTAAAAATCTCTTGGTAAATACAATAAATACTGAACTCTGCATGGAACTTGGTCAGCATGTGTTTGCCATGGTCTCTGGTGCCCCTCCTCGGTGCTATGACAACCACCATAATAGCAGATAACACTTATGTAGTGTTATCATGGACCAGGCACTCTTCCAGGCACATTATATTTATAACATTAATGCATTTAATACTCAAAACAATCTTGAGGTAGAAACTATTATTATCCCATTTTATAGATAAAAAAGTGAAGCACAGAGGAAGTAACTTGCCCAAAGGACACAGTTACATAAGTACAGAGACAGAATATGAATCTAGACAGTCTCACATCAGAACTGGTCCTCTTAACCCAATATTTTATTACAGTGTGATAATTACTGTTACAGTAGTACACAAAGGCTATGTTACCAAAACACTAGGGTCTGACATACACTCCTCTGTGTGCACCTCGATCAGAGTAATTACCTCACTGTATGAATATGATCTGTGTACACATCTACTTCCCACTGCCCGGTCAAGTCTTAGTCATCACTGTGCCCCTACATGAGTCATAAATTCTTCACCTGGGTTTTAGGTTAAGAAAATACCAGTTCTATTTCTTGAGTTTGTACTTCAGGTTTTCAATGCTGGTGCTTCTTCTGCTCCTGTGTGCTACCATTTCCTAAGACCTATCTCCTGTAGATACGATCTGCTTCTCAAACTGCGCTGCTTCCCTAGTGATGCTGGCCAGACTCTCAAACTGCCGTGGGTACATTCTTGGAGTCCGGAAACACCAGAGACCCGCACCACCATGCCTGCTGGGTAGAGCGCTGGCAGTACACTCCCACCCCCAGCAGCCAGCAGCCTGGATCAGTGGCTCTTATCAGGAAGACGGAGTTATTTGAGCTACCTGCCAACCCATCTCTCAACTGCTAAGACAGGCGCTTTCTGCTATCAGGTTGCACAATTGCCTGGAAACCTTATACCGGGTGTGAAGGAAGAAGCAATAGGGGAAACAACACAGCATCTGGTGCCCTGCCGGCTTCCATTCACTGCTTAGGGCCATGGAGATCAAGTAGACCTAATTCACTCAGTGAGGCCTTAGGACCGTAAAGATTGTATGGTGAGTGCGATTAAGTGACCATATAATAGAGGTCAGCATTCATCTAGAGCAGTGTTTCCCAAAGTGTGGTACGCGTACCCCCAGGGGTACGGGAAGAGTTTGGTGGTGGGGTACGCATTGGTGGGGATATGCACTGCACCATGCTTAGCTGTGCCTAATTCTACGTTCTCATGAGTCAAGTCAATTTCATCCTTCTCATTGATCCAAATAAGTGTTATTTATAATATAACTTTTATTTATATTTTATTATGAATAATTTTATTTTTCATTTATTATTATTTTGTGTATGTACCAAAAAAAAGAAAAAAATAAATATATTTTGATTGTTACTAAAATATATCTTCTTTTTTTTTTGACGAGGGATACTCAGCGTTACGAAAATTACAGAAGGGGTACACATATGTCAAAAGTTTGGGAAACACTGCTATAGAGTGCAAGACATCCCCAATGGCGTCATTCTCCATACGGTTGCAATGCTACCTCCTCTCTAATATTCTTGGGGAGATAAAGGTCCATTGCAGAAGTCAAGTCTGAAAAGCACAGTTTTACTTCCTATATTTAATTGGAGACGTCTGTAAATGATAATAGAGCTAGAAACAAGCCTATGCTGGAAATCCTCAAATCTATGTCTAAATTAGAATCCGCTATGTTCAGTAAGCAAAAGAAAAATACTCCCTGTTTGTTGAATCATATCTATTTACTTCCCATCCAGTCTCAGTGGCAGAGTGGGCATATCCCAGGAATCAAAAGCATTCACTCAGTCCTGGGACTTTCCACAAACACAGGGGATAAGGAAAACCAATGACAATTATGGCTGCCAAGATGCAAAAACCTATAAGAAATAAAACCTTCCTTTCTCACAATTCAATTCAAAATCTGGCTCACTGACCAGCCTCGTGACACCACTGACATTCAATCAGGATAAATCTGGGCATTTTAGATATGGCTGGTATAAAGGATGTCATACTGAATAAAATCACACTGTGGTTAGATGCCACATGCAATGACTCAAGGCAGATCTTGAGTCTCATTACATACTCAATGACAGACAAGGTTATCTGACCCAAATGGGCCCACTAGGGCAAAAAGAACCAGGAGAAGCTGGCTGGGCAGGTGGAAAGCTGAGGAAGCCTATATTTTACTTCTCTTTAAAATATCTTTATTAGCCCAGCTAGTGTGGCTCAGTGGTTGAGTCTTGACCTATGAACCAGGAGGTCATGGTTTGATTCCTGGTCAGGGCACATGCCTGGGTTTCAGGCTTGATCCCCAGTAGGGAGGCATGCAGGAGGCAGCTAACTGATAGTTCTCTCTCATCATTGATGTTTCTATTTCTCCCTCTTCCTTCTTCTCTGGAATCAATAAAAACATACTTGGGGAAAAAAAAAGAGTTGTACTACTATTTGTAATACTTTAAACAATAAAATAAAATAAAAGTAGTTTCAGAATAGAGTTTGCATTACAGAAAATGATACTAAGGCCTGTGGAATTTTCTATCAATTTCCTGAGAGGCTAAGAAGTATAGTCAAACTTCAGAAGAGGTAGATGAATATATTTTGATGTCAACCCAGGGACTTTTAAAGTTGCATATTAAGTATGACACATTTAAATAAGTACATTTAAAATAAAATTAAAATTAAAAAAGAATTGGTGGTAAACTACTATCTCTAATAATAATAATAATAATAATAATAATAATAAATATATTTACTATATTTTAAAGCCTATCTTTAAAAGGTATCACCAGTCAGGGATCTGTAAGGTATTCATGTGAAAGAATGGAGATGCAAATTAGGTCTCACACCCTGTGATTCCATGATTCTAAAAAAAACACCATGTAGACTCAAACTTTGTGAGATCTTGTATTAAAAAGTCATCCTTTCTAAAGACATTAAGATCTAGTTATTTCAATAGACCAAAATAGAATAATCCCAATTCCAGAAACCTAACAAATAGAGAGAAAAAATCTAAACTATAAAAGTGATCTCCAAATACATAGAAAAACAAAACAAACAGTATGCATATTAATACTTCCATTTGAGTTTTTAAAGGGGGGTGGAGAAAATGCTATTCAGGTACTATCTCTGAAAAGATACCCAAATAGCTAACCATACTGATCATCTGTAAGGAGAGACACTAGGTAGGGGCAGCAGGCAGAAACTTTTTACTCTTCAATCTGCTGCATATTTTGAATCACAACCATATGAGCATACTATATGCTTTAAAAATAAATGTAAAAACAAAGGGGGAAAACTCCATATACAAAACTGAGAAATCACACAGAATAATAAAAAAAGAAAGAAAGAAAAGAAATGAAAGAATCTAGTAAGCCAAATGTTGGAGCATATTGCTTATTCTCACATACTCGCTCTGAGCCTGAGATACACTTGCCCATTAACATGAAGACATCATCTACTTTTCTTGACTGAAGCAAAGCTGCTCCAGGTAACCTCTAGACGGCTTCAGCTATTACGATTTCATACTACCCACCATTGTCAGCTATTGATTTATCTATTGTTGACCTATAATTTGCTCAAATCATAGATGAAAAAACTTGGAGGCAAAAAAAAAAAAGACAACACAACAACAAACACCATATATACTACCCTGTTTCCCCGAAAATAAGACAGTGTCTTATATTAATTTTTGCTCCCAAAGATGCACTAGGTCTTATTTTCAGGGGATGTATTATGTTTCCATGAAGTAGGTCTTATTTTTGGAGGATGTCTTATTTTCGGGGAAACACGGTATTACCCCATTTAAATTCCCTTGAATTTGAACTACAGAAAAGTGAAATAAACACATAAAGTCCCTAATACAATGCGTGGCACATTCAAGTACACAATAAATTTTAGCAAAATCCCAATTCAAAATACTGGCTTGATCCAAATTATTGAAGAAACTGGGGTTCAATGCTGACTTCAAGCGTTACATAAATCAGCTTTCAGGTAATAGGTAAAATGTTTCCAGCATTAAATATATGGCATGCGAAGACAAGAAAGTACATATTCAACTCCATTCCTCAGCAACCTTACTCTTTGGGCTGAGGGGCCTGCGGCCCAGAGGAAAAGGCACTGGGTAAGAGCTACAAGATCTGGGTCAAAGCATCGTCTTTGCACTTCCTAGTCATGAGGCTTAGAAAGGTCTATTTGCAATATCTGAAGAGACACCAGTCTTTCAGGGCTGTTGTAGGGATTAAAGACCTGAGTCAAAGTATTTTATAAACTGTAAAATATAATATAAACTTAATAACTGTATGTGCAGTTTTAGTCACTGTGCTTCAAATCAGATGATTATAGAAAAAAGCAACAAAAATTATTTTAAAATTTGAAAAAGTGATTATATAAACATTGATATATTTTTTCAACATTTACTCAATTTTTATTATCTATAGCCCTGGCACTGAAGGAGGAGCCAAGGATACAAAGATTAAGAGACTGTTCCTGCCTTTAAGGAATTAAAAAAGCACTAGGATACAAAATCATGGGCCTGGGTAACAATAATAAAATGGCTATTATACAGAGTGGGGCAAAAGCAGCTTTATAGTTGTGAATATGCAAGAGTTTATTCTTGCATTATTATTTATTAATTAAGTAGAGGCCTGCTGCACGAAGATTCGTGCAAGAATAGGCCTTCCTTCCCTTGGTTTCACTCCCAGCTGCCCAGGAGCCTGCAAGTCCTTGCACCCCCCCCCCAGAGGGCCACTCCTGTAGCTCCCCCTGCCACTCCCCTCATAGCAGGCGTCCCACCCTGCCTGGCCACTCCACACCTGGGTATGAAAATTAATCTGCCATCTTTGTTGTGTTTATTTGCATACTCACTCCTAATTGGCCGGTGGGTGTTGCAACATTACAACAAATTTGCATATTTATCTTTTATTAGTGTAGATTATTTTATTTTCCATACCAACTTCAGTAAGCCTACTTTTGCCCCACCCTGTATATTGAACAACTACTATGTGTCAGGCCTGAACTGAATAATAAGCACATTATATACCTGATCTCTTCATTCTTATACTAATCCTACTTACTTAACCAAGTAACTTAAGGCTTAGTTACTTAACCAAATAACTTAACCAAAATCACACAGCGCCGAAACCAGTTTGGCTCAGTGGATAGAGCGTCGGTCTGCAGACTGAAAGGTTCCAGGTTTGATTCAGGTCAAGGGCATGTACATTGGTTGTGGCACATCCCCGGTAGGGGGTGTGCAAGAGGCAGCTGATTGATGATTGTCTCTCATCAATGTTTCTAACTCTCTATCCCTCTCTCTTCCTCTCTATGAAAGGTCAATAAAAAAATTATATATATATATATCACAGCTATGAAGTAGTAAGGCTGGGACTCCAACTCAGATTTATCTGCAAGCCCATTCTATTTTATTATAATCCTGGCATGGGAAAAGCTTTTGTAAGCATGACACAAATGAACAGAAATCATTAATATAAACATCAATAGCCCTAGTTACATTAAAAAGTAAAATTAGCCGAAACCGGTTTGGCTCAGTGGATAGAGTGTCAGTCTGTAGACTGGAAGGTCCTAGGTTCGATTCTGGTCAAAAACATGTACATTGGTTGCGGGCACATCTCCAGTAGGGGGTGTGCAGGAGGCAGCTGGTCAATGATTCTCTCTCATTGATGTTTTTAGCTATCTAGCCCTCTCCCTTCCTCTCTGTGAAAAATCAATAAAATAGCCGAAACTGGTTTGGCTCAGTGGATACAGCGTCAGCCCGCGGACTGAAGGGTCCCGGGTTCGATTCCAGTCAGGGGCATGTACCTTGGTTGTGGGCACATCCCCAGTGGGGGGTGTGCAGGAGGCAGCTGATCGATGACTCTCTCATCGATGTTTCTAACTCTCTATCCCTCTCTCTTCATCTCTGTGAAAAATCAATAAAAAAATATTTTTAAAAAAAGAAAATTCAATAAAATATTTTTTTAAAAAAGTAAAATTAACCTCTGATATTAAAAAAAATTTTTAAAAACAAAGTGCAAGAGAATGTAGCAAATATGCTAGTTTGTGTAAAAGGAAAAGAGAAGTAGCCTAAGAAACAACAATGGTGCTGGTCCTGTTAATTAGCAGGGTACAGGGCAGACAGGAACAGGGATGGAAGGGAGACCCTTCACTCAATGCCTTTTTATGAATTGAGTCACAGCATCTGCTTATGAAAAGTAAAATGAAACAGATAAGAAAACTGTGCTTGACTTTTTCCCCCCAGAATGATAACTATTATTTCTCAAGGAGTAATCAATGAAAACAGGTTGGTATACCTGAATTAGACAATTTCCTTCCTTAAAACAGGATGCTGGACCAGTCAAATATTTCAGGTTTCTTAAACTCTAAGATACTGGTAAAACAAACAAGTATTTACTGTTTGCCTAAAACTAACACAGCAGAAAACAATTCATAGTAAAGCAAAATCCTGAAAGAATGAATGATCCCCACACTAAACTCAAGAAAATAAAATATAAACGGTCTTGAAACAGGCTTCCCAGAATTAAAAAGCAAAAATCTAAAGGATAACATTCCAAACTACTCACAGAGAGAGAAATGCAAAGTAAGCATAAAGGAAAACTGCACATACACATTGACAGACACAGGTATCTATCTATCTATTCATCACAGCATTTTTATACCGCTGACAAAATGTCTAATGGTCCCTGATAGCACTTTTTTGTAAGGCCACCAATAACCCATTGATTTTTAACATTGTAAAACACAGCCAGTTCAGAGCTAAAATGTTGCTGCAAAAAGATCTATCTACTATGACAACAAGCAGCCAGAGACCTGGAACAGAAGGAGGGGACACAGGATGTGTCGATAATGCATCATGAGCAGCAGCTGGGAATGGGGACGAGGCAGCCAACAGAAATATTCCCCTCTAAGCTCACACTGCATCACTTCAAAGTCTAGGATGATATCAAAATTAGCCAAATCAGCTTTTAAAAGCCATGAGTCAAACTGTGATTACAACATACAAACCATACAATAAAGTTTGCACGTGAGGATAGCAAACACAAACATGTATGCGATGGGCCACATAAGTGACAGCTGTATAGTACTATTCACCATCCTTCAAACAAGTCTGTCTCTTCCTCTCTCACAGAGATGCCCGGCATAAAGCCACAGACACACTTTCCACAAGTACTACCACCTCCCTGTAAGCTTTGCCAAAGCTCCCACTGTGAGAGACAGCCATTGTGTAGACTTCCTGAAGTTCAAAGTCCTCACACCCACTGTGCCAGCCACTGACAGTGACTGTGTTCCTGGAAGCTTGTATGAGGTGCAAACCAATGAGTAAAGCTTTGTGGGTGCTGGGAGCCAACACAAAACATCTTCCAATTTTGCCAGTTCTTGCTTGGAAATCACACAGTCCTACCACCCCATCCCCTGGAAACCAAGAACGAGCAGGTGAAAGCTGTCAAAGCCACACACACATTCACACTGATTGGGGGACAAGCCAGTCTGATGAGAGGATAAGCAAACTCATTTGCAGATTCTTTTGCAAAGGATTGGGGGTGGGGGTGGGGGGGTTCAGTAAGAAAGTGGGGGAAGGAGCCAAACAATTCCTGCTTTCTACCCAAAATTATTACCTACTCTCCTCAGAATTTTTGTGGAGCACTGAACTGCAGAGGTGGAAAAAAACACCTAACTGTGACTATATAAAAACCCCCAAGACAGAATGACCTATGAAACTAAGCTCCATGCAACAAGGACTAACTATGCAGCTGCTTTTCTACTTGCCTAATGGTCCAAGATAAATAGAGCAGGCTCAGAAGCCCACCAACTTCCAGGAAAAGGGAACCAAAGTCCTCTTGACTCAGGATAAGCCACACACCTCTGAAACAGATTCCTATATGAAACCCATATAGGCCTGCTTTGGAAACCATTGGCTGACAGCCATTAACACTCCCTCCTCCAAACAGCCCCCATCTGCAGAGGGAAAGCTGCTCAAATAAAGCATCTGGAAGAACTCGCCATGAGCCTGTTCCAACCCCAGCAGTAGCTGGAGCTCACATTCAAACCCCGCAGCACCCCCAGACAATGTCTGCAGTACCTCGAGTTCCGTTAGTATGGCTTCTGCCCCCGCCCCACATCCCAGAGCTGAGAGTCCCACAGCCACCGCCGTCCATCCCTCCGGATGAATCATGCTTTGTGATATTCCCAATTAGAATCCGACAAAATCAATGTGGCCTGAAGAAAAATAAATAGTATGCCGCCTCAAAAGACACATGCCTGGAATAAGTATCCAATACTCAGTGTAAAACCTCTTTTCCCCCCGCAAAGGAGAAACCAAGGAATCGTCCTCTACATGGGAAAAACCCCACATACCAGGGTATTATCTGGGGACTTAGGTCCCTAAAAAACCCAAGAATTATGGTTGAACACACCCATTTGGTAGTCTAAATTTCAAAGATTCTGTTCCCACACTTGAGAAAAATAGGTTTTTAAGCAGTTACTCAACCATTATGATTTGGCGATTCAAAATTGTCCTCTACTTCATAAGTGGTATTTATCATGTGTCCTGTGCCTTGAATCCTCAGCTGAGATTTCTGGATGCCACGTATGTACAGATCACGTCACAAGGAAGTGCTATTACAAATCAATCCCCCTCTCTCTCTCCCTCCCTCCCTCTTATCCCTTCTCAGAACCTGCTTCATTCAGAATCCAAAAGCCAGAGGCACTACAAAGCATGCTCATTTGCCTTTAAACAGGCCCAACTAAACTAGCAAGAGACCAGGAGAGAATTATACAGGAGCACAAATCAGAAGCTGAAAGAGAAGGAAGAAAGGAGAACAAGGGACAGTGAGAGATGATTCCTGTAAAATTCTTTTATAAATTTATCTCCAAAGGTGAGATTTAAAAGAACTGTATCAAACTTTCCCATTCTCAAGCATATCTAATGAACAATCTGAAAAATGGCTTATGTTTGTGAGGTATCTCAGTTTGGTATTTTTCCTGCATCCATAAAAACAAGCCTATGACAGCTTATGAAAGTCATCGATTGAAAAGGGAAAGGTTAAGGTCCATAGTTGATCAAATGGGCACGGTCCCAAATGGTGGTAAGAGCCAACTGCAACACTCGAGAATCTCTCAGCAGCGCGTAGAAGGCAGATCAACAGACCGCTCCAGTGAACGGGAACAGCTTAGCTCTAATTGCCCCTTACTTGTGTGGGTCCTCTATTTTCCTTAGCCGCTCCATCACAAAGGCACTTTTTAGACATACACACGTGCATGCAATTAATATCTGAGCGCAGGAAACTAAACATCAGGTTGCCATGCCCACCCAGCACATTCAGCAGTTAAATTCCACCCCAGCTTCTGTTTTCAAAGACCCCCTCTCTCACCTTTAACCCGAAATCAATGAAAAAACCAGGTACCATTCACAAATCCCACAACACCCAGTCTTTACTTGAGCTGGAAAGCAGACCAAGGACCAGACCTCTCTCTTCCCACCCCCTTCTCCCCCTCCCCACCCCCCCCCCCCACCCCCAGCCGGGGAAAATCTAGAGAACTAAGTAAAGCCATCTGCAGGCCCCAACTGAGAAGCAGAGAGACAAAAGTTCAGTTCACAAGCTCCACAGCCCCAGGCACAGTGCTAAGTCCTATGACCTCCAAAGGATCTGTTGACCTCACAGTCTGGGTAGGGGTGGAAGGGCAGACATTTGAGCAAATGTTAATCTAAAAAGTCTTAAAACAGAGTATGGACATTACATGTTTTGGAAACCATTAGGAATGGGGAAGGGAAGGGAGCCAATACAAAAGGCATCTAGTAGGAATCAATATCCCAAATGATTCTTGAAGATCGGGCCTTACAAATGAGAGCTGGGAGGCAGGAACTGCAGGCTGAAGGAATAAACAAGAGGCATGGATTAACTGGGGTGGCGGTGTGCTCAGAAAACGACAAGCCTCTGAACATGGACTTGGAAGTGCAGTGTAGAAAGAGGTGAGGCTAGAACATCAGGCAGAAATCAGGGCCTGGTGGCCAAACAAGAGAACAGACTTTATCCTGAAGTCAAAGGCAAGCTATCAAATGATGTTAAGCTCTTTCAGATGGATGACTCTGTTAATAGTCTAGAGCAGCGGTTCTCAACCTGTGCGCTCGACCCCTTTGGGGGTCGAATGGCCCTTTCACAGGGGTCGCCTAAGACATCCTACATATCAGATACTTACATTACGACTCGTAACAGTAGCAAAATTACAGTTATGAAGTACCAACAAAAATAATTTTATGGTTGCGGGTCACCACAACATGAGGAACTATATTAAAGGGGCATGGTATTTAGGAAGGTTGAGAACCACTGGTCTAGAGGGTGGGTTTAAAGACACTAGAGCAGGGGTGGGCAAACTTTCTGACTCGAGGGCCACAATGGGTTCTTACACTGGACCGGAGGGCCGGAACAAAAGCAGCCTGACCATGCTGGCACTCTCATCTTGGGCTGCTGGTGAAGGAGTGGAGGGGAGAGCAAGAGAACCCTCTGCTCTTTCGGCTCCGCAGGCCGTAGTTTGCCCACGCCTACACTAGAGACAAAGAGAATGCTAGAGACAAAAGCATCCCAACTTAATTTTCACAAACCAAAATGAGAACAAAAGATACCATCTATTTGATGCAACATATTTAACCAACAAACCTTATAAAGTTTGAAACACAAACATATACCACCATAACACCCCCAGGAAAGATCCCACAGGTCCCATGAACTGTCCACATGCCTGATGCAGGCACTGTGATGCGTCAGTAGCCCTTTCAGTCCTTAGCTAATGTCTCCTCTTCCTCTAACTAGGGAGAGACCACATGACCAGATCCATTTTCCTCCTCTACCCTGATGACCAGCAAATTAGGTTTCCCAGTTTAACACATTGCTCATCTCTAGTAGTTCCCAACTCCGGCACTTAATCAAAAGTGCATTACCCACACCATGCTGATCTGGCAGTAAGCAGGAGCTCAGGGTGCTGTACAGCAGGTCTAAGGAGGCAGGAAATAAACATTTACTGCTGGATTCCATGATAGGCACTTTAAATAATCTCCGTTATTCATTATAGCAGCTCATGAGAGTATGCATTAGTTCTTCCAGTTCACGGAGGTGTAAACAGGAGTGCAGATGTTAAGAATCTTGCCAAAGGTCATTCAGTTGGTAACAGAATTCAAACCCAAATATGAGAAATTCGAAATGTGTTTCTTTCGTTACACCAAACTTCAAGAATATGTGAACAACAAATGTAATTAAATGTTAAGGCTGGTAATAATAATGGTAATAGTAATAATAATATCTCCCTTTTAAAAACTGAGAGGGAAACCACATCATATTATTTTGGAATAAGGCATCACTGTTCAGACTCAAATAATCAGAGCAAGATGATTTGATATATTCCAAAGAAACATATCAAATCCTCCATGCACCTTCCTCTCAGAGTCCCTAACACGTTTGAAAAATGCACAGCAGCTCTTGTTTTCTCTCTTTTTCTTTCCCTCCCTCCCTCTTTCCCCCTCCCCCCCATCCCCCCAATTACAGAAATATGTCCGGGATTCACTTGGCAGTTCTGATCCGATTTGCCCCAATCCTGGCTCAGGCAGCTTTGCATTACCCTCCTAACTAGATCATGGCCAGCCAATGGGTTTATTCAAGCTGATCTGTGATGGATTAGATAATGCAACCTTAGTCCTGTAAGCTGGCTGCTTCTATTGGGGCTGTTGGAGAGAAGAATGAGAAACTCAATACTCCTAGGGCCCACCTAAAACACCAAATGCAGCCGCCACCCCTCACTCCATCTGTTGCTCCAATTACTGCCATTTCCTTTCCGTCATCCCTGATGCTCTTCCCTCTTGTTTTGGAAGGAAGTGCACATCTGCCCCAGAATGAAGATGTTTATTATGCTTTACAAATGCATATCAACAAAAATTCAAACGAATGTACTCATTATGATGACTGTCTTCATTGTTTCTACAATTAAAGCCTGACATCAAGCTGACAGCCTGAAAGATGTCAAACTGGTAATTCACTCGGCAACGTTCTTGCTTAGACTAAGTAGTAGAGTGGCTTTCTTTTCCCACAGTCCTGTAATCCTGAGGCCTGTCCGCACCAGTCTGCTTTACATCAAAATGAAAGTTAAATCTCTAGTTAGCTTCTGCTGTGTTCTATGTCATGGTGATGGAGAAGGAAATGACAAGGTGGCTCGGAAATGGGAGAGATGGGAAACAAATTCAACTCGGGTTAATTTCTTGAGTCACCCTGAAAAACAATTCTTCTCTGAATTCAGACCTGAATTTCTCCTTCTCAAAAACATTCCCAGTTTTACATTCGCAGTCTTCTCTGTGAGGCTTTTAAAAAATGTAGTAATTTTTATGTGATTATACCTCAGTTTCTGCATCTTCAATACTATCTGTCACTCTGGCAGTGTAATGGGCTGAATGTCTGTGTTCCCCCAAAATTAATCTAGTGAAGCCCCAGCCCATAATGTGATGGTATTTGGAGGTAGGGCCTTTGGGAGGTAATTGGGCTTAGATTAGATTATAATGATAGGACCCTCATGCTGGGATTAGTGCCCTTATGAGAAGAGGAGCAGATACATCTTTCTCTGTCCAGGAACTCACACCCAGGAAAGGCCCCGGGAGCACACCGAGAGAAGGCAGCTGACTGTCAGCCAGGAGGACAGCCCTCGCCAGACAGGGAGTCTGCCAGCACCTTAATCTTGGACTTCCAGCCTCCAGAACTGTGAGAAACAAATTTCCACTGCTTAAGCCACAGATCTATGGCATTGTGTTATGGCAGCCTGAGCAGATTAAGATAGGTAGAGATTCAATAATTTTATTGAGATTGTTAATGATTATTACTTGGAAGGAAAGCACATTACCATTTTATTTTTAATCTTTACCTGAGGATATGTTCTTTATTGATTTTAGAGAGAAAGGAAAAGGGAAAGAGGAAACCATGGATTCGAGAAACATCGATTGGTTGCCTTCGGTATACCAACCAGGGATTGAACCCACAACATGAGTGTGTGCACTGACTGGAATTGAACTCAAAACCTTTTGGTGCATGGCACAACACTCCAACTGAGCGACACTGGCCAGGGCGGGAAAACACTTTACTTTGATACTCTATTCAAATGGTAGCACTATATTCAGTTTCAGCACCTAAATACCCAAATAAGAGTCCCAAGATAGAGCCACCTAGGAGGAAAGAAAACCAGAAACAAGCAAATGAGAAGATAAACTATTTCAAGAAAATACAGCATCCACAGCAATTACAGGCTACCTGGAGCCCTTTCCCTGAGACCAGGTAAAAGTCTTCCTACTACTAGAATCAACAATTAAATGAACTGCTGAACCCACTCAGCTACCTTGGATTTATGAGTCTATGGCCAGAAGCAATTACTCAGCCACACAGCCATCACAGGCCAACTTTTCACTGCCATAAAGAATTTTGCTGAAAACTGTAAGTAATACTTTAGGTGCACCTTGCCTTATACAGCAGCTAAGTTCCTGGAAAATTGCACAAAACTGAATTTTTGTTAAGCTGTTTTTATTCACTGAAACAGATAAGCAAAAGAATTCATTCAACAGTTTTCGAAAGCCCAATTTTCATACATATCAGACTTGCATAAAGTGAAATGAGCCTCTGAAATCTATACAGTGAATCTTGCACCAGGTTAGAGTACAATGTTGCCAAGTACCCTCTTTAACAACTTTGTTTCTTAAACCCTAATTCAGTTTTCAAGTTGGATTTCTCCTCCCTCCTGCTCCATGGTTCAGGGTTCTCTGCTGCTATACTATTTCCAGGGTTGTGCTGACTCCTCTTCCACCCACATAAACCTTCTGGATCCTGCCCTCGAAAGGACCAGCCCTTCCCCTCTCCCCCTGTGAGCGTAAGGATTACAACATAAGTACCGCCCACTCTCTCCTGTTCTCCATGGTCCACTCTGGGAAGTAATGATCTACTCTAAAAGCTCAGTGGCAGTAGTTCAACAGGGTCCAGCTGTGGAATCTCCAACTTAGAGGTACAGCCCCATTTCATAAGCAGCCTTGTGAAACTAACCCCATAAATACATTTCTTCTGTAAAACAGGGTTAGTCTTGGTGGGCTCTCTCTGGAGTATGCCCATGCCTCTTTCCCTCTCGGGGGTGCATTTTACTGTTCTCTCCCCATGAGACCCGCAACCAGGGGAGCAATGGGCAGTGGCAGCTCGTCCTGGGCTAATCCCACGAATCCGTCTCCAGGGCAGATTCTGTCTCCCTTTTCTTCGACTCCCAGTGAGCTAACAAGCAGCCCTGCGTGGGGCCTACTTCTTCCCTAGAACGTTTCCAGGGAGCCAAAGCCGCCTGCCTAGGCTCTCCCCTATTGGTTCTTCTACCCTGAGCCCTTCGTTTGTTTCACCACCCCCAGCTTTAATAAACACACTTCAGTGTAAAATAAAGGGGAGGGGGTAATCTTTTGAGACTTAAAAAAATTGGAGAATTTCATGAAGGTACAATCACCCCTGAATTTCATTTTTTCTATCCCTTAATTATTTATTTAAAAAAAGGTCAATTTCAACTTCAACTCAACAGGCAATGAGCACTTGCTATGTACCCAAAAGTGTTGGGCATTAAAGAATAAATACATTTTTAAATAATTTTAATAATAAAGTAAAATAAGCACAAGGAAAATACCATTTCCATCCTCTAGAAGCTTTTGGTCTCAAGAGGAAAACAAGAATAACAACACAACTGAGGGCCAATATATATGATGCAAAATTAGCATCGATATAAAGGAGATAAGAGGGGTCCTGGCTGGTGTGGCTCGGTTGGTTGAGCAGTATCTGTGCACCAAAAAGTCATCATCGGTCTGATTCCCGATCAGGGCACATGCCCAGGTTGCAGGCTCGATCGTAGGTCAGTGTGTGTGCAGGGGACAGTCCATCAGTGTTTCTCACATTGATGTTTCTCTTCCTCTCTCTTTCTTTCTCTAAAATCAATAAAAACCTATTTTTTAAAATTAATACATAAAGGAGACAAGGTGGGGCTCTGTTTTCTTGTGTCAAGTTGCAAGAAAACAAACGCATGCTTTAAGACCTATTCATACAGAGAGAAGGCCATTAACTATGGAAGCAGAGAGTAGAATGGTATTGCCACCAGCCAATGAGCCAAGAGACTGGGGCAGACTCTAGAAGCAGGAAGAGGCAAGGAATGGATTCTCCCCGGAAGCCCCCAAGAGCAACCAACCTGCTGACATCTTAACTTTAGATCAGGGACACTGACTTTGGACTTTCAATGTCAGAACTGTAAGACAATAAATTTGTGTTTCCTAAGAAAATAATTAATAAGTAAATAATAACCCATATACCAAAAAGGTTGGCTGTACTAAGGGTTTTTAAAGTGTTACTTACATATGGCCGATGGCGTTTATACACCATTTTAAAAATATATATATTTTATTGATATTTTACAGAGAGGAAGGGGGAGAGAGATAGAGAGCTAGAAACATCGATGAGAGAGAACCATCGACCAGCTGCCTTTGCACACCCCCGACCAGGGATGTGCCCGCAACCAAGGTACATGCCCTTGACCGGAATCGAACCCGGGACCTTTCAGTCCGCAGACCGACACTCTACCACTGAGCCAAACCGGTTTCGGCTCTATACCATTTTTGACATCCTCTCCTATGGCTGCCAAACCCCTGCTCTTTCTGCTCCAGCTACACCAGCCTCTACCCCAGGACATTAAAGAGACAGTCAGTACCATACCTTTAGAAGATGCAAAGCCTCAACACCCACTTCCTCTACCTGAGCCCTCTCCTCTCAAACATCTGAATGGCCCATCCCCTCACTCCATTCAAAGGTCACTAACAGAGGCCGTCCCTGACCATCTTCTTCATTCTCTCTCTCCCTTTACCTGCTTTCCACTTATTTTCAGCAACTTACCACCATCTAATAGTTGTTCACTTCTTTATTACCGGTCTCTTTATTGAAACATACATTCCATGAGGGTAGCATCTTTAGTTTGGTTCACTACCATATCTCCTAGATTCTTAAACAAGGCCTAGCACATAGGAGTTGCTCAATAAGCATTAGTTACATGAATATTAAATATTCTACAATTATCCTCAGAATGATACAAAAACATCCTAGAGGTAGGTATAAGTCATCTAGGCTTAAATTTTATCTTTTCGTGGACATTATTTCTCCTTTATTCCCAATTACATCTCAAATTTCAACTTTCCCCTAAAGCCTTCCCTGACCATTTCAGCAGGAATGATCATCTCCATCTTCTGGACCCAGGGGCACAAATCCTCTGCATACTTTGGCTCGAAATTATGAAATTATGAAATGCCTTTTGACATGCATCTGTCCTGTGGTATCTCTCCTCATGTTCCGCTGAACTTACCCCCCCAAAAAAAAAAATCAATTATATACACTTTTTTAAACTTTCCAGCCATGTTGTCTCCCCATCTAAATTGTAAACATCAAGTACCTTAAGATCAGGGAGCTGGACATATTGTTTAGAACAGTGTTTCCCAAAGTGTGGTACGTGTACCCCCAGGGGTACGGGAAGAGTTTGGTGGGGGTACGCGTTGCACCGGAGTTTGGTGGGGATATGCACTTGACCGTGCTTAGCTGCGCCTAATTCTACATTCTCCTGAGTCGAGTCAAAACAGTCTTGTGAGGCGTGAGATGGTCCGGTGTGCAAATAAATGTTATTTATAATATAATTTTTATTTATATTTTATTATGAATTTTATTTTTCGTTTATTATTATTTTGTGTATGTACCAAAAAAAAGAAAAAAGAAATATATTTTGATTGTTATTAAAATACATTTTTTATAAGGGGTACTCAGTGTTATGAAAATTATAGAAGGGGTACACATATGTCAAAAGTTTGGAAAACACTGGTTTAGAAGATAACTCAGAAATCATCCTGTAGAAACACTTTACAACTAAGGAAACAGAGGCCCCAAAAGGATGGATTTTCCCAGAACCATACACCTAGCTGAAGGCAGGACGATAAATCAATGATGATATGAATACCTGTGTGACATGGTCTGTTGGAACTACAACAATGAAAATGCAAACAGTGAAACATAAAACACCCACAAATACACAGAACGAAAAAAAAAGATTCTCTGTGGGATAGTTCTAAGTTGCCCATTTGTACCCAAAGGACCTAATCCACTCCTTCCTCTGCATAACCCAAAGTCCCTATGCACTGCTCCGCTTCCAAACACTACTATCCTTAGCCAATCTGAAGGCAACCAGCAAATAATGGGCCCCAGGAGGGAAGGGAGGAGTCTCACCCTTATCTATGATTGACAGAAACAATACATGCATGCAGACATACACAGATGTATGCACACACCACGCAGAACAGGCTCAACAGCACCAACATCCAGTCTCCCCTCCTGACCATCCACTATTAACCCCTCCCCCCCTCACCTAAAGTCTCCCATATTCCACTACATTTTCCCCCCTGGCCTCGAGCTTTTACTTCTCACAATCCCTCAGCCTAACAGAGTTCCAATGGAGAACAAAAGCAGGCAAACAAAAGAATTTTAAAAGAAACACCAAGAGGGTCGGGTTTTTTAACCCAAAAAAACAAAAGTAACAGAGTGGCCTCTGCAAAGGAGACCCAGGAGCACACGGCAAACTTGCCGGCCTTACATGCAACTCCATCTCTAACAGGAAGTCAGGCAGAGCCTAGAAAAGCAGGAGCAGGGCACAGGAAGTCTCAGCACTGCAGAGATTTCCAAGAGTGGTGTAATGGAGAGAGCGGGGGGAGCAGGAATTAGGAGACCACGCTTTCAGTTCTAGCTCTCCTACCAGCTCTCTGGGTGGCCTTAGGCAAGTCACCTGGACTTTTGATTCCCCATCTGTAAAACGAGGTAGCGAAAACATCTGAGGTCTGGAATCCACTCCACACAATAATACCTATTGATCCTTCCCCACCAAAAAAAAAAAAAAAAAAGTGGCCGTAAACTATTGTGCCTAAGAATCTTCCAAGCCTACCCAGGTTAAGAACCCCTGGAAAAGATAGTCTCTGGTCCCTTCTAACATTCTATGATTCTAAGAGAATTAGGCAGATGTCAAAACAGTTGCTGGTAGGTGAGCCCTCCACCCCACCCCCACCCCCAGGCCCCACACTTCACAGCAAGTATTTTCTGAGCAGAGGCCAAACCCTAAAACCTATAAAGGGTTCATGGCCGATGGCATCATCACTGTATTTCCCATCCCCTGCCCAATCCGGCCACCTAATCTTGGGGTCCACGACTCAGAATCCGGTCTCCTAACAGCTTTATACATTTCCCCTTTGTATCCCAGAGCACTCGGGAGCTAGCCCGGGCCCTGGCTACCGGTGTAAGATGCAACCGACCAAGCGCAGGAGGGACTGGTCCTGGTCTCTCTCTCTCTCTGCAGAACCCATGAGCAAGCGCCACCAAGTTAATGTGCCTGAGCGCCACGCTGTCCCCACAACACAGCCAAACTTCCCCGTGATTTAACCCACAACCGAAGCCACATCCCCTTTTGGGCTCTCGAGGAGTTCTCTCGCTTTCCACGCCGCTGCTGTGGACGCCACTCCCTCATCCCGGGGTGGGTCGAGGGCCGCCCGAACCGCACTCCTCCCCGGGAGGCTTCCCACCGCCGTCCCCTGGTCCTCCTCGTCCCCTCGTCCAGCGGCTCCCGGGGCGGCGGGCTCGGGATCTCCACCCCAAGCAACTCTAAGGAAGGGTTGGAAGAAATGGAATCCATCCCACCCATGTTCGATTTCCCCCCAAAACACCTATATATCCACGCGTCGTGCCCCCTCATCCACTCAGGAACCAGGACCCTCGTGGCCACCCCGGGGACCTCCTGTCCCCCCCGCGTCCACGCCGGAGCCCCCCTGCCTTTCAACCAGGCCCCGGCCGGCCCCCTCCCACCTCCAAGCCAGGGTCCCCGGAGCCCGCCCCGCTCCACGCCGCGGGAGCCCGGGCCGCCGCCCCCCTGCCCTCCCCTGCCCTCCCCTCCCCCCGGGCCCCGCGCCGTAACGGGATGCCCGTCCCGCGCGGTCACCTGCATCCCGCCGCCGCCTCCGCCGCCGCCGCCGTCGTCGTCCGCCGCCGCCGCCGCCGCCTCCTCGGTGCGCGGCCGCTTGCTCAGGCCGGGCTCGGCGCCGTCCCCTCCGCCTCCGGGCACCGGCAGCTCCAGCTCCGACTCCCGCTTCATCCCCCGGGCAGCGGCGCCGGGCCCGAGCTGAAGCGGCTGCTGCGGCTGGGCGCCTTCCGCCATCCGCCCGCGCCCCCCTCGCCTCCGGGAGCCGGGCGACCCGCGACAGGCCACCTCCCCCTGGGCCTCGGCCCCCCGACAGTCGCGACAGGCGGCCGCGCGCCTGCCCCCGCCCCCGCGTGCGTGCGTGCGTGCGCGCGCGCGCGGGCCCGGCGCCCCTCGGCCGCGGGCTCCGGGCGCTCGGCGCCCGCCGGGTCCTCGGCTGGCTCGGGGCGGCGGGCGGGCCGCGGCGGCCACTCGTTCGCGCCCTCACGCGCGCGCGCACCCACGCGCGACCCTCGGCCCGGCCTGCCTGGCGCCCCGCCTCCCGCACTCACGGAGCTCGCCCGCCCTCCCGCCCGCCCGGCCGCCGGCCCGCGCCCGCTCCCTCTCACTGGCCCTCACAACACGCCGGCCCGGGGAGGAAGGGGGCGGTCCGGGCTCCCGAGGTGCGGGGAGGAGGGATGTTGGATTGGGGGAGGAGTGGCTCGGAGCAGGAGCGAGCTGACTGGCCGGGATCCTCCGACCCGCCACTGTGGCAGCCCCGGGAAGGCGGGGAGAGAGAAAGGAGGAGGGGAGGGACCGGGATCCGGGAGACTCCGGCCCGCGCGGGAGGCGGCGGCGGGGGGCGGGGCCGGGGGGCGGCCGAGCCCGCGGAGGGGGCGGGGCCAGCGCCCCTCGGCAATCTTCGCCTCCTCCTCCCCGGGCGCCCGAGGGAGGCCGGGAAGCGATCGGGAAAGTTCGGGAATCTCCGGCCTCGGCGAGGGATCGCCGTCCGAGAGGAACTGCGCGGCTAGAATTCCAGCTGGCGCGGAGGGGGCGGGGTCTGTGTTCCTTTTAGGGGGCGGGGCCACCGCCTGAGGGAGGCGGGGCTTGGGAGGCCCAAGGGCCGGGTTGGTTCCAGGAGAGGGAAGGGCACTCTGTGGGCGGGGACACTTGGCCCGCACCCTCTCTCGGGCAAAGAATGGGGGGATCGACCTACTATGGGCAGGTCCGGGAATGAAGTCACCGCTTCCAGGTTCTCCCCAGTGCTGAAAGCTTTTACTCTAATCATCATAATAGTTCCTATTATCACATTCCTGGTCATCTTAGTCACACCTGAGGGTTGTAAGGGCTTTACAGTTTGCACAAGGCGTTCACAGACCCGTTTCTGAAGCCTGCTTCAGTCCTGCAGCTAAAACATGGCAGATCCAAGATCTCATTCTCTTTCTCTACACCTTGCTGCCTGTGTAATACTTTAATTCTGGTCAAGTTTGTACAATTAGAGATATGTGTGCAATCTCTTCTCTCTCCTATGTAAAGACCAAGAGGTCATCTATTTTCTCTGGGTTCCATATGGTTGCCTGTATGTTATAGAGATAAAATGAAGTTACATGAATGACCTGGATTCTACTTCAAGCAAGTTACTTCATCTCTTTGGGCCCTTGATACATCATTTGTACAATGAGATGGTTTAGGTCAGTACTTAAACTGCAACCAGGGGCAATTTTGCCCCTTTCCCCCTCTCCCAGGATACTTGCCAACATCTGGAGACATTTTTTTTTTTATGTTACAACAGCGAGGTTGCTGCTGGCATCCCTGGTAGAGGCCAAGGATGTTGTTCCCAATCCTGTGATGAATGGGACAGCCCTTACAACAGTTGTCCAGCCAAAATTATAAATACCGCTGAGGTTAAGAAACCCTGGATTTTATTATTTACTAGAGGCCTGGTGCGCGAAATTCATGCATGAGGGGGGGGGGGCGGGGCGTTCCTCAGCTCAGCCTGCACCCTCTCCAATCTGGGACATCCCTCTCACAATCCAGGACTGCTGGCTCCCAACTGCTCACCTGCCTGCTTTCCTGATTGCCCATAACCGTTTCTGCCTGATCACCCCTAACCACTCCCCTGCCAGCCTGATTTATGCCTAACAGCTCCCCTGCCAGCCTGTTTGCCCCTAACTGCCCTCCCCTGCAGGCCTGGTCACCCCTAAGTGTCCTCCCCTGCATGCTTGATCACCCCCAACTGCCCTCCCTTGCAGGCCTGGTCCCTTCCATCTGCCCTTCCCTGCTGGCCATCTTGTGGTAGCCATCTTGTGTCCACATGGGGGCAGGATCTTTGACCACATGAGGGCAACCATCCTGTGTGTTAGAGTGATGGTAAATCTGCATATTACTCTGCTATTAGATAGTATAGAGGCCTGGTGCATGGGTGGGGGCCAGCTGGTTTGCCCTGAAGGGTGTCCCAGATCAGGGTGGGGTTCCCTTGAGGTGTGGGCCGACCTGAGCAAGGGGGCTTTTGGTGGTTTGCAGGCCAGCCATGTTCCCCACACCCCCCCCCCTGCTCCCGCCCCTCCTTCCCCCTCTCCTCCCCTGCCACCAATCAAGCCGAGGCCCTGGTATCTGGGGTTTATTTATTTTCTACAATTGAAACTTTGCAGCCTGGAGCGAAGCCAAGCCTTCTGCTTGCTCCATGGCAGCAGCCCTTTCTGTTGGGACTTGCGTTTCTATAATGAAAACTTTGTAGCCTTAAGCAGAGGCCTGGTCTGGCCAGAGTGTGCAAAAAACTTGGCTTCCTCCATTGCTGGGGACAATCCTAGCCTCCTGCTCTTTCCAGCTCCGTTGCTGCCTCCATTTCTGTTTGGATTTATGTATCTTCTATCATTGAAACTTTGTAGCCTTGAGTGGAGGCCTACACCAGCAAGGACAGCAGAAAGCTTGGCTTCCTTCATTGTTGGGGAAACCCAAGCCTCCCTCCTGCTCTCTATGGCTATAGCCATCTTGGTTGGGCTTATTTGCATATTCACTCCTGATTGGCTGATGGGCATGGCTTGTGGGTATAGCAGAGTGAGGGTTAATTTGCATATTACTATTTTGTTAGATAGGATAACATCCTTTTGAGATGGATCCATGACTGTCCTTTCAACTTGGATTTAACCTGGCTAGGGCTTGAACCATACAAAGAAAAAGATCCTTGCTTTGGAGTCAGACCAACCCAGGTGTGAATCCAGGCTTTAGCACCTACTTCCCATGTGATGTTGGACAAGGATAATTTGAGAATTTCTATATATGCTCTGGCTGTTTTGGCTCAGTGGATAGAGCATCGGCATGTGGACTGAAGGGTCCTGGGTTCAATTCCGTTAAGGGCACATACCCTGGTTTCAGGCTCCATCCCCAATAGGGGGAATGCGGGAGGCAGCTAGAATCACTGATTCTCTCTTGTCTTTGCTATTTCTATTTCTCCCTCTCCCTTCCTTTTTGAAACCAATAAAAATCTACTTTAAAAAAAAAAGAATTTCTATATAGAAGGAGTTTAGGGCCTGCTGACTGATTGGAAGGGAGAACTTGCTGAAGGACTTGTCTTAAAGTCTAGTTTTCATAGAAAGTACATATTTTTTACCTGGGCTGTGTCATATCTACTATATATACACTGGTAAAAGGCTAATATGCAAAGTGTCCCCTCAGGAGTTGAAAGGAGAGACCAGTTCAATCGCACGCTATGATGTGCACTGACCACCAGGGGGCGGTGCAGAATGAAGGAAGGCCCAGGCTGGCAGCTGACACCTGGGGAAGGAAGGCCCCAGTCAGCAGCTGGAAGCCCCGATCAGCCCTGATCTCCAGCCAGGCCTAGAGACCCTACTCATGCACGAATTCTGTGCACCGGGCCTCTAGTAGATCAATAAAAATACCCAAGTTTTAGCTCTGCCACTTATAAGTCATGATCCCTTGTGAAAGCTACTTAGCCTCTCTATGCCTCAGTTTCTTCATTTGAAAATAGGATACTGTAATTATAGTACCTTCCTGAAGGGATTATTGTGAGGATTCAATATGAGTTATCACAATGAGTTAAGAACTTTGAACATATTGACCTATGGTTACACACTCGATAAATGTTAGCTAATATTACTATTACCACTCTCATTGTATTCACATTTTAACTAAGAAGGAGAAAAATGTTCATTGTCAAGATCAAAGAATAGCATTATCACTACTGTTGGATTTTTTTTTTTAATTATATAAGGTAGAGATTAAGATGGGCAGACAAAGTTCCCCAAGTCACCCTTTGATGCAACCATTATGTTGGGCAAGTCCTATATTTTCATTTAGCTTTACATTCCTTGTTTGTAAGATAACAATAGTAACGGTGTTGTTCTAAAAATTAAATGAGACAAAATAAAGCACTTAGCATAGCACCTAACATATAGCAACTGCTAATTACTTAATTATTTGCCATGTAATACCACTATTTGGGTCATCAAGTTGGAAGTCCAAGTGCCTGCAAGCTTGTTCTCAAGCTGTTTTAGACCATCTCAACCTAAGTCAGGGCTCTCCAGTTAGCAGTACCCCATAGCAGACGGGGCTTAATCCTGTGCAACCGAGCATTATGGCTTTGAAGAAAATCAGATGTTTCCTGTGTGGCCTATAGAACAACAATGGGTGTGTGTGTGTGTGTGTGTGTGTGTGTGTGTGTGTTTTAACACAGGGAAATCAGTGGTTGATTTTCTGAAAATTTTACTTACTAGACTGGTATCTTCTCCCCTCTCTACCTGCCTTGTCATAATACTGGGAACTAAATGATGCTAGGCCCTTCCTGGGCTGCTCCATGACCCAGCAAGAAATGAGATTTGGGATCAGGTCTGCTTATGGCTCAACTTATTGTTATTCAAGTATTTCCCTAAGAAATAGAGCAGTGAGGTTTGAATGACCAGGCAGAACAAAGAGAAATTGGATCCTGCTCAGTAAACAAACATTAAGCATTTAGGGAGAGGGAAGGGAGGGAGAATGGGAGAGGAAGAGGGAGAGGGAGGGAAAGAAAGGAGAAGGGTGGGGAGAGAAAGGGAAGGGGAGGGGAGGGGAGGGAGGAGAGAGAGAGAGGTCTATAAATAATTGAAGGGGCCAAATTGTGCCCATGGTGGCACAAAGACCAGGACTCTCTCTTTCATGCACATCTGTAGCAACCTCTGTGAGAACAGATGGTTATAAAATATTACAGAGGAAGAAGACAATTAAAGAATATTTTCCCAGAAAGAATTTTAGCTGCAGAAACTACTGAAGTCCTAACGTTTCTTCATTCATCCATTCAACAAGCTATGAGCAAGGGTCTGGGATACCAAGAAGAATTAAATTAATTCCTGGTACCAAGAAGTTCTCAGTCTAGGGAAGAAAGGATAAACAAATAAGAAACCAATTACAGTGCATCATGATAAGGAGGTCATCTGTCACGATGGTCAAGAATATGAACTCTGGCCGAAACCGGTTTGGCTCAGTGGATAGAGCGTCAGCCTGGGGACTGAAAGGTCCCAGGTTGGATTCTGGTCAAGGGCATGTACCTTGGTGGCAACTGATCAATGTTTCTCTCATTGATGTTTCTTTTTTTTTTTTTTTTAAATATATATTTTATTGATATTTCACAGAGAGGAAGGGAGAGAGACAGAGAGCCAGAAACGTCGATGAGAGAGAAACATCGACCAGCTGCCTCCTGCACACCCCCAACCGGGGATATGCCCGAAACCAGTGCACATGCCCTTGACCGGAATCGAACCCGGGACCTTTCAGTCCGCAGACCGACGCTCTATCCACTGAGCCAAACCGGTTTCGGCTCTCTCATTGATGTTTCTAACTCTCTCTTCCTCTCTGTAAAAAGTCAATAAAATATATATTTTTAGAAAATACATCCATTTTTTAAAAAAGAACATGAACTCTGGTGTCAGACAGATGCGGGTTTGAGTCTGAGTTGGCCATATATTTGACTTTGGACAAGATCCTTAGCATCTCGAAGGCCCAGTGTCTTAATTTGTTTGACAAGCACTGGTAGTTCCCAACCCAACATCCATCTCATTCCTTACTAGCAGAACCCCCATTTTGTTCAGGATAGAAACCTTCCTAGCTTTAAAATAGGGTAGGTGATTCTCAGGTTCCCTGACAGCTGAGGGTGGCCACATGACATGGTTCTGGCTAGCCAGATGTAGGTGGGGGATAGCATCACTGCCCAATAATAAGTCAAAAAGAAAAGGCTCTTTGCCCTTCATCTTTTGCCCTTTGCCCTTTATCCTTCTTCCTGCCTGGAACACAGATTGGAAAAACAGCAGACGTCTTGTCTCCATAGTAACAAAAGCTACCTGCTAAGAGTGGTATTGTGGAGCCACCATACCAGCCTTAGCCTCTCTACCTCGAGTTTATTGTTAAAAATTTGAGCAAAATAAGCTCCATTTCATTAAGCCACCATGGACAGGTTTCCACATGCAGCCACACTCAACTCGCAGCTGATACGATCTGTAAACCGAGAACAATAATAGTATCTGCCCCTGGGGTTCTTTTGAGCTTTAAATATTGCATGTACAGCACTTAGCATGACACCTGGCTCATAGACACACTCAACCATGGTAACTTAGTCCTTTTTACGACTATTGTCCTTTTTGATATGTTTAGTATCCGTGCCAAAAGCTTCAGGAGCCAATAGGAAGATGTCACTCCCCCTGCCTGGGGAAGACAGGACAAGCCTCACTGAGAAAGTTATGTTTAGCGTGCTTCTTTAAGAATGAGGAGGATGCCCTGGCTGGTTTGGCTCAGTGGACAGAGTGTGGACTTGCTGACTGAAAGGGTCCCAGGTTTGATTTTGGTCAAGGGCATGTACCTTGGTTACGGGTACATCCCAGGTAGGGGGTGTGTAAGAGGCAACTGATCTATGTTTCTCTCTCATCAATGTTTCTAACTCTCTATCCCTCTCCCTTCCTCTCTGTAAAAAAAATCAATAAAAATATATTAAAAATAAATAAAAATGGGGTGGATGCCCTGGCTGGGTTGGCTCAATGGATAGAGCCTTGGCCTTTGGACTGAAGTGTTTGATTCCAGTCAAGGGCACATGCCCAGGTTGCAGGGGGGGTATGCAGGAGGCAGCTGATCAATGATTCTCTCTCATCATTGATGTTAATATTTCTCTCTCCCTTTCTCTCTGGAATATATATATATAATTTTTTAATGAGTTGGCACTTTTATTTATTTTTATTTTTTAAAAATATATTTTATTGATTTTACACAGAGAGAAATTGAGAGGGATAGATAGAAACGTCGATGAGAGAGAAACATCAACCAGCTGCCTCTTGCACACTCCCAACTGGGGATGTGCCTGCAACCAAGTTACATGCCCTTGACCGGAATCGAACCTGGGACCTTTCAGTCCACAGGCCGACGCTTTATCCATTGAGCCAAACCGGTTTCTGCCAGAATATATATTTTTTTAAAAAAAGAAATGAGGAGGAGTTTCCCAGGATATGGTTTGTGAGCAAATTCTTGTGTGCCTGCAAAGGCTTAGGAGGAGCTCAGCGACTGTCACCAGGAGAAAACTCCGAGGGGACGCAGCACTGGCCTTGGGGTAAGAGGTCCGGGAGTGGAGTCAGGACCAGCTGAGGTCCTCAAACTGAGACAGCGATGGGTAAGTGTGTGTCTGAGCACCTCGCCACAGGGCTGTGTGCGCCCATAGGAAATGGTACACCTTCTGAAAGATCTATGCAAACACCATTTATTGTTCCTCCAATACTCTGGGAACCCGACAGCCATCAGACAACCTGGTGGTGTCAACCTACAAACTTTTGGAGCGTGAATGCTTTCTTAATTCCTTCCTTGACTTTTGTGTCCCTAGCACCAACCACAGAGCTTGACAACAAATATGTGGCTATTCCAACAATCCTAAAAATATTCAAAAACACAGCCTGAGTCCTCAACACTCCCCACACACACACGCCCCTTGCCCCAGAAAAACAAGAGAAAGCCCCAGAACAGATGAGCTTAGCACGCTGTCTTAGTCACACACTCCTCTAAATCAGACAGAGGGCCCAGGGCCGCAGCATTTTCCCCCAAATTTATCATCTCTCTAATGAGAGAGACAAGAGTAGATATAAATAGAAGACAGCATGTTCTACTCCAAAGCTTTCTTTTTCCAAAAGAAGGAAGGCAGAATACCCTTGACAATTCATGGGCCCGAGGACGTGGCAGCCATATTCCCATTCCCGCGGTGTGGCTGGCTGGTGCAGGGGCCGATGCAAAGCCTAAGGAGAAAGTGGGTTCAGCAAGAGAGGAGCGTGGGGTGTGCCAGCCTCGTTAGCACCACAGAAGCAGCCTCTCCACGCGAGCCCCGCTATTGACTGTGACCGCACTTCCCTACCCGCCTCTGCTCCCGGCATTATTGAACCTGGGATTTTCCTATGGGCCAGCACCGTGCCAACCCCTTTGCCCTTCACATAATGTGTTTGTCTGGTTTCTATTTCTGTAGTTTGATGGAGGATGATAGCAGGGTATTGAGTTGTTGTTTTTCATTTAGTGCCGTCGCCGCCCTCGCCCTGTCCCCTACCCCACCCTGCTCTCAAGTCGGATTTCCATTGTCTGGTAGGTGCCTCCTCCTACGTTTTTATTGCTTCCTTACAGAGAGGGGGGAGGCATTTTGTTTCAGTGTCCAGGCCCTGGTATACATAAGCTCACGTGTCCATCTTTTTTTCTGCAAAGAGTGGCGGTGTTTTGAAATTGGAAATGACCTTGGAGGGAAAGGGCATGGTTGGGATGTTCGCCCACCCCCTGATATGAATCAGGCCCTGAACTAGGTGCTTTTTAATTTTTTATTTGTATTTTTTGCAGGTATTCCCCACAGCACGTCCGCGAGGTAGGCAGTATTAAGGTCACAGGGAGCGACTACCGACAAAGGAGTTCTGGTCCCCTACTCCCAGTCCACTGCCCTCCCACGCCCTGCCAGCGTTGTGGACATGTTAGGGTGTTTTCCTGTGGGTGGGTACAGATTCCCTGAAAAAGAGGGAACAGGCAAGTGTAACTTCTTGTTCTCGGGAACAATTAACTGCCGCGATCCTGCGTCCCACCTGGGCACAAGCTCCTGGGCCTTTGTGGCATCGAGGCTTTGGTCTTCATTACCCCTGCCGCACCCGCTCAGGCGTCTTCCTCTGGGTCCACGATGGCTCCGGCTGGCCTCCCCGAGCTGTCCTTGGCCATTGATTCTCCCAGAGCACAGCTGGCGGGGCCACCCGGAAAAGGCTCCGTCTGGGGGCTTCACAGCTCCCTGGGGGTGTGGGTGGGAAACCCTGGCTGCTCCCACTGCTCCGGGGGCTTGGGAATCTCTGCCAGGCTGACTCTGGACCCTGCTGTGTAGACACACTAAGGAGGCATCCCTATGCCTCAAGCCCTTGTGGCCCCCAAGACCTCCGAGGGGAGGTGGGCACAGATGGCTTCTCCTTCCTAATGTCACACCCTCCAGCTCTGCCCCATCCCCCTCTCCCTCCCACCTGATTCCATGGAGGAGACAGGGGTCCTCCAGAGCCTCCACAGGCTCCAGCTCTGTTCTCTCCTCTCTCTCTCTCTCTCTCTCTCTCTCTCTCTCTCTCTCTCTCTCTCTCTCCAGCCTTCATCAGAGTGGAGCAGGGGCAGGAGAGGGGTGAAACTGATTCTGACAAAAATCTCTAGATTTTGTAGGGCATGGATATAATGGCCAGCGTCATGCACCCTGGGGGTTGAGACTTTGGTAGTTAAAAAGACCAGGCTTGCCGAAACCGGTTTGGCTCAGTGGTAGAGCGTCGGTCTGCGGACTGAAAGGTCCCGGGTTCGATTCCAGTCAGGGGCATGTACATTGGTTGCGGGCACATCCCCGGTAGGGGGTGTGCAAGAGGCAGCTGGTCGATGTTTCTCTCTCATTGACGTTTCTAGTTCTCTATCTCTCTCCCTTCCTCTCTGTGAAATATCAATAAAATGTATTAATTAAAAAAAAGAGTTAAGTTCCTATGGCATCTCATCAACTTAAAAAAAAATAAAGGACCAGGCTTTTAAACACACACACACACACACACACACACACACACACACACAAGACCAGACTTTTAGACTTTTAGCTCAGGGGTTAGACTTAGAGTGTCACCTCAGTTGTGAGCTCAGCCCTCCAGCTCCTGTCCAGCATGTGTGGGAGGCAACCAATTGAGGTGTCTCTCTCACATCCACGTTTCCCTCTCTGTGTCTCTCCTCTCCCTTCCACTCTCTTTAAAAAAATAATCCATGGAAAAATATCCTCGGGTGAGGATTAACAACAACAAACGACAGAGACTTTTCCCTCAAGCCATATGTTTCTAAGTCTATTTGGTAATTCGAAACTCAAGCCCGATTTCTTTCTTTCCATTTCCACAGTAACAGCTTTAATTCTGAAAGGGAGGGAGGGTGAGATAGAGGAAGATACCTGGGGGCGGGGAGCGGGAGAACATAAATTAATATTTCTTGGCAACATATGGACATAGACAATGGAGTGGTGAAGGCCTGGGAGGGGTGGGGGTGGGGTGGAAGGGTCAATGGGGAAAAAAAGAGGGGGGACATCTGTAATACTTTCAACAATAAAGAAGAAGGAGGCCTAGCCAGTTTGGCTCAGAGGATAGAGCGTCTGCCTGTGGACTGAAGGGTTCCGGGTTCCATTCTGGTCAAGGGCACATGCCCAGGTTGTAGATTCAGTCCCTAGTAGGGAGGTGTCCAGGGGGGAGCCGATCAATGATTCTCTCTCTTCATTGATGTTTCTCTCTCTCCCTCTCCCTTCCTGAAACCAATAAAAATATATAATTTTTAAAGAAAATCTCTGCATCATTTCTTCCCACTGAGAACACCAGGAGATATTTCTCAGCTTCCTTGGCAGGCAGTTAGAATGGGGACATGTGTCAACTTTCTGGCCAATGGGATGTGGGTAAAACTGATAGAGATCACTGTGGGCCTGGCCCCTAGAACATCCTTGCCAAGATGCTAGCCCTCTCGTGCCCCCGCCACAGCAGTTGGGCGACCCTGAGCTAAAGACAGTAACATCACAAGAGGAAAGGAACCCAGTGGCTGAGTCATCCATTGGGGAAGAGCCATAGAAGCTGCATACAAAACTGCCCCCAGCCCTCCTCTCATCCCCACAACAGACTATGATGTGATCAGGAAATGAAAATTAATTGTGTTAAGCCATTGAGGTTTAGGAGTGTGTGTGTGTGTGTGTGTGTGTGTGTGTGTGTGACTGTAGTTTATATTACTCTGATACAATACTTAAATGTTGTTCTTATTTAATATATATATATATATATATATATATATATATATATATATTGTATTGATTTTTTTTTTTATGAAGAGGAGGGGAGAGGAAGAGAGAGTTAGAAACATCGATGAGAGAGGAATATCAATCAGCTGCCTCCTGCACATCCAAAGTACATGCCCTTGACCGGAACTGAACCTGGGACCCTTCAGTCCGCAGACTAATGCTCTATCCACTGAGCCAAACCGGTTAGGGTCTTAAGTGTTGTTCTACCTCATAATCAATGCACAAAAGATCAGAGATTTGGAATCAGAAGCTTGACCATTTTTATTAAAATTTATAAAATTGAAGGTGTATAAAATGATACCAATTCTAAGAAAATACTAAGTATTATCCTTAGACAACATTCAAAGCTTGATGTTGAAGGAGAGTGATGGGGGAGAAGAGCAAGAATGGCATGTCAAACCCCTTCCTTCAGCCAGCCTGGCATAACACCTGGCATGTTGAGATGCTTAATAAGTAATGACTGAATGAATGAAAACCCATCAGTCTATCAACTCTGATCAAACCCAGGACATTTACTTTTTTTTCCTCTTAATTCTACTTTCAAATATTAGTTATACACAGTCCCCTTTAATCTACACCCACTTTACAGCCTTGCATGCAGGCATTGCAATGACTACTTTCAATAACTTTTTAAAGATTTCAAATGTATTTTCATTTTTAATTACACTATATTTAAATGAGCAGCTGAGTGCTTACATGACCAGTTGATTTTGAAATAATTCTGTGTTATAGCAACTGTGATGGTTACTCGTCATTCCACTCCTTTATGGTGCCGCTGGCAACAGGGGACCGGCTCCATTCTATTTCCATCTGTGCGGTTTAAATATCCATGGGACAACACGGAGAGTGGTTCCCCCAGCTAGGACAGCATTACCATATTTGTCAAGAAAAGCTGGGACTGTTTTCTGGAGCTCTGTCTTGTCCTAATTTGCTGAATGCTTTGAATCTTGAGGCTTCTTAATACATTTCTAGCCAAGGGAAACATCATGAAGGGGTTATAAAATTGCAATTGATTGCAGTTGCTGGTCTATTTCCTTTCCATTCCTGGTGAGAGCCCTATTCCTGTCATGCAGACTACAGCCTTCTCACTGTGTCCTCACATGTAAGAGAGAGAAGGAGAGGAGAAGAGAATAGAAGGGAAGGGAAGGGAAGGGAAGGGAAGGGAAGGGAAGGGAAGGGAAGGGAAGGGAAGGGAAGGGAAGGGGGAAGGGAAGGGGGAAGGGAAGGGGGAAGAGAAGGGGGAAGGGGAGAGGGAGGGGAGGGGAGAGGAGAGGGAGGGGAGGAAAGGGGGAGGAGAAAGGAGGGGAAGAGAGGGAAAGGAAGGGAAGTGGAGGTGAGAGAAGGAAAGGGAAGGGAAGGGAAGAAAAGGGAAGGGAAGGGAAGGGAAGGGAAGGGAAAAGGAAAGAGAAGAAAAGAGAAGGGAAGGGAAAAGGAAAAGCAAGGGAAGGGAGGGGAAGAGAAGAGAAGGGAAGGGAAGGGAAGGGGGGAGAGAAGAGAGGGGAGGAGAGGAGAAGAGAGGAGAGGGGGGGAGAGAAAAGAGGAGAAGAGATGAGAAGAGATGAGAGGGGAGGGGAGGGGAGGGGAGGGGGAGAGAAGAGAGGAGAAGAGAGGAGAAGAGATGAGAGGGGAGGGAAGGGGAGGGGAGGGGAGGGGAGGGGAAGGAAGGGGAGGGAAGGAAAGGGGGAAGGGAAGGTAAGAGGGGAGGGAGGAGAGGGAAGGGAAGAGAAGAGGGAAGGGAGGAGGAGAGGAGAGGGGAGGGGAGACCTCTCAGGACAATTAGTAGTTTAGATTTTATGGGGAGGAGCAAAGGAGATAGAGATTTTTTTAAAAAAAATTTTTGAGAGAGAGAGAGAGAGAGAGAGAGAGAGAGAGAGAGAGAGAAGAAGAAGAAGAAGAAGAAGAAGAAGAAGAAGAAGAAGAAGAAGGAAGAAAGTAGGAAAGAATGAAAGGCAAGCTAGAAATGATTTTCCAGAAAACATGTACCTTTACCTATTCTCACTTTTGTGGCTTAAATCTGTGCTTATCGGCCAGAACCCTCTGTGGCTTTGTCCTTTACACGCTCACAAACGTAAGGTTACAATTTTTATTTATTATTGAGACCAACATACAGAATGAAGCTGGGTGTGGGAGGGGACATAATGAGTGGCAAGCAGAAGCCAATACATTGGAAAAAGCCAGTGAGTCCCTAAGACTTGGAATCATGCAGAAAAAGACTCATGAAGTTTGAGCTCGATACCACCTTTCTTCCCTAGCAACTCAGGAACCGATATAGAGACCAACGGGGCGGGGGGGCGGGAGCTAAAAATGTTTGATTTATTACTGATAAACCGCGGGTGCGAGTGTGCCTCCACATGGATGGGCTGTGAGCCTCTTCTCTCGAATTGACCAGCTGGACCACCAAGCTACTGGCAGGACAGGAAAAGGGCGGATTGCCCCCAGCAGAGAGAAGCTCCTCACCGCAGGGCAGAGAGCTCACTAGAAACCCCTCTCGGAGCCAAGCGGATGTGAAGAGCGGGTAAGGAAGAAGGCTGAGTCAAGCCATGTGCGGTTCTTCTTCCCAGACCACCAGTCACATAAACCACCTCTCCTATGAGTCAGCTAAGGTATGAGGCAAGAGCAAACACTTGCAAAACCTCAGTGGCTTCCAACCACAAGCTTTCCTTCTTATGCCTTCACTGTGGGTTGGACTGTATGTCATCTCCACTCTGGAACCTATAACCTGGTCATTACACACATGTCGTTTTATTGCGCTTTGTTTTATTGTGCTTCACAGATACTGTGGGGTTGTGTTGTTGTTGTTGTTTTTTACACATTGGAGGTTCATGGCAACCTTGCATTGAGGAAATCTATTGGTGCCATTTTTTCAACAGCATTTGCTCCCTTCATGTCCTGTGTCACATTATGCTAATCCTCTCAACATTTCAAACGTTCTCTTTGTTAATATACTAGAGACCTGGTGCGCGAAATTCGAACACGGGGGTGGGGTGGGGTGGGGTGGGGAGAGGGTCCCCTCATCCCAGCCTGCACTTTTTCCAATCTGGGATCCCAGGATCAGGCCTAAACCGACAGTTGGACATACTTTTCATAATCCTGGATCACTGGCTCCTAATTGCTCACCTGCCTGCCTGCCTGAACGCCCGTAACTACCCCCCTGCCAACCTGATCACCACTAACCGCCTCTGCCTGCCAGCCTGATCGCCCCTCATTGCCCCCCCTCTCCCTGCTGGCCGGGTTGCCCCTAACTGCCTCTGCCTGCCGGCCTGATGGCCACCAACTCCTCCCACCCCACCCCCGCCACCCCCACTGGCCTTGTTGCTCCACACAGCCTGCTGTTTGGTCATTTGGTCGCCCCTCATTGCTCCCCTTGGTTGCCCCATGCAGCCTGCTACTCAGTTGTTTGGTCATCCCTCTCTATCCCCCTGTAGCCTAGTTGCCCCATGCAGCCTGTTTTGTTGTCTGTTTGGTTGCAATGGTTGCTTAGGCTTTTATATGGACAGATGTGTTATGGTGAACTGTGACCAGTGCTCTCCGATATTACTATTGTAATGATTTTGAGGCACCCTGAACTAAGCCCACAGGAGACAGTGAACTTCATCCATAAATGCCGTGTGTGTGTGTGTGTGTGTGTGTGTGTGTGTGTGTTCTGACTGCTCTGATGATCAGCCATTTCCCTGTCTCTCTCCCTCACTCCGTCCTTCATATTCCTGGAGGCATAATAATATTGAGCTTAGGCAAATTAATAAGACTACAATGGTCTCTAAGCGTCAGGTGAAAGGAAGAATCCTATACCTCTCACTTTAAATCAAAAGCTAGAAATAACTAAGCTTAATGAGGGAGGGATGTTGAAAACCAAGAAGGTGTGTTGAAAACCAAAAGCTAGGCCTCTTGAGCCAAACAGCCTAGTTGTGAATGCAAAGGCAAAGTTCTTGAAGGAAATTGAAAGTGCTATTCCTGTGAACACACAAATGAAATAAGAAAGCAAAATGACCTTACTGCTGATATGGAGAAAGTTTTAGTGGTCTAGATAGAAGATCAATCAGTCACAACATTCTCTTAAACCAAAGCCTAATTCAGAGCAAGGCCTCAGGCCTCAACGCCTCAACTTGATGAATGTTGAGGGAAACTGCAAAAGAAAAGTTTGAAATTAACAGGGGTTTAAGGAAAGAAACCATCTCCACCATGTAAAAATGCAAGATGAAGAAGCAGCAAGCTATATACTAGTAAAAGTTGCATCAAGTTATCCAGATCTAGCTAAGAAAATTAGTAGAGGTTTCTACACTAAACTACAGATATTTAATTAGGTTAAGCAGCCTTATATTGGAAGAAGATGCCATCTAGAACTCACACAGCTGGAGAGGAGAAGTCAGTGCCTGGGTTCACGTTTCAAAGGACAGGCTGACTCTCTTTCTGGAGGCTAATGCAGTTGGTGACTTTAAGTTGAAGCCAATGTTCATTTACCATTTGAAAACCCAAGAGCCCTTAAGAGCTCTGCCTGTGCCGAAACCGGTTTGGCTCAGTGGATAGAGCGTCGGCCTGTGGACTGAAAGGTCCCGGGTTCGATTCCGGTCAAGGGCATGTACCTTAGTTGCGGGCACATCCCCAGTGGGGGGTGTGCAAGAGGCAGCTGGTCGATGTTTCTCTCTCATCGATGTTTCTAACTCTCTATCCCTCTCAATTCCTCTCTGTGTAAAATCAATAAAATATATTTAATAATAAAAAAAAGAACTCTGCCTGTGCTCCACCAATGGAACAACAAAGCCTGGATGACAGCTCATCATGGGTTACTACATATATTAATCCCACTGTTGAGACCTACTGCTCAGGAAAAATGATTCCTTTCAAAGTATTACTGCTCACTGGTCACCTGGTCGCCCAAGAGCTCTGAGGGAGATGTATGATGAGATTAATGTTGTTCTCATGCTTGCTCATACAACATTCATTCTGCAGCCCATGGATCAAGGAGTGATTAATTTCAACTTTCAAGTCTTAGTATTAAAGAAATACTCTTCAGCCCTGGCCGGTTTGGCAGGGGTGGGGAACCTTTTTTCTGCCAAGGGCCATTTGGGTTTTAATAACATCACTCATAGCCCATACAAAATTAAACATTAGCTTGCCATATTTGGTCAGCCATTTAATTAATTCACCCCTAGTGCCTTGGCAGGGCCAGACCAAATGATTTCACAGGCCTTATATGGCCAGAGGGCCTGACGTTTCCCACCTCTGGGTTAGAGCGTTGGCCCTAGGACCAAATGATCATGGGCTTGATTCCTATCAAAGGGCACGTACCTCAGTCGCAGGTTCAAGCCTAGGCCCCAGTGCGGGAACAAGCAGGAGGCAACCAAATGATGTGTGTCTCTCACATCGATGTTTTCCTCTATCTCTTTCTCTCCCTTCCACTCTGACTAAAAATCAATGGAAAAAATATCGTCAGTGAGGATAAAAAAAGAAACATTTCATAAGGCTATAGTTGCCATAGATGGATATGGGCAAAGTACATGAAAGGATTCACCATCTAGATGCCATTAAGAACATTTGTCCTGCCGAGGTCGGTTTGGCTCAGTGGTAGAGCGTCGGTCTGCGGACTGAAAGGTCCCGGGTTCGATTCAGGCCAAGGGCATGTACCTTGGTTGCGGGCACATCCCCGGTAGGGGGTGTGCAAGAGGCAGCTGGTCGATGTTTCTCTCTCATCGACGTTTCTAGCTCTCTATCTCTCTCCCTTCCTCTCTGTAAAATATCAATAAAGTATTTTTTTTTTTAAAAAAAAGAACATTTGTCCTGGCCAGTGTGGGCCACTGCTTGAGCATCTACCTATGAACCAGGAGGTCACAGTTCAATTCCATAGGGCATGGAATTGAACTGTGACCTCATGCCCGAGCTATGGGCTCAATCAGGGCACATGCCTGAGCTATGGGCTCAATCCCCAGTAAGGGGCGTGCAGGAGGCATCGGATCAATGATTCTCTCTCATCATTGATGTTTCTCTCTCTCTCTCTCTCTCTCTCCCCCTTTCTGAAATCAATACAAATATATATATTACCAAAAAAGAACATTGGTGATTCATGAAAAGAGTTTAAAATATCAATACTAACAGTTTGGAAGAAGTTGATTCCAACCTCATGGATGACTTTGAGGGCTTTAGGAGTTCAATGAAGGAAGTAACTACAGATGTGGTGGAAATAGCAAAAGAACTAGAATTATAAGAGGAGCCCGAAGATGCTGCATATAGTGATAAAACTGTAATGGATAAGGAAGTGCTTCTTATGGATGAGCAAAGAAAGTGGCTTCTTGCCCTAGCTGGTTTGGCTCATTGGATAGAGTGTTGGCCTGTGGACAGAAGGGTCCCGGGTTTGATTCTGGTCAAGGGCATGTACCTCAGTTGCAGGTTCCAATCGATGTGTTTCTCTCACATTGATATTTCTCTCTATCTTTCCCTCTCTCTTCTACTTTCTCTAAAAAATTAATGAAAAAATACATCTGGTGAGAGAATTTAAAAAACAAAAAAGGAAGAAAATGGTTTCTTTTTTAAAAAATATATTTCATTGATTTTTAAGAGAGGAAAGGAGAGGGATAGAGAGTTAGAAACATCAATGAGAGAGAAACATCTATCAGCTGCCTCCTGCACACCCCCCACTGGGGATGTGCCCGCAACCAAGGTACATGCCCTTGCCCGGAATCGAACCTGGGACCTTTCAGTCCGCAGGCCGATGCTCTATCCACTGAGCCAAGCCGGTTTTGGCGAAAATGGTTTCTTGAGATGAAATCTGCTCTTGGTAAAAATGCTGTGAAGATTGTTGAAATGACAAGGGATTTATAATCCATTTACATAAAAGCCTAAGTGACCGACCAACCAACCAGCCAACCGGCTGGTAGTTATGATGCAAACTGACCACCAGGGGGCAGATGCTCAACGCAGGAGCTGCTGAGCAGCTGTGACTTGGCAGCTGCAGTTCTCGGGTGATGCACCTGGAACCAGAGAGGAGGAAGCCCTATTCTGGGTGCATTCCCTGAGGACTGCCCTCTCGCAATCCAGGGCCCCTTGGGGGATGTTGGAGAGCCGGTTCAGCCTGATCCCCACAGGCCAAGCCAAGGGACCCCAGTGCAGGGATTCTAGTATTACATAAACTTAGTTGATCAACAGCAGCAGGGTTTGAGAGGACTGACTCTAATTTTGAAAGAAGTCCTACTGTGGGTAAAACGCCATCAAATAGCATTGCATGCCTCAGAGAAATTGTTCAAGACAGGAAAAGGCAATCCATGCAGCAAACTCCATTCTTGTCTTATTTTAAGACATTGCCACAGCCACCTCAGCCTTTAGCCACCACCGCCCCCATCAGTCAACAGTCAGCAACATGGAGGCGACACCCCCTAGAGCAAACAATTATGACTCAGATGATGGTTAGAATGTTTAGCAAAAAAAAAGCATTTTAAACTAAGATATGCACATTTTTAGACATAATGCTTTTGCAAACTAAATAGACTTCAGTAGAGCGTAAACATAGCTTTTGTACACACTGGGAAACCAAAGAATTTGTGTGCCTCTCCTGATGACGGTAGTCACTTTTGCAGTGGTCCACAAGGAACCGGCATTATCTCCAAGGTATGCCTGTTGCTGGTCTGTGACAGAGGGAAAAGAGGGAGAGTGGGGGACCCCATGATGGAAGGGACATAACCTGTATGCTCCCCTCACTCCATGGACCAAAGCAAGTTACATGCCCAAGCCTGTCCTCAGTGGGGTGGAGATGTTTAATCCCCCTGAAGAGAGAGGCAGTGACTATAACAACACAATCCACTCCGTTCCTTCTCCCAAGGGGGGAATAAAAATGTGGGATTCGCATTTCCCCATCTGTTCCCAAAGGCCAAAGGAAGTAGCAGGCGCTGCTATTGCCACACGGATATCCCTCTGGCCCATCGTGGAAGTGGTTCTGCAGACAATTCCCACACGCTCCGCACACGTCACCTGCTTCCTAACTTGAACGCCGGCCAGAAGGGCTCTCTGGCAGCAGGAGCGTGCTTGGCCATAGAGCTAAGGGTCCCAGGAATGCCTCCAGGGCATCCCCTCACCAGGGAAGGCCAGACTGTGGTGTATGAATTTCCCACCTTCCTCACCTCTCAGTAGAACAGTTTGAGGTATTTCTTTCTTTTTTTAAAATATATTTTATTGATTTATTTTTTTTACAGAGAGGAAGGGAGAGTAATAGAAAGTTAGAAATATCAATGGGAGAGAAACATCGATCAGCTGCCTCCTGCACACCCCCCACTGGGAATGTGCCTGCAACCAAGGTACATGCCCTTGACTGGAATCTGGGACCCTTCAGTCCACAGGCTGATGCTCTATCCACTGAGCCAAACCGGTTTCGGTTTCGCCGTTCGAGGTATTTCTGCACAACCTCTAAAGGACCCCCGATGGGAGTGAGCCCCAGTTGCCCACAGTGATAAGTGGCTCATAAACGCACCATTTCCTCTCTTTTCTTCCTTCTCCATGGTGCTTCCTGGGATCACAACCCAAATAGGGCACCGCACGCAAATCCCTGGCTCAGGTCCGTCTTGAGGAGACCCGACTACTACAGGGATGGCGGCTTCTCCTCATTCTCCAGCCATTCCTCTTCTGCTGGCTCAGACCCACAGCGCAGATCAGACAGCGTGGGTGCAAAATGCATTGAGACGAACTCTACGCTTGGTAAAGATGCTGTGAAGATTGTTGAAATGACAACAGAGGATTTAGAATCTCTATAAGATTCCTTTGGGCCGGAACTGGCATCTTCTAGTAATATGCCAAGATGACCAGCACAACTGGCAAGAGCAGAGGCACCAACCGCTCTGTGCTCTCGGGGCCTCTCAGGAAACATGGAGCTGCTCCTTTGGCCACGTTCACACAAACCTGTGAGGCAGGTGATTTGTCACCATCATGGGAGTGGACCCTGTTCAAAAAGGACATCCCCCACATACTGCCCAGCACTGTCGGCATTGGAGCAAACAATTGAAGGGCAAGATTCCTGCCGAGAAAACTGATGCAAACTGATGAGTGCCTGGGGCACAGTTAAGCACCCTAAGAGCTGAGCTAGCTCCCTGAAATGTCTGGAGGACCAGGGTCTGAAAAAGAAAGAACCCAAAGAGAAAGGCACCTGGGTTCAACTGAACAGCCAGCCTGCTCCACCCAGAGAAGCACGCTTTGTGAGAAGCAATGGGAAGGACCCTGAGCCCCTGGGAACCATTTCCGGTTAATTCATGGCATCGCAGGGATATCAGTGAGTCACCCCCGGCTTTACACAAGAAAAAGAAATAAAATAGCTAACATTTAGATACCGCACCTTCCTACTCCGAACCTCGCCATTTAATCCTCCATGTGAGGTTGGTATCATTATCGTCCCCATTTTATGGATGAGCAAACTGAGGCTCAGAGAGGAGTCTTCTCCAGGCACTGGCTCCGCCCATCCGATGCCGGCTCTCCTAGCCCTGGAGGGGAGGCTCCTGGCTTCTGGCCAAACCACCTTGACTCTGCGGCCATCTCAGCTGGTGTTAGCTGGTCTCTGCCTTAGACATCTTGGTGCCTCTTCCTTCCCAGCCTGTAATTTCGGATTTTTAAACAGTGCCTTTGTATGCGTTGTCATGCCTCCGACACAGTTCATTCACATCCAACCAAGGCGGGTGACTACTCCAAGGGGCAGGGCTGTGGTAGGCGGGCCCGTGGGAATGTGAGAGTGAAGACAGACCAGGTGCCGGCTCGCAGAGGGAGAGTGAGCATTTGAGAGTGACAGTGCTGCTCAGAGAATCAAAAGTGATGGGATTGAGGAGGAGTGGGTGCCTGGTTTTCTTTTTTCTTTTAATTATATATTTTATATATTTTGTTGTTTGCTTGTTTGTTTGGGGAGACCAGGGAAGGCTTCTTCTATGAGGGGGCCACTTTTTTTTAATTTTTAATTCTCACCCTAGGACATGCATAGAGAGAGGAAGGAAGAGAGAGACAAACAAAGAAACATCAGCCCTAGCTGGTTTGGCTCAATAGAGAGGGCATCGGCCTGTGGACCGAATGGTCCAAGGTTTGATTCAGGTCAAGGGCACGTACCTGGGTGGCAGGCTCCTCCCCAGCCTGGGCCCTGGTCGGGCCTGCTGCAAGAGGCAACCAATGTGTTTCTCTCACAGCTCACACCGATATGTCTCTGTCTTTCCCCCTCTCTCTAAAAATCAATGGGAAAACATCCTCAGGTGAGGATTTAAAAAATAAAAGAAACATCAATGTGCCTGCCCCAACCAGGGATTGAACCTGAAACCTGGGTATGTGCCCTGACCAGGAACGAGACCTGCAACCTTTAGGTGTACAGCAACACGCTCAACCAACTGAGCCGCTTTGGTTGGGCCAGAGGATCCCTTTTACTAGTGAGCTAAGAGCTGAACAACAGGAAGACGCCAGCCAGGGAAAGATATGGGGGAAGAACATCCCTCCTCCCTCCAGAGAGAGCAGCACATGAGAAGGGCACACGGGAGTATTGGCTTAAGGAGGTGAACTAGAGGGCGCTAACAATAATGCTGCCCTGCCCTGGCCAGTGTGGCTCAGTTGGTTGGAGCATCATCCTGTGCACTGAAAGGTCGTGGGTTCAATTCAACCTGGGTTCGATCCCTGGTTGGGGTGCATACAGGAGACAACTGATCCATGCTTCTCTCTCTCTCTCTTCTCCCCCCTTCCCTTCCTCTCTCTCTATAAAATCAATACAAAGATATTTTTAAAAAGAGAAGTACTAAGTCAGTGGTCAGCAAACTCACTAGCCAACAGAACCAACTATCAACAGGACAACGATTGAAATTTCTTTGGAGAGCCACATTTCTTAAACTTAAACTTCTTCTAACGCCACTTCTTCAACATAAACTTGCCCAGGCTGTGGTATTTTGTGGAAGAGCCACACTCCAGGGGCCAAAGAGCTGCATGTAGCTCACGAGCCGCAGTTTGCCGACCACTGTGCTAAGTGAAGAACTCTTTGAAGGCCATTGGATACAGTAACCTTGCTCCATGAAACCTTTCCTGACTTCTTGTCCTTCCCACTCCCATGTTCCCGTAGCCCCTGCGGCAGTTCCACGCTAACACAGTTACCTACCAACGTGTCTGTCTCCCCCTCCAGCTGCACATCCACACGCCCACAGGGGCAGGCAGCGTGGGTATGTGACCCTAGCGCGTGAGGCCAACAGGATGCCAACGGCAAACCAATTGTCAGGTGATGCTGGGCATTCGGGTTTTTGTGGGAAACCTTCAGACATTTAAATGTTAGTTAATTATTTGGAAAAGGTAAGTCAGCCCTCAAGGGCAGTGACCTCATGTCGTTCATAACAGTATTCTTTCTCAGTGTCTCACACAAGAAACGACAAATAGCACTTGCTCAATAGCACTTGCTGAACAAACCAAACAAACTCTATGGGATTAATGAGGTCACCTCTTCTCATTGCAGTCCACTAGGTCTTCCATTGTCACCATCTGGCTTCGCCAAATTTGGGTTCCAGGGACATGGAGGGTGGGCTCGGTGTTCTCTGCTCTGTCAGGCAGTGGACTTCCTCGATTGCTTTCTTTATGGCTCCACGATCCCCAGGACTCCAGGGCCCTGGGGTTTTCCGGGGAGAAGATCAAATGCCTCCAGAGAAGGCCAGTTTCCACAGGTGGCTCAGCTGGGTTCGCGCACTAACCAGGCAGCCCTCTCTGGGCCAGTGGCTTAGGATCCAGAAACGTTGCATTGACCCTCGCAGGACCACAGCCTAAGGCCGGGAGCACTGGGCCTCCAACCCGCAGGGGCAGAAAGGCATTTGGAAAGGGACCCACCCAGGGTCACGTGGTTCTCGGTGGAGTCATCTCCTCTCGGTGCTTTCTTTGGCTCTGCCCAGAAGGGAGCCACATGTCCTCCTCTCTCAGCATCTCCAAGGCAGTGCCCGATCTTGGCGATAAACACCCAAATATGTCAAAAGCCCTCGGGACTGGGCCACAGTGTAGCGTAGACTCTCCTTGGACTGACACCAGCACCGCTGCCGTGAAAGGGTTTCTCCAGAAACGTGGACTGAGGCTGAGCACAGACATTCTAGGACCAGCAGATCAGAAGGGCACCTGGGAGATGAGTCAAGGGAGGGATTGGTGGGTTCTTCTCCTTTTGTGTCTCAGGAGCAGCTGGCAGAGGGCTTTCTAGCTAAGTCCCCATTTGAGGAGTAGTGGCCGCTGTGTGCTGGGCTTTGTTCTAAACAGAGGATCACAAAGTAGAATCCTGGGGACCCCCACACCCTTTCAGGGGGTCAAAAATAGGCCCACAAGGCTACTAAATATCATTGCCTTTTTCACTCCCACCTCTTCTGAGCTTTCAGTGGAGTTCTCCGGAGGCTACACGATGGCCGATAGAGAGCTTATAGACTGTGTGTTTGTCATTCTTGTGGTTTGAAATTTTCTGCTTCAATTTCAAATATGTAAATATCAACACACCAGTTCATATAATGAGGTGTGGTTTTTTTGAAATCTTCAATAATATTTAAAAGCATAAAAGGAGTCTTGAAATAAAAAAAAGTTTGAGATCTACTAATCTGGAGGGTGTAAGAAGCTCATAAATGCTCTACTGTGGAAAAAGGAAAAAGTAGAGATGGGAGGGGGAATGGAAAGGGCCTGAGGACAGGAGGCAGATGATGGGGAGCAAGGGCCATCAAGGGAGGGGCAGCTTGCATTGTTACAGAAGACCGGAGAAGAACCACACAATATTTAGAGAGATGGAGTAACATTTATTGAGCGTGGGTCCAGAGGAAAATGTCTCAAATTCTGGGCCCCAACATGGAGGAACTTTCTCTATTTATATGTTTTTACCTTCTTTGTCTCCCAATTATATTTTATTGATTTTTTACAGAGAGGAAGGGAGAGAGATCTAGAAACATCGATGAGAGAAGAAACATCGATCAGCTGCCTCCTGCACACCTCTTACTGGGAATGTGCCCACAACCAAGGTACATGCCCTTGACTGGAATTGAACCTGGGACCCTTCAGTCCACAGGCCGACGCTTTATCCACTAAGCTGTAAACCGGTTTCAGCCCTTTGCAAGTTCTTAAACAGCCCCTATGTGCTGGGGCCTTGAGACCTCAACCAAAGGCCTGGTCTGGTGCCAGGACTGATAATTTCATCTGGGGAAGATTTAATGGCCTCTGTGAAGTGGGAGTAGTCTTATTTTCCTTATTATTTAAGTAAGCAAGCATTTACAAAAGCCAAATAGCGGGGTTAAAATTTTAAACTGCAATTTTTATGTAAGATGGATGCTTCAGCATGTAACACAAGGTGATACAAGGTGGCCGAATCTACACTAATAAAAGAGAAAATGCAAATTGCCCATACCTTCACAACACCCACCAGCCAATCAGGAGTGAGTATGCAAATTAAGCCAACAAATATGGTGGGTTAATTTGCATACACAGGCTTGGAGCAGCAGGAGGCAGGGTAGGATGCTCACATCATTGCCATGGTGATGACACAGGTGTTACACACTGCCCCAACCACTCAGGGCCTCTGGGCAGCATGGGAAGATGGGTCCCAAGCAGAAAGGCAGTGCCGGCAGCCAGGGAAAGGAAGACCTATTCTTGCACAAATCTTTGTGCATCGGGCTTCTAGTTCCACATAAACCTACAAATCAAATATATCACTGGGTTGCCATTTAACATGTCCTCATTTATCCTAAATTTAAATTTTTTATTGTGAAGTGAGTCCCCAATATAGGAATCTATAATTATATGTTGACATTTAAAAAAACTGGTTAGGAAGAAAGACTATTTCTGGTAGCTTCAAAATCCCACCCCGAGCCCCTCCAAGATAGCATGGCTCTCCTCACAAAGGGGAGCCCCCTTCTGATGTTTTAGTTCATTCCTTTGCACCTTTTCCCAGTTTAGCATATGCATACAGATATATGTGTTGCTGTAAATGACATACTGGTTAGTTCTGAATAACCAAGAAACAAGCTCAAAGCATTGTAAGAACGGAGCCATATTGCTATTAATAGATTTTCTCTCCCAGGAGAAAATCAACTGGACGAGGACAGACTGGGGGTTCCCAGGGGCGCAGGCTGTTTACAAGAGCTGCTCCCCTGAAGTCAGTGGTATTATCAGGGCCTCTGAAAGGGCTGGAGGGTGACATTCCTTCATGGGGCGAGGGCTACGCCTATTGTCTTTGCTTTCCTTTTCTGGATTGCCTTTCAGCAGGAGGTCTTGGGAGTGGGTCAAAGCTGAACACATTTAGCCCTATCGGGTTTGGCTTAGTGGATAGAGTATCAGCAGAGAGACCATCAGAGAGTGTTGGCCCCCAGACTAAAAGGGTCCTGGGCTCAATTCTGATCAAGAGAACGTACCCCGGTTACAGGCTCAATCTCCACTCCTGGTCAGGGCACAAGTAGGAGGTCATCCTTCAATGTGTCTCTCTCACATTGATGTTTCTCTCTCTCTCTCTGTCTCCCCCTCCCCCTCCCACTCTCTCTGAACATCAATGGAAAGAATCCTCATGGGAGGATTCACGTCAACAACAACAAAAGCTGAACACAAGTGGGGCACCCCTGGCAGAGCCAGAACGCCATGAGCATCTGGTCAAGGCCAGCAGGTCCGGGACAGAATCAGAGCTCCACTCACCTGGGCCCTCTCTTCCTCGCGCTAGGATCCTGGCGGTAAGGCCTCAAATATGTCCCCGTGTCTATACGCCAAGTCCCAGGGCGCCCTCTGAACTGGCGGAACTGGTTACCCTGGGTCTGGGCCACAAAAGCCACTCTCTTCCGCTCAGTGATTTGCGCTCTTTGTTTTAGATGGAGCGTGTCCTCCTCCCGTGGCTTGCTGAGAAAGTATGTTGGGACCTTGGATGTCTAAAAATGTTTTTGTCAAGCCTTCGTAGTCCGCTGATACCTTCAGCGAGAGTAGAGGTCTAGAGTAAAGATTTAGTTTCATCGACATTTGACATCATTGGGTCATTGTCCCAGTCCTCAGTGTTGCTCTGGGAAGTCTGACGCTGCTCTGATTTTGTTCTCTCTCTAGAATGCTGTAGAGCCTTCTTCCTTTTCCTCGGCGCTCGTTCTAACATTTCAGTAAGGTGCCTTTCTTTGGGTCTATTTTTATCCATCACGCTGGGCACTTGGCTCTTTCCATTTGGAGAATGGGATTCTGCAGAACTTCTTGAGTTTCTCATAAGCGATTTCTTCCCCTCCATTTCCTCTGTCTTCTTCTGGGACCCCTCTTATTCTGATGCTGGATCTCCTGGTCTGCACTTCTCTTTACTCTTCTTATTTTTTTTTCTCAATTTCTTTGTCTTTTTGTGGTTTTTAAGATATTTCCTCAACCGGATCTTCCAACTTTTTGACCGATTATTTTTATTTCAACGATCGTATCTCTCATTTCCAGATCTTTGAATGTTTTCTTTTGGTATTCTGTTTTTGGTTCAGTTTAGAGATGCAATGCTCTTTCTTATCTCTCTGAAGACAATGCTTTATTTATTTATTTATTTTTTTTAAAACTTTTTTAAAATGTTTTATTGATATCTTACAGAGAGGAAGGGAGAGAGATAGAGAGCCAGAAACGTCGATGAGAGAGAAACACCGACCAGCCGCCTCCTGCACACCCCCCACCGGGGATGTGCCCGCAACCAAGGTATATGCCCTTGGCCGGAATCGAACCCGGGACCCTTGAGTCCGCAGACCGACGCTCTACCACTGAGCCAAACCGACCTCGGCAATGCTTTTTTTTAAAAAACTTCCTGCACAGGACCTGTGTCCTCCTGGCTGCTTTTATCCTGTTTTGGTCTCTCTCTTCCATGTCCCAGGTTTTCCTCAGGTACGAGGTGTTCCTGAGCTCCGTGGCCCAGGACAAACTAAAAAGCTCTTTGGAAGCATTAGCGCCTGGGGGACTGTCCACTTGGAGCTTCCGAACAGGGTTGCCTGTGGGCCTGTTTGTTGGGAAGCCCGGGATGGCAGCGCTTTTCAATCCTTCCTTTAAGCCAGACCTCCTCCTAGCCCTGCCCTGGAAGGTAGGGTTTGGTTGCCAGGGTCCCAGGAACCAAGCTGAGGGGAGAGGGTTGGAGGAGTGGAGGCGCGGTGTTCCACCATCAGCATGAAAACACACACGCTGGCTTTGTCCCGTTTTCTGTGCAACCCCCATGCCCTCAGCTGTGCTCGGCACCCCCGACCAACAGAGTTCTGGTTTACCCTTCACCCTTCCTGGGAACAATCTCCAGCAGCTCCCTGCGCGGGGAGGACCATGGGGTGGGAGAAGGGATGGAGGATGTGTTTGCTTCTTAAATAGCTCGCCCAGTCGTTCTTATTTTAGCACCGCTGCCCTCTCCCTCCCAGGGGCCCTGGGCTGCCAGGCTCTTTGTCTTTGGCCGAGTCCACGTGCCAATCCGGTTTCTGCTCCGCCTTCCCGTGGCTGCTGGGGACTCGGCTTTCCCAGGCCTGGCAGAGCAGTGACCCTGCCGTTCTCCGTGCCCGCGGTTTCCCATCCTGTGTGCTCCACATTGTGGGTTGACTGTGTTTGTCCAAAATCCCTCTCCCAGAAGGGTTAGTGGTTTCAGGAGGGAGCAAATTTAGACGCATATGTTTAATCTGTCAGTGCAACCTGAACGCTCCCCTCAAATTCTGAGCTCCAATCTGCTCCCTGCATTCCAACTGCCCTGCCGGAATCTGGGAATACAGAGGTGCTTAGGGCACGGTACCCCTCCCCACGGGTTTCGGATAAGCAGGAAAATATGGGCATATTCAAGGGAAGGGAATACAAGTCCACAATCCTTGAGGGTCACATGGCTCTTGGACTTCAGAATTTGTCAGATTTTAGAAAGATACTGTGGGGCATATACCACTGTTCTCACAGCACTCCACATGGGAATGAGACATATTTATATTGCTGCAGTGAAATGTATGAATATTCCCAGGAAGTAGGCAAAAAAAAAAAAAAAAAAAAAAGACTATAAATAGCCTTCTGTCCATTCAAGGCAGGTTTTAAAACCAAATGATTTAACAAACCACGCCCACGTTTCAGCTTGGGGATTCTGAGTTGTTGATCCGGCCCCGTGACCCTCTGCAAGGCCTTAAGGTCAATGAATGAGGTTTGTACGAAGTACTGTGGGTATACACTGGAAGGCTTCACAGAGGAGGTGATGGTTGGGAGCTGGACTTTGGGGGATGAATAGGAACTCACCAGAAAGGAAAGCGGGTTCTAGGGAGGCCCCGAGGTCAAAGGGCATGTCCAGAGCAAGCAGCTCAAGCAAAGGCCCAGGGGCTTGGAGCCAGACACAAGGTCCCTTTGCTTCCTGCTCCTGGAGGAGATGAGCCGCTGGGCAGTGTGGTTTGGGTTCCAGAGGCAGGTCCCTTCCTTGGGTGGAGGAGTCACCCTTTCCAGGTAAGGCATGAACTTGGGTAGGGATGCAATGGTATGACAGACGGGCAGGGCAGGTCATAGGGAACCGTCTGGGCCACCCCAAGAAGTTTGGGCTTCACCCTGTAGGACAGCATCTCTCAAAGACTGGTCCCCAAAGTCTTTCAAGGAGCCCAAGGGGTCAAAGGCATGATCACCTTACGCGTTTGCTTTTTTAAAAAACTTTGTTGACATGTGCAATAATGCAAAAGCAGCGTTGAGTATCACTGCTGGCACCTTAACAAGAATCAAACCATACAGGTAGGCAGTCATGTTATGCCTCACCACTAGGCACTCACAGTTGGTTTAAAAAGCTTGCTTAACTTGCCGAAACCGGTTTGGCTCAGTGGTAGAGCGTCAGTCTGCGGACTGAAAGGTCCCAGGTTGGATTCTGGTCAAGGGCATGTACATTGGTTGCGGACACATCCCCAGTAGGGGGTGTGCAAGAGGCAGCTGGTCGATGTTTCTCTCTCATCGACGTTTCTAGCCCTCTATCTCTCTCCCTTCCTCTCTGTAAAATATCAATAAAATATATATTTTAAAAACAAAAAGCTTGCTTAAGAACGTTCTTGATGATTCCCTCCCTGTATTCATTACAGAGTTATTTACAATAGCCAAGATAGGAATACAACCCAAGTGAATAAAAAGGTGGTGGTACATACATACAATGGAATATTGCTTGGCCATAAAAAAGAATAAAGTCTTACCTACCATTTGCAACAGCATGGATGGACCTAGAGGGTATTATGCTGAGTGAAATAAGTCAGACAGAGAAAGACAAAAATCATATGATTTCACTTAGTATATGAGGAATCTAAAGAACAAAATACATGAACAAACACAATTAAAACAGACTCATAACACAGGAAATAGACTGATGGGTGCCAGATCGGGGAGTCGGGGCGGGGGAGATCGAGGGCACGTGGGGATTGGCTGAAAAGGTGAAGAAGGATTAAGAAGTTCAAACTGGTGGTGACAAAATCATCACAGGGATGTAAAGTTCAGCCTAGGGAATAGAGTCAATAATATTGTAATAACTATGTATAGTACCAGGTGGGCACTGGAATTATTGGGGGGATCACATTGTAAAATATATTTGTCTAACCACTATGCTGCACGCCTGAAACTAATTAAAAGTAATATTGAATGCAAACTGTAATCGAAAAATAAAAATGTAAAAATACTGTCAAATAGCCCTGGCCAAATGGCTCAAAAAGATTGTGGGTTGGATTCCCTGTTAGAGGACATACCTACCTAAGTTGTGGGCTCAATCCCTGGGTGGGGCAGGCACAAAGCAGCCAATCAATTTTTCTCTCTCACATCAATGCTCCTCTTCCTCTCTCCCTTCCTTTCTCTGTAACATCAATAAACATATCCTCGAATGAGGATTTTTTTAAAAGTACTGTTAAATACTACCAAATGCGGAAACATCCTTCATGAGACAGTAAAATTATTGTATTTACTAAGCCTTGATCCTTGAGTGTGTGACTTTTTTTATTTTATTAAGGTATTATATGTGTACATAGCTTACCATGTCCCCCCCCACCTCCCATTCATGCCCTCCCTCCCCAGAGTTCTATGTTTGTTGGTTGTACTTATATGCATGCATACCAGTCCTTCAGTTGTTCTCTTATCTCCCCCCAGGTCTCCTTCCCCTCCCCGCTGTCATTTGGCAGTCTGCTTGTTTTATGGTGACTATCTCAGGATCACATGAATAGAATCCGCTCCTCATTTGGCAGTCTGCCCGCTTTATGGTGACTATCTCAGGACCACCCGAACAGAGTCTGCTCCTCCTCTGGTTCTCACCGCCCCTCCCCCCTGGGTCCCACTGCTTCCCCTGGGACACACGGCTCGCCCGGGGCACACGGCCCCGAGTGTGTGACTTTTTAAATGTTTGGGTTTTTTTAAATCCTCACCTGAGGATATTTTTTCCTATGATTTCTAAAGAGAGTAGAAGTGAGGGAAGAGGGAAACAGACAGATGGAAGGGAGGGAGGAGGGGGAGAAAGAGAGAAACACATCCATCTATCTATTGGTTGCTTCCTGTAGATGCCCCCACTGGGGCTGGGGAATCTGCAACCGAGGTACCTGCCTTTGACTTGGAATCAAACCCAAGACCCTTCAGTCGGTGGGTTGATGCTCTAACCACGGAGAAAACCAGGCAGGGCCCATATGTGACCTTCTTTAATGACAAGTATGAATGAATGGGAAAGATGCATGAAACATTTCTGCTCAAACAATCTCCAGAAGAGCACTTGTGCAATTGTTTGAGTTGCAGGTAAAACTGGCCATTTGTCTTGGAGCACCATTTTCACCTGAAGAAACTGTTAAAATGTAGGTCTGATTATTCAGATCGGGCATTTGGCAGGCATCTTCTAGAAAATGAAGGTAGTGAGCCTGTGACTTCGAGGAAACCAACGGACAGCTACTTGTTGCCAATACAATTTGACTTTATGAGCAAAAATATAAATCTTGGAAATTTCACACCATAGATTTGACAGCTTCCCAATCCTGAAAGAATTTGCTGATGAAATCAATGGTAACATGACATTTTTTTTCATTATAGGAATGAGATGTGTCAACATTTCAAAGATGAGGGTGAGTCAGTGGCTCGATATCTTTTAACAGGACTAATGTATTATGCTCCCAAATAATGCATGGATGAAAGATAGATTAAAATGCAAGGTAAGTCAATGGATTTTTTTTTCATCCTCACTGAGGACATGTTTACTAGTAAGGATTTTAGGGAGAGAGGAAGGAAGAGAGGGAGAGAGGGAGAGAAAGAAATATTTTTAAAAATATATTTTTTACAGAGAAGAAGGGAGAGGGATAGAGAGAAACATCCATGAGAGAGAAACATCAATTAGCTGCCTCCTGCACACCCCCTACTGGGGATGTGCCCACAACCAAGGTACATGCCCTTGACCAGAATTGAACATGGAACCCTTCAGTCCGCAAGCTGATGCTCTATCCACTGAGCTAAACTGGTTTCGGCAAGAGAGAGAGAAATATTGATCCGTTGCCTCTTGTAAGGGCCCCAACTGGTGAATAAACTCAACTTAGGTATGTGCCTTGTCTGGCAATCAAACCTGCCAACTTGACCCACACTGGCTAGGATGAGCTCAATGGGTTTTAATGTAAAAGAATAAGAAAAATTCATTGATATGGTCTCACATTCTACATTGCAACTAACTTTTTAAAATATATATATATGTTTTTATTGATTTCAGAGAGAGGGAAGGAGAGGGAGAGAGAGGAACATCCATTGGGACCCCAACCTCAACCAGGGATCACACCCACCACCTGGGTGTGCGCCCTGACTCTGTCCTTTTGGTGTACAGAATCATACTCCAACCAACTCAGACACATTGGCCGGGGCTTTTCAGATATTCTGTCATCTTTTCAGCAACCTGTGAGATACATGCCCATTTTATAGACGAGGAAAAAGGCAAAGAGAGATTAAGTAACTTGCCCAAGGTCACACTCTAGTTAGTGTCTCAGCAGGAATCTGAACCAAGGAGTTTGACCCTTACTCCACATCACACCTTCTCCGCCAGGATAAGCGGATCTGGGAAGAATCTAAACATCTAGCATGAGGGGCTGGGCCCTGATTTCTGAGGTGCTCCCAGATCTTTGGGTCTGTAATGTTGACATTCTACGTGTCTACCATATTCATAGGTTACTTAATTTATATATAAACAAAATACATATTCTTCATTAAGTATATATTTACCTGTGAATAAGTGATTCATTTACGCCACAAACATTTATCGGCTGTGTGCTACACGCCAGGTTCTGTACCGGGCACTTGCACATACACCTTCTTTAATCCCAAGAGGTAGGTGTTGTGATGCCCACCTTGCAGATGAGAAAAGCGAGGCTCACAGAACTTATGAACGAGGCAGGGTCATGCTGTCATTAGCAGAAGCAAGACTCCAGCCCCTGGTCCCAAGTCTACTCCTTTTCCAAACGCAAGCTCCTTCCCTGACCCCCTCCCGCCTCTCTCCCCGCACAGAGAGGCCTGCGGGGTCTGATCGGCATGAGGCCCCCATGAACCCATTGAGGGGCCTGGAGGGTCAGGGGACAGGGACTGCCTCCCCCGTGGCTGGCAGGGCCGGGCTCTGAGGGCACCAGCGGTCTCTAAAACCCCGGCTGGAGATGGGGGAGGCGGGGAGGGAGCATTTTAACACACCCTCGCCTTGTGTCACTTTTTATCCTAATTCTCTCCTTTCCCTCCAGCCTCCTCTGGCCAGGGTCAGCCCCCTGGACAGACGTTAAGCCTCATTAGCAGAGAGGCCAACGCCGGGTGACAGGAGGCCCGGGTCACTGAACAGCGGGTCCCGTGCCCATGGGACCTGGGCATGGTCAGGCATCGCAGAGGGGCCTGCAGAGGCTAAGCTCCCTGGGCGACATCAGGGGAAAGCGAGGCCGATAGGATCGGATCTGAGGTCCTGCTTATGCAGGGACCGGGGGGAGGGCAGCAGAACCGAACCGCGGCCTGGCTCCCAGGAACTCACTCCCCATCCCTCCTGGGAACCGAGCCGGGCCGCCTGACCGCAGTCCCCCGGGCGGGCGGGCGGGCCCTGGAGTCACAGCCGCCACAGAATCGCCGTGACTCACACACTCTCGGCGCTCCCACCCGGAGCGTTACCGGAAGCGCCCTGCTTTCCCCCGGGTTTCCAAGAACTCGCGGGGCGCGGACACCACGTCCCGAGTCCCCGCTGGCACCGCCCGCGGCGCGGCGGCAGCTCAGGCGCGCCCTCTAGAGGCGAGGCGGCGGCCGGCGCCTGTCCGCGGTGCGAACCAACTCCTGCTGGGCCGCCCCCTCGTGTTTTTAGAGCGGGTGGCGGCCCAGGGAGAACCTTCGCGGGTCTCTCTGGAAGGCCGAGGGAGAAGACGACGTCGTCCCTTCCCTGTTGCCCTCTGTTTTCCCAGCAAAGCTGCCAGGGCCCTCAACGATTGATTCTTTCCCAGCATTTCTCCCCACTTCCTCTGGGGGGCGCGCGTGCACTGCCAGAACCCCTTTGTGCCGGGCGGGCTGCCCACGTGCTTAACTCCTTTCCTCCCAGCCACCTGGCTGGCCTTGCAGGGACAGAATACAACCAGCGCAAGGCTGGCGACCTGAGAGCAGCCGACCCAGCATTCCTGCACGCAGCATGGGGTGGGGCCAGGAGCAGGGAGAATATTTCTGTCAGCCGCTGCCCTGAGCACTTTTTGCAAGTTCTCGCCCATTCGATCCTCACAACAACCACAGGAGGGAGGTACTATTATCACCCCCTTTTCCTGGTCTGGTTTTAGGGAGGTTAAGGAATCTGTCCAATGTGCCACGGCTACTAATGGCAGAGCAAGATTCAAACCCAGGCTTCCTGGCCCCACACTGTGCTGGGTGTGTGGGGGGAGGACTGGCCTGAGACAGCCCAGGAGGTGGCTGAGGGTCGATGACTGTGGTGGTCCATTTCACGGGTAGGAGTTACTCAAACATCAGGTGCAGCTGTGAAGGTATTCTGAGACTGGGATCAGTCTCTATGATCAGTTTCAGTAAAAGAGAGAGAGAGGTCACTGGGTGCATCCGGGTCAATCAGCAGGAAGGCTTTAGGGGCAGAACGCAAGCCCCGCTGAAGAAGAAATTCCACCTGTGGATGGGGTCAGCCTTCCTCACACCCTGCCCTGCAGATTCCAACCCGTCTGGCCAGCTCCCGCCACGGCAGAACCCAATTGCTGGCAATCCATCCCACTGCTCCTGTTTCTCCACCGGAACCCCGACTCAGACAATGCCCACGACCAGACAGATATGCCTGGGAGGGGGGGAGGAGACCACTCCCTAGGACTGGGTTCAATGTGAGTGCCCTCCACGGGCCCGCTGCCACCCTGGGGAGAGGCGGGCAATCCCAGACGGACTGATACTTTCCATCCTCCAAGGGAATGGAGAACCAATAAAGAAATCTCGTTCAGATATGGAAAAGGGAAGAAAGAAAGACATTTTTACACTTCCAGGTTTATGGGCTAAGTAGAGTCACATCTCCTACACCATGTTAACACCTAGGTCGGCAAACTCATTTGCCACCAGAGCCAAATATCAATAGGACAACGATTGAAATTTCTTTTGAGAGCCACCTTTTTAAAACGTAAACTTCTTCTAACGCCCCTTCTTCAAAATAGACTCACCCAGGCCGTGGTATTTTGTGGAAGAGCCACACATCAAGGGGCCAAAGAGCTGCGTGTGGCTCGCAAGCCGCCGTTTGCCGACCACAGTCCTAGACCTACATCAGCGTCCAACAGAAATCAGAGCTACAGTAACACTAACCAATCCACATTAATAAGAGTAACAGGGCCTTACTGTAAGAAACTATCAGGTGTCAGTTATTGTATTTTCCTTCCATTAGCTAACAGTAACCCCAGGAAGGGTGGGTGGCTATTAGCCCCTTTCCAGAGGAGGAACGTAGACCTGGGAAGATAAAATAGTGGCCTCGTTGTCCCGTGGCTGGCGGGGGCGGGTCAGGATTCAAGTCCTGCCCTGCTGCCTCCAGCGCTGAACTTGAATGACAGTGATCAACCAGGGAGCCATGCCAGCCAGGCTTGTTTTGTTTCCGGTTCACCTTCGGGCTCCCAGAGTCCTCTTTGCCAACCACGTGGCCTGCTGGCCGTGCTGAGGAATTATACGGGAAGCATCCCTCAACCAGGGACCAATGGGCATTGGCAGAAATGCCCAGCCCCTCCCCCCTCGGGTGGCACAGCTCGGAGACCAGTCTGACAGGCTTCCTGGGTTCGCACATGATTGACGGTGGTAACAGGCTTGATAACGCACCCCTCACGGGCTGCCTTCTCTTCCACATCTCCTTCCCAACTCCTCTGCAGGGAGCCTCTGGCTTCATCTCCCCCATCAGTCGCTTGAACTCAAATAGTTAGCTTAGTAAAGATCCCAAACTAAGCCTGAGACACAGGCCAATATGAAAAAGAAAATAGGTAGCTAGACTGGATAATACCATGAACATGGACGGATAAAGAATTGGGAGAATGTCCCATTTGACCCAGTGAGCCCACTCCTAGGAATATATCCTGAGAAACTGGAAACACCAATCAGAAAGGATATATGCACCCCTATGTTCATAGCAGCACAATTTACAATAGCTAGGATTTGGAAACAGCCAAGGTGCCCATCAGCAGATGACTGGATCAGAAAACTATGGTACATCTACACAATGGAATACTATGCTGCCATAAAAAAGAAGGAATTATTACTATTTGCTGCAACCTGGATGGAACTGGAGAGCATTATGCTAAGTGAAATAAGCCAGCCAATGAAAGAAAAATACCACACAATCTCTCTCATTTATGGATAATAAAGGACATTATAAACTGATGATCAAAAAGATAGATACAGAGACAGTAAAGCATCAAGCAGACTGTCAAATTAGAGTGGAAAAGTTAGGGAGTGGTGGGGGAGATAAGAGATCAACTGAAGGACTTGTATGCATGCATAAAAGCATAACCAATGGATAAAAAACTCTGCGGAGGGAGGGCATGTATGGCAGTGGGGGGCTTTGCAATGGTAAAATAAAAAAATGGGGGGAGCCAAAACCAGTTTGGTTCAGTGGATAGAGCGTCAGTCTGTGGACTGAAAGGTCCCGGGTTTGATTCCGGTCAAGGGCATGTACCTTGGTTGCGGGCACATCCCCAGTGGGGGGTGTGCAAGAGGCAGCTGGTCGGTGATTCTTTCTCATCGATGTTTCTAACTTTCTATCCCTCTCTCTTCCTCTCTGTAAAAAAATCAATAAAATATATTTTTTTTAAATGGGGGGAAAAAGAATTGGGAGAATGTGACAAATACGGAAGAAAAGTTAAGTGGCATAGATGGTAGATCCAGAGGGCCCCAGGAGCTGTCTAAAAGAACAGAAGTTATTCAAAGGAAGGAATAATCCAAGAAATAGTAGAAGAAACTCTGTCCTGGCTGAAAAGAAGGCCATCGCAAATCTTCAGGTGGAATCAGCTATGAATGAAGAGCAACTCATTCTGATAAAATTTGAGACACCAAGAGTAAGAGAAAGCTGAAACCGATTTGGCTCAGTGGTAGAGTGTCGGTCTGCGTACTGAAAGGTCCCGGGTTCAATTCCGGTCAAGGGCATATACATTGGTTGTGGGCACATCCCCCGGGGGATGTGTAAGAGGCAGCTGGTCGATGTTTCTCATCGACGTCTCTAGCTCTCTATCTCTCTCTCCCTTCCTCTCTGTAAAATATCAATAAAATATATATATTTTTTAAAAAGAGTAAGAGAAAGCCTGAGAAGCTTTAAAAGATAAAAAGTGGCTCCCTAGCCAATTTTGTTCAGTGGATAGAGCATTGGCCTGTGGACTGAAGGGTCCCAGTTCGAATCCGGTCAAGGGCATGAACCTTGGTTGCAAGCTCCCAGCCCTGGTTGGGGGAATGTGAGAGGCCACCAATGGATATGTCTCTCTCATATCCGGTGTTTCGCTCTGTCCCTCTCCCTTCTACTTTCTCTAAAAATCAGTGGGAAAAAATATCCTTGGGTGAGGATTAAAAACAAAGAAGTGGGTTACTGCCCAGTTGGTGTGACTCAGTGGTTATAGCACTGCCCCTGGGACCAAAGAGTCTCAGATTGGATCCCGGTCAAGGGCATGTACCTAAGTCAAGGGTAGGCTCGATCCAGGCCCTGGTTGGAGTGCATGGGGGAGGCAACCAGTCAATGTTCCTCTCTCATATTAATGTTCTTCTCTCTCTCTCTCTTTCCCTCTCCCCATTCTTTGTCCCCTCCACTCTTAAAAAAAAAAGGAAAAAATTAGCCTTGGGTGAGGTTAAAAAAAAAAAAGCAGGTTACCTACAAACCTATATAAATGTCTATCCACATGTTGTATACCTGAAACTAATATAAAATAGTGCTGAATGCAAAATGTTGAAAAATTTTAATTGAAAAATAAAATAATAACTTTAAAAAGGAGGTTACCTATGAAGAAGGGAGCTTAGAGAGGGCCAGAAGTTGCACCGTGACACTGAAGACTAAAAGACCATGAGACAATCCCCTCCACTTGTGGGGGAAGGTACGTGGAACTCGGCGTCCCAGGCCTCGCCAAAACTCAGTGCAAAAAGCGGGGGAAACAAAGATGTTAGAAACATGCCAGAGCCTAGAACCACAGTCACTCCCAACAAAATGAGAAAGAACCCAAGAGCAAACTTTGTGGTGGAAAAGGCAGGAAGCTGAGTCCTAACTCTTCCCCAGACTCTGTATCTCCATGTTCGGGGACTACCGCTGGGCCCACAGGGGTCTTGCCCTCTGAATTTTAAAAAATACACATTTTATTGATCTTTTTTACAGAGAGGAAGGGAGAGGGATACAGAGTTAGAAACATTGATGAGAGAGAAACATCCATCAGTTGCCTCTTGCACACCCCCTGCTGGGGATGTGCCCCGCAACTGAAGTACATGACCTTGACCGGAATTGAACCTGGGACCCTTCAGTTTGCAGGCCGACGCTCTATCCACTGAGCCAAACCGGTTAGGACTTGTCCTCCAATTTGACATTCAATCACCTGTTAGCGACTTTACTTGGGTAAAAATGGCTGATAAACAACATTTCAACCTTGCTGATTTGGCTTCTGTGATTATTTGCTTGCTAAAATACTAGGAAATTTGTTTTGATTTTCTGAACGTACATAAGTCATCCCATGCGATTGAACACTCCATTGATTGCGGTTTGGATAGCCCATTGATTGTGACCTTACTGGTCTTTCGAAACACATGCCTCTGCGCTGGAGACCAGGACAGCACAATTACTCTGCGCTGCCTCAGTGGCTCCAGGTGATGCGTTTCCGTTCACTCAGGGGTCCCAAGACTGGAAACTACAATTAATCTTTGTAGATAACTAACCAGCTCCATCTAAGCTTCTGTAACAAACCGCTTTTTGCAAACTAGGTTCCTCATTCCAAACCTCGAGATGGAATCAATGTCTTTGTGATATTTGCCTATGGCAGTCTGATGTTTCAGCCAAGGGGGGTGGGGGCACTACGAGATTTGGAGAGCATTTGCCCCTTCGAAGCCCCAGCTTTGAAATAAATGTGGCTCCTTAATTCGACTTCTTGGGGCGTCCTTGTGTGATTCTCGGGGTACAGTACACCCTGAGAGCTGGCACAGTGGCCCAGCAACCAGTTCCCAGTGGCATCCCAGGTGGGAACGTCGAGGCACAGAGAGGGGAGGTCACTTGCCTGAGGACTCGGGCCCGCTGGTAGGTAGAGCTGGGATTCTGCCTCGGGCAGTCTTGCACCTGCTCTTCACGGTGATGAACTTCAGAGCTATTGCTGCGTCCCACCCCTCCTCAACCAGCCCAGGCCCAGCGACAGAACACCGAGGGTTGGGGTTGGAGCTAACTGAGACAAGGGAAAGTTAGCTTGGGAGGCAGGTGACATGTATAAAGTTGTAGGGTTCACAAAGCACATCCACATGTCACTCCACCCTGATGGCAATGCTTAGAGAAAGGACTGGGAGGGATCGCTGCTCCTGAGGTTTCGCAGGCGAGGAGTCTGGTGCCCAGAGAGGGTGAGGGCCTTGCTCAAGGTCGCACAGCCAGGCAATGGCAGAGCGGCCCGTGAGCACTGGAGCTGCCTGACCCCAGGCACGAATCACTGGGGCCCAGGGCGCTGATGGAGGTTCAGAATGCAGCCGGGGCTAAAGCAGGGGTGGTTAATGGACCCTGTGCAGCTACTGAACATGACGTTGCTATTAATATGCCCACTATGTGTTGCTATTAATACATCCACTATGTTTGGTTGGGGCTTCAGGGGGAACGGGTCCTCCCACCCCCTGCAGACACATCCCTGCAGCCCCGGCAGCTGCCGCCCTGCTTCAGATAGAAATATAGGGCTGCCCGGCCAGTGTGGATCAGTGATTGAGCATCAACCTATGAACAAGGAGATCCCAGTTTGATTCCTGGTCAGGGCACATGCCTGGGTTTCTGGCTCGATTCCCAGTAGGGGGCGTGCAGGAGGCAGCCGATCAATGATTCTTTTTTCATCACTGATGTTTCCACCTCTCTCCCTTTCCCTTCCTCTTAGAAATCAAGAAAAAAAATATTATATATATATAGTTTCCAGAGAAAATACAGGATGCTCAGTTAAATGTGGATATCAGATAAGCAACAAATAAATTCCTATATAATAACAGAGCAATATGCAAATTGACTGAACAGCGGAATGACCAGTCTCCATGATGTGTACTGACCACCAGGGGGCAGACGCTCAATGAAGGAGCTGCCCCCTGGTGATGAATGAGAATCATTGATCGGCTGCCTCCCGCACGCCCCCTGCTGGGCAGATGCTCAATGAAGGAGCTGCCCCTTGGTGGTCAGTGGGCTCCAACAAGGAGCTGGTGAGTGCAGTGGTGATGGTGGGAACCTCTCCTGCCTCCACCACAGTAAGATCTCCCCTGAGGGCTGTGAGAGGGTGCAGGCCGGGCTGAGGGGACACCCTCCCACCCCCAATGCACGAATCTTGTGCACGGGGCCTCTAGTTTTAATATAATCAATCCCATGTAATATTTGGGATAGACTTATACTAGAAAATTATTCGTTGTGTATCTGAAATCCTCATTTAACTGGGTGTCCTGTATTTTAACTTGCTAAAACAAGCAACCTTATAGTATGACTACGTAATGTCAGCTCTTTGATGGTAGTACTGGAGTTATCCAAGAGAATGTCCATCTTCCCAGAACACACACATAGAAGCATGAAGGAGTAAAGGGTCGAAACGCCTGTGATTTACTCTGAAATGGTTCAGCAAAAATATTCACGGTAATAATATATTTTAAAAAATATATATTTTATTGATTTTTAAAAAATAAATCTTTATTACTCAAATTATTACAATTGTTTCTCCTTTTTCTCCCCCAAAGCTCCCTACCACTCAGTTCCCTTCCCACCCTCTGCCCTTACCCCCTTTCTCCCCAATTGTCTTCATCCATTGGTTATACGATTTCAATCCAGTCTCTCACTGCTTCCCCACCCCCTTATCCTCCTGATAATTATCAGTCCACTCCCCTTCTTTGCCTTGATTCTACTATATTCACTCCTTTATTCTGTTCCTCAGATTTTTTTTCCCTTCTCTTTTCCTTTTTTCCGTATATGAATTTCAAGTGAGACACTCTCTCTCATTTGTTTTTGTAGGGAGAGTGTTCTGTAGCTAATGGCTGCAGACTGTCCAAATATCTCAGGACCACATGAATAGAATCCGCTCCTCCTCTGGTTCACACCGCCCCCTCCCCCCGGGTCCCTCCGCTTCCCCAGGGCACACGGCTCTCTCGGTGTACACAGCTCCCTGGGTCCCACCGCCTCCCTTGGGCACATGGCCCCCTGGGGCACACGGCTAATAATAAAATTAATAACAAGGAATGACAAAGCAAATGTGGCGAAGTGTTGGCCAATGATGATTGCAGAGCTAATGAGGCAAACAGTTGGTTCTCAGTTCATTCATGAAATTTATCAGGAAACTGATAATCAAGCCCACAATACATTTCCCACCTCCTGTGCCTGTGGCCTGATTTTCTACAACGTCATCCATTTCAGCCACACAGAAGCACCCCTGTGTGCTGTGACCATCTACTCTGAGGGTCTGGTTAAACACGTTATGGCCCATCCACGGCGTGGAATACCACATAGCCATCAAAAAGAAGGGCTGCCCAGCCGGTGTGGCTCAGTGGTTGAGCATCGACCTGTGAACCAGGAGGTCACGGTTGGATTCTGGTCAAGGGCACACATGCCCGGGTTGTGGGCTCGATCCCCAGGAGGGGGCACAGGAGGCAGCTGATCGATGTTGCACTCTCCTATCTATGTTTCTCAACCTCTTCTCCTTCCTTCTTTTCTCTTTAAAAATCAATAAGCTATTCTTTAAGAAAAAAAAAAAGTAAGATGCCCTGAATGTTATCAATAGCGTCAGACAAGCTATGGAACCTGTGTAGAGTAGGATGCTTTATTGCCACGTTATAAGGATATTGCTCAACACACACATGGGTGCACACACACATACGTGCTGGTGTCTGCATGGGTGATGGCCTGTAAGGACCCTCAGGGAGCTGTTAACACAGAGTGCCTTGCTGGGAAGGGCCAGGTTGGCTATGGCTTTGCTTTTCACTTTGTGTAAGTGGCACTCCTCACTCACACGGAGTCAGTGCAGTTCCGTGGCGGCCCCGGGTCACAGTGCTTTTCGTGGGTGCGCTCCACCTCCCACCGCCACCGTGCAGCAGGCCCCGATGGTACCCATTTTACAGGTGAGGAGAGTGAGGCACAGAGAGATTAAGCGATTTGCTTAAAGATACACAGCAAGTAAGCAGTAGAGCTGGGAGTCAAACCCAACTCGTGATTTCATAGCTTCAACTTTTACCTAATTAGTGACATTGTCTCTTAATGTATTGTTTTTTTATGTAGTTAAAAAATTCACTGCAGTTTCCTGTTACAGGCCATTTTTAATATATATATATATATATATATATATATATATATATATATATATAATTTATTGAGTCTTTACAGAGAGGAAGAGAGGGATAGTTAGAAACATCGATGAGAGAGAAACATCGATCAGCTGCCTCTTGCACACCCTCCACTGGGGATGTGCCCGCAACCAAGGCACCGGAATGAATTTGGGACCTTTCAGTCCACAGGCTGATGCTCTATTCACTGAGCCAAACCGGTTTTGGCTACAGCCATTTTTTACTTCTTGATATGCTTTTTATTTTATTTTAAAATATATTTTTATTGATTTCAGAGAGAGACAGAGAGAGAGAGAGAAACATCAATGATGAGAGAGAATATTTCAGCATCTGACTCTTGCACACCCCCTACTGGGGACTGAGCCCACAAACCAGGCATGTGCCCTTGACCGGAATCGAACCCAGGACCCTTCATTCCCAGGCAGTGCTCTATCCACTGAACCAAACTAGCTCGGGCTCTATGCTTTTTAGAAAACAGACACCACAAATGGCCGACGGTGAATTGTTCCATTACCTGTAATTCTCATTGTCTCTTGGTTGCTTCGGTCCCTCCCTGACCACAGCTTGATGGACGGCCGGTGAGGCCAGAACATGATTTGGGGAGCCAAGCGGCCCCATTCTTATCTCAGCTCCGCAGGACTAGCAGCATGACCTTGGCCTGGCCCCTTCCCCTCCCTGGCCTCTGCCTCCTCTGCCTGCAGAGCCGGAACAACCCTGCAGCCAATGACCTCCACGGCCCTCTCGCTCAGGGAGTCTTTGGCTCTTTTCGGGCTATTTTTATCGGCTACCTCTCCCCGGGGCCTGTGGGCCTGAGCTGATTTCGCCGGCTGGCCCCAATCCAGGCAGCTCAGGTGGAGAGCACCAAGCTAATGAGGCCAAGGTCATGGGCCAGCGAGCAGCTCTTGGAGGAAACAAGCTCTGCAGCCGGACTGCGGCTCCCGGACCTGCCGCCGGGCTCCGCACAGGCGACCCCAGGGGGACGAAGAGAGCAAAGCTGGCGCCTGCAGGTCGTCACTTGCAGCCAGAGCCGCGTGGAGCCCGGGCCCCAGGGACCCTTTGTGGCTGCAGTGCGTCCCGGAGTCACGTCAGAAAGCAGGGCCTGGGCTCCAGGAGCCCGTGGGGTGGGGGCAGGGAGAGGACCAGATGGTTTATCAGGTGCCTCCCGTGCCCGCAAGCAGACCCACACCGGGTCCAGCCAGGGAGACGGGAACCAATCTCTCTTCCTGTGAAGCCACAGCAGAGAGTCCTCACACCCTCCCAGCGTGCCCACGGGGCTCCCCCACTCTCTGTGCCAGTCACGATCCTGCCTGCCACCCAGAGGTGATGGAGAGGGCTCTTCTTTACCCTGGTATCTGCCACGAGCTCTGGGTTGTCCGTTGTGTTCACTGCTGCACCCCTGGCACCTGGGCTGTGCCTGGCATTCATGCAGTCGGAGCTCAGTAAGTATTGTTTGTGGGAATCGATTCTCCTTTGTCCCAGAGAGAGGCCGCGGGCTGCGTTTGAGAGCGCATGGAATCACCAGTGGGTTCTACTTGATTATTTTCAAATAACTCTGTTCCCCCGGGGGTGGGAAGCTGGAATCACTGGGCATCTCCAATCCCTGTGAAGCTCTAGGAAGAGAGAACAGCTCCTTTTACAGTGTGCTGGCGCCCCCTGGTGCCCACAGTTTGCAAATCGGAATATTCCTTTTTTAGAGAATATTTGAAAGAGTTTATTTGAGCGAAACCGATGACATAATGGGAAGCAAGATCTCAAATTCTCTGGAACGCACATTTGAATTTTGTTATTTTCAAATTCAAATTTTCAACTCAGTCAGTGTTCATTATTAATTACTATATTAATTTGTAGTTGAGTCCTTACCATCAGCCAGGCTTCGAGTTAAGCACATACACAGTACTGATTCATTTAAATTCCATAACGGCCATATAAGAGGGGCGCTGCCATTATCCCCATCTTATGGGTGAGAAAACTGAGGCAGACAGGTCAAGCACACAAGGACAGGAAGCTCTGGAGCCCACACTCCCCATGGCGGCTGAGGCTGCTCCTCAGGACTTACTCTGCTCCCAGGTGTCTGCCTAGGAGGTGCTGGTGATCAGGAAATGAATGAGGCCGCCCTAGTTCACAGTCAAACCCACGGCGGCCCACCCACACCCTGGGGTGCTGCTCAGAAATGAGGGGAACAATGTCCTGGTGGTGATATTGAAGAGGAGGCAAAGGAAGCAGCATTTGGCACAAAAAATACAATTAGCGTGCTGGCTGGGTGGCTCCATTAGAGCGTCAGGGGGTTCATCAGAAGGTTGTGAGTTCCATACCTGATTGTGGCGCACACGGGAGGCAACTGATCAATGTTTCTCTCTCTCTTCCTCTAAAGTCAATAAACATATCCTCAGGTGGGATTTACAAAGAAAAACCAAATACAATTATTATCCTGTAATTCCAACGGAGAAAACTGGCTGGTTGTGTGCTCAATCTGCGTGAGCGTGTTTATGTCTAGAGTTTAAATATTTAATTTACCACTGAGGGAAACTGGGTACAGGATACATGTATTATTTTGTACAACTTCAAAGTAAAAGGCTTGATATTTGAAAAGAAGGAAGCAGCCCTCGTTGCTCTGGCCCAGTGGATAGAGCGTCGGCCTGCTGACTGAAGGGTCCCAGGTTTGATTCCCATCAAGGTCACATTGTGGGCTCCATCCCCAGTAGGGGGCGTGCAGGAGGCAGCCGATCAATGATTTCCTCTAGTCACTCATGTTCCTATCTCTCTTTCCTTCTCCCTTCCTCTCTGAAATCAATAGACTATATATTTATTTTGTATTAAAGGAAGCCGCCATCGGCGCTCCCGGCCTCCTGTTACTGATGACGTGGAGGCAGCAGCTCCATGGCACTGTCCTCCTGGTCCCAGGGCTGCAGACCCACAGCTCCATCGGGTGCCGTCCTCAAAGAGCTCACATTGAGGGAGCGAGACCCACCACACACCTGACACAGCCGTGTGGTAGCGGACGACAGCCCAGCCTGGCGGGACAGGGACAGGAAGGGCTTCCAATGCAGAGACATTGGAGCTGAACTGTGAGGGGTTAACAGTGGGCAGTGAGGAAGGGCATCTGAGTCAGGTAGGACAGACAGCGTGAGTAAATGGGGCAGACCCACAAGACGTAGACCATTGCAATTCGTGAAGGCATGATGCGGGCTATTGCCCAGCTTGCACATAAACACTTTAAAGTGATGGACAAGCCCTACTTGGTTTGGCTCAGTGGATATAGCCTCAGCCTGTGGACTCAAAGGTCCCCGGTTCGATTCCGGTCAAGGGCATGTACCTTGGTTGCGGGCAGATCCCCGGTAGGGGGTGTGCAGGAGGCAGCTGATGGATGTTTCTCTCTCATTGATGTTTCTAACTCTCTCTCCCTCTCCATTCCTCTCTGTAAAAAATTAATAAAATATATCTAAAAAAAATAAAGTGATGGACAAAATTACCCTCTTTCCATTTTTTCCTCACCCTTTGGTGCCTGCTGCTGCTCACCTGTAGGCGAGCCCAATGGAAGGGCAAAAGCACAAAGATTCCTTTGTGAGATGTCACACCAGGGAGCTGGCGCCTTTGTTCAGCCTGTCAAGGTTGAACAACCAATCAAAGTGTAATATGCTAATGATATGCTAAGGCTGCTCACCCGCTCACTATGATGTTCACTAATCACTCAGGGGCAGTCAACTGGCTGACCAGTTGCTATAACATGCATTGGCCACTAGGGAGCAGATGCTTTGATGGGTGGGTTAGCTTGCTGCTGGGGTCCGGCAAATGGGGACTGAGCTACATGGGCCAGGCATGCCCTGGAGCCCTCCCATGACCCTTCCCCGGCCCGATGGTGCACCGGTGGGGTCCCTCAGCCTGGCCTGTACCCTCTCACAATCCGGGAACCCTCGGGGGATGTTGGAGAGCTGGTTTCAGCCCGATCCCGCAGGCCACTCCCCTTGGGAGGGCTCCAGAGGCAGGGCTCATGGCTGGCCAGTGCTGCTGTGGCAGCGCAAGCCTCTCCCGGTCAGGACTGACTGGGTGTGAGCCCACAGCAGGCACAGTAGGGCCAGAGTGAGCTGGAGCAGCGGGTAGGAGCTGCAGGTGGTGTTGGACTGCGGGTTTTGGCCTGATCCCTGCAGGACACCCATAGGGGACCCACCCTTACATGAATTCGTGTCTCTAGGTATTGGTAATAATTATTCTATCTTATATAAGAAATTAAAGATATACACCTTTCACAGTGCTCTGCAAATAACGCCATGTTTCCAGGGGTTTTGATTGTATCAGCCAGGATAGTCTAGGTTTTGCTGCAGTAACAGAACACTCCCCATATGAGCCACAAAGGTTGCCTCCTGATCACGATGCAGTCTGCCCCTGTAGTCCTCCCTCCACAGTCTGCTCCGGTAGTCCTCCCTCCGAGACCCAGGAAATTGGAGCAGCCAGTCTCTGGAACATTGCCAGCAGAGGAAAAGGTTTTCTATCCGAATTAAATGCTGCTAAACCAGCAGTCAGACATCGGTCTCATAATCCGGGACTGCTGGCTCCTAACCACTCGCCTGCTGGCTTGATCGCCCCCTAACTGCTCCCCCCCTGCCAGCCTGATAGCCCCTAACAGCCTCCGCCTAGGCCCCTGCCACCATGGCTTTTTCCGGAAGGAAGTCCAGAAGATGTGTGGTTTAATTCGCATATTGCCCTTTTATTAGTATAGATAGTTAAGACTGCCAGAGGAATTACGTACACCACACGCGAATAGGCAGCTGCAAATCACACAGCATTTTATCACTCACAAGGCTCCTGGTGCCATTGGGCTCAGGCTTAACGGGGTCCCGGGGGAGGGTGGGGTCCCCTGCGGACAGCGGCAGATCCCTCTTTGGGCGGCTGGCCATCTGGTTGTGTCGAGTCAGCGGGAGGAGGGCGACGGAAGTCTTGAGGTTCGGCCGTTCTTTTGCCGGCCGGTCTAATCTACGTGGTGCAGCCAGGGCTGGGCCAGAGCGGCCACTCCCTGTGCTCTTTAGTATTACTCTTTAATATTTCATACACGTATTTCACAAAAAAAAATGTTTCTATGAATTAATTTGTTACGAAGACAGCGAGGAAGCCGGTTGTGTTCAGCCCAAGGCGCCTGCGCAGAAGCTTCCCCAGGCTGTCCCGGCGGAGCTCCCGGGCCACCGAGGTCTCAGGGACTTGACTGGACGGGAGAGTGGGAGCCCCGTGAGCGAGCAGGAGCAATGGAAGATTTGCTCCCCGAGTTCCTGGAGGACAGGCTCATGGGGAAGGGAAGCCAGGCATCTGAGAGACCAATGAAATTACAATGAAACTGCAAATGCTCTTGGAACAGTGGTTGATTTGGAAGAGAGAGAGAGAGAGAGAGAGAGAGAGAGAAGTGAAAACAGATACTCACAGCAAGTCAAGGAGATCTCAGAGCATCCTGGCCCCAACGAGCACCAGCAACTTGCCAAATGTTCCACCCACTCCACTGTCATCACCACCCCCATCATCATCATCATCAAGTCACTGCCTATAGTGCATAATATTGTAATAACTATGAATAATGCAATATGTCTGCTAGACTTAGTGGGTGATCACTTTATAATCAGTTTATTGTACACCCAAACTAATACAATATTCTGTGTCAATTATAATTGAAAAATTAAAAAAGAAAAACATTTTTCATGCCTACCTAAGGTGAGCTGCTGGAAGACAAAGGCAGCTGGGACTGGAAAGCGGGGCTAGAGACCAGGACCGGGGAGGGACGGGGCTCCTGCTGGGAGGGTGAACCCTGGGGAGGGCCGGTCCAGGAGCCACTGCAACTCCCACATCCCAACAGCTCAAACTCTTCCCCTTCTTCCATTGTCAGCTCTTCAGTAGTTCCGGCCTTCTTGGTGCTTATTCCTCCACTTCTCTTTCTTTATTCGTGACCCCAATGTCTTTTTTAGTCAAAATACAGTTCCTCCTATCTCTCCTCCCCACTCTCCCCACCCCCCGCCCGCTCCCTCTTTTCCCTGATTTCAGGGTTCCTTCCTTCTCTGTGACCCACCTGCCATCTGCATGAACCCCTCCTTCGCTGTGCTCAACACCTCCCCACGCAGTTCCATCCATTTTATCTTCCCGGCTTTTCCCCCCCCTCTAACAATGTCAAGTCCGCGCCTTTGTCTCCCACACACCTGCTCCCTGCACCATCAGGGGATCATGGAGTCAGGTCCTCCTGTAGACTTTCGTGAATGCGGGTGAGTTCTTCCAGCCTCCTCTTCAGCTCCTGGGCCTGCTGCCTCAACTCTTCTGCCGACTGAGACTTTGCGCCCTCGTGTAAGTGCTTTGACTCTATCACCAGGTCCACTACATCCACGAGAAAGCCTACACCTACCGAGGCTGCACCAAGGACCTTGGTTCCTTTGCCCAGGGCTTTTGGCAGCCGGAGGAAGGTTTGACCAAAGGCTGCCCCACTGCCGCTAAAGTCCCAGCCCCCAGCTTTACTGATAGAACTTGATTGCGCTGCATAGGGGACATGAGCTTTCCTCACAATGCTTTGCAGGGATTTGAAGCACCTCCGTGCTAAGGAAGCAATTTCGGGTGTGCTGTAACGTAGAACCTCCTCAACCTCCTTCTCTGTGTCGCTGGCTGTTGACATGAGGCTGCTGGCTAAGGCTTTTGCTGACCCACCCTTTTTGTCTTCCACGATGTTGGCAGTCACACCGGTCACACCAGCTGCTATGCCCAGTCCCAAACCAACCTGTGAAAGCAACAGACTAGCCCCTGCTGTGAATGGTGCCAGACCCAGCCCAGCGATGGTCAGAATGCCAGACGCAGCACCGGTGGAAGAGGCCGCCACCTGGGTGATGGTGCAGTCCCGGTGCATCTTGTCAACCTCATCAGCAAGTGCATTGAGCTTTCCTATGCGGTCCTCAAGGTCCTGTTTGACCTGAGGAAACTCCTTCATAAACCTTTCCCTATTCACCTTCTCTTCCACGGCCACGAATTTTTCCAGCTGGCTCAAGTCTGCATAGAGTGCATCTGCCTTATCTCTGTAATAATGAAGGACAGGGGATTAACCATGGCAGGTTTATGAATTGCTAAAGCTGAGACCCCTGATTGCCTGACCTAGTGCAGGAAGCCTGTCCTCTCTGGTGGGAACATGTGCATTTACTCAGAATCCCTCAGATCACACCACCTTGGCAGCCCCATTCTGAACAGAAGCGGTCACTAAGCCACACTGCCTTCCCTCTGGTCAGCGCTACTCCATGGAGAAGAGAGGAGGGTCCCACAGGGAGGTGAGCAGCCCTTCAGCTCACAGACAGGGTTGGAGGACAGGATCACCCAGGGCCCTCTGCCCCCAGCAGAGAGGGGATCAAATCAGGGAAGGAAAAAACTGTGCCCCCCGCCCCTGCACAGCCCTCCACTTGGCCCCTGGCCTCCTCAGTCCTGTGTCCAGGTGCCTCAGCTGCTTCCCTCTAGTCCAGCCCCACTGCCAAGCCTTCCTACCAGTCCTCCCACCTGGACCACCCTTGCTCCATCCACACCCTGGGCTCTGACCCTGCTCCAGGCCTCTCTGGGCCTTCGGACAGGATGCCTGCACTTCCTTCCTCAGCCTTGAGCCTGCAGTTCCTCCCTAGGCCTTCACCAGAGTCCTCTCAGACGGACTTGCTGTTCCATTGAGGAGGGAGATGACATAAGCCCAGAGCCCAGAGCCCAGAGCCAGGCAGAGATACAGTCAGGATTCAACCCAACACGGTGCAGCCTCACCGCAGCTCTCCGGCTTCCAGGCCAGCAGGACCCTGCAGAGCTTGTGCAATTCTTTCTTAGGGAGAGCAGGCTCTCTAGCCACAATCCCCAAGGACACAAACTGTGCCAGCATTTTCTGGCTTGTCCCACAGGACGTCCTGCGAGGCCCTCACGTCCAACAAGTAGATGCTTGGGCCCTGTCTATTCCCAGCATCTTTTCTAAAGTTCATGTGAATTGCCCACTTACCATGTGTCAGTCATTAGACTAAACAATTAAAGGCATGATCTCATTCTCCTCACAATGGAATAGAACAGATGAATGACAGAGAGTGGTTAAGTAACATGGCCAAGGCCTCATAACCTTCCCTCTGCAGGTCTCATCTCTTCTCAACCTGGGACCCTTCTCTGCAAACGAATGATACGAAGGAAATGTTGCTCATGGTCCGTTCAGAAGGAACTTGTTTAACCCCAAGCACAGGATCCTGCCTGGAGGAGGGTGCCTGCCCAAGGAATCTGGATGCAGGGGAGATGGAGATGACGATACAGGCATCCCCTGGAGGTTACCTGGACAAATTGGCTGCAGCCACAAATCTTTTCCAGGATCCATCACTCAGCAGGCGTTGCAGTTTCTCTTTGTTCCATGGGTCCTTTAAATACTCAATGGCATCAATAAAGTCTTCGCGCTCTAGATGGAAAGGAAAAACAATGAGGTTAGAGGTAATGGGTAGAATGGAAATGGAAATGAGAATCTAATCTAGTAAAATGGTAATATGCAAATTGACCATCGCTTCGTCACAAATATGGCAGCACCTATAGCATCCCAGATCTAGGCCACAGAGGGAGGGAGGGGGTCTGGGCAGGCAGCATGCCTCTATCCCAGTGGAGACAATGCAGGGCTAGGGGCATGTTCCTGGCAGCTCCCTCGGGGGTCAGAGCATACCTCCACCCCAGCGGACACAACCAAGTGGCTCTCTGCATGTGAGCTGCAGAGGAAACACCTTTTCTTACCGCTCATTAGCTAAGCTCTCTGTATGCTGCCACTTGCAGTAATTCTTGATAAATTGAATAATAAGAATCCAAAAAAGTGATCTAGGTTTTTAACCACACTCTTAGAAGACAAAAACTAAGGGAACCAAAGATTGTCTGCGCCACCCCGAGACTCTGCCCCATCCAAGCAGAAGCTCTCCTGGCTGAGACACTGCTGATCCTCACAGCCAATAGGCTTGGAGATCAACACTTCCCAGTGATAGCAACAATAAGCAAGGCTTAACAACAAGACTGCACACACAGCCCACAAAGGGCTACACCAAGACTGTCCACTGGGAAGGCTATGCTACTGGGCTCTACCAGAACACCTAGCACACAAAAATATTCCACCAAATCAGGAAAACAACTAAAATGCAGAAAAGAGGCAGGACACAAAGGAAGGAGATGGAGGAAAAGAAAAGAATGGACATTGAGTTCAAAACTACAGTTATAAGGATTTTCAAGAATATCCTAAAAAAAGCCGATAAAATAAATGAGACCTATGAGGATATGGAAAGGGATCAACTAGAAATAATAAGGGATCGACTAGAAATAAAAAGGGATCAACTATAAATAAAGAAAACATTGTCTGAAATAAAAAATATTACACAGAGGCCTAAAAACATACTGGAAGATCGCAAGAAAGATCATGACAAAGATTTAGAACACAAAGAGCCAGAGGACACTCCTCTACAGAAGCATGAAGATAAGAGAATCCAGAAAGTTGAAGATAGTGTAAGAAACCTCTGGGACAATTTCAAGTGCACCAACATCAGAATTATGGGGATCCCAGAAGAAGAGAGAGAGCAAGATACCGAAAGAATACTGGAATAAATAGTGACAGAAAACTTCTCTCACCTGGGGAAAGAAATAGACTTACAAGTCCAGGAAGCCCACAGAACTCCAAACAAAAGGAATCCAAAGAGGACCACACCAAGACACATCATAATGAAAATGCCAAGAGCAAAAGACAAAGAGAGAATATTAAAAGCAGCAAGAGAAAAGCAGGTAGTTACCTATAAAGGAGCACCTATAGGATTGTCAGATGATTTCTCAACAGAAACCATGCAGGCCAGATGGGAATGGCAAGAAATATTCAAGGTGATGAATAGCAAGAACATACAGCCAAAAATACTCGACCCAGCAAAGCTAGCACGCAGAATCGAAGGCCAGATAAAGAGCTTCACAAATAAATTTTAAAAAGCTAAAGGAGTTCATCACTGCCAAACCAGAATTATATGAATTGCTGAAGGGGGCTATTTTAGGAAGAGGAAGAAGATAAAAATAAAAATTATGAACAACAAATATGTAGCTGTCAACAAATGAAACTAAAAGCCAAGGGAATTAAAAAACCTGATGTGCAATATTAATTGGTGAATATAATAGAATCAGAGGTATGGAAAGGGAGTGGACTGACAGTTCTCAGGGTAAAGGGGAGTGGGGGTGCGGGAAGAGACTGAACAAAAACTGTGCACCTATGGATGAAGACATAGGGGGATGGGGAAAGGACAGAGGGTGGGGTGGGAACCTTGTGGAGGGGAGCAATTGAGGGGGGGGAGAGGAACACATTTGTAATAATCTGAACAATAAAGATTTATTAAAAAATAAATGTTCATCTTCCTGAGCAGCTGTCACCTGAGGAACATTTTTTTTAAAATCTGGGGAATATTTGTTGAGTTATCTGATATTATGGAATGAATTGTCCACCCTCCAATTTATATATTGCTCGTCTGACACCACATGTGACTGTACTTACTTATTTTTAAATATATTTTTACTTCTTTTTAGAGAGAGAGGAAGGGAAAAGTATAGAGATAGAAACATCGAAGGAAACATCAATCAGTTGCTCCTGCTTGTATACTCCTGGAGGTTGGGCTGAAATCCAGGCATGTGCACCAACTGGGAATCCAACCAGTGACCTCTTGGTTCATGAGTCAACGATCAACCATTGAGTCACAATGGCCAGGCCCCATGTGATTGTATATTATAATTAAGGTTAAATGAGGCCATAAGTGTGATACCTAATGCAATATGAATGGTATCCTTATGAGAAGAGGGTGAGACACCATTTCTCTCTATCCCCCACTTATATTTCTCTCTCTCTCTGTCTCTCTAAATCAATAACTTTTGTAAATATTTTAAAAAATGTGTTGACTCTGCCTAAACCGGTTTGGCTCAATGGATAGAGCGGCAGCCTGTGGACTGATAGGTCCCAGGTTCGATTCCGGTCAAGGGCATGTACCTTGGTTGCGGGCACATCCCAGTGGGGGGTGTGCAAGAGACAGCTGATCGATGATTCTCTCTTATCAATGTTTCTAACTCTCTATCCCTCTCTCTTCCTCTCTGCAAAAAATCAATAAAATATATTTCAAAAAATGTGTTGACTCTCAGGGATTTGGAGACTCTGGAAATGCAGATAAGGGACTGTGGACTGGTGTATGTTTTGTGTGTGCAGAAACAGGATGTAAATGTGTTTCCTGTCACATATACACAAGACGTATTATTCTTATTTCACAGACAAAGAAAGTGTAACTCAGACAGCAGAAGAAGGCCCAAGCCAAGAAGCAGAAAGCTCACAGGTGGAATCCAAGGTCACCCATCAGACATTTCCTGACATTTTGTTGAAGCCTCCTTAGGTTTCAAACATTCATGTGATTCGTGCATTCTACCTATAGTGCCCCTTTGCGATTTTTTCAAAATTTGAAAACAATGCTTCATATCACATGCCATTGATGGAGTAAACCTACCAGGCAAAGAGGATGCTTCCTGCTACTCACAGACGCGCCAGGGTGGGGAGTAGAGGTGTCTTCAGGTGGGTGGGGGTTGGGCCCTCAATTCTAATCCTGTGATCAATCAGTACCACCTCTCCCCACTCCAGGCTGGGCTCAGGGGCCACAGCTACCCGGGGCATCTCTAACTCCACCCTCGCCCACTTCTCAAACACAGTGTCATCTTTTTATTCTCAGGAAAACACCAGCTCCAGTCCTCCCTCAGGGACCCCGGAGCCTGCTCAGGAGATGCAGGCTTGTGAACTGTCCACTCCGCCCTTATGCTGCAACAGGAACAAGTTTTATCCCCTCCTGAGAGGGTGATGTGGTTGCCTAGAAAATGCAGTGTTGATTTGGGTGGGTGGGTGGAGGGGTGTTTTTTCCTTTTCTTGCTTCACCCCCTGAGGGAGAAAGTAAGCCTGGGCTTAGATGGAGGAAACCCAGAGCACTCCATCTGTATATTTGTTGGCTAGGTTGTGGGTGGGTGTGGGAAACAACAAAGTGGGCCTCGGGAGGGGTATCTGAGATCAGAAGTTCCTGTCTGACAGTCACACCTAGCACACAGGTGTTTATAATTGGGAGCACAGGTCAGGGACCCAGCACAGCTGTGGGAGGTGGCAGTGCTTTGGAAGGGAAAGTTTCCACCAGGAACTAGCAGGTTCCAGGTACAGGGGACAAGAAATTCCCACCTCCCATGGGCTGTCCTGGCCTCGTTGGAGTCATTGCATGAATTGCAAAGGATGGGAGGTTATGAGCAGCTTGAGGAGAGAGATAGGAAGGAGATCCCCACACACACTTCTGGTTGAGGGGACTTCCCTTGGACCCTCTTGGGGATTTGAGGACACTCGTCAATCCCCTTTGAAGTTCTTGATTCCTGTGTAGCTTAACCCAGTTTGGAGGTGCCCCCTCCCTCAATTCTAGATCATGAGCAGGAACCAGCTAGAGAGGAGGAAGCTGACTACCTGGGCAGTTACGGTCAGCTTCTGAGGTCATGGTGTCGGCAGTGGGATCTCAGAGTTTTCCCTTCGGCTCACCAATCTGTATCCAGCTGGAAGGAGGTTTTGCTTCACCCTTGGGGAAGAGAAAACAAATTGGGGGTTAAAGGTGAGCCAGCAGTGCAACAGGGAGCAGCGAGGGGCTCCGTTTCTGGTGTTTCCTTCAGGGAACCCCTCAAATGCCAAGATGGACTCAATCCACTGTGTTTCTCTGTCTGTCAGCTGCTAGTTAAGAGCAGGTACTCACCTCACTCCAGCCCACTGCAAGCCAAGAGACAGTTCTTTTGTCCTGTGGGGGCACAAGGAGAAGAGCATCAGACAAGGAAACAGACAGCTGAGGAAAATAAAACCAAAGAAGCAATAAAACCAGACACGAAAGATGGGAAGGAGAGATGGGAGGAATGCTTGGAAATGACTTCAGGTTGGGGATATCTGGGTTACTAATCACCACAGCTAATATTGATGGTGTGTCTACTACAGGCTCCTTACGTGTTCCCTCACCAAGTACTCTCACACATTCATTCCATTGGTGGCCGCCATTGTGGCTTCCATTGGAACGTGGAGGAAACCACCACAAAGTCTAGGTTTTCACCTAAATTCGGGTTAGCCCAAGTGTCATAGTAGTGCTAGAGCTAGGACTCCACCCCATGTCTTCCTGATCCCAGTCCCATGTTTGTGAGGACTACGCTCTACTCCCTTTTACATACAAAAACATTTATTGATGTGTCTGTGTTACTTGCAAATGACTCCTCATTCCCAAATGCTGTCTTGCACCCTGTGCCCAGTCTCTGAGTTGATAAATTCCTGGGGCTGTGGCTTCCCAAGCCTGCACCCTTCTTGCTTCTGCAAGATCCTCATGGCCTAAGGGCCTGGGGTCCTGCAGCCCTGGCCCCAGCCCTGCTGTGGTCTGCCTAGCCCTCCTGGCGCTGCCGGGTCCTCTCTGCTGCCCACGCCCACCGCTGGACCTTAGCTTGTTTCCAGTTCTTTAGGAAAATAGTGCAGAGACAATCCTCGGGCATAGAAGCTCATTTGAGGTTGCTTCCCTTAAATATTTCATAAATGGAATGACTGGGACAGAGGGTATTGCCATTTAAAAATTTCTTTATGCCTAGAGGCATACTCAAATAGAAACAAATTGCACCAATTTACATTTATGCTCATAGGACCGTGGTAGGCAAACTGAGGCTCTTGAGCCACATGCTGCTCCTTGGCTCCTTGAGTGTGGCTCTTCCACAAAATACCATGTGCGGGCGCACACGTACAGTGAGATTGGAACTTCGTGGCCCATGCGCAGAAGTCGGTTTTCAGCCTTGGTGAGTCTAATTTGAAGAACTGGTGTTAGCAGAAGTGGGAGTATTGGTCAGTCAAGAGACTGTATGTGGCTCGCAAGCCGCGGTTTGCCGACTACTGTCATAGGATATGATGTGCCCATCTTTTCCATCTTTCAGTTCATAGTACCCTTTAAACACACACACACACACACACACACACACACACACACACACACCTTTGTTTTTGAAATTCTTTTATTATGCTAAAAAAGGCACAACATAAAATTTACCACGCTAACCATTTTAAAGGGTACAGTTCAATATGTAAAATTATATTTGTACAAGTGTGCAACCAATTTCCAAAACACTCTTCAACTTATAAAACAGAAAATTTCTACCCACTAAACAATAACTTACCATCCCCCCACTCCCAGCCCCTGGAAACTGCCATTCTACCTCCATCTCCACATATTTGAGTGCTTCATATAAGTGGAATCACACAATGTTTCTCTTCCTGAGACTGCTTTGTTTCACTTAGCACAGTGTCCTCAAGGGTCATGCATGTTTGAACATGGGCCAGAATGCTCTTCATATATATATATATATATATATATATATATATATATATATTTTATATATATATATAATTGATTTTTTTTTTACAGAGAGGAGGAGAGAGGGATAGAGAATTAGAAACATCGATGAGAGAGAATCATCGATCAACTGCCTCTTGCACATCCCCCACTGGGGATGCACCCGCAACCAAGGTATGTGCCCTTGACCAGAATCGAACCCGGGATCCTACAGTCCGCAGACTGACGCTCTATGCACTGAGCCAAACCGGTTTGGGCTGCCCTTTCTTTTTTAAGGCTGTAATTTTTTTTTAATAAATCTTTATTGCTCAGATTATTACAATTGTTTCTCCTTTTTCTCCCCCATAGCTCCCTTCCACCTGATTCCCACCCCACCCTCTGCCCTTACCCCCTCCCCCCACTATTGTCCTCATCCATAGGTTATACAATTTTAATCTAGTCTCTTTCTGCACCCCACACCCCTTTCACCCTGATAATTATCTATCCACTCCCTTTCTTTGCCCCTAATTCTATTATATTCACCAGTTTATTCTATTCCTCAGATTTTTAATTCACTTGATCTTCTTCCTCTTCTTAAGTAATACCTTTCAGCATTTCATATAATACTGGTTTGGTGGTGATGAACTCCTTTAGCTTTTTCTTATCTGTGAAGCTCTTTATCTGTCCTTCAATTCTGAATGATAACTTTGCTGGATACAGTAATCTTGGTTGTAGGTTCTCGCTATTCATCACTTTGAATATTTCTTGCCACTCCCTTCTGGCCTGCATGGTTTCTGTTGAGAAATCAGCTGATAGTCGTATGGGTGCTCCCTTATAGGTAACCAACTGCTTTTCTCTTGCTGCTTGTAAGATCTTCTTTTTGTCTTTTACCCTTGGCATATTGATGATGATGTGCCTCGGAGTATTTCTTTTTGGATTCCTCTTGTTTGGGGTTCTGTAGGCTTCCTGTACTTGTACGTCTATTTCTTTCACCAGGTGAGGGAAGTTTTCTGATATTATTTCTTCAAATATGTTTTCAGTATTTTGCACTCCCTCTTCTTCTGGCACCCCCATAATTCTGATGTCAACATAATTCTGATGTTGGTGCGCTTGCAGTTGTCCCAGAGGCTCCTTACACTATCTTCAACTTTCTGGATCCTCTTTTCTTCTTCCTTCTCCAAAGGAGTGTCTTTTGGCTCTTTGACCTGATTCTTGTGTTCCTCCATTCTGCTGTTGGATCTCTGCATAATATTTTCCAATTTAGTCAGTTTATGTATACTTTTTAGTTGGGTCTCATGAAGTTTATCGAGCTTTTCTAGGATATTGTTGCATAACCTTAGAACCGTAGTTCTGAACTCTATATCCTCCATCTCTTTTGTTTGAGATCTATTTCCTTGTCTCGGCATTATCACTATTTTTCAGAGTTGGTAGGATGGCTTTGTGTGTTTGGTGTCCTATATGGCCCAGTGGGTCAGCCTCCTCAGTTACCTGAGGTAGACACTCTTGGTGATCCCCTTTGTGGACTGCGTGCACAGCCTTGTTGTAGCTAAGTCTTTAATGTTGTGAATTGACCTTCAGGCCAATTGGATGTGGGTATCAGCTGTGTCTACTCTGGGACAAATTCTGTATTGGAGACAGTCTTATAGGATCAGACTTGAAAAACTGCAGAAGCCTCTGCTCAGCTTGGATGGGGCGGAGTCTCAGGGCTGAACTGACAGTCTTGGCTTCCGCCATGCCCTTGTGCACTCGCCTGAGTTTCCACCTGACCTCTGCCTTCCGAGGCTTCCCTGAGTTTCCGCCTGACCGTCCCAGTTTCCCCAGGCAAGAGCATGGGTGCCCCACGGGCTCGCCCGGACTTGGGCTGGTCTCTGTAGTCTGGAGCTTCTGACTCATTCCGCTACAAAGAGGCCGCCACCTTGTACAGAGAGGCAACGGCAGCCTCCGCAGTCAGACCTGGAGCTTCTGACTCCTTCTGCTCAGGAGAGGCAGCGGTCAGACCTCAGCGCGTTCTCATTCGCTTGAGCGTGACTGTAGACCCAGCCGGCTGCGGCTCGCGGCTCCCGGTCCCCAGTCTCCCAGTCTCTGAGTCTCTGGGTGCCTTTCTCCACCCGTATGAGCTTGGGACCACTGAATTTCAGCCGGGGTTGGGTTCAGAACAGTCGGAAAGGGTTCTGTGCAATCGGGGAATGATTCCCCTCCCGCCAGGCAGGCATTCGGCGGCCGCACTTCCTCTCCGCGCACGCGAGCTTCTTCCTACCTCAGCACTTTTCGGCTCCCAGTCCGATCCGTGAGTCTCTCTCTTTCTTTCTAGTTGTAGCTATTTCACTCCGCCAGCTTTCCTGAGATTTTGGTGAAGTCCTTTTTTATTTTAGTTGTTTTTTTAATTAAATTGTTGATGAGGCGGCAGCTTAGGAGACTGCTAGGCTGCCATCTTGGTTCCGGTCCGTGTAATTATTTTTAAAAGGACTTTTGGGAAAATTTATTTGAGCCAAACTGCACTAGATCTAAAATGCTCTGGAGAATAACAGTTTATCAGCTTCTTCTATGCATTTGAAAGGGAGAAGTGGATCTAAGGAAGGTTACATGAAGTTGGGAGGAAGCAGGTGGGGATTGGATTACAGGACAGTCCACAAGAGTGTGGTCACTTTTAAAAAACAAAACAAAAATGTTTTCATTGACTTATAGAGAAAAAGGGAATGGAAGAGAGAGATGGAAACACTGATGAGAGAGAAGCATCCAGTGGCTGCCCCCTACATGCCCTCTGCTGGGTTTTGAGCCCACAATCTGAGCCTGTGCCCTGAATAGGAATTGAACTGGTGACCTTTTCAGTCATGGGCCAACACTCAACTATGGAGCCACAATGGCAGGCAGGATTGTGCTCTCTGGAGAGTGGTTATTTCAAAGGCGTGTTAACCTAGATGCACAGATACAATAGACAGGGCTTGCTTAAGGAAAACAAACTTTCACTGAAAAGTATAAGCCTGGGATGTGACCACCCGCCATGACCTGCCCAGCTAGGAATTATGATCGCATCCCCCAGTGGGTTACTTGGCATAGAACCCAGTTCTCACCCATGGTACCCCCTTTTGATCACAAGTCAGTCTGAAGGATGTGTGGATGACTAACCTTTTGTTGGACAGAGTGGTCCCACAGCGCTAGGAGGGCTCCTTCCTGGGAAGTGTCAGTGCCCACCTTGTCTTGGCGACCATGGGGATGGGGCCACACTGTAATCAGGGGCTCTGTGTTGAGGCCAAAGGTTCCCAAAGTGATGCAGGCAGGGAAAGGGGAGGCAGTCAGGTCTTATGGCCTTCACTGTGAAAACACACTCTGGCCCTGGCTGAAGCAATCATTGTTTCTCTCTCTGTCTCTGTCTCTGGATCCCAAATCAATAATAATAAAAACACTTTGGGTCATTTTTGTTCTGTGAACTATCATGATGGAAACAGACCTCTCCATGGAGAGGCTTCTCCAGTTCTGTCTGGACTATCTTGCCCAGGAGCCCAGGGAAGAGAGGAAATGTTTTTGTCAGTACTTTCTCCACATCCCTCCATACCCACTTCCTCTACCTGCTCCACATCCCCTCACATCCACCTCCTCCACATCCCCTCACATCCACCTCCTCCACATCCCCTCACATCCACCTCCTCCACATCCCCTCACACCCACCTCCTCCACATCCCCTCACATCCACCTCTTCCACATCCCCTCACATCCACCTCATCCACATCCCCTCACATCCACCTCCTCCATATCCCCTCACATCCACCTCATCCACATCCCCTCACATCCGCCTCCTTCATATCCCCCTCACATCCATCTCCTCCACATCCCCTCACATCCACCTCCTCCACATCCCCTCAAATCCCCCTCCTCCACATCCCCTCACACCCACCTCCTCCACATCCCCTCACATCCACCTCATCCACATCCCCTCACATCCACCTCCTCCACATCCCCTCACACCCACCTCCTCCACATCCCCTCACATCCACCTCCTCCATATCCCCTCACACCCTCCTCCTCCATATACCCCTCACATCCACCTCCTCCACATCCCCTTACATCCACCTTCTCTCTTGATCCATATTCCCTCACATCCACCTCCTCTGCCCCTTCCACATCCCCCCAAACCCAGCTCTTCTAACTCCTCCACACCCCCTCATCCACTTCCTCTACCTCCTCCATTTCCCCCCATCCACCCCCTCTACCTACTCTACATCCATCACATCCTCTCACATCTATCTCTTCTGCCTCCTCCACAACCTCTGACATCCCCCTCACAAACCCTTTGTTTCAGGGTCACTGACTCTTGCTGCAGGGAGTCCAGGTCTGAGCTAAGCAGGAGGAACAATGTGAATCCACCTGAGGAGTGAACCCCTTCCTCTCCACCATTTAGGGGTACTGGGGTAGGGAGGAACCTCGGACAAAACTGTGTTCCAATCCAGGCTCTGTCACTGCTTACAAGCTCCTTTGGGCCCATTACCGACCTCTCCCCGCCCTCCCTATCCAGCATTTGGATCCATCACCTACACCAGTGTTTCCCAAATATTTGACATATGTGTACCCCTTATATAATTTTCATAACACTGAGTACCCCTCGTCAGAAAAAAGTTTAAAAAAATGGATGTATTAAGCACAGCTAAGAACAATGCAGTGGATATAGCCACCAAACTCCGGTGCAAGGAGTACCCCCACCAAACTCTTCCCATACCCCTGGAAGTACGCGTACCACACTTTGGGAAACACTGACCTACACAATACTGACAATATCCGTGACTTAGAAAGTGTGAGGAGGAGAAGATGGGGAGGCGCTCCTACCCTCCCAACTTACCAAGAATCTCCCTCTGCCTGTAGCTGTGTGGAACCCCTCTGCTGCTGTGTCTGCACAGAACCAGACACCCTCCCCCTCACCCGGGGCCAAGGTTCCAGGAAATCAAAAATGAAAGTAAATTCCAATATCTGAGAAGCTCAGGATCAACCACAGGCCAGCCCCACCCTGCCTGCTGATGCCTTAGAGCAGGGGTTCTCAACTTGAGGGTCATGACACCTTTGGGGGTCCAATGACTCTTTCACAGGGAAGGCTCTTACTCACTTACGGAGCCCCAAAATATGGCTTTCCCCCATACCTTCACTTCCACCTCCTCTACTCCCTCCATATCCTGCAATGTCCAAATTCTCTGCCTCCTCCTCATCCCCCACATCTACCTCCTCTACATCCCCTCACATCCGCCTCTTCTGCCTACTCCACAACCTAAGACATCCTCCTCACAACCTCTTTCTTTTGGGGTCACTGAGTCCTGTCTCAGGGAGTCCAGGTCTCAGCTAAGCTGGAGGAAGGATGTGAACCCACCTGAGCAGTGTCACCCTTCCTCTCCAGAGTTTAGGGGCACTGGGGTAGTGAGGAACCTCAGACAAAACTGGGTTTCCAATCTGGGCTCTGTCACTGCTTACATGTGCCTTTGGGCCCAATACCACCTCCTCTCTGCCCCCGTCCCCAGCCCCCCCCCCCTTTAATTCCCTCACCTTCACAACAGTGACAATATCCCTGTCTTAGAAAGTGTGAGGATGAGAAGATGGGGAGGCGCTCCTACCCTCCCAACTTACCAAGAATCTCTCACTGGCTGTAGCTGTGTGGAACCCCTCTGCTGTTGTGTCTGCACAAAAACAGCCACCCCCGGGGCCAAGGCTCCAGGATATAAAAAATGAAAGTAAATTCCATTATCTGAGAAGCTCAGGGTCAACCACATTGCCCAATGTGCACCCACTGCCACAGGCCAGCCCCGCCCTGCCTGCTGATGCCTTAGAGCAGGGGTTCTCAACTTGAGGGTCATTGACACCTTTGGGGGCCCAATGACCCTTTCACAGGGGTGGCCTCAGACCATCAGAAAACACAGATATTTACATTATGATTCATAACAGTAGGAAAATTACTGTTATGAAGTAGCAATGAAAAGAATTTCATGGTTGGGGGTCACCACAACATGAGGAACTATATTAAAGGGTTGCGGCATTAGGAAGGTTGAGAACCTCTGCCTTAGAGCAGCCCCAGCTCTGGCCTCCCAGGTCCTTCTCTGCTCAGCCCATCCTGCCTCCCTCAGGTTTCCAGAAGGAAGGCCTGCCCCAGAAACACAGAGGGATCCTGGGCTAATTTCTTCCTCCACCCCATAGGCTCACTGCCTCCTTGCATTGCCTTGGTCCCTGCTCCTATTGTAGGCGCCACCCGGGCAGTTTCCAGACATTTGCTTTTGTAGGTCCTTCTGCCAGGAGCACCTGCTTCTCACACCTGGAACAATGTGCTCATCCTTCAAAGCCCAACTCTGGGATCACCTTGTCTGAGAAGCCCTCCACATCTCCCCCTCCCAGAGTCCACTGTGCCCTGCAGGCTCTGCTTCCCTGGCCATTGGGCAGGCCAAGGGCCACCTAGTCCATGTCTCCCCTGACCCTTTAGAGTAGGCCTCTCTGAACCTCTCCCTGGTGGAAGGGTGAGTACCTCAAATTTCAGCCACCTCTCCCAGGAGTCTGTCCCAGGTCTTGATGCCATCTGTGAGACCACAAGTTTGAGGGCATTGGCAGAGAGAAGTGCTGTTGCTTCTCAGGTCCCTTTCCTCTTGACAGCAGATCTCTCTATAGGAAGCCCAGTGTCGCGGTCACACAGAAAAGTCTGAAAACGGAAGGGACGCAGGGTGAGTGTGTGCCAGGCTCCGTGTGGGCTCCTCCCAGGCCTTTCCTACTTTATCCTCACACTGGCTCTAGGCACCACCACCTGGATTTCACAGATCAAGAAACAGGAAGGAGACATATAGATCAATGGAATAGAATAGAGAATCCAGATATCAACCCAAATCACTATGCTCAATTAATATTTGACAAAGGAGGCAGAATATACAATGGAGTCAAGACAGTCTCTTCAATAAATGGTGTTGGGAAATTGGACAGATACATGCAAAAGAATGAAACTAGATCACCAACTTACACCATACACAAAAATAAACTCAAAATGGATGCAGGACTTAAACATAAGACGGGAAACCATAAAAATACTAGAGGCATCCACAGGCATCAAAATCTCAGACATATGCCAAAAGAACTTCTTCACTGATACTGCCTCTAGGGCAATGGAAGCTAAAGAAAAAGTAAACAAATGGGAGTACATCAAAATAAAAAGCTTTTTACAGCAAAAGAAACCATCAACAAAACAACAAGAAAGCCCACTGTATGGGAGAACATATTTGCAAATGTTATCGCTGATAAGGTTTAATCTACAACATCTACAGACAGCTTATACAACTTAATAAAAGGAAGATAAATGAGCCAATTAAATAATGGGCAATAGACCTAAATAGAATCTTTGGAATAGAAGACAGAAGGAAGGTCAAGGGGCACATGAAAACGTGCTCAAAGTCACTAATTATCCGAGAGATGCAAATCAAAACAACAATGCGGTACCATCTCACACCTGTCAAAATGGCCAACATCAACAAATCAACAAACAACAAGTGTTGGCGATGTTGTGGAGAAAAAGGAACCCTCGTGCACTGCTGGTGGGAATGCAGATTGGTGCAACCACTGTGGAGAACAGTATGGAGCTTCCTCAAAAAACTGAAAATGGAACTCCCATTTGACCCAGTAATCCCACTCCTAGGAATATATCCCAAGAAACTAGAAACACCAATCAGAAAGGATATATGCACCCCTATGTTCATAGCAGCACAATTTACAATAGCTAGGACTTGGAAACAGCCTAGATGTCCATCAACAGATAAATGGATCAAAAAACTATGGTACATCTACACAATGGAATACAATGCTGCCATAAAAAAGAAGGAATTCTTATCATTTGCAGCAACCTGGTTGGAATTGGAGAACATCATGCTGAGTGAAATAAGCCAGTCATTGAAAGGGAAACACCACATGACCTCACTCATTTATGGATAATAAAGAACATTATAAACTGATGAACCAAAAGATAGATGTAGAGACAGTAAATCAACAAGAAGACAGTCAAAATACAGCGAGGAGGGGTAGGGAGATATGGGGGAGATAAGAGATCAACCGAAGGACTTTTATGCATGCATATAAGTATAACAAATGGACACAAAACTCTGGGGAGAGAGGGCATATATGGGAGGGGGGGGGCAATGGTAAGATATGTACACATATAATAATTTATTTTTAAAATTTAAAAAAAGAAAAACACACACACAAAAACAAGAATGGTAGAATATTGATAACTGTGGAAACTAGGTGATGAATAGGTAGGTTTGTTACTCTTTTACCTCTAATTTTGTTTATACTTATAAATGTACCTAAGAACTCTAAAAAAATAAACACGTTAACAAATATTAAGAAGAAGAAGAAGAAGAAGAAGAAGAAGAAGAAGAAGAGGAAGAAGAAAGAAGCAGGAGGGAAATGGCTCCACTGGAAGTGGTGCAGCTATGGGCTTTTCCTCTCTACCCCCCTCCTAAATCCCGTACCCCCTTACTCCCCCAGGCGAGGCTGGGCATGGACTGTGGAGGCCAACATGGCCCTTCATGAGGTTTGCTCATCCCAACAAATGTTCATGGGAGCCACGGCCCCTCCCCCACTTTTCGGGGGCAGCGGGGGAGGGGGGGGCGGCAGAGTGATGATGGTATTGCATGAGGACCACACACCAGGGCTTCACACACTCCCCAGCAAAGGCCTGGCTTCAGAGAAGAGGAAGCCAAGGTGAGGGAGAGGCGGGCCTTGCCCCAGGCAACTCAGGGGAGGGGCCAGGACTCAGAGCCAGTGTCACAGTTGGCCTCAGGCACTCTTAATAGGTATTTTTTGTCTTGTTTTTCCTGGACCCTGCCTTCTCCTGGTTCTTCTCCCTTTCACTAGCCTGGCTGCCTCTGGACACCCCCACACCCTGCAAGGCCCAGAGTCAAGCCAGACCCACAGGGGCGGAGTCCCCTTGTCCGTTGGTCCTCTGATAAGAACGCAAAGAGGACCCCAGACGGACATCCGTGTCCTCAGTGAACAAGGTCTCCTGGCAAAACAACTGGAAAGAGGGAAAGGGGGGGGGGGGCGCGCTCCAAAGCCACATGAGGTGAGATGGGTGCCTCTTGGCATGAGCTGAGATCACCCCACTTAGTGACCCTAACGACCCAGGGACTATTCTGTGGGGCTCAGCCGGACCCCCGACATCACAAGAAAGGTCACCTGGGATGACGATGGCTCAGACATGGGGTCTTGGACAAATTCTTGGTCAATAAGTCATCTCAGCCCACTGTGAGGAAAATCCCCACTCAGGGGGAAAGGAGCCCCGAAGTCACAGGGACTGGGGTCTGGCATGTGCCACCAGCTGTGCCTGGTGGAGGCTGGAGGAGTCACAGCTGGAGGCACTCAGCCAGCACCCGCACCCCAGCCCGGCCCAGTCTCTCCAGCACGTGGGGAGGGGAGCTTGGCTCAGACACGCTGGACTCTTGACCAAGAGTTTTGTGTCCAGAGCCTGCCTCCCTGTCCTCCTCCTGTTCATGGGGCAGTAGATGGGCAGAGAGCACCTAACCCAGGGGCTGGGGCTGTCATCAGAGTGGCTTTCCTAGGCACCTTGGGCTGCAGAGCGCAGGGCACTGCTCTCCATGCCAACAGCACCTGCCCACCTCATAGGAGGTGGCCACTGGCCACAGTCCTCGTTGCCAGATTGCCAGCATCATCCATATTATCCCAAAGCTGGGTCCTCGTTCTCTGTGCCCCACAGGCCCCGGAGTGGCTCTGCTCCATGTGTGTGGCCAGGTGAGAGGAGCAAGACACACATGAAGATCCCTCGTCGATGGCAGAGGCCTTGAGAATGAGGACCAGGCGTTGCTCATTTTCTCCTCCCCAGGGGCAGACAAGACCTGGACACTCAGCACTAGTGAATAGAGCCTCAGCCTGGGGACTGAAGGGTCCCAGGTTTGATTCCAGTCAAGTGCACAAGCCCGGGGTGGGAGCGCCCAGTAGGGGGCGTGCAGTAGGCAGCTGATCAATGATTTTCTCTCATTAATGATGTTTCTATCTCTCTCTCCCTCTTCCTTCCCCTCTGAAATCAATAAGAATATATATTTACTAGTGGCACAGTGCATGATATTCGTGCACGGGGGCAGGTGTTCCTAAGCTTGGCCTGCAACCTCTCCAATCTGGGACCCCTAGAAGGATGTCCTACTGCCAGTTTACAGGGATCAGGCCTAAACCGGCAGTCAGACATCCCTCTCACAATGCAGGACTGCTGGCTCCAGCGGCTCACCTGCCTGCCTGATTGCCCTAATCACTCTGCCTTCCAGCATCTTCTCCTACAACTGCTCTTCGTGCCTGCCTGCTCATCCCAACAGTCCCCGCCCCCCTCCCCCTTGCTGGTCTGCCCCTTTCTCACAGGAGTCCTGGCAGGGAAGCTGAGTGGCAATACCAGTTCCACCAGGGTCCTTTCAGAGTGGCCCTCCCTCCCAGCCAGAACCCTGCAGGCTCAGGTCCTCTGCCCCAAATACTCTCACCCCCACTTTCCTCCCCAACCTTTCAACACTTGGTGCCCCCTCTTCAGGGAAGCCTTCCTTGACTCCTCACACTAAGTCAAGCCCGCTGATATAAGAGTTCTCTCCTTAATGTTGGTCTGGCAGGAAGTGATGGAGGATCCAGCAGAATTGGTACCTACTGGTCAAAGCATTTCCAAAGAGCAAACCAATTCTTCATGGGCCTTGTGAGAACTGGTCCCTCCCCCGACAGGCTGCTCACACATCCTTGTGCTCCTCAGAGGGCCTATCAGACACGGGGGTCCTAGTGAGGAAGCCTCGGTGTGTTTCCAGCTCCCACCACTAAGATCTGGGAGGTCCTCACCTGAGTGGCCTGGAAAGGAACCTTCTCCTTGGTTCTGTTTACCTTGGTTGACTCACCTTGCTCATATCACAGAGAGCGGGGGTTTCCTTGTCTGTGTGGGTCTGCTCCTCACTGTGGGCCTCGGAAGGAAAAGCCCACGAGTGCCCTCCAGGAGGCAGTGTCCCTCAGTCCAGCTGCGAGGTACCATTCCCAAGTCCACCCTCAGTGTGCCTTGTCTCCGCTCTGCCCTAGGGGACACCAGGCTCCAACAGGTTACTTGTGGCTGGGTGGAGGCCTCGGGCTTTTGTGCAGAGTAATGGGAGGCAGGTGCTTGATAAGATTTGTATTCCTAAGGGTTGTTCTGGCTCAGTGTGAAGAAGGGGCCGGGGCAAGGGCAGTAACACAAGGGTAAACACAGGATGACCATCCGGAATCTCTTGCAGGAGGGAAAATGTGAGGGTAGCTTGGAGAAATGTTTGCTGTCTCCCTGTCTACTTATAGATAACCCTCCCTCATCCCTGCAAAGAAACCCTTCTGATCTTTTCTTTTTTAATTTTATTGCTTTTTTACAGAGAGGAAGGGAGAGATAGAGTGTTTAGAAACATCTATCAGCTGCCTCCAGCACAGCCCCTACTGGGGATGTGCTCATAACCCAGGTAAATCCCCTTGACTGGAATTGAACCTGGGACCCTTTAGTCTACAGGCAGAAGCTCAATCCACAGAACCAAAGCAGTCAGGGCAAGCCCTTCTGATGTTAATCAACCTCATGTCCTACAGTTGATCCTGGGCCTCAGCTGCTGGGTGAGGAAACCAGCTGTGTTCAGCTAAGGCACCTGTGCAGAAGCTTCCCCAGGCTGTCCCAGCGGAGCTCCCGGGCCACGAGGTCTCAGGGACTTGACTGGACGGGAGAGTGGGAGCCCAGCGAGCGAGCAGGAGCAATGGAAGATTTGCTCCCCGAGTTCCTGGAGGGCAGGCTCATGGGGAAGGGAAGCCAGGCCCCCGGAGCCCAGAGGAGCCCACCAAGCCCCACCACAAAGGCTCAGTCCATCTTACTGGACCGAGGTCTGCAGAAGACAAGGTGGGGAGAAACAGGGGGCCTAGAATATCATCGTGTCCACACCACCTCCCCCACTGATGGGGAGGCTGTGTCTCAGGGCTGACTGGTAGATCTCCTTGACCTGCTGTGAGTATCTGTTTTCATCTCTCTCTCTCTCTCTCTCTCTCTCTCTCTCTCTCTCTCTCTGTGTGTGTGTGTTTTGGGGTTTTTTTTTCTTTCCAAAGCAACCATTGTTCTAAGAGTATTTGCAGTTTTATTATAATTTCTTTGGTCTCTCAGAGCATCCTGTGCACCTTACATGCACCAGCAACTTGCCAAATGTTCCACCCACTCCGCTGTCATCACCACCCCCATCACGGCCCCATCATCATCATCATCATCATCATCATCAAGTCACTGCCTATAGTGCATAACATTGTAATAACTATGAATAATGCAATATGTCTGCTAGACTTAGCGGGTGATCACTTTATAATCAGTTTATTGTACACCCAAACTAATACAATATTCTGTGTCAATTATAATTGAAAAATTAAAAAAGAAAAACATTTTTCATGCCTACCTAAGGTGAGCTGCTGGAAGACAAAGGCAGCTGGGACTGGAAAGCGGGGCTAGAGACCAGGACCGGGGAGGGACGGGGCTCCTGCTGGGAGGGTGAACCCTGGGGAGGGCCAGTCCAGGAGCCACTGTAACTCCCACATCCCAACAGCTCAAACTCTTCCCCTTCTTCCATTGTCAGCTCTTCAGTAGTTCCGGCCTTCTTGGTGCTTTATTCCTCCACTTCTCTTTCTTTATTCGTGACCCCAATGTCTTTTTTAGTCAAAATACAGTTCCTCCTATCTCTCCTCCCCACTCTCCCCACCCCCCGCCCGCTCCCTCTTTTCCCTGATTTCAGGGTTCCTTCCTTCTCTGTGACCCACCTGCCATCTGCATGAACCCCTCCTTCGCTGTGCTCAACACCTTCCCACGCAGTTCCATCCATTTTATCTTCCCGGCTTTTCCCCCTCTAACAATGTCAAGTCCGCGCCTTTGTCTCCCACACACCTGCTCCCTGCACCATCAGGGGATCATGGAGTCAGGTCCTCCTGTAGACTTTCGTGAATGCGGGTGAGTTCTTCCAGCCTCCTCTTCAGCTCCTGGGCCTGCTGCCTCAACTCTTCTGCCGACTGAGACTTTGCGCCCTCGAGTAAGTGCTTTGACTCTATCACCAGGTCCACTACATCCACGAGAAAGCCTACACCTACCGAGGCTGCACCAAGGACCTTGGTTCCTTTGCCCAGGGCTTTTGGCAGCCGGAGGAAGGTTTGACCAAAGGCTGCCCCACTGCCGCTAAAGTCCCAGCCCCCAGCTTTAATGATAGAACTTGATTGCGCTGCATAGGGGACATGAGCTTTCCTCACAATGCTTTGCAGGGATTTGAAGCACCTCCGTGCTAAGGAAGCAATTTCGGGTGTGCTGTAACGTAGAACCTCCTCAACCTCCTTCTCTGTGTCGCTGGCTGTTGACATGAGGCTGCTGGCTTCGGCTTTTGCTGACCCACCCTTTTTGTCTTCCACGATGTTGGCAGTCACACCGGTCACACCAGCTGCTATGCCCAGTCCCAAACCAACCTGTGAAAGCAACAGACTAGCCCCTGCTGTGAATGGTGCCAGACCCAGCCCAGCGATGGTCAGAATGCCAGACGCAGCGCCGGTGGAAGAGGCCGCCACCTGGGTGATGGTGCAGTCCCTGTGCATCTTGTCAACCTCATCAGCAAGTGCGTTGAGCTTTCCTATGCGGTCCTCAAGGTCCTGTTTGACCTGAGGAAACTCCTTCATAAACCTTTCCCTATTCACCTTCTCTTCCACGGCCACGAATTTTTCCAGCTGGCTCAAGTCTGCATAGAGTGCATCTGCCTTATCTCTGTAATAATGAAGGACAGGGGATTAACCATGGCAGGTTTATGAATTCCTAAAGCTGAGACCCCTGATTGCCTGACCTAGTGCAGGAAGCCTGTCCTCTCTGGTGGGAACATGTGCATTTACTCAGAATCCCTCAGATCACACCACCTTGGCAGCCCCATTCTGAACAGAAGCGGTCACTAAGCCACACTGCCTTCCCTCTGGTCAGCGCTACTCCATGGAGAAGAGAGGAGGGTCCCACAGGGAGGTGAGCAGCCCTTCAGCTCACAGACAGGGTTGGAGGACAGGATCACCCAGGGCCCTCTGCCCCCAGCAGAGAGGGGATCAAATCAGGGAAGGAAAAAACTGTGCCCCCCGCCCCTGCACAGCCCTCCACTTGGCCCCTGGCCTCCTCAGTCCTGTGTCCAGGTGCCTCAGCTGCTTCCCTCTAGTCCAGCCCCACTGCCAAGCCTTCCTACCAGTCCTCCCACCTGGACCACCCTTGCTCCATCCACACCCTGGGCTCTGACCCTGCTCCAGGCCTCTCTGGGCCTTCGGACAGGATGCCTGCACTTCCTTCCTCAGCCTTGAGTGTGCAGTTCCTCCCTAGGCCTTCACCAGAGTCCTCTCAGACGGACTTGCTGTTCCATTGAGGAGGGAGATGACATAAGCCCAGAGCCCAGAGCCCAGAGCCAGGCAGAGATACAGTCAGGATTCAACCCAACACGGTGCAGCCTCACCGCAGCTCTCCGCCTTCCAGGCCAGCAGGACCCTGCAGAGCTTGTGCAATTCTTTCTTAGGGAGAGCAGGCTCTCTAGCCACAATCCCCCAAGGACACAAACTGTGCCAGCATTTTCTGGCTTGTCCCACAGGACGTCCTGCGAGGCCCTCACGTCCAACAAGTAGATGCTTGGGCCCTGTCTATTCCCAGCATCTTTTCTAAAGTTCATGTGAATTGCCCACTTACCATGTGTCAGTCATTAGACTAAACAATTAAAGGCATGATCTCATTCTCCTCACAATGGAATAGAACAGATGAATGACAGAGAGTGGTTAAGTAACATGGCCAAGGCCTCATAACCTTCCCTCTGCAGGTCTCATCTCTTCTCAACCTGGGACCCTTCTCTGCAAACGAATGATACGAAGGAAATGTTGCTCATGGTCCGTTCAGAAGGAACTTGTTTAACCCCAAGCACAGGATCCTGCCTGGAGGAGGGTGCCTGCCCAAGGAATCTGGATGCAGGGGAGATGGAGATGACGATACAGGCATCCCCTGGAGGTTACCTGGACAAATTGGCTGCAGCCACAAATCTTTTCCAGGATCCATCACTCAGCAGGCGTTGCAGTTTCTCTTTGTTCCATGGGTCCTTTAAATACTCAATGGCATCAATAAAGTCTTCGCGCTCTAGATGGAAAGGAAAAACAATGAGGTTAGAGGTAATGGGTAGAATGGAAATGGAAATGAGAATCTAATCTAGTAAAATGGTAATATGCAAATTGACCATCGCTTCGTCACAAATATGGCAGCACCTATAGCATCCCAGATCTAGGCCACAGAGGGAGGGAGGGGGTCTGGGCAGGCAGCATGCCTCTATCCCAGTGGAGACAATGCAGGGCTAGGGGCATGTTCCTGGCAGCTCCCTCGGGGGTCAGAGCATACCTCCACCCCAGCGGACACAACCAAGTGGCTCTCTGCATGTGAGCTGCAGAGGAAACACCTTTTCTTACCGCTCATTAGCTAAGCTCTCTGTATGCTGCCACTTGCAGTAATTCTTGATAAATTGAATAATAAGAATCCAAAAAAGTGATCTAGGTTTTTAACCACACTCTTAGAAGACAAAAACTAAGGGAACCAAAGATTGTCTGTGCCACCCCGAGACTCTGCCCCATCCAAGCAGAGTATAGAAGCTCTCCTGGCTGAGACACTGCTGATCCTCACAGCCAATTGGCTTGGAGATCAACACTTCCCAGTGATAGCAACAATAAGCAAGGCTTAACAACAAGACTGCACACACAGCCCACAAAGGGCTACACCAAGACTGTCCACTGGGAAGGCTATGCTACTGGGCTCTACCAGAACACCTAGCACACAAAAATATTCCACCAAATCAGGAAAACAACTAAAATGCAGAAAAGAGGCAGGACACAAAGGAAGGAGATGGAGGAAAAGAAAAGAATGGACATTGAGTTCAAAACTACAGTTATAAGGATTTTCAAGAATATCCTAAAAAAAGCCGATAAAATAAATGAGACCTATGAGGATATGGAAAGGGATCAACTAGAAATAATAAGGGATCGACTAGAAATAAAAAGGGATCAACTATAAATAAAGAAAACATTGTCTGAAATAAAAAATATTACACAGAGGCCTAAAAACATACTGGAAGATCGCAAGAAAGATCATGACAAAGATTTAGAACACAAAGAGCCAGAGGACACTCCTCTACAGAAGCATGAAGATAAGAGAATCCAGAAAGTTGAAGATAGTGTAAGAAACCTCTGGGACAATTTCAAGTGCACCAACATCAGAATTATGGGGATCCCAGAAGAAGAGAGAGAGCAAGATACCGAAAGAATACTGGAATAAATAGTGACAGAAAACTTCTCTCACCTGGGGAAAGAAATAGACTTACAAGTCCAGGAAGCCCACAGAACTCCAAACAAAAGGAATCCAAAGAGGACCACACCAAGACACATCATAATGAAAATGCCAAGAGCAAAAGACAAAGAGAGAATATTAAAAGCAGCAAGAGAAAAGCAGGTAGTTACCTATAAAGGAGCACCTATAGGATTGTCAGATGATTTCTCAACAGAAACCATGCAGGCCAGATGGGAATGGCAAGAAATATTCAAGGTGATGAATAGCAAGAACATACAGCCAAAAATACTCGACCCAGCAAAGCTAGCACGCAGAATCGAAGGCCAGATAAAGAGCTTCACAAATAAATTTTAAAAAGCTAAAGGAGTTCATCACTGCCAAACCAGAATTATATGAATTGCTGAAGGGGGCTATTTTAGGAAGAGGAAGAAGATAAAAATAAAAATTATGAACAACAAATATGTAGCTGTCAACAAATGAAACTAAAAGCCAAGGGAATTAAAAAACCTGATGTGCAATATTAATTGGTGAATATAATAGAATCAGAGGTATGGAAAGGGAGTGGACTGACAGTTCTCAGGGTAAAGGGGAGTGGGGGTGCGGGAAGAGACTGAACAAAAACTGTGCACCTATGGATGAAGACATAGGGGGATGGGGAAAGGACAGAGGGTGGGGTGGGAACCTTGTGGAGGGGAGCAATTGAGGGGGGGGAGAGGAACACATTTGTAATAATCTGAACAATAAAGATTTATTAAAAAATAAATGTTCATCTTCCTGAGCAGCTGTCACCTGAGGAACATTTTTTTTAAAATCTGGGGAATATTTGTTGAGTTATCTGGTATTATGGAATGAATTGTCCACCCTCCAATTTATATATTGCCCGTCTGACACCACATGTACTTACTCACTTATTTTTAAATATATTTTTACTGCTTTTTAGAGAGAGAGGAAGGGAAAAGTATAGAGATAGAAACATCGAAGGAAACATCAATCAGTTGCTCCTGCTTGTATACTCCTGGAGGTTGGGCTGCAATCCAGGTATGTGCACCAACTGGGAATCCAACCAGTGACCTCTTGGTTCATGAGTCAATGATCAACCATTGAGTCACAATGGCCAGGCCCCATGTGATTGTATATTATAATTAAGGTTAAATGAAGCCATAAGTGTGATACCTAATGCAATATGAATGGTATCCTTATGAAAAGAGGGTGAGACACCATTTCTCTCTATCCCCCTCGTATATTTCTCTCTCTCTCTGTCTCTCTAAATCAATAACTTTTGTAAATATTTTAAAAAATGTGTTGACTCTGCCTAAACCGGTTTGGCTCAATGAATAGAGCCGTAGCCTGTGGACTGAAAGGTCTCAGGTTCGATTCCGGTCAAGGGCATGTACCTTGGTTGCGGGCACATCCCAGTGGGGGGTGTGCAAGAGACAGCCAATCGATGATTCTCTCTTATCGATGTTTCTAACTCTCTATCCCTCTCTCTTCCTCTCTGTAAAAAATCAATAAAACACATTTTAAAAAATGTGTTGACTCCGAGTGATTTGGAGACTCTGGAAATGCAGATAAGGGACTGTGGACTGGTGTATGTTTTGTGTGTGCAGAAACAGGATGTAAATGTGTTTCCTGTCACATATACACAAGACATATTATTATTCTTATTTCACAGACAAATAAAGTGAAACTCAGACAGCAGAAGAAGGCCCAAGCCAAGAAGCAGAAAGCTCACAGGTGGAATCCAAGGTCACCCATCAGCCATTTCCTGATATTTGGTTGAAGCCTCCTAAGGTTTCAAAAATTCATGTGATAGAGACCGAAGCAAGATGGCGGCCTAGGAAGTCTCCTGGGCCGCCATCTCCTCAACAATTTGGAAAAAAAACGACAGATAAAACCAAAAGGGATCGCACCAGACCCACAGGAAAGCTGGCGAAATGGGAAAGCTACAACTAGACACAAAGCAGGATGCTGCTGCTGCCATGTGGAGTTTAAAACTACAGAGAAACTGAACCTGCCGGAGCCGCTGCCACCGGGAATGAGGGAAGCCAGACCTCGCTCTGCCCCGGGGCCCAGGGAGTGGGCCAGCCCTGCCGGCCGCCACGGGAGCTGATGTGGGCCTACGCCGCCGCACCTTCGGCTCCTGCCTGGACGAGAAGCCCGTGAGCGCGACCTCCCAGCCCGCCCGCAGTGCTGGAGAGGAGCGGGCGCAGCATCTCCCCTCCCGCAACCAGCTAGGCCCAGAAATGGGAAGGCTACAACTAGACACCAAGCAGGGCGCCGCGGCTGCCATGTGGAGTTTAAAACTACGGCGAAACAGGACCTACCGGAGATGCTGCCGCCGGGAATGAGGGAAGCCAGACCTCGCTCTGCCCTGGGGCCCAAGGACTGGGCCAGCCCGCTGGCCATGGGAACCAGGGAGCTGTTATGGAACCTTCGGCGCCTGCCCACAACCATCCCGAGGAGCTGTCCCGGCGTCTCCCGGCCTGCGGCCAGCTGGGCCCAGTCTCCACACAGACTTTATTGGTGGGGAGCTGGCGAAGCGCATTCCCTTTGCGCCCCGGCGAGGCTTTCCGCTGCCACCGCCAGCAGCTGGCTCCAAAGCTTACGCCACTACCGCCATGTGGATTTTAATACTACAGGGGAAATTGAGACACCGTCGCTGCCGCACCCACTGCCACCCCCGCGAATGGGAATCCACCGAAATCAGAGCTCACTACGCCCCTGGCTCAGAGAGAGTGTGGCTTCAGAAATTAGCCTCTGCCTCCACAGCAGCTCCGCTTCCATAACAAAGGAGACACCATTGAGGGGGAATTCTCTGCCCGCAGCCATCTCAGCCTGCCCACAACCTTGCCAGCACACCCGCCATGCGGGTGGGGAGCATGCACGGCACCTTCCGTTAGCGGCCCCGGCGAGTCCTCCCTCAGCCGCCACATGGCCGGGCTGAAGCTCCCACCACTGCCGCCATGTGAACTTTAAAAATACAGTGGAAATTGAACCACAGGAGCAACCGTCACTGCCGCACCAGCCACCGCCACCCCCCACCACCACTGCAAATAAAGGAAATCCACCGAGAACAGAGCTCACTACGCCCTGGGCTCAGAGAGTGGGCGGCCTCAGAACTTAGCCTCCGAGTCCGCAGCTGCTCCGCTTCCGCAACAAACGAGACACCTTTGAGGGCGGTCTACCTGCCTGCAGCCATCTCAGTCCGCCTGCAACCGTCCCAGCCTGCCTGCCGTGCTAGCAAGGAGCAAGCGAGGCACCCCCAATACGAGACCCCAACACCCGAGAGGGGTCGTGTGCCCTGGGTGAGCCATATGTCCAGGGGGCCGTGTGACCCGGGTGAGCCGTGTGTCCCAGGGGGCCATGTGCCCCGGGTGAGCCGTGTGTCCCAGGGGGCCGAGTGCCCCGGGTGAGCCGTGTGTCCCAGGGGGCCATGTGCCCCGGGTGAGCCGTGTGTCCCAGGGGGCCGTGTGCCCCGGGTGAGCCGTGTGTCCCAGGGGGCCCTGTGCCCCGGGTGAGCCGTGTGTCCCAGGGGGCCCTGTGCCCCGGGTGAGCCGTGTGTCCCTAGGGAAGCAGTGGGACCCAGGGGGAGGGGCGGTGAGAACCAGAGGAGGAGCGGACTCTATTCGGGTGGTCCTGAGATAGCCACCATAAAACAAGCAGACTGCCAAACGAGGAGCGGATTCTATTCAAGAGATCCTGAGATAGTCACCATAAAACAAGCAAATTGTCAAATGACAGCAGGGAGGGGAAGGAGACCTGGGGGGAGATAATAGAACAACCTAAGGACTGGTATGCATGAATACAACCAACGAACACAGAACTCTGGGGAGGGAGGGCATGAATGGGAGGTGGGGGGCGGGGGGCAATGGTAAGATATGTACACATATAATACCTTAATAAAATTAAAAAAAAATTCATGTGATTCTTGCATTCTACCCTATAGTGCCCCTTTGCGAGTTTTTCAAAATTTGAAAATAATGCTTCAGATCACATGCTATTGATGGAGTAAACCTACCAGGCAAAGAGGATGCTTCCTGCTACTCACAGACGCGCCAGGATGGGGAGTAGAGGTGTCTTCAGGTGGGTGGGGGTTGGGCCCTCAGTTCTAATCCTGTGATCAATCAGTACCACCTCTCCCCATTCCAGGCTGGGCTCAGGGGCCACAGCTACCCAGGGCATCTCTAACTCCACCCTCGCCCACTTCTCAAACACAGGGCCATCTTTTTATTCTCAGGAAACCACCAGCTCCAGTCCTTCCTCAGGGACCCCGGAGCCTGCTCAGGAGCTGCAGGCTTCTGAACTGTCCAATCCCCCCTTAGGCTGCAACAGGAACAAGTTTTATCCCCTCCTGAGAAGGTGATGTGGTTGCCTAGAAAATGCAGTGTTGATTTGGGTGGGTAGGTGGAGGGGTGTTTTTTCCTTTTCTTGCTTTACCCCCTGAGGGAGAAAGTAAGCCTGGGCTTAGATGGAGGGAACCCAGAGCACTCCATCTGTGTCTTTGTTGGCTAGGTTGTGGGTGGGTGTGGGAAACAACAAAGTGGGCCTAGGGAGGGGTATCTGAGATCAGAAGTTCCTGTCTGACAGTCACACCTAGCACACAGGTGTTTATAATTGGGAGCACAGGTCAGGGACCCAGCACAGCTGTGGGAGGTGGCAGTGCTTTGGAAGGGAAAGTTTCCACCAGGAACTAGCAGGTTCCAGGTACAGGGGACAAGAAATTCCCACCTCCCATGGGCTGTCCTGGCCTAGTTGGAGTCATTGCATGAATTGCAAAGGATGGGAGGTTATGAGCAGCTTGAGGAGAGAGATAGGAAGGAGATCCCCACACACACTTCTGGTTGAGGGGACTTCCCTTGGACCCTCTTGGGGATTTGAGGACACTCATCAATCCCCTTTGAGTTTCTTGATTCCTGTGTAGCTTAACCCAGTTTGGAGGTGCCCCCCTCAATTCTAGATCATGAGCAGGAACCAGCTAGAGAGGAGGAAGCTGACTACCTGGGCAGTTACGGTCAGCTTCTGAGGTCATGGTGTCGGCAGTGGGATCTCAGAGTTTTCCCTTCGGCTCACCAATCTGTGTCCAGCTGGAAGGAGGTTTTGCTTCACCCTTGGGGAAGAGAAAACAAATTGTGGGGTCAAAGGTGAGCCAGCAGTGCAACAGGGAGCAGCGAGGGGCTCCGTTCCTGGTGTTTTTGTCAGGAAAGGCCTCAAATGCCAAGATGTACTCAATCCACTTTGTTTCCCTGTTTGCCAGGCTCTGCCAGACGCTAGTTACCTCACCCCAGCCCACTGCAAGCCAAGGGACAGTTCTTTTATCCTGTGGGGGCACAAGGAGAAGGGCATCAGACAAGGAAACAGACAGGTAAGGAGAATAAAACCAAAGAAGCAATAAAACCAGACACGAAAGAGGGGAAGGAGAGATGGGAGGAATGCTTGGAAATGACTTCAGGTTGGGGATATCTGGGTTACTAATCACCACAGCTAATATTGATGGTGTGTCTACCACAGGCTCCTTACGTGTTCCCTCACCAAGTACTCTCACACATTCATTCCATTGGTGGCCGCCATTGTGACTCCCATTGGAACGTGGAGGAAACCACCACAAAGTCTAGGTTTTCACCTAAATTCGGGTTAGCCCAAGTGTCATAGTAGTGCTAGAGCTAGGACTCCACCCCATGTCTTCCTGATCCCAGTCCCATGTTTGTGAGGACTATGCTCTACTCCCTTTTACATACACAAATACGTTTATTGATGTGTCTGTGTTACTTGCAAATGACTCTTCATTCCCAAACGCTGTCTTGCACCCTGTGCCCAGTCTCTGCGTTGATAAATTCCTGGGGCTGTGGCTTCCCAAGCCTGCACTCTTCTTGCTTCTGCAAGATCCTCATGGCCTAAGGGCCTGGGGTCCTGCTGTTGGCTGCCTAGCCCTCCTGGTGCTGCCGGGTCCTCTCTGCTGCCCACGCCCACCGCTGGACCTTAGCTTGTTTCCAGTTCTTTAGGAAAATAGTGCAGAGACAATCCTCGGGCATAGAAGCTCATTTGAGGTTGCTTCCCTTAAATATTTCATAAATGGAATGACTGGGACAGAGGGTATTGCCATTTAAAAATTTCTTTATGCCTAGAGCCACACTCAAATGGAAACAAATTGCACCAATTTACATTTATGCTCATAGGACCGTGGTAGGCAAAGTGAGGCTCTTGAGCCACATGCTGCTCCTTGGCTCCTTGAGTGTGGCTCTTCCACAAAATACCATGTGCGGGCGCACACGTACAGTGAGATTGAAACTTCGTGGCCCATGCGCAGAAGTCGGTTTTCAGCCTTGGTGAGTCTAATTTGAAGAAGTGGTGTTAGCAGAAGTGGGGGTATTGGTCAGTCAAGAGACTGTATGTGGCTCGCAAGCCGTGGTTTGCCGACTACTGTCATAGGATATGATGTGCCCATCTTTTCCATCTTTCAGTTCATAGTACCCTTTAAACATACACACACACACACACACACACACACACACACACCCCTTTGTCTTTGAAATTCTTTTATTATGCTAAAAAAGGCACAACATAAAATTTACCACGCTAACCATTTTTAAGGGTACAGTTCAATATGTAAAATTATATTTGTACAAGTGTGCAACAAATCTCCAAAACACTCTTCAACTTATAAAACAGAAAATTTCTACCCACTAAACAACAACTCACCATCCCCCCCCTCCCAGCCCCTGGAAACTGCCATTCTACCTCCATCTCCACATATTTGAGTGCTTCATATAAGTGGAATCACACAATGTTTCTCTTCCTGAGACTGCTTTGTTTCACTTAGCACAGTGTCCTCAAGGGTCATGCATGTTTGAACATGGGCCAGAATGCTCTTCATATATATATATTATATATATATATAATTGATTTTTTTACAGAGCGGAGGAGAGAGGGATAGAGAATTAGAAACATCGATGAGAGAGAATCATCGATCAACTGCCTCTTGCACACCCCCCACTGGGGATGCACCCGCAACCAAGGTATGTGCCCTTGACCAGAATCGAACCCGGGATCCTACAGTCCGCAGACTGACGCTCTATGCACTGAGCCAAACCGGTTTGGGCTGCCCTTCCTTTTTAAGGCTGTAATTATTTTTTAAAGGACTTTTGGGAAAATTTATTTGAGCCAAACTGCACTAGATCTAAAATGCTCTGGAGAATAACAGTTTCTCAGCTTCTTCTATGCATTTGAAAGGGAGGAGTGGATGTAAGGAAAGTTACATGAAGTTGGGAGGAAGAAGGTGGGGATTGGATTACAGGACAGTCCACAAGAGTGTGGTCTCTTTTTAAAAAACAAAACAAAAATGTTTTCATTGACTTATAGAGAAAAAGGGAATGGAAGAGAGAGATGGAAACATTGATGAGAGAGAAGCATCCAGTGGCTGCCCCCTACATGCCCTCTGCTGGGTTTTGAGCCCACAATCTGAGCATGTGCCCTGAATAGGAATTTAACTGGTGACCTTTTCAGTCATGGGCCAACACTCAACTATGGAGCCACAATGGCAGGCAGGATTGTGCTCTCTGGAGAGTGGTTATTTCAAAGGCGTGTTAACCTAGATGCACAGATACAATAGACAGGGCTTGCTTAAGGAAAACAAACTTTCACTGAAAAGTATAAGCCTGGGATGTGACTACCCCCCATGACCTGCCCAGCTAGGAATTATGGTCGCATCCCCCTGTGGGTTACTTGGCATAGAACCCAGTTCTCACCCATGGTCCCCCTTTTGATCACAAGTCAGTCTGAAGGATGTGTGGATGACCAACCTTTGGTTGGAGAGTGTGGTCCCACAGCGCTAGGAGGGCTCCTTCCTGGGAAGTGTCAGTGCCCGCCTTGTCTTGGTGACCTTGGGGATGGGGCCACATTGTAATCAGGGGCTCTGTGTTGAGGCCAAAGGTTCCCAAAGTGATGCAGGCAGGGAAAGGGGAGGCAGCCAGGTCTTATGGCCTTCGCTGTGAAAACACACTCTGGCCCTGGCTGAAGCAATCATTGTTTCTCTCTCTGTCTCTGGATCCCAAATCAATAATAATAAAAACACTTTGGGTCATTTTTTTAAAAATATATATATTTTATTGATATTTCACAGAGAGGAAGGGAGAGAGATAGAGAGCTAGAAACGCCGATGAGAGAGAAACATCGACCAGCCGCCTCTTGCACACCCCCTACCAGGGATGTGCCCGCAACCAAGGTACATGCCCTTGACCGGAATCGAACCCGGGACCTTTCAGTCCGCAGACCGACGCTCTACCACTGAGCCAAACCGGTTTCGGCCACTTTGGGTCATTTTTGTTCTGTGAACTATCATGATGGAAACAGACCTCTCCATGGAGAGGCTTCTCCAGTTCTGTCTGGACTATCTTGCCCAGGAGCCCAGGGAAGAGAGGAAATGTTTTTGTCAGTACTTTCTCAACATCCCTCCATACCCACTTCCTCTACCTGCTCCACATCCCCTCACATCCACCTCCTCCACATCCCCTCACATCCACCTCCTCCACATCCCCTCACATCCACCTCCTCCACATCCCCTCACATCCCCCTCCTCCACATCCCCTAACATCCCCCTCCTCCACATCCCCTCACACCCACCTCCTCCACATCCCCTCACATCCACCTCCTCCACATCCCCTCACATCCACCTCCTCCACATCCCCTCACATCCCCCTCCTCCACATCCCCTCACATCCCCCTCCTCCACATCCCCTCACATCCACCTCCTCCACATCCCCTCACATCCACCTCTTCCACATCCCCTCACATCCACCTCTTCCACATCCCCTCACATCCACCTCATCCACCTCTTTCACATCCACCTCCTCCACATCCCCTCATATCCAATTCCTCCACATCCCCTCACATCCACCTCCTCCACATCCCCTTACACCCTCCTCCTCCATATCCCCTCACACCCTCCTCCTCTATATACCCCTCACATCACGTCCTCCACATCCCCTTACATCCACCTCATCCACATCCCCTCACATTCATGTCCTCCACATCTCCTCACATCCACCTCCTCTGCCCCCTCCATATCCCCCCAAACCCAGCTCTTCTAACTCCTCCACACCCCCTCATCCACTTCCTCTACCTCCTCCACTTCCCCCCATCCACCCCCTCTACCTACTCTACATCCATCACATCCTCTCACATCTATCTCTTCTGCCTCCTCCACAACCTCTGACATCCCCCTCACAAACCTTTTGTTTCGGGGTCACTGACTCCTGCTGCAGGGAGTCCAGGTCTGAGCTAAGCAGGAGGAACGATGTGAATCCACCTGAGGAGTGAACCCCTTCCTCTCCACCATTTAGGGGTACTGGGATAGGGAGGAACCTCGGAAAAAACTGTGTTCCAATCCAGGCTCTGTCACTGCTTACAAGCTCCTTTGGGCCCATTACCGACCCCTCCCCGCCCTCCCTCTCCAGCATTTGGATCCATCACCTACACCAGTGTTTCCCAAATATTTGACATATGTGTACCCCTTATATAATTTTCATAACACTGAGTACCCTTCGTCAGAAAAAAGTAAAAAAAAAAATGGATGTATTAAGCACAGCTAAGAACAATGCAGTGGATATAGCCACCAAACTCCGGTGCAAGAGTACCCCCACCAAACTCTTCCCATACCCCTGGAAGTACGCGTACCACACTTTGGGAAACACTGACCTACACAATACTGACAATATCCGTGACTTAGAAAGTGTGAGGAGGAGAAGATGGGGAGGCGCTCCTACCCTCCCAACTTACCAAGAATCTCCCTCTGCCTGTAGCTGTGTGGAATCCCTCTGCTGCTGTGTCTGCACAGAACCAGACACCCTCCCCCTCACCCGGGGCCAAGGTTCCAGGAAATCAAAAATGAAAGTAAATTCCAATATCTGAGAAGCTCAGGATCAACCACAGGCCAGCCCCACCCTGCCTGCTGATGCCTTAGAGCAGGGGTTCTCAACTTGAGGGTCATGACACCTTTGGGGGTCCAATGACTCTTTCACAGGGGTGGCCTCAGACCATCAGAAAACACAGATATTTACATTATGATTCATAACAGTAGGAAAATTACAGTTATGAAGTAGCAATGAAAAGAATTTCATGGTTGGGGGTTACCACAACATGAAGAACTGTAATAAAGGGTTGTGGCATTAGGAAGGTTGAGAACCTCTGCCTTAGAGCAGCCCCAGCTCTGGCCTCCCAGGTCCTTCTCCGCTCAGCCCATCCTGCCTCCCTCAGGTTTCCAGAAGGAAGACCTGCCCCAGACACACAGAGGGATCCTGGGCTAATTTCTTCCTCCACCCCATGGGCTCACTGCCTCCTTGCATTGCCTTGGTCCCTGCTCCTATTGTAGGCGCCACCCGGGCAGTTTCCAGACATTTGCTTTTGTAGGTCCTTCTGCCAGGAGCACCTGCTTCTCCCACCTGGAACAGCATGCTCATCCTTCAAAGCCCAACTCTGGGATCACCTCCTCTGAGAAGCCCTCCACATCTCCCCTTCCCAGAGTCCACTGTCCCCTGCAGGCTGTGCTTCCCTAGTACCTGGGGGAGGCCCAGGGCCACTGTGTCCACGTCTCCCCTGACCCTTTAGAGCAGGCCTCTCTGAAGCTGTCCCCGGTGGCAGGGTCAGTGCCAGCAACCTGTCTGAGGAGGCCATCCCTAGTGGTCATACCCCTGTGGGAGCACAACATTGTGGGTGTTGGCACAGAGAAGGCTCTTACTCACTTACGGAGCCCCAAAATATGGCTTTCCCCCATACCTTCACTTCCACCTCCTCTACTCCCTCCATATCCTGCAATGTCCAAATTCTCTGCCTCCTCCTCATCCCCCACATCTACCTCCTCTACATCCCCTCACATCCGCCTCTTCTGCCTACTCCACAACCTAAGACATCCTCCTCACAACCTCTTTGTTTTGGGGTCACTGAGTCCTGTCTCAGGGAGTCCAGGTCTCAGCTAAGCTGGAGGAAGGATGTGAACCCACCTGAGCAGTGTCACCCTTCCTCTCCAGAGTTTAGGGGTACTGGGGTAGTGAGGAACCTCAGACAAAACTGGGTTTCCAATCTGGGCTCTGTCACTGCTTACATGTGCCTTTGGGCCCAATACCACCTCCTCTCTGCCCCCGTCCCCACCCCACCCCCCTTTAATTCCCTCACCTTCACAACAGTGACAATATCCCTGTCTTAGAAAGTATGAGGATGAGAAGATGGGGAGGCGCTCCTACCCTCCCAACTTACCAAGAATCTCCCACTGGCTGTAGCTGTGTGGAACCCCTTCTGTTGTGTCTGCACAAAAACAGCCACCCCCGGGGCCAAGGCTCCAGGATATAAAAAATGAAAGTAAATTCCATTATCTGAGAAGCTCAGGGTCAACCACATTGCCCAATGTGCACCCACTGCCACAGGCCAGCCCCGCCCTGCCTGCTGTTGCCTTAGAGCAGGGGTTCTCAACTTGAGGGTCATTGATACCTTTGGGGGCCCAATGACCCTTTCACAGGGGTGGCCTCAGACCATCAGAAAACACAGATATTTACATTATGATTCATAACAGTAGGAAAATTACTGTTATGAAGTAGCAATGAAAAGAATTTCATGGTTGGGGGTCACCACAACATGAGGAACTGTAATAAAGGGTTGTGGCATTAGGAAGGTTGAGAACCTCTGCCTTAGAGCAGCCCCAGCTCTGGCCTCCCAGGTCCTTCTCCGCTCAGCCCATCCTGCCTCCCTCAGGTTTCCAGAAGGAAGACCTGCCCCAGACACACAGAGGGATCCTGGGCTAATTTCTTCCTCCACCCCATAGGCTCACTGCCTCCTTGCATTGCCTTGGTCCCTGCTCCTATTGTAGGCGCCACCCGGGCAGTTTCCAGACATTTGCTTTTGTAGGTCCTTCTGCCAGGAGCACCTGCTTCTCCCACCTGGAACAACGTGCTCATCCTTCAAAGCCCAACTCTGGGATCACCTTGTCTGAGAAGCCCTCCACATCTCCCCCTCCCAGAGTCCACTGTGCCCTGCAGGCTCTGCTTCCCTGGCCATTGGGCAGGCCAAGGGCCACCTAGTCCATGTCTCCCCTGACCCTTTAAAGCAGGCCTCTCTGAACCTCTCCCTGGTGGAAGGGTGAGTACCTCAAATTTCAGCCACCTCTCCCAGGAGTCTGTCCCAGGTCTTGATGCCATCTGTGAGACCACAAGTTTGAGGGCATTGGCAGAGAGAAGTGCTGTTGCTTCTCAGGTCCCTTTCCTCTTGACAGCAGATCTCTCTATAGGAAGCCCAGTGTCGCGGTCACACAGAAAAGTCTGAAAACGGAAGGGACGCAGGGTGAGTGTGTGCCAGGCTCCGTGTGGGCTCCTCCCAGGCCTTTCCTACTTTATCCTCACACTGGCTCTAGGCACCACCACCTGGACTGCACAGATCAAGAAACAGGAAGGAGACATATAGATCAATGGAATAGAATAGAGAATCCAGATATCAACCCAAATCACTATGCTCAATTAATATTTGACAAAGGAGGCAGAATATACAATGGAGTCAAGACAGTCTCTTCAATAAATGGTGTTGGGAAATTGGACAGATACATGCAAAAGAATGAAACTAGATCACCAACTTACACCATACACAAAAATAAACTCAAAATGGATGCAGGACTTAAACATAAGACGGGAAACCATAAAAATACTAGAGGCATCCACAGGCATCAAAATCTCAGACATATGCCAAAAGAACTTCTTCACTGATACTGCCTCTAGGGCAATGGAAGCTAAAGAAAAAGTAAACAAATGGGAGTACATCAAAATAAAAAGCTTTTTACAGCAAAAGAAACCATCAACAAAACAACAAGAAAGCCCACTGTATGGGAGAACATATTTGCAAATGTTATCGCTGATAAGGTTTAATCTACAACATCTACAGACAGCTTATACAACTTAATAAAAGGAAGATAAATGAGCCAATTAAATAATGGGCAATAGACCTAAATAGAATCTTTGGAATAGAAGACAGAAGGAAGGTCAAGGGGCACATGAAAACGTGCTCAAAGTCACTAATTATCCGAGAGATGCAAATCAAAACAACAATGCGGTACCATCTCACACCTATCAAAATGGCCAACATCAACAAATCAACAAACAACAAGTGTTGGCGATGTTGTGGAGAAAAAGGAACCCTCGTGCACTGCTGGTGGGAATGCAGATTGGTGCAACCACTGTGGAGAACAGTATGGAGCTTCCTCAAAAAACTGAAAATGGAACTCCCATTTGACCCAGTAATCCCACTCCTAGGAATATATCCCAAGAAACTAGAAACACCAATCAGAAAGGATATATGCACCCCTATGTTCATAGCAGCACAATTTACAATAGCTAGGACTTGGAAACAGCCTAGATGTCCATCAACAGATAAATGGATCAAAAAACCATGGTACATCTACACAATGGAATACAATGCTGCCATAAAAAAGAAGGAATTCTTATCATTTGCAGCAACCTGGTTGGAATTGGAGAACATCATGCTGAGTGAAATAAGCCAGTCATTGAAAGGGAAACACCACATGACCTCACTCATTTATGGATAATAAAGAACATTATAAACTGATGAACCAAAAGATAGATGTAGAGACAGTAAATCAACAAGAAGACAGTCAAAATACAGCGAGGAGGGTAGGGAGATATGGGGGAGATAAGAGATCAACCGAAGGACTTTTATGCATGCATATAAGTATAACAAATGGACACAAAACTCTGGGGAGAGAGGGCATATATGGGAGGGGGGGGCAATGGTAAGATATGTACACATATAATAATTTATTTTTAAAATTTAAAAAAAGAAAACAAACACACACACAAAAACAAGAATGGTAGAATATTGATAACTGTGGAAACTAGGTGATGAATAGGTAGGTTTGTTACTCTTTTACCTCTAATTTTGTTTATACTTATAAATGTACCTAAGTACTCTAAAAAAATAAACACATTAACAAATATTAAGAAGAAGAAGAAGACGAAGAAGAAGAAGAAGAAGAAGAAGAAGAAGAAGAAGAAGAAAGAAGCAGGAGGGAAATGGCTCCACTGTAAGTGGTGCAGCTATGGGCTTTTCCTCTCTACCCCCCTCCTAAATCCCGTACCCCCCTACTCCCCCAGGCGAGGCTGGGCATGGACTGTGGAGGCCAACATGGCCCTTCATGAGGTTTGCTCATCCCAACAAATGTTCATGGGAGCCACGGCCCCTCCCACACTTTTCGGGGGCAGCGGGGGGGGGGGGGGGGGGGGCGGCAGAGTGATGATGGTATTGCATGAGGACCACACCAGGGCTTCACACACTCCCCAGCAAAGGCCTGGCTTCAGAGAAGAGGAAGCCAAGGTGAGGGAGAGGCGGGCCTTGCCCCAGGCAACTCAGGGGAGGGGCCAGGACTCAGAGCCAGTGTCAGTTCCCTATGGCACTGTTTACAGTTATTTTTGTCTAATTTTTTTCTGGAACCTGCCTTCCTCCTGGTTCCTCTCCCTTTCACTAGCCTGGCTGCCTCTGGACACCCCCACACCCTGCAAGGCCCAGAGTCAAGCCAGACCCACAGGGGCGGAGTCCCCTTGTCCGTTGGTCCTCTGATAAGAACGCAAAGAGGACCCCAGACGGACATCCGTGTCCTCAGTGAACAAGGTCTCCTGGCAAAACAACTGGAAAGAGGGAAAGGGGGGGGGGGGCGCGCTCCAAAGCCACATGAGGTGAGATGGGTGCCTCTTGGCATGAGCTGAGATCACCCCACTTAGTGACCCTAATGACTCAGGGACTATTCTGTGGGGCTCAGCTGGACCCCCGACATCACAAGAAAGGTCACCTGGGATGACGATGGCTCAGACATGGGGTCTTGGACAAATTCTTGGTCAATAAGTCATCTCAGCCCACTGTGAGGAAAATCCCCACTCAGGGGGAAAGTAGCCCCAAAGTCACAGGGACTGGGGTCTGGCATGTGCCACCAGCTGTGCCTGGTGGAGGCTGGAGGAGTCACAGTTGGAGGCACTCAGCCAGCATCCGCACCCCAGCCCGGCCCAGTCTCTCCAGCACGTGGGGAGGGGAGCTTGGCTCAGACACGCTGGACTCTTGACCAAGAGTTTTGTGTCTGGAGCAGGGCCCTGCCTCCCTGTCCTCCTCCTGTTCATGGGGCAGTAGATGGGCAGAGAGCACCTAACCCAGGGGCTGGGGCTGTCATCAGAGTGGCTCTCCGAGGCACCTTGGGCTGCAGAGCGCAGGGGACTGCTCTCCATGCCAACAGCACCTGCCCACCTCATAGGAGGTGGCCACTGGCCACAGTCCTCGTTGCCAGACTGCCAGCATCATCCATATTATCCCAAAGCTGGGTCCTCGTTCTCTGTGCCCCACAGGCCCCGGAGTGGCTCTGCTCCATGTGTGTGGCCAGGTGAGAGGAGCAAGACACACGTGAAGATCCCTCGTCGATGGCAGAGGCCTTGAGAATGAGGACCAGGCGTTGCTCATTTTCTCCTCCCCAGGGGCAGACAAGACCTGGACATTCAGCACTAGTGAATAGAGCCTCAGCCTGGGGACTGAAGGGTCCCAGGTTTGATTCCAGTCAAGTGCACAAGCCCGGGGTGGGAGCGCCCAGTAGGGGGCGTGCAGTAGGCAGCTGATCAATGATTTTCTCTCATTAATGGTGTTTCTATCTCTCTCTCCCTCTTCCTTCCCCTCTGAAATCAATAAGAATATATATTTACTAGTGGCACAGTGCATGATATTCGTGCACGGGGGCAGGTGTTCCTAAGCTTGGCCTGCAACCTCTCCAATCTGGGACCCCTAGAAGGATGTCCTACTGCCAGTTTACAGGGATCAGGCCTAAACCGGCAGTCAGACATCCCTCTCACAATGCAGGACTGCTGGCTCCAGCGGCTCACCTGCCTGCCTGATTGCCCTAATCACTCTGCCTGCCAGCTTCTTCTCCTACAACTGCTCTTCGTGCCTGCCTGCTCATCCCAACAGCCCCCCCCCCCTTGCTGGTCTGCCCCTTTCTCACAGGAGTCCTGGCAGGGAAGCCCAGTGGCAACACCAGTTCCACCAGGGTCCTTTCAGAGTGGCCCTCCCTCCCAGCCAGAACCCTGCAGGCTCAGGTCCTCTGCCCCAAATACTCTCACCCCCACTTTCCTCCCCAACCTTTCAACACTTGGTGCCCCCTCTTCAGGGAAGCCTTCCTTGACTCCTCACACTAAGTCAAGCCCGCTGATATAAGAGTTCTCTCCTTAATGTTGGTCTGGCAGGAAGTGATGGAGGATCCAGCAGAATTGGTACCTACTGGTCAAAGCATTTCCAAAGAGCAAACCAATTCTTCATGGGCCTTGTGAGAACTGGTCCCTCCCCCGACAGGCTGCTCACACATCCTTGTGCTCCTCAGAGTGCCGATCAGACACGGGGGCCCTAGTGAGGAAGCCTCGGTGTGTTTCCAGCTCGCCCCACTAAGGTCGGGGAGGTCCTCACCTGAGTGGCCTGGAAAGGAACCTTCTCCTTGGTTCTGTTTACCTTGGTTGACTCACCTTGCTCATATCACAGAGAGCGGGGGTTTCCTTGTCTGTGTGGGTCTGCTCCTCACTGTGGGCCTCGGAAGGCAAAGCCCACGAGGGCCCTCCAGGAGGCAGTGTCCCTCAGTCCAGCTGTGAAATACCATTCCCAAGTCCACCCTCAGTGAGCCTTGTCTCCGCTCTGCCCTAGGGGACACCAGGCTCCAACAGGTTACTTGTGGCTGGGTGGAGGCCTCGGGCTTTTTGCAGAGTAATGGGAAGCAGGTGCTTGATAAGATTTGTATTCCTAAGGGTTGTTCTGGCTCAGTGTGAAGAAGGGGCCGGGGCAAGGGCAGTAACACAAGGGTAAACACAGGATGACCATCCGGAATCTCTTGCAGGAGGGAAAATGTGAGGGTAGCTTGGAGAAATGTTTGCTGTCTCCCTGTCTACTTATAGATGACCCTCCCTCATCCCTGCAAAGAAACCCTTCTGATCTTTTCTTTTTTAATTTTATTGCTTTTTTACAGAGAGGAAGGGAGAGATAGAGTGTTTAGAAACATCTATCAGCTGCCTCCAGCACAGCCCCTACTGGGGATGTGCTCATAACCCAGGTAAATGCCCTTGACTGGAATTGAACCTGGGACCCTTTAGTCTACAGGCAGAAGCTCAATCCACAGAACCAAAGCAGTCAGGGCAAGCCCTTCTGATGTTAATCAACCTCATGTCCTACAGTTGATCCTGGGCCTCAGCTGCTGGGCGAGGAAACCAGCTGTGTTCAGCTAAGGCACCTGTGCAGAAGCTTCGCCACGGTGTCCCAACAGAGCTCCCGGGCCACCAAGGTCTCAGGGACTTGACTGGACAGGAGACTGGGAGCCCAGCGAGCAGGAGCAATGGAAGATTTGCTCCCCGAGTTCCTGGAGGGCAGGCTCATGGGGAAGGGAAGCCAGGCCCCCGGAGCCCAGAGGAGGCCACCAAGCCCCACCACAAAGACTCAGTCCATCTTACTGGACCGAGGTCTGCAGAACACAAGGTGGGGAGAAACAGGGGGCCTAGAATATCATTGTGTCCACACCACCTCCCCCACTGATGGGGAGGCTGTGTCTCAGGGCTGACTGGTAGATCTCCTTGACCTGCTGTGAGTATCTGTTTTCACTTCTCTCTCTCTCTCTCCCTTCCAAATCAACCACTGTTCCAAGAGCATTTGCAGTTTCATTGTAATTTCTTTGGTCTCTCAGAGCATCCTGAGCACCTTACATGCACCAGCAACTTGCCAAATGTTCCACCCACTCCACTGTCATCACCACCCCCATCATCATCATCATCATCATCATCATCATCAAGTCACTGCCTATAGTGCATAACATTGTAATAACAATGACTAATGCAATATGTCTGCTAGACTTAGCGGGTGATCACTTTATAATCAGTTTATTGTACACCCAAACTAATACAATATTGTATGTCAATTATAATTGAAAAATTAAAAAAGAAAAACATTTTTCATGCCTACCTAAGGTGAGCTGCTGGAAGACAAAGGCAGCTGGGACTGGAAAGCGGGGCTAGAGACCAGGACCGGGGAGGGACGGGGCTCCTGCTGGGAGGGTGAACCCTGGGGAGGGCCGGTCCAGGAGCCACTGTAACTCCCACATCCCAACAGCTCAAACTCTTCCCCTTCTTCCATTGTCAGCTCTTCAGTAGTTCCGGCCTTCTTGGTGCTTATTCCTCCACTTCTCTTTCTTTATTCATGACCCCAATGTCTTTTTTAGTCAAAATAAAGCTCCCCAGGAGATCCAAGATGGTGGCTTAGGTAAATGCTGGAAAACAAATCAGTCTCACTAAAAAAGAGATGTTGACAGGAAGCCAGGAAGGCTGGTTAAAACCTTAATTGTTCTAACCTTTAGTTGAGATATTGCTAGCTGAAGCAGCCTCCAGCTTGTTTGTCCTGTGTAAGTCTCTGTTATGTCCTGCCTAAGGGCTACATGTAAATTTCATTAGCACCAAACCAGGATGACATGAAATGGTGAAGGGTATTCTTTAAGAAGAGGAAGGAGAACAATAAGTAAGGGTAAAAACTATGAACAACAAAAAGATAAAATACATACCTACCAACAAGTAAGTCTAAAAATCAAGTGAATAAAAATTCTGAAGAACAGAATGGACTAGTGAATATAATAGAATCAGGGACATAGAAAGGGAGTACACTGCCAATTCTCAGGGGGAAAGAGATTTGAGGGGTTTGGGAAGAGATTGGACAAAAATCTTAAACCTATCGATAAAGACAGTGGCAGGGGGTAAGGGCATGGGGTGGGGTGGGGAAACAGGTGGAGGGGAGCTATGGGGGTGGGGGACACAGGTAATCTGAACAATAAAGATTTATGATATTAAAAAATAAAACTAAATTTAAAAAGCTCCCCATACCCCAGAACTCTCATGTCCCCTCTCTTCCCTAATTACAGGTCCAGGTTCCTTCTTTCTCCTTGACTCACCTGCCATTTACATGAACCCCTCCTTCGCTGTGCTCAACACCTTCCCACGCAGTTCCATCTATTTTATCTCCCCAGCTTTTCCCCTCTAACAATGTCAAGTCCACCCCTTTGTCTCCCACACACCTGCTCCCTGCACCCTGCACTGTCAGGGGATCATGGAGTCAGGTCCTCCTGTAGACTTTCGTGAATGGTGATGAGTTCCTCCAGCCTCCTCTCCAGCTCCTGGGCCTGCTGCCTCAACTCTTCTGCCGACTGAGACTTTGCGCCCTTATGTAAGTGCATTGAGTCTTTCACCAGGTCCACTACATCCATGAGAAGGAATACCCCTGCCGTGGCTGCACCAAATACCCTGGCTCCTTTGCTCATGGCCAGAGCAGTGCCTCCAAAAGCTTTCTGCAGCTGCTTGCCGCTCCGGGCTGAGAAGGCCCCTGTGCGCATGAAGCGCGCGGCCTTGGCTGCTAATTGAGGATTGGATTTGGCCAGCTTGAAGGCACGGGCATTCTTCACAATGCCCTGCAGGGATTGGAAGCACTTCCCTGCTAAGGAAGCAATTTTGGGTGTGCTGTGACGTACTACCTTCACAACCACCTTCTCTGTGTCAATGCCAGTTGACATGAGGCGGCTGGCTTTGGCTTTTGCTGACGCATCCTTTGAGACTTCCACGATGTTTGCAGTCACCCCCGTCACAGCAGCTACTGTCCCCAGTGCCACCCCAGCTCCTGAAAGCACCAGACTAGCCCCTGCTGTGAAAGGTGCCAGACCCAGCCCAGCGATGGTCAGAATGCCAGACACAGCGCCGGTGGAAGCGGCCGCCACCTGGGTGATGGTGCAGTCCCTGTGCACCTTGTCAACCTCATCAGCAAGTGCGTAGAGCTTTCCTATGCGGTCCTCAAGGTCCTGTTTGACCTGAGGAAACTCCTTCATAAAGCTCTCCCCATGCAGCTGGGCTGCTGAAGGCATGTCGTTGTCCTCCACGGCCATGAGTGTTTCCAGCTGGCTCAAGTCTGCATAGAGTGCTTGTGCCTCATCCCTGCAATCACCAAGGACAGGGGATTAACCATGGCAGGTATATCAATTGCTAAAGCTGAGAGCCCTGATTGCATGACCTGGTACAGGAAGCCCTGTCCTCTCTGGTGGAAACATGTGCATCTACTCAGAATCCCTCAGATCACACCACATTGGCAGCCCCCATTCTGACCGGAAGCGGTCACTAAGGCACACTGCCTTCCCTCTGGTCAGCGTTACTCCATGGAGAAGAGAAGAGGGTTTCACAGGGAACCTCCAGCTCACAGATAGTGTTGGAACACATGATCACCCAGGGCCCTCTGCCCCCAGCAGAGAGGGGATCAAATCAGGGAAGGAAGAAATGTGCCCCCCGCCCCTGCATAGCCCTCCACTTGGCCCCTGGCCTCCTCAGTCCTGTGTCCAGGTGCCTCAGCTGCCTCCCTCTAGTCTAACTCCACTGCCAAGCCTTCCTACCAGTCCTCCCACCTGGACCACCCTTGCTCCATCAGACCCTGGGCTCTGACCCTGCTCCAGGCCTCTCTGGGCCTCCGCACAGGATGCCTGCACTTCCTTCCTCAGCCTTGAGCCTGCAGTTCCTCCCTAGGCCTTCACCAGAGTCCTCTCAGACGGACTTGCTGTTCCATTGAGGAGGGAGATGACATAAGCCCAGAGCCCAGAGCCGGGCAGAGATACAGTCAGGATTCAACCCAACACGGTGCAACCTCACCGCAGCTCTCTGCCTGTCAGGCCAGCAGGCCCTGCAGAGCTTGTGCAATCCCTTTCTTAGGGAGAGCAGGCTCTTAGCCACAATCCTCAGGGACACAATCGGTGCCAGCATTTTCTGGCTTGTCCCACAGGACGTCCTGCGAGACTCTCACGTCCAACTAGATGATGCTTGGGCCCTGTCTATTCCCAGCATATTTTTTAAAGTTCATGTGAACTGTCCACCAACCATGTTATTAGTCATTAGGCTAAACAGTTTACCCACATGATCTCCTTCTCCTCACAATGGAATAAGACAGGTGAATAAGACAGCGAGTGGTTAAATAACCTTCTCAAGGCCACCTAACTTTCCCTCTGCTGGCCTCAACTCTTCTCAAACTGGGGCCTTTCTCTGCCAATAAATGATACGAAGGAAATGTTGCTCACAGTCTGTTAAGAAGGAACTTGCTTAATCTCAAGCTCAGGATCCTGCCTGGAGGAGGGTGCCCGCGAGAGGAATCTGGATGCAGGGGAGATGGGGGTGACCATCCAGGCATCCCCTGGAGGTTACCTGGACAAATTGGCCGCAGCCACAAATCTCTCCCAGGATTCATCCTTCAGCAGGCAATGCAGTTTCCCTTTGTCCCTTGGGTCCATTAAATACTCAATGGCATCAACAAAGTCTTCGCCTTCTGGATGGAAAGAAAAAACCACGAGGTTGGAAGAAATTGTGATAGAACATAAATGGTGCTGAGTATAAACAAGGAGGTTAAATGTTCATCTTCCTGAGCTGCCGGTCACCTGGGGGACTTTTTTTTAAAAAAAAATCTGGGGTACTTTTGATGGAGTCACCTGGTGCTGTGTGTTCCCCAAACTTTATATGATGAAGCTCCCACGCCCCCATGTGACTGTATTATTAAATTTAAGTTTTGAAAATATTGTTATTGAGGAAGGGAGAGGAAGGGAGAAGGATAGAGAAATAGAAACATCGATGAGAGAGAATCATCTATTGACTGCTTACTGCCGGTCCCCTACTGGGCACTGAGCCCACAACTAGGACATGTGCCCTGACCAGGAAGCGAACCTGGGACCTCTTGGTTCATGGGTGGACACTGAACCACGGAGCGAACCTGGCCAGGTCCCCTGTGACTGTATTTTTAATTAAGGTTAGATGAGGTCATAGGTGTAGGAGCCTAATCCAATCTGCCACTGTCCTTATGAGTGAGGGAGAGATAACACATCTCTCCCTCCCCCACTCTGGTCTCTCTCCCTTTAAAAATCAAAACCTTTTTTTAATATTAAGTATAAACGTGTGTAATTCCCAGGGATTGGGACACTGTGAAAGTGAAGATAAGGGCCTGGGGACTGCTGCATGTTTTGTGTGTGCAGAGACAGGATGTACGTGTGTCTGCTGCCATGTACACAAAAGGGACATGATTCTTCTTTCACAGAAAAGGAAAGCAAACTCAGGACAACTGAAGGCCCAGAGCCGAGAAGCAGAAAGCTCACCGGTGGCATCCAAGATCACCCATTAGATGTCTCCTTACGTGAGTTTGAAGCCTCCATAGGTTTAAAAAAATCATGTGATTTCTGTGTTCTACCCTATAGGTTACCTCTGGGACTATTTAAATTTTATTTTTTTAAAAAATATATTTTATTGATTTTCCACAGAGAGGAAGGGAGAGGGATAGAGAGCTAGAAACGTCGATGAGAGACAAACATTGACCAGCCGCCTCCTGCACACCCCCCACTGGGGATGTGCCCGCAACCAATGTACATGCCCTTGACCGGAATTGAACCTGGGACCCCTCAGTCCCCAGACCGACACTCTATCCACTGTGCCAAACCGGTTTCGGGGACTATTTAAATTTTAAAAGTAAAGTTTCAGATCACACACCACTGATGGAGTAAAACTACGAGGCAAAGAGGATTCCTCCTGCTTCTCACAGATGTTCCAAGGTGGTCACGGAGGGGTGTCTTCAGGTGGTTGGGGGTTGGAACCTCAACTCTAATCCTGTGACCAATCTGTATCAGCTCACTGCCCACACCCCAGGCTGGTCTCAGGGGCCACAGCTTCCCATGGGCACCTCTGACCCCACGGGAGACCCGGGGCCTGCTCAGCAGATGCTGGCTTCTGAGCTGTCCTCTCCTCCTTCTGCGGCAATAGGAACCAGTGCTCTCCTCCCCTGGGAGGGGGAGCTGGTTGCTTAGGCAGCGCAGTGTTCATTTGGGAGGGCGGAGGGGCATTTTTTCCTTTTCTTGTTTCACCCACTGAGGGAGAAAGGAAGCCAGAGTTTGCATGGAGGGAACCCAGAGCACTGCATCTGTGCATGTCTTGCGTGGGGTGTGCATAGGTGGGGTAAATAACAACGCGGCCCTCTCAGGGGGTTGGTGGTATTAGAGATCAAGAGAAGTTCCTGCCTGAGACAATCACATCTGGTAAGCGTGTGTTTATAATTGGAGGCCAGGTCAGGGCCCCAACACAGTGGGGTGTGGGGTGTGGGGGAGGAAGAGATTCTATGCGGGAGAAAGTTTCTACATGGAATTAGCAGGTTCCATTATCAGGGGCAAAAGGTCCCACCTCCCATGGGCTGTTCTGGCCTCTTTGGGCTCACTGGATGGGTGGCAGGGAAGGAAGGCAGTGAGCAGCCTGAGGAGAGAGCCAGGAAGTAGGTCCCCCACATAGACTCCTGGTTGAGGGGACTACCCTTGGTGCCTCTTCGGGGCTCAAGGTCACTCATCACTCCCCTTCGATGTTCTTCCTTCCTGTGTGGTTTAACCCATCCTGGAGGCACCTCCCTCAGTTCTAGGGCATAAGCAGGAATCAGCCAGAGAGAAGGAAGTTGACTACCTGGGCAGACCCCAGCAGCTTCTGAGGTCATGGTGTCAGCAGTGGGATCTCAGAGTTTCCCCTTCAGCTCACCGGTCTGTACCCTTGGGGAAGAGAAAACAAATTGCGGGGTCAATTGTGAACCCTCCTGAAAATGCAGGTCCTCTCCCCTGTCTTCCACCCTGTCCCCCCAACACACACACCTTTGGATTTTAACTTGTTTCCAGTTCTTTATTAAAATAGAAAAGAAAAAAACAACAACACTCTTCTTGCTATGAGTTAGGCTGCATTTGGTTGTTTCCCATAAGATATTTCTAGAAGTGGAATGACTGGGTCAGAGGGTATTGCCATATACAAATTATTCATATCTATCCCACACTGTTGCCAATTTACCCTTATACTCACAGTGTATGAGGTGTCCATCTTTTCCATCTTCTAGTTCATAATAGGTTTGTTTTGTTTTTTAAAAACACATCTTTCATTATTTAAAATTTTTTATTACCACCTTAACCATTTTAATGGTACAGTTCAATAGTGTCAAAGTATATCTACATTGCTCTGCAAGCAGTCTCCAGAACTCTCTTCCTCTTGCAAAAGAGAAACGCTGTACCCACTGCACAATAACTCCCCATTCTCTCTCCTGCCAGCCCCTAGAAACTGCCATTCTACTGTCTGTCTCTACAGATTTAAGGGCCTCACCTAAGTGGACTCATACAAGGGTTATCTTTCTGAGAATAGTTTACTTCACTCAGCATGGTGTCCTCCAGTTCCATGCATGTTGGAACATAGACCAGAATTCCCTTATGCTCTGGAGAACAACGGCTGCTTTAAGGATTATTTTGAGAAGGCAAACAGCATTTATCAACTACCCTTCCTGAGACATGCCTGACACAGATCGCAAAGGGACTTGCAGTATAATTATAGCCATTGATGACCTTGGCTGATGTGCATGGTCTTTGCTCTGCCCGGGAATGCTCTACGACTTTACAACCAATGACTCACATTCTTCCAATAACCTTTGAACTGTGTACCAGTTATATCTGAAAGCACGGGGCCAGGTCTATTATCTGGTGCCCCTCCTGTCCCTAGGCACCTGCTGCCCACCTGGCACCGCTGGCTAAAGCCTGGGGTGGGTCCATGATGGGGACACGGAACAACCAGCCACCGGACCGCACAGCACAGCCCATTTCGCTCACAACTGAGTTATTCCATTAGGCTAACTTGTCAATCTTGATGAGAAAATAACGACTCGGATGTCCCACAAATTACCCCACTGATGTAATGTCCTTTTGCCAGTTCTATCAGCTTTCTGAGAGTTCCACTTATTTCCTCCTGTCTCCTTCCTGCAGCCATCCTACTTTTATATGTGAAGGAAGAGAAAGAGAGGAATGTGGAAAACAAGGGTTCCTGTGAAAATCTCATTCTGATGCCTGGCCTTGAGCAGGCCATCCCAAAGCTGCCCCTTCCCAAGAGGGCGCCCAGGTCTGGGGCACAGGCCCAGCTCTATCCAGCCCCTCCCCCCAACTCCTGCTCACTAATGGCCGCCCGGCACTATGCTTCCTGCACCAGAGGCCCCTTGAAGGCTGTAGGTTCCCATTGAATATGCCCTGCTTTAGGAAGAAGACACAGGTGCAGAGGAAAAAGAGAAGGACAGGAAGAAAAAACCAAAAGCTTCCACAGCCTTGGCTGGTGTTGCTCAATGGTTGCAGCATCAGCCCATGCACTGATGAGTCAAGAGTTCGATTCCTGGTCAAGGGCACGGATCTGGGTTGTAGGTTCTATCCATGAACCAAGTTGGGCACAATGCAGGTGGGGGAGGCAAAAGTCTGATGTACCTCTCTCACAGTGATATTTCTCTCGCCCTCTGTCTCCCTCCCTTCCACTCTCTCTAGAAATCAATGAAAAAAATATCATCAGGTGAGGATTAAAAAATTAAAAACTAGCAATAAAAGTGTGGTTGGGGGAGGGGGGTGAGATATTAAAACTCCTGTCGAGTTGCAGAAACATTGCTAATCAAGACACAAATTCCAGAAGCATACAGGGAAACTTTGATTTGCCCCCTTTCTCTCCACTGCTAAGAGCTCGGGGAAGACAGGATCCCTCACAGTAACCTGGATTCCAAACCGGGCTCTGCCCCTGCTTACCTGCACCCTTAGGCTCACTACTGCCCTCTAATCCACCCCCCCACCCCCCGCCGAGTTTCAGTTTCCCTCATGTATAAAAGAGGGACAATATCCTTGTCTTAGAAAATGTGAGGTTGAGAAGATGGGGTGGGGGGTCTCCCAACTTACCAAGTGTCTCCCTCGGGCTAATTGGGAACAACACCCACTTCCTGGTAGCTGTGCGGAACCCCTCTGCGCTGTGTCTGCACAAACACCAGACTCACCTGGGGCCAAGGCACCTGGAAAGCAAAAGTGAAAGCAAAAGCCCAGGTCCTGAGAAGCTTGGTATCAAGCACATTATCCAACCCTAGGCTAGCACCACCCTGGGCCGGCCCCGCCCCGCCTGCTGACATTTTATTGGAGCAGCCCCAGGTCTGACCTCCTAGGTCCTTCTCCGCTCAGCCCAGCCTGCCTCCCTCAGGCTTCCAGAAGGAAGACCTTCCACAGACACACAGAGGGATCCTGGGAAAATTTCTCCCTTCACTCCATGGGCTTGTCCCCAGAACCCTCCTCTCTCATCCTCCGCACACCACCCAAAGCCCACCTTAGTCACCCTCCTGTCCCAGCGATGAGCAGCTCCCTGAGCACAGCAGAGGCTCACTGCCTCCTTGCATTCATTGCCTTGGTCCCTGCTCCTATCAAAGGCCCTGTCAGGCAGTTTCCAGAATTTGCTTTTGTAGGTCCTTCTGTTGCAGAAGACCGAAGAAAATCCAACTGATTTTTCAAAAAGAGGAAGGACACTGTTTAATACATCAGCAGACTCAGGGAATAACTTTTCAAATCTGAGTGCAAAAACATGCAGGGGGCTTCTTCTTATATCTTACTGGGAGGCCTTTGTCCCGCAAATATGGATTTTGCTTCTGGTCCTTTTTGCAGGTCTTGCAAAAAGGCCCCGCCAAAAAAAACTCAAGATGGAGCGTAGGTGAACAACTAATCTCCTGCCTCGCACAATTTCAAAACTACAGCTACAAGACAAAACGTCTATCACCCAGAATCACAGGAAAGCTGGGTGAAAGAGAAAGGAGCACAAGCTCTGAAAAGCTGAAAAGCCTAGGTACGGAGGCATGAGAATGGGGCTGGTGGCAGGTGACTGGGCGCATGGCTTTTTTTCAACCTGAACGGAAACAAGCTCTAGATCACTTTGAAATCCAGTTTCTGGGAGACCGAAACAAGATGGCGGCCTAGGTAGTCTCCTAAGCTGCCACCTCCTCAACAATTTGGAAAAAAAACAACAGCTAAAATCGAAAGGGATCACATCAGACCCACAGGAAAGCTGGTGGAATGGGAAAGCTACAACTAGAGACAAAGAAAACCGCTGCTGCTGCCATGTGGAGTTTACAACTACGGGGGAACGGGACCCGCCGGAGCCGCTGTCTCCGCCACCACGAGTGAGGAAAGCCCACCGAGAGCAGAGCTCGCTCTGCCCCAGGCCCAGGGAGTGGGCTGCTTCGGAGCCTGGCCTCCGAGTACGCAGCCTTCCCCCGCTGTGGGAGCGAGGGAACCGATGCCGGACCTCGGCCGCACCTTCCACTCCCGCCCGGAACTAGACGCCTTGGAGCACGGTCTCCCCACCCCTGGCGAGGAGCTGGTGCAGCGCCTTCCGTTTGTGGCCCCCCCAGCGAGCCCTTGGTCCATCAGTCCCGCTGCCACAGGGCCAGGCCGGAGCCTCTGCCGAGACCCTGAGGAGGGACGCTGCTGCCGCCATGTGGATTTTAAAACTAAATGGAGCCACAGGAGCCACCATCACCGCCGCTGTACCCGCCACCACTGCCGCCACGAGGGAGGGAAGCCCACCAAGAGCAGAGCTCGCTCCGCCCCGGGCCCAGGGAGTGGGCGGCTTCAGAGCCTGGCCTCCACGTCCACAGCCGCTCTGCTCCCACAAAAAACGAGACGTCTTGGGGCGCGATCTCCCTGCCCGCAGCCACCCCAGCCGCTTCCATGCAGAGGAAGAAGAGGAAGAAGAAGAAACAAAAAGCTTCCACAGCCCTGCTGGTGTGACTCAGAAGGTGTGGCGTCAGCCTGTGCACTGAAGGGTGGAGGGTTTGATTCTTGGTCAAGGGCACGGACATGGGTTTGTAGGGCACGTCCCCGAACCAGGTCAGGGCACAGGGCAGCTGTGGGAGGTAACAAGTTGATGCATCGCTCACACATCAATGTTTATCTCACTTTCCCTCTTCCTCCCTCCCACTTTCTCTAAAAATCAATGGGAAAAATATCCTCAGTGGTGGATTAATAAAACAAAGCAACACAAAAGCTTCCTCCAAAATCAGTCAATCCCAATGGAATCTAAATGTAAAACCAAAAGGAGGGAAGAAATGTGAAAACTCTGGCTCTGGCTCTCGATCTCAAGTCAATGATAATAAAAACACTCTGGGCGATTCCTGTTCTGTGAACTATCATGATGGAAACAGATCTCTCCGTGGAGAGGATGCCCCAGTTCTGTCTGGACTATCTTGCCCAGGAGCCCAACGAAGAAAGGATATGTTGGTTGTCCATAGCTTTATTTTCAGAAGCAGAAACATAACTAATCAAGTTGCAGAAACATAACTAATCAAGACATAAATCCCAAAAGCCATAAAGAGATTGACTTCACTTTTTAACAATTAAAGACTGAAAGGCTACCTTCAGCCAAGGCAGACCCTGAGAGGCTGAGCCACTGTGAGCAGCAGGTACATGGACCACGGTGACTTGCTGTGCACAGTACACAGGAGCCGACACATCAACAGGAGAGACTGAACCCAAATTCTTAACAGGGTGAGACGCAGGAACAATCCTTCTCAGGGAAGGGGTTTGCCCAGCGTCGGGCAGCTCCTGAGGGCAGAGTAGAGGCCCGCACCTCCTGGTGCTGGTGGCTAAGGAGGGAGATGTGGTTCCAATACCACAGCAGCTCCCAGGTGAGTCTCTGCTGTACACACGCAGGGATCTGGGCTCAGACTGGTCCAGCTCAGACACACAGGACCACCTCCTACGTCTCCCATCCCCACCGTTATGAAGGAGGCCGGCCAAGAGCAGGGAGGCACAGCCTGCCCACCCTCCTGCTCAGTGTCTCAACGTGGCACCCGGGCAAGTCATTCCCCTCTCAGGGCCTCAGTTTCCCACGAGGACCAGCACTAAGCTGAAAGGGTGGGTGAAACATTGTCAGGATTTGAACTCTCAAAGGCAATCCTTTACCCATCAGCCTCAGCAGCAGTTCCTGAAGGCAGCCTCCGGGCATCCAGGCCACAAGGAACTGAGGCTCTTATCTACCATCCCCCAACTTTTCTGCTTCCTCCCACACTCCCATTTCCACTTCTTCTAGTTCCTTCAGATCCCTCCACACATGCCAGCCCACCCCCCACCCCCCTTGCTCTGTGATCACTGGCTCCTGTCTCAGGGAGTCCAGTTCTGAGCAAAGGCTTGGTTTCAGAGAAGAGGAACCCACTTGAGCAGTGTCTCCCTTCCTCTCCACAGTTCAGGGGTACTGTGGTAGGGAGGAACTTTAGCCAAAACTGGGTTCCAATCCGGGTTCTGTCACTGCTTACATGTGCCTTTGGGCCCATTACCAACCCCACTCCCACCGTCCCCCCTACTCCCGCTTCCGTTTCCCTCACCTACACAATAATGACAATATCCTTCTCTTAGAAAGTGTGAGGATGAGAAAGTGGGGAGGCGCTCCTACCCTCCCAACTTACAGAGCTTCTCCCTCTGGAAGATTAAAAGCAAGACCCACTTGTTCTTAGCTGTGCACATCCCCTCGGCAGCTGTGTCTGCACAAACATCTTCGGGGTCTAAGATACTTGGAAAGGAAAACTGAAAGTAAATACCCAAGTTCTGAAAAGCTCAGGCTCAAGCACATTACCCAACATGCATTGCAACAGGCGAAGAACCCTACCCTGCCTGCTCACGCCAAGAGCAAGTCCTTGTCTGACCTCCCAGGTCCTTCTCCACTCAGCCCATTCTGCATTCCTCAGGTTTCCAGAAAGAAGACCTGCACAGACACACAGAGCAATACTGGGCAAATTTCTCCCTCCACCCCATGGGCTTGTCACCAGATCCCTCCTCTCTCATCCTCCCCACACCACCCAAGCCCACCTTAGTCACCCTCCTGTCCCAGCGATGAGCAGCTCCCTGAGCACAGCAGAGGCTCACTGCCTCCTTGCATTGCCTTGGTCCTTGCTCCTATTGCAGGCCCCGCAATAAAACACGTGGCGAGGGGAGCTTGGCTCCGACACGCTGGACACCAGGAGTTTAGTGCCCAGAGCAGGGCCCTGTCTCCCTGTCCGCCTCCTGGCTATCGGGCAGTGGGTGGGCAGGGAGCACGTCACCCAGAGGGCTGGGGCCCATCATCAGAGTGGCTCCCCGCGGCACCTTGGGCTGCAGAGCGCAGGGCACTGCTCTCCATGCCAACAGCACCTGCCCACCTCACGGGAAGTGACCTCTGGCCTCAGCCCTCTTTGCCAGGCTGCCAGCATCACCCAGGGAACAGCCTCCTTGTCTTGCCTCGGGTGGCACAATTGGGCCCCAAGGGAGGAACAAGGTCAACGTAGGAGGATCAGGACTGAGAATAAAGATGACAAAACTCAATTAGTAGTTAGTTGTTTTGTTTTGAAGTCAAGATGAATGCACTGTGTTTAATTTCAATGAACGTACTATGTGTATGCAAACTGGTCACATTCTCAGAGTTTACAAATTTTGGATGTCAGTTTAAAACAGGAAATGGAGTAATTTATCTCCATTAACGATTGGAAGTGTAAAGACACTCTGCCCAGAACAAAGGATGAGAGGAGGGAGCCTCAAGTTCAGCAGTTACCAGCACAGGAGGGTTGGGTGTGGCGGGCAGGGGTGCAGAGGGCTCTGTGAGAGCCTCATCATCAGACACCTCTGAGGGCTCCCCTGGAGGCACCGCCTCCCTCCCTTCTCTGCACACTTTACAAGTAATAACATCTGGTCTGGCTGGTTTGGCCCAGTGGGTGCAGCTTTGGCCCTCGGACTGAAGAATCCCAGGTTCAATTCTGGTCAAGGTCCGGAGCCTAGGTTGCAGGTTTGATCCCCAGCCCTGGTCTGGGTGCAGATGGGAGGCAACCAATCCATGTGTCTCTCTCACATCAATGTTTCTCTCTGTGTGTCCCTTCACTCTCTAAAACTTCAATGGAAAAATATGCTCAGGTGAGGATGAACAACAAAACAGTAATCATCCAATTACTGAGAAAGTCAAGAGGGCAGTTTCTCAAAGATCAACCAGAGGATGACATCACAATCTAGCACTTCTCTGTGCCCCCACAAATCCAAAGCCGGGTCTCCAAGAGAGACCTGTCCACTATGTTCATGGCAGCATCCCTCATAACAGCCAAAGGTGGAAGCCACCCACGTGTCCAGCGGTGGATGATCGGATAAGAACCCTGTCACACACACAATGGAGTGTTACTCACCCCAAAAAGGCCATTCTGACAGGCTACCAGGTGGAGGCACCAGAGGACAATATGCTTCTATAATAAGCCATCACAAAGTACAAATGAATGCCCTTTGACTTCACCCATGAGGTACTGGGCTAGGCAAGTTCACAGACAGGAAGCTGTCAGGGGCTGGGAGGGGAGGGGTGGGGAGTGACTGTTTCATGGGGATAGATTTCTAGTTTTCCAAAACAAAACAGTTCTGTGGGTGGATGGTGGTGACGGCGGCACAACAATGTGAATGGACTCAATGCCGCGGAACTGTACCCTTAAAAGAGGTTCGGAGGGTACATTTTGGTGTGCGTGCTATCACGATTTCTCAACACGGAATCCATCCGGTGAGTGGCACTGTACTGAAGAAGCCCCACCCTCGTGGGAAAGAAGTGGCAGCGTTGAGCCCTTTGCACTCTGGGAAGCCTTGTCACCCACACGATCCTAACCAACCAGGGCACGGCCTGCAAGGAAAACATTCCTCACACCTTCCCAAACAGAAGAGCGAGGTTCCCAGGGGTGACAGGCTGGCCTCAGGGGGGAGGAAGCTGGCTGGTGTGGTTCCTGTTTTGTCCTGGTTTGGGGACCACACGCCATCTCCCTGCAGCAACGGAAGTTCTTCAGACCCTCAAGGATTCTCAAAGTGTCCTTTTCTGCCCTAAATGCTCCCTGAGCTCCAGGTTCGTCAGAAAATGTCCGCAGCTGTTGGTTAGTGTCATCCTGACACGCCAAGTTTGGGGTTCAATCCCCGGTCAGGGCACACACAAGAGTCAGCCATTGAATGCATAAGTACATGGAACACATTCATGTTCCTCCATCACTCTCCGTCCCTGCCTCTGTCTCTAATATCAAACAATAAATTAAATTTTACAAAACCAACTTCCACATCCATGGTCAAGGTTGCAACGAGGTGGTGAACCAGATACCAATCCAGGAACGTCCGATGTGAAAACCAATGTGAACGAATCAGGCAGCCTGGAAATCAAGTTACTGAAAAGGACACCCCCACCTCCCTCCCATGGCATCTGCTGCTGCTTCCTCTCCAGGGAGGAAGTGCGTCTGCTCAGAGGCTCAACTGGTCAAAAGATTCTGTCCAGGCCGGCCAGCTTACCTCAGTGGTTGAGCATCGAACTATGAACCAGGTCAAGGTTCAAATCCCTGTCAGGGTACAAGCCCCTTTGGGGGGCGTGCAGGAGGCAGCCAATTGATGATGCTCTCTCATCACTGGTGTTTGTATCTCTCTACCTCTCCCTTCCTCTCATGTGTATGTATGTGTACACTGAGTGGCCAGATTATGATGATCTCTGAATGAATACATAATAGTCTGGCCATTCAGTGCATATCCTATACAATAAAAGGATAAAATGCAAATTAGGAGTTGGTGTGCATGCTATCACGATTGATATCGACTAGGAGATCAACCAGCAGGCAGGCCGGCCAACTGCCACTGTCCCTCCCTCTGGCCAGGCTGGCCGGACCCTACCCATGCACTAGGCCACACACACACACACACACACACACACACACGCACACACTGAGTGGCCGGATTATTAGGCGTTCAGAGATGGTGGCAGGGTCAGTGCCTCAGAATCACGGCAACCTGTCTGAGCAGGCCGCCCCAGGTGGTCATGCCCTCTGTGGGACCACAAGTTTGAGGGCGTTGGCAGAAAGAAGCCACTGTTCTCTCTTCGGCCCCTTTCCTCTTGACAGCAGATCTCTGTATAGGAAGCCCAGTGTCGCAGTCTCACAAAAAAAGCCTGAAAACGGAAGGGACGCAGGGTGAGTGTGTGCCAGGCTCCGTGCGGGCACTCCCAGGCCTTTGCTACTTGATCCTCACACCGGCTCTAGGCACCACCACCTGGACTGCACAGATCAAGAAACAGGAGGGAGATGGCTCTGCTGTCAGTGGTATAGCTGACGGGCTTCTCCTCTCTGCCCCCCTCCCACACTCCCCACTTCTCCCTCTCCCCCAGGCGAGGCTGGGCATGGACCCCGGAGGCCAACGTGGCCCTTCATGAGGCCTGCTCATCCCGGACCAATGTCCTTGGGCGCCACGGCCCCTCCCCCACTTTTCAGGGGGGATGAAGGGGGCAGAGTGATGGTGGTGTTGCATGAGGACCACACACCAGGGCTTCACACACTCCCCAGCAAAGGCCTGGCTTCAGAGAAGAGGAAGCCAAGGTGAGGGAGAGGCGGGCCTTGTCCCAGGAAACTCAGGGGAGGGGCCAGGACTCAGAGCCAGTGTCACAGTTGGCCTCAGGCTCTGTTAACAGGTATTTTTGTCTTGTTTTTTTTTTCTGGAACCTGCCTTCCTCCTGGTTCCTCTCCCTTTCACTAGCCTGGCTGCCTCTGGACACCCCCACACCCTGCAAGGCCCAGAGTCAAGCCAGACCCACAGGAGCAGAGTCCCCTTGTCCATTGGTCCTCTGATAAGAACGCAAAAAGGACCCCAGAAGCGGTCTCCTGGTGGAATAACTAGAAAGGGGGGGGAGGGGGGGGCTACAAAGCTACATGAGGTGAGATGGATGCCTCTTGGCATGAGCTGAGATGACCTCACTTAGGGACTCTAATGACCCAGTGACTATTCAATAGGGCTCAGCTGGACCCCCGAAATCACAAGGAAGGTCACCTGGGATGACGTGGGGTCCCGGACAAATTCTTGGTCAATAAGCCACCTCAGCGGGGAGGGCGGGGCTCTTTTCCAATGGCTTTGCTTCCGTGGGTAGCTTCGGTCTGGGCGGGGACGAGGGCGCTAGGGCGGGGATGGCTCCCGGGCTCCTGGTTCGTGCCATGAGGAGAGAGGGGAGGGACTGGGAGTGAGGACCCCATCTCCCCTCCCCGCTCCACCCTCCGGGGCGACCCCAGCGACGGGGCTGGGCGAGGGGGCGGGCTCTGCGCCTCGGGCCCAGCGCCTCCGCCAGCTCCGCGGTGCAGCCCCGGCTCGGGGATCGCAGGGCAGCCGGCGCCCGTCCGGATTGGCCGGCGGTGGGCGAGGACGCAGACCTCGGGAAAGAAACACGACGTCTGCCCGAGGGCCCGGCAGCGACGGGGCGGGAGACGCTTTCCTTCGACGTCGCTGCCGAGAACGCGACTGCTGGAGGCTGCCGCCCCCGGGAGCGCCTGGATCTTTGGGCCGCAGCTGCGAGCGAACCGGGAGACGCCCAGCCTTGCCCGCCTGCGTCCAGCGGGGCTGGCGGGGCCTGGTGCGGAGGAGGGCGGGGCCTGGTGCGGAGGAGGGCGGGGCCTGGTGTGGTGTGGGCGGAGCCTGGTGCGGAGGAGGGCGGGGCCTGGAGGGCCTGGTGCGGAGGAGGGCGGGGCCTGGTGCGGAGGAGGGCGGGGCCTGGAGGGCCTGGTGCGGAGGAGGGCGGGGCCTGGTGCAGAGGAGGGCGGGGCCTAGGCGCGGGACTGGGCGGGGCCTGGTGCGGAGGATGGAGGGCCTTTTGTGGGGTAGGGCGGGGCCTATTGCGGAGGAGGGCGGGGCCTGGTGCAGAGGAGGGCGGGGCCTGGTGCGGAGGAGGGCGGGGCCTGGTGCGGAGGAGGGCGGGGCCTGTGGCGGAGGAGGGCGGGGCGGGAACGCTCCCCAGAGACCAAACCCCGAATGGCTGGAGGGCGCTAGGCTGGTACCAGCCTTTTTGGGGCAGAGCTCGGATTTGACAGCTCCGCTGCGTGAGAATATCCGCTGACCCCGCAAGACCGGAGCGGACGCTTCCCGGTCCAGCACAGCCAGCGCTGCGAGGCCTCCACTTTCCAACTTGAGTGTTCGAGGCCGACCAGAAAAGACTGCCCCTTCGTGTGGAAGGAGGGAGAGCGTGAGCTCCTTCCATCTCGCAGTTCGCTGGAAAGCCATCCATATAGAAAAGACACTCTGGTTCCACATGTCTCCCGGTCGTATGTTTGCATGAAGATTCGATTTTTCTCACACTGTTCTTACATTTCTCGTTTTAAAAACTACAAAGTGCTTTTGGGGACTTGCTGAGCGGTAACTGAAGGCTGCAAAGAAAAATCTCCCGTTGTCATGGTGAAGGAGAGAATGAAGTGAGGTGGGATGGGCTGTGCAATAGAGATTCAACTACTAGAGAAACAGCGCTGGAAAATATTAGGCAGATCGTTTTTGAGAAAAACTGAGTATCTTCGTTCGGTGAAAGAGACACACCTTATCGTCCATCGGACGAGCTTTCAGATGCTGGCTCCTCGATGGGTTGAATAAGCTTCTTGCTCATCTGCTTATGCTTTCTAAGAGGGTGTCCCTTTAAAGATGTAAGAGAGAAAAACGAGTTTATTTTGAAGAGCGGCCAGGTAAGGAAGAGCATTGTAATTACAACGGTCTATTAATAGTGACATTTTACTTGCACTTAAGTTCGCTTTGTGTTTACTTCTAATGGGTTGTTATATGAACTCATTATGAGTTCACGCTACATCTTAAAATTAGAATGTTCTATAAAACATTGAATTGGGGGCCAGAATTGAACAAGATGAACTAAAATAAAAGTAATTTTCAAATATGAGTAAACAAGTATTATCTTTCTGGAACGTTTCAGCAGAAGCTACATTCCTCCTGTGAAAATTACAGTTATTTGCAAGTTAAGACTCTTCCTTTTATTTACTTTTACATGTTGTTGGTAAGTGTAGCCTGTATGCTTTTCACATTGTTACAAACTGTTCAGTGTGGAAAGTTTCACATTTAAAACTCTCTAAAATGATACAGGACATTAAATGTTTGTCAGCTTGTTTCAAGATAATTGGTGAAACAACTTCCTTTTGTTCTTAAAAACAAAACAAAGAATCCAGGGTCTGTTCTCTAAATGCATTCTTTTAAGAATTATATAAACTAAAAATATAAGCGTATGTTGCTATAAAAGCTGACATCTTCAGAGTTAAAATTCGAACTCAGGTGGAATGTATGGTAGAAACACTTTTATGGTAAATTGCTCAACCAGCTTTATCTGTGAGTGCAACAGGTTAAACATATTATAGTTTTTCTCCTGCTTTGTACATAATCAACTCATCCCATTTTATTGAAGAGTTATTGAAAGGGTTCTTTTTAAAAGAGAGGTTGTTTTTAAATATTAAGAATGCTCAGTAGCCCCCTATTTGTTCAAAGTATGTGTTGTTAAAAGTCATAGTGTGAGAAGTTTTTAAAATTTATAACTAACTTGTCTATACATGGAAATTAAGATAAACAGTTTTCCTATTCTGTCTTGAATTTAGTTTAAAACAATAGAAAAATGAAGACTGCACAATCTTGGGATATTTCTTTTTAAAATTACTTTGGAAATAATCATTATAACTCCTTTATACAGAGTTACCAGAGAGGAATTTTCTACTTACCCTTTTAAGCATCAAAAGTTATATTTCTATCTCAGACTGCTTTTTCTTTTTCTTTTTTTCCTTTTTTTTTTTGGTAATGGGGTTATCATAGTGCACATCAGTTACTGTTGCATAGCTAAAGGTGGCTTGTAGAAGACTATATGATTCATGTTTTTGAATTTTTGCGTTCAGTTCCGTTGCTTATTGTGGGTATACTTCTTTTGGTTTCTTCTTTAACCTTTCATTTTGCTGCTTACTTTATGTTAAAATGGGAAACCAGATAACCAGTTTTGTTAAGAGTTAGAGTGAACATATAATCAATAAAAAGGTTAAGAAAGAAAATAGAGATATAGTGAAAAGAAGTAATTGGGCTCTGGAGAATACAAGGTCAAGAGGACTATAATATAGTAAGTAAACGGGTACTGGAGTCAGATGACAGAGTAGGTGCAAATTATCTCTTTTATTTGTTTGTTTATTGTTAAAACATATTTTTATTGATTTCAGAGAGGAAGGGAAAGGGAGAGAGATAGAAATACCAATGAAGAGAATCATTGATTGGCTGCCTCCTGCACGCCCCCTACTGGGGATGGAACCTGCAACCTGGGCATATGCAGTCCACAGGCCATTGCTTTACTAAGCCAAACCAACTGGGGCGAATTATTATCTCCTTTATTAAAGTACTACTTAATTTTGGACAAGTCACTGGACTTGTTTTAGCTTGGATTTCCACACCTGTAAAATGGGAATAATAAAATAGAGCTATTGTGAGAATTAAATGTGATGTAAAGTGTCCCACTACATTGTGGTTGATTCCCCCCCTTTCATAAGTGAAATACACAGACTATATGACATAGTCTATTTCAAGACTCACTCATCCTGCAAAATGATTCAAGACTCTCTTCAACTGTAAAGGTTTCCCATAGATTTAGATTCTTTTTCTTTTCTTTTTTTTATCTCTGCATCTATTGCACTTTATTCCTGCCACAATTTTAATGGGCACTTATATTGTGTGATAATCATGTTTATATGTCTGTCTCCCCCAGGAGGGCTGTAAGTTTTCAAGAGTATTGGCTGGGACCTGGAAGCTACTAAATAAATATCTAGTAGATGAACAAAAAAATAAATAAAGATAAAAATAAATAAGCATCTCACCTCACTGTGAGGAAAATCCCCACTCAGGGGAAAATAGCCCCAAAGTCATAGGGACTGGGGTCTGGCATGTGCCACCAGCAGCGCCTGGTGGAGGCTGGAGGACTCACAGCTGGAGGCACTCAGCCAGCACCCGCACCCCAGCCCGGCCCAGTCTCTCCAACACTTGGTGAGGGGAGCTTGGCTCAGACATGCTGGACAACAAGACTTTAGTGTCTGGAGCAGCGTCCTGTCTCCCTGTCCTCGTCCTGTTTATGGGGCAGTGGGTGGGCAGGGAGCAGGTAACCCAAGGGGGTGGTGCTGTCATCAGAGTGGCTGCCTGAGGCAGCACCTGCCCACCTCATAGGATCGTTGCCAGACTGCCAGCATCATCCATATTATCCCCAAACTGGGTCCTCCTCTCTGCACCTCACAGGTCCTGGGGTGGCCCTGCTCCATGGGTGTGGCCAGTTGAGAGGAGCAAGACACACGTGAAGATCCCTCGTCAATGGCAAAGCCCTTAAGAATGAGGACCAGGCATTGCTCATTTTCTTCTACCCAGGGGCAGACAAGAACTGGACACTCTCCCAGGGGGCCGTGTGCCCCGGGTGAGCCATGTGTCCCAGGGGGCCGAGTGCCCCGGGTGAGCCGAGTGTCCCAGGGGGCCATGTGCCCCGGGTGAGCCGTACCCCCCCAAAGGGGAAGGGTGTCCCGGGTGAGCCCTGTGCCCCAGGGGGCCGAGTGCCCCGGGTGAGCCGTGTGTCCCATGGGGCCGAGTGCCCCGGGCGAGCCGTGTGTCCCAGGGGAAGCAGTGGGATCCAGGGGAAGGGGCGGTGAAAAACCAGAGGAGCAGCAGACTCTATTCATATGGTCCTGAGATAGTCACCATAAAACAAGCAGACTGCCAAATGAGGAGCGGACTCTATTCATGGGGTCCTGAGATGGTCATCATAAAACAAGCAGATTGTCAAATGACAGCAGGGAGGGGAAGGAGACCTGGGGGGAGATAAGAGAACAACCGAGGGACTGGTATGCATGAACATAAATACAACCAACGAACACAGAACTCTGGGGAGGGAGGGCATAAATGGGAGGTGGGGGGAGGGCAATGGTAAGCTATGTACACAGATAATACCTTAATAAAATAAAATTTTTAAAAAAAAGAAAAAAAAACTTCTAAAATAAAATAAAATAAAAAAAGAACTGGACACTCAGCACTAGTGGATAGAGCCTCAGCCTGGGGACTGAAGGGTCCCAGGTTCGATTCTAATCAAGTGCACAAGCCTGGGGTGGGAGCTCCCAGTAGGGGGCGTGCAATAGGCAGCTGATCAATGATTCTCTCTCATGATGTTTCTCTCTCTCTCTACCTCTCCTTTCCTCTCTGAAATCAATAAGAATATATATTTATGAGAGGCATGGTACATGACATTCGTGCACGTGGGCGAGTGTTCCTCAGTCCCGCCTGCACCCTCTCCAATCTGGGACCCCTAGAAGGATGTCCTACTGCCAGTTTACAGGGATCAGGCCTAAACCGGCAGTCAGACATCCCTCTCACAATGCAGGACTGCTGGCTCCAGCCCTCACCTGCCTGCCTAATTGCCTTAATCACCCTGCCTGCCAGTCTACTCTACCCCAACAGGCCCCCCTCTCCCCGCCCTCCTTGAGGGACTACTCCTTTCTCACAGGAGTCCTGGCAGGGAAGCCCAGTGGCAACACCAGTTCCACCAGGGTCCTTTCAGAGTGGACCTCCCTCCCAGCCAGAACCCTGCAGGCTCAGGTCCTCTGCCCCAAATACTCTCACCCCCACTTTCCTCCCCAACCTTTCAACACTTGGTGCCCCCTCTTCAGGGAAGCCTTCCTTGACTCCTCACACTAAGCCAAGCCCCCTGATATAAGAGTTCTCTCCTTAATGTTGGTCTGGCAGGAAGTGATGGAGGATCCAGCAGAATTGGTACCTACTGGTCAAAGCATTTCCAAAGAGCAAACCAATTCTTCATGGGCCTTGTGAGAACTGGAACCTCCCCCGACAGGCTGCTCACACATCCTTGTGCTCCTCAGAGGGCCTATCAGGCACGTGGGTCCTAGTGAGGAAGCCTCGGTGTGTTTCCAGCTCGCACCACTAAGGTCGGGGAGGTCCTCACCTGAGTGGCCTGGAAAGGAACCTTCTCCTTGGTTCTGTTTACCTTGGTTGACTCACCTTGCTCATGTCACAGAGAGCCGGGGTTACCTTGTCTGTGTGGGTCTTCTCCTCTCTGTGGGCCTCGGAAGGCAAAGCCCACGAGTGCCCTCCAGGAGGCAGTGTCCCTCAGTGCAGCTGCGAAATACCATTCCCAAGTCCACCCTCAGTGAGCCCTGTCTCCGCTCTGCCCTAGGAGACACCAGGCTCCAACAGGTTACTTGGGCTGGGTGGAGGCCTCAGGCTTTTTGCAGAGTAATGGGAAGCAGGTGCTTGATAAGATTTGTATTCCTAAAGGCTGTTCTGGCTCAGTGTGGAGAAGGGGGTGGGGGGCAGGGACAGTGCCATAAGGGTAAACACAGGATGACCATCTGGAAGCTCTTAGCAGAGGGAAAATGTGAGGGTAGCTTGGAGAAATGTTTGCTGTCTCCCTGTCTACTTATAGATGACCCTCCCTCATCCCTGCAAAGAAACCCCTCTGATCTTTTCTTTTTTAATTGTATTGCTTTTTTTACAGAGAGGAAGGGAGGGAAATAAGAGTTTAGAAGCATCAATGAGAGAGAAATATCGATCAGCTGCCTCCAGCACAGCCCCTACTGGGGATGTGCTCATAACCCAGTTAAATGCCCTTGACTGGAATTGATCCTGGGACCCTTTAGTCTACAGGCAGAAGCTCAATCCACAGAACCAAAGCAGTCAGGGCAAGCCCTTCTGATGTTAATCAACCTCATGTCCTACAGTTGATCCTGGGCCTCAGCTGCTGGGCGAGGAAACCAGCTGTGTTCAGCACAGGCACCTGTGCAGAAGCTTCGCCAGAGTGTCCCAACAGAGCTCCCGGGCCACGAGGTCTCAGGGACTTGACTGGACAGGAGACTGGGAGCCCAGCGAGCGAGCAGGAGCAATGGAAGATTTGCTCCCAGAGTTCCTAGAGGGCAGGCTCATGGGGAAGGGAAGCCAGGCACCCGGAGCCCAGAGGAGCCCACCAAGCCCCACCACAAAGGCTCAGTCCATCTTACTGAACTGAGCTCTCTCTCTCTCTCTCTCTCTCTCTGTCTCTCTCTCTCTCTCTCTTCCAAATCAACCACTGTTCCAAGAGCATTTGCAGTTTCATTGTAATTTCTTTGGTCTCTCAGAGCATCCTGAGCACCTTAGGAGCACCAGCAACTTGCCAAATGTTCCACCCACTCCACTGTCATCACCATCCCCATCATCATCATCATCATCATCATCATCATCAAGTCACTGCCTATAGTGCATAACATTGTAATAACTATGAATAATGCAATATGTCTGCTAGACTTAGTGGGTGATCACTTTATAATCAGTTTATTGTACACCCAAACTAATACAATATTCTATGTCAATTATAATTGAAAAATTAAAAAAGAAAAACATTTTTCATGCCTACCTAAGGTGAGCTGCTGGAAGACAAAGGCAGCTGGGACTGGAAAGCGGGGCTAGAGACCAGGACCGGGGAGGGACGGGGCTCCTGCTGGGAGGGTGAACCCTGGGGAGGGCCGGTCCAGGAGCCACTGCAACTCCCACATCCCAACAGCTCAAACTCTTCCCCTTCTTCCATTGTCAGCTCTTCAGTAGTTCCGGCCTTCTTGGTGCTTATTCCTCCACTTCTCTTTCTTTATTCGTGACCCCAATGTCTTTTTTAGTGGAAATAAAGCTCCCCAGGAGATCCAAGGTAGCGGCTTAGGTAAACACACCTAAACTGCTGCCATGCACAACAATTTTAAAACTACAACTGAAAGACTAAAAGTCTATCACCCAGAACATGGGAAAGCTGGCTGAGTGGAAGCTCTACAACTAGACTGAAAGAGAAAGAAGCATTCAGGGCATAAGGGTTGAAAAACTGAAGGGGGCAGGGGGTCTGGCACGTGTGATATGGGTTGGAGGTGGATCCTGGCTGGCAGAGGGCATTGCTTTTTTAACCCTAAGAGAGACAAGCTCCCAATCTTTCTGAAATCCAGTTTCTGGAAAGAAGCTGTACTGTCTGCCATCAGGTCAGAAAGTAAGGGTGGCTTGCTTGCAGAGCTGTGCACAAGAATAATTGCAGTGCTGGGGCACGAGTCGCTGGGATATGGTCAGAGAGGCAGAGATGGCTGATTGGCAGCCATCGCTGTTTACCATGCCCTCGCCTACTGACACCTTGAGACTCCGCCCTGCACAATCTATAAACACACCCAAGCTCCAAGCAGCAACTTTTGCATATGAATGGCCCCTATTGCAGTTTAACCTAACAAACTTGCAATCTGGTGCAGACAGCTCCAAAGCCTCCGAGCTCCAAGCAGAGAGGAGTGTACTGTGGTTCTCTCTGTAGCTCCTGCAGGGTAGCCTCAGACAGTAGCTGAACTGCACCCTATTGGAGATCCAGAAGCCAATGTATCTAATGGTCAGTGTAAGACACCAGATTTCAACTTTTCACATCCATAAATGATACATTGAGGAGGCAGATTAAGTGAGCACCAAAGCCCCACTGAAACAAGACCTGCAACATAAGTGAGTCTCCAGCACAGCAGGTCTCCTCACAGCCAATTGGCCTGGAGGACACAGCAGGTCCTCACAGACAAGTGACCTGGAGATCAATTCCTCCCAGTGTACCAACAGCAATCAAGGCTTAACTACACCATGACTGCACCTGCCCACAAATGGGTGTACCAAGAGCAACCACCTTGGGTGATTGTGGAAGCTGAGCTATTGGCCCCTCTAAATCGCCCACCACACAAAGCCACTCCATCAACACAGGGAGGCAACCAAAATGTGAAGACACAGAAGCATGCCACGAATGGGAGAGATGAATTAAAGTAAACTACTAAACAACACAGAGTTCAGAATCACATTTATAAGGTTACTCAGGAATCTTCTAAAAACTGCTGAGAAAGTTGAAGACACCTTCAAGGACCTTAATGAGAATACAAAAAAAAAAAATAAAAATGGAAAAGGGCCAGTCATAAATTAAGCATACACTGTCTGAAATAAAGAATATACAGAAACTCAATTGTAGATCAATGTACTCCAAGATTCAAACCAAAGATCTGGAATATGAGGAAACAAAAAACACCCAACCAGAGAGGCAGAAAGAAAGAAGAATCCAAAAGTGTGTGGAGAGTGTAAGGAGATATGGGACAGCTTTAAGCTTACCAACATACAGATTTTTTGGGGTGCCAGAAGAAGAGAGAGAGCAGGACATTAAATGCCTATTGAAAGAAATAATGACAGAAAACTGTCCCTACCTGGTGAAAGAAATAGACTTACAAGTTCAGGAAGTGCACAGAACCCCAAACAAGAGGAATCCAAAGAGGACCACACCAAGACACATCATAATTAAAATGCCAAGGGCAAAAGACAAAGAGAGAATCTTACAAGCAGCAAGAGAGAAACAGTTAGTTACCTACAAGGGAGTACCAATAAGACTTTCAGCTGATTTCTCAATAGAAACTATGCAGGCCAGGTGGGAGTGGCAAGAAATATTCAAAGTGATGAATTTCAAGAACCTACAACCAAGATTACTCTACCCAGCAAAGCTATCATTCAGAATTGAAGGTCAGATAAAGAGCTTCACAGATAATAAAAAGCTAAAGGAGTTCATTACCACCAAACCAGGATGAGATAAAATGCTGAAGGATATTCTTTAAGAAGAGAAAAAGAAGGGAAAAGTATAGCTAAAAACTATGAACAACAAAAAGACATCAAATATATACCTACCAACAAGTGAATCTAAAAATCAAGTGAATAAAAAATCTGAAGAACAGTCAAAACCAGTTTGGCTCAGTGGATAGTGCATCGGCCTGCGGACTGAAAGGTCCCAGGTTCGATTCCGGTCAAGGGCATGTACCTGGGCTGCAGGCACATCCGCAGTAGGGGCTGTGCAAGAGGCAGCTAATAGATGATTCTCTCTCATTGATATTTCTAACTTTCTATCCCTCTCTCTTCCTCTCTGTAAAAAAATCAATAAAAAATATTTTTAAAAATCTGAAGAACAGAATGGACTGGTGAATACAATAGAATCAGGGACTTAAGGGGGAGTGGACTGGCAATTCTCAGGAGGAAAGGTTCTGAGGGGTGTGGGAAGAGATTGGACAAAAACTTATACACCTATAGATGAAGACAGTGGCGGGGTAACGGCATGGGGTGTGGTGGGGAATCAGGTGGAGGGGAGTAATGGGGGGGAGAGAGGAACACCTCTAATAATCTGAACAATAAAGATTTATTATATTAAAAAATTAATTTTTTTAAATCTCCCCATATCCCCCTCAACTCTTATTTCCCCTCTCTACCCTGATTTCAGGTCCAGGTTCCTTCCTTCTCTTTGACCCACATGCCATTTACATGAACCCCTCCTTGGCTGTGCTCAACACTTTCCCACGCAGTTCCATCCATTTAACCCCCCCCCCCCCCGATTTTCCCCTCTAACAAAGTCAAGTCCACACCTTTGTCTCCCACATACCCTGCACCCTGCAAAGTCAGGGGATCATGGAGTCAGGTCCTCCTGTAGACTTTCATGAATGCAGGTGAGTATTTTCAGCCTCAACTCCAGCTCCTGGGCAAACTCCCTCAACTCTTCTGCCGACTCACCCTTTGCGCCCTCATGTAAGTGCATTGACTCTTTCACCAGGTTCGATACATCCAGGAGAAGGAATATACCTGCCGTGGCTGCACCAAATACCCTGGCTTTTTTGCTCATGGCCAGAGCAGTGCCTCCAAAACCTTTCTGCAGCTGCTTGCCCCTTCGGGGTGACACTGCCCATGTGCGCATGAAGCGTGTGGCCTTGGCTGCTAATTGAGGATTGGATTTGGCCAGCTTGAAGGCTCCGGCATTCTTCACAATGCCCTGCAGGGATTGGAAGCACTTCCCTGCTAAGGAAGCAATTTGGGGCGCACTGTGACATAGAACCTTCACTAACACCTCATCTGTGTCAATGCCAGTTGACATGAGGCGGCTGGCTTCGTCTTTTGCTGACGCATCCTTTTTGAATTCCACGATGTTTGCAGTCACATCAGTCACAGCAGCTACTGCCCCCAGTGCCACCCCAGCTCCTGAAAGCACCAGACTAGACCCTGCTGTCACAGGTGCCAGATAAAGGCCAGCGATGGTCAAAAGGCCAGACACAGCGCCGGTGGAAGCGGCCACCATTTTGGAAATGGTGCACTTCCTGTGCACCTTGTCAACCTCATCAGCAAGTGCGTAGAGCTTTCCTATGCGTTCCTCAAGATTCTGTTTGGCCTGAGGAAACTCCTTCATAAAGCTCTCCCTGTGCAGCTGGTCTGCTGAGGGCATGTCTTTGTCCTCCACGTCCATGAGTTCTTCCAGCTCACTCAAGTCTGCATAGAGTGCATCTGCCTTATCCCTGCAATCACAAAGGACAGATGATTAATCACGGCAGGTGGATGAATCACTAACGATGAGACCCCTGATTGGATGAGCTGGTGCAGGAAGCCCTGTCCTGTATGGTGGAAACATGGGCATTTACTTGGAATCTCTCAGATCACACCACCTTGGCAGCCCACAATGTGACCGGAAGAGGTCACTAAGCCACACTGCCTTCCCTCTGGTCAGCAATACTCCATGGAGAAGAGAAAAGGGTCTGGAGCCCTCCAGACAGGTTTGGAGCACATGATCACCCAGGGCCCTCTGCCCCCAGCAGAGAGGGGATCAAATCAGGGAAGGAAGAAATGTACCCAACGGCCCTGCATAGCCCTCCACTAGGCCCCTGACCTCCTCAGTCCTGTGTCCAGGTGCCTCAGCAGCCTCCCTCTAGTCGAGCCCCGCTGCCAAGCCTTCCTACCAGTCCTCCCACCTGGACCACCCTTGCTCCATCCACACCCTGGGCTCTGACCCTGCTCCAGGCCTCTCTGGGCCTCCGCACAGGATGCCTGCACTTCCTTCCTCAGCCTTGAGCCTGCAGTTCCTCCCTAGGCCTTCACCAGAGTCCTCTCAGACGGACTTGCTGTTCCATTGAGGAGGGAGATGACATAAGCCCAGAGCCCAGAGCCCAGAGCCGGGCAGAGATACAGTCAGGATTCAACCCAACACGGTGCAGCCTCACTGCAGCTCTCTGCCTGTCAGGCCAGCAGGCCCTGCAGAGCTTGTGCAATCCCTTTCTTATGGAGAGCAGGCTCTTAGCCACAATCCCCAAGGACACAAACTGTGCCAGCATTTTCTGGCTTGTCCCACAGGACGTCCTGCGAGACACTCACGTCCAACAAGTAGATGCTTGGGCCCTGTCTATTCCCAGCATCTTTTCTAAAGTTCACGTGAACTGCCCACCTACCATGTGTCAGTCATTAGGATAAACAGTTAGAAGCATGATCTCATTCTCCTCACAATGGAATAGGACAGATGAATGACAGAGAGTGGTTAAGTAGCCTGATCAAGATCACCTAACCTTCCCTCTGCTTGCTTCAATCCTTCTCAAGCTGGGGCCCTTTTCTGCCAACGAATGATACCAAAGAATTGTTGCTCATGATATGTTGAGAAGGAACTTGCTTAATCTCAAGCTCAGGATCCTGCCTGGAGGAGGGTGCCTGCCAGAGGAATCTGGATGCAGGGGACATGGGGGTGACCATCCAGGCATCCCCTGGAGGTTACCTGGACAGCTTGGCTGCAGCCACAAATCTCTCCCAGGATTCATCCCTCAGCAGGCGTTGCAGTTTCCCTTTGTCCCTTGGGTCCATTAAATACTCAATGGCATCAGCAAAGTCTTCGCCCACTAGATGGAAAGAAAAAATAATGAGGTAATAAGGTAATGGGTAGAATGGAAATGGAATTGAGTATCTAATCTAATAAAATGATAATATGCAAATTGACCATCACTCCATCACAAATATGGCAGTGCCTATAGCATCCCAAGGTCCAGGCCACAGAGGGAGGGAGGGGGTTTGGACAGGCAGCACGCCTCCACCCCAGTGGAGACATTGCAGGGCTAGGGGCATGTTCCTGGCAGCTGCCTTGGGGCTCAGAGCACACCTCCACCCCAGTGGCTCTCTGCATGTGAGCTGCAGAGGAAACACCTTTTCTGACCGCTCATTAGCTAAGCTCTCTGTATGCTGCCACTTGCAGTAATTCTTGGCAAACTGAACAATAAGAATCCAAAAAAGTGATCTAGGTTTTTCACCACACTCCTAGAAGACGAAAACTAAGGTCCATTGCTGGTGAGGCTAAAAAATGACATATTTTGCTCTAGCCGGTTTGGCTCACTGGATAGAGCTTTGGCCTGCCGACCGCAGGATCTGGGTTTGATTCTGATCAAGGGCATGTACCTAGTTTGCAGGCTCCTCCCTGGCCAGGGCCCAGGTCAGGGCTCATGAAGGAGGCAAAGAATTGAAGTGTCCCTCTCACATTGATGTTTTTCTCTCTGCCTTTCCCTCTCTCTTCCAAACTCTCTAAAAAGTAATGGAAACATATCCTCAGGTGAGGAGAAGGAAGGAAGGAAGGAAGGAAGGAAGGAAGGAAGGAAGGAAGGAAGGAAGGAAGGAAGGAAGGCCGAAACCGGTTTGGCTCAGTGGATAGAGTGGCGGCCTGTGGACTGAAAGGTCCCAGGTTTGATTCCGGTCAAGGGCACATCCCCAGTGGAAGGTGTGCAAGAGGCAGCTGATTCTCTCTCATCGATGTTTCTAATTCTCTATCCCTCTCTCTTCCTCTCTGTAAAAAAATCAATAAAATACATTTAAAAAAAGAAAGAAAGAAAGTCAGATCCCATGAAAGAAACATCTAGAAAATGCCTAAAGAAAGTTGTCATTTTTTATGGTGAAGGAACTGGAGTCCACATTGAAGAAAACACCATGGCAGATGTGGTGGCTGGCAGTGGCTGCAGAAGTGGGGTGATGGTGCTGGCGCCTTCCCCTGATCAGCATGGTCGCCTCCTGCACACGGAGGCCAGACTGTGGCTTAGGCCCTCTCCTCATAGGAAGCAGGCCTAAGCTGTCAGTGGAACATCCCCCGAGGGCTCCCAGTCTGTGAGAAGAGGCAGGCTGGGGTGAGGGACCCACCCCTCAAGTGCACAAATTTTGTGCACTGAGCCTCTAGTAAACAAGGTGGTTAACTGTTCATCTTCCTGAGAAGCTGTCACCTGAGGAACTTTTTTTTAAATCTGGGGAATGGTTGTTGAGTTACCTAGTATTATGGAATGAACTGTCCACCCCCCAATTTATATATTGCTGGCCTCACAGCCCATGTGACTATACTTATTTATTTCTTAAATATATTTTTATTGCTTTTTAGAGAGAAAGGAAGGGAGAAGTATAGAGATAGAAACATAGTAAAGAAAGAAACATCAATCAGTTGCTCCTGCCTGCGTACCATACTCCTGGAGGTTGGGCTGCAATCCAGGCATGTGCACAACTGGGAATCCCAGCAGTTACTTCTTGGTTCATGAGTCAACACTCAACCACTGAGTCACAATGGCCAGGCCCCATGTGACTGTATATTACAATTAAGATTAAATGAGGCCATAAGTGTGATGATACCTAATACAATATGAATGGTATCCTTATGAGAAGAGGGTGAGACACCAATTCTATCTATCCCCCACTTATATGTCTTTCTCTCTCTCTTTCTCTAAATCAATAACTTATAAATCTTTTTAAAAATGTGTAACTCTCAAGGATTTAGAGACTCTGAAAATGCAGATAAGGGACTGGGAACTGCTGTATGTTTTGTGTGTGCAGAGACAGGATGTAAATGTGTTTCCTGCCATGTACACATAAGACATATTATTCTTATTTCACAGACAAAGAAAGTGAAATTCAAATAGGAAAAGAAGGCCCAAGCTAAGAAGCAAAAGCTCACAAGTTGAATTCAAGGTCAACCAACAGACATTTCCTGACGTTTGGTTGAAGCCTCCTTAGGTTTCAAAAATTTATGTGATTTGTGCATTCTACCTATAGTGCCCCTTTGGGATTTTTTCAAAATTTGAAAATAATATTTCAGGCCACACGCCATTGATGGAGTAAACCTACCAGGCAAAGAAGAGGCTTCCTGCTACTCACAGATGCTCCAGGGTGGGGAGTAGAGGTGTCTTCAGGTGGGTGGGGGTTGGGCCCTCAGTTCTAATCCTGTGATCAATCAGTACCACCTCTCCCCACTCCAGGCTGGGCTCAGGGGCCACAGCTCTACCTGCACTTCTGACTCCACCCTCACCCACGTCTTAAACAGGAGGTCATTTTGTTTATCCTCAGGAAACCACCAGCTCCAGTCCTCCCTCAGGGACCCTGGGGCCTGCTCAGGAGATACAGGCTTCTGAACTGTCCACTCCCCCCTTATGCTGCAACAGGAACAAGTTTTATCCCCTCCTGAGAGGGTGATGTGGATGTCTAGAAAATGCAGTGTTGATTTGGGTGGGTGGGTGGAGGGGTGTTTTTTCCTTTTCTTGCTTCAACCACTGGGGAAGAGAGTAAACCTGGGCTTCGATGGAGGGAACCCAGAGCACTCCATCTGTGTATTTGTTGGCTAGGTTGTGGGTGGGTGAGGGAAACAACAAAGCGGGCCTCAGGAAGGGTATCCGAGATCAGAAGTTCCTGTCTGACAGTCACACCTAGCACACAGGTGTTTATAATTGGGAGCACAGGTCAGGGACCCAGCACAGCCGTGGGAGGTGGCAGTGCTTTGGAAGGGAAAGTTTCCACCAGGAACTAGCAGGTTCCAGGTACAGGGGACAAGAAATTCCCACCTCCCATAGGCTGTCCTGGCCTCGTTGGAGTCATTGCATGAATTGCAAAAGATGGGAGGATATGAGCAGCTTGAGGAGAGAGCTAGGAAGGAGATCCCCACATACACTTCTGGTTGAGGGGACTTCCCTTGGACCCTCTTGGAGATTTGAGGACACTCGTCAATCCCCTTTGAAGTTCTTGATTCCTGTGTAGTTTAACCCAGTTTGGAGGTGCCCCCCACTCAATTCTAGATCATGAGCAGGAACCAGCTAGAGAGGAGGAAGCTGACTACCTGGGCAGTTACGGTCAGCTTTTGAGGTCATGGTGTCAGCAGTGGGATCTCAGAGTTTCCCCTTCGGTTCACCAATCTGTGTCCAGCTGGAAGGAGGAGTTGCTTCAATCCTGGGGAAGAGAAAACAAATTGTGGGGTCAAAGGTGAGCCAGCAGTGCAACAGGGAGCAGCGAGGGGCTCCGTTTCTGGTGTTTCTTTCAGGGAAGGCCTCAAATGCCAAGATGGACTCAATCCACTGTGTTTCTCTGTCTGTCAGCTGCTAGTTAAGAGCAGGTACTCACCTCACTTCAGCCCACTGCAAGCCAAGGGACAGTTCTTTTATCCTGTGGGGGCACAAGGAGAAGAGCATCAGACAAGGAAACAGACAGGTGAGAAGAATAAAACCAAAGAAGCAATAAAACCAGACACGAAAGAGGGGAAGGAGAGATGGGAGGAATGCTTGGAAATGACTTCAGGTTGGGGATATATGGGTTACTAATCACCACAGCTAATATTGATGGTGTGTCTACTACAGGCTCCTTACGTGTTCCCTCACCAAGTACTCTCACACATTCCATTGGTGGCCGCCATTGTGACTCCCATTGGAACGTGGAGGAAACCACCACAAAGTCTAGGTTTTCACCTCAACTCGGGTCAGCCCAAGTGTCATAGTAGTGCTGGATCTAGGACTCCACCCCATGTCTTCCTGATCCCAGTCCCATGTTTGTGAGGACTACGCTCTACTCCCTTTTACATACAAAATGTTTATTGATGTGTCTGTGTTGCTTGCCAATAAATGACTCTTCTCATTCCCAAATGCTGTCTTGCACCCTGTGCCCAGTCTCTGCATTGATAAATTCCTGGGGCTGTGGCTTCCCAAGCCTGCACCCTTCTTGCTTCTGCAAGATCCTCATGGCCTAATGGCCTGGGGTCCTGCAGTCCTGGCCCCAGCCCTGCTGTTGGCTGCCTAGCCCTCCTGGCGCTGCCGGGTCCTCTCTGCTGCCCACGCCCACCGCTGGACCTTAGCTTGTTTCCAGTTCTTTAGGAAAATAGTGCAGAGACAATCCTCGGGCATAGAAGCTCATCTTCATTTGAGATAGCTTCCCTTAAATATTTAATAAATGAAATGACTGGGTCAGAGGGTATCATTATATAAAAATTCCTTTATGTCCGAAACCGGTTTGGCTCAGTGGATAGAGCGTGGTCTGCGGACTGAAAGGTCCCAGGTTCGATTCCAGGCAAGGTCATGTACATTGGTTTCGGGCACATCCCCAGTGGGAGGTGTTAATGAGGCAGCTGGTCAATGTTTCTAGCTCTCTATCCTTCTCCCTTCCTCTCTGTAAAAAATCAATAAAAATATTAAAAAATAATAAAATTAAAAAATAAAATAAATAAAAATTCCTTTATGCCTAGAGCCACACTCTAATGCAAACAAATTGCACCAATTTACATTTATGCTCATAGGACAGTGGTCGGCAATTTGCGGCTCTCGAGCCACATGCTACTCCTTGGCTCCTTGAGTGTGCACGTACAGTGTGATTGAAACTTCGTGGCCCATATGCAGAAGTCGGTTTTCGGCCTTGGTGAGCCTAATTTGAAGAAGTGGCATTAGCAGAAGTGGGGGTGTGGGTCGGTCAGGTGAGTGCATGTGGCTCACAAGCCGCAGTTTGCCAACTACTGTCATAGGATATGATATGCGCATCTTTCCATCTTTCAGTTCATAGTACTTTTTAAACACACACACACATACACACACACACACACACACACACATCTTTGTTTTTAAAATTGTTTTATTATGCTATAAAAAAGGCACAACATAAAATTTATCACCCTAACCATTTTTAAGGGTACAGTTCAATATGTAAAATTATATTTGCACAAGTGTGCAACCAGTCTCCAAAACACTCTTCAACTTATAAAACAGAAAATTTCTACCCAATAAACAATAACTCACAATCCCCCACTTCTCAGTCCCTGGAAACTGCCATTCTAAATCCCATCTCTACGGATTTGAGTGCTTCATATAAGTGGAATCACACAATGTTTCTCTTCCTGAGACTGCTTTATTTCACTTTCACTTAGCACAGTGTCCTCAAGGGTCATTGGCCAGAACCCATATATATATATATATATATATATATATATATATATATATATATATATTTGATTTTTTACAGAGAGAGATAGAGAATTAGAAACATTCATACATCCATGAGAGAGAATCATCGATCAGCTGCCTCTTGCACAACCCCCACTGGGGATGTGCCCGCAACCAAGGTACATGCCCTTGACCAGAATCAAACTGGGACCCTTCAGTCCACAGGCTGATGCTCTACCACTGAGCCAAACCAGTTTTGGTTGCCCTTCCTTTTTAAGGCCGTAATTTTTTAAAAAGGATTTGCTGGCAAGTATATTTGGGCCAAACTGCACTAGATCTAAAATGCTCTGGAGAATAACAGTTTCTCAGCTTCTTCTATGCATTTGAAAGGGGGGAGTGGATGTAAGGAAAGTTACATGAAGTTGGGAGGAAGCAGGTGGGGATTGGATTACAGGACAGTCCACAAGAGTGTGGTCTCTTTTTAAAAAACAAAACAAAAATGTTTCCATTGACTTACAGATAGGAAGGGAATGGAAGAGAGAGATGGAAACATTGATGAGAGAGAAGCATCCAGTGGCTGCCCCCTACATGCCCTCTGCTGGGTTTTGAGCCCACAATCTGAGCCTGTGCCCTGAATAGGAATTGAACTGGTGACCTTTTCATTCATGGGCCAACAGTCAACTATGAAGCCACAATGGCAGGCAGGATTGTGCTCTCTGGAGAGTGGTTATTTCTAAGGTAAGTTCACCTAAGTGCACAGATACAATGGACAGGGCTTGCTTAAGGAAAAATACTTTCACTAAAGAGTGTAAGCCTGGGATGTGACCACCCCCCATGACCTGCCCAGCTAGGAATTATGATCACATCCCCCTGTGGGTTACTTGGCATAGAACCCAGTTCTCACCCATGGTCCCCCTTTTGATCACAAGTCAGTCTGAAGGAGGTGTGGATGACCAACCTTTTGTTGGAGAGCGTGGTCCCACAGCGCTAGGAGGGCTCCTTGCTGGGAAGTGTCAGTGCCCACCTTGTCTTGGTGACCATGGGGACGGGGCCACACTGTAATCAGGGGCTCTGTGTTGAGGCCACATTTTCCCAAAATGGGACGGGAGGGAAAGGAGAGGCAGTCACATCTTATGGCCTTCGCTGTGAAAACACACTCTGGCCCTGGCTGGGTGCTCAGTTGGTTAAAGCATCGGTCCAGTATGCCAAGTTTGTGGGTTCCATCATACAACTCACATATGAATGGCACACGCAAGAATCAATCAATGAATGCATAAGTAAGTGGAAGGATCGATGTTTCTCCCTCTTGATCTCAAATCAATAATTAAAAACACTCTGGGTCCTCTCTGTTCTGTGAACTATCATGATGGGAACAGACCTTCCCATGGAGAGGATTCTCCCAGTTCTGCCTGGAATACTCTTGCCTTGGAACCCAGGAAGGAAAGGAAAGCTGCTTGCCTTTAGGGCGGTGGTTCTCAACCTTCCTAATGCCCCAACCCTCGTGTTGCAGTCACCCCCAACCATAAAATAATTTTCATAACTGTAATTTTGTTAACTGTTATGAATCATAATGTAAATATCTGATATATAGGGTGTCTTAGGTGACCCGTGTGAAAGGGTCATTCGACCCCCAAAGGGGTCACGACCCACAGGTTGAGAACTGCTGCTTTAAGGATTATTTTGAAAAGGCAAACAACATTTGTCAACTACCCCTCCTGAGAACTGCCTGAAACAGATCACAAAGGGACTTGTAGTATAATTATATCCAATGATGACGTGGCTGATGTCCATGGTCTTTGCTCCGCCTGGGAATGCCCCATGGCTTTACAACTAATGACTCACATTCTTCCCATAACCTTTGAACTGTGTACCAGTTATATCTGAAAGCGCAGGATAAGGTCTATTATCTGAGCCAGTCCTGTCCCCAGACACCCGCTGTCCACCTGGCACCGCTGGCTAAAGCCTGGGGTGGGTCCATGATGGGGACACGGAACAACCAGCCACCGGACCGCACAGCACAGCCCATTTCACTCACAACTGAGTTATTCCATTAGGCTAACTTGTCAATCTTGATGAGAAAATAATGACTCGGGTGTCGCATAAATTACCCCACTGATGTAATGTCCTTTTCACAGTTCTATCAGCTTTCTGAGAGTTCCACTTATTTCCTCCTGTCTCCGTTCTGTAGCCATCCTACTTTTATATGTGAAGGAAGAGAGAGAAAGAGAGGAATGTGGAAAACATGGGTGCCTGTGAAACTCTGACTCTGATGCCTGGCCTTGAGCTGGCCATCCCAAAGCTGCCCCTTCCCAAGAGGGCGCCCAGGTCTGGGGCACAGGCCCAGCTCTATCCAGACCCCCCCCCCCAACTCCTGCTCACTAATGGCCGCCCGGCGCTATGATTCCTACACCAGAGGCCCCTTGAAGGCTGTAGGTTCCCATTGTATATGCCCTGGTTTAGGAAGAAGACACAGATGCAGACCAAGAAGATGAGGGAGAAGAAACAAAAAGCTTCCACAGGCCTGGCTGGTGTGGCTCAGTGGTTGCAGCATCAGCCCATGCACTCAAGGGTCAAATGTTCGATTCCCGGTCAAGGGCAGGAACCTGGGTTATAGGTTCTATCCACGAACCAAATCGGGCACAGTGCAGGTGGGGGAGGCAACAGGTTGATGTACCTCTCTCAGACTGATGTTTCTCTCCCCCCCTCTCTCCCTCCCTTCCACTCTCTATTAAAGGAAAAAATAGCAGGTAAGCATTTAAGGATTACAATAAAAACTAACTATAAAATTGTAGGGGAATGTTAAAACTCATGTTGAGTTGCAGAAACATTGCTAATCAAGACACAAATCCCAGAAGCATACAGGGAAACTAATTGATTTGTCCTCTTCAAACTACAAACTGCAAAGCCTACCTGAAGCCAAGTCAGCTATGAGAGGCCGGGCCACTGTGAGCAGCAGTTGCATGGACCACAGGTGACTCGCTCTGCACAATACACAGGAGGAGAGACTGAACCCAAATTCTTAACATGGGGAGACTCAGGAACAAATCCTTCTCAGGGAAGGGGTTTGCCCAGCGTCAGGCAGCTCCTGAGGGCAGAGTAGAGGCCCGCACCTCCTGGCGCTGTGGCTAAGGAGGGAGATGTTGTTTCAATACCTCAGCAGCTCCCAGGTGAGTCTCTGCTGTACAGACACAGGGATCTGGGCTCAGTCTCCTCCAGCTGTTCTCTCTCCACAGTCGGTGTTTTAAGAAGGAAACCCGGGTCATGCCACACGCCTGCCTCAGACTCTAGGTCCGGGCTTCTCCCGGACTCTGGGCACACAGGACCACCCCTCATGTCTCCCATCCCCCCAAGGTCCTCAATGAGGGCCGGCCAAGCAAGGAAGCAGAGCCCGCCCATCTTCCTACTCAGTCTCCCTTCCTGGCACCCAGGCAAGTCAATCCCCTCTCAGGGCCTCAGTTTCCCCACAGGGAGAGGTACTAAGATCCAAGGGTGGGTGAAAGAATTCCTGGATTTATGCAGTCTCAAAGGAAATCCTTTGCCCAAGCAGCCTCAGCACAAGTCCCAAAGCCAGCTTCAGGGCATCCAGGCCACAAGGAACAGAGATTCTTACTCACCTACCGTTCCCCATCCCCTCTGCTGCCTCCATATCACCCACACCCACCTCCTCTGCCTCCTCCATATCCCCCTGCTCTACCTCCTCCACATCCCCCCACACCCACCTCCTCTGCCTCCTCCACATCCCCCCACACCCACCTCCTCTGCCTCCTCCACATCCCCCCCACACACCTCCTCTACTGCCTCCACATCCCCCCACACACACCTCCTCTACCTCCTCCACATCCCCCCACACCCACCTCCTCTGCCTCCTCCACATCCCCCCCACACCCACCTCCTCTGCCTCCTCCACATCCCCCCCACACACCTCCTCTACTGCCTCCACATCCCCCCACACCCACCTCCTCTGCCTCCTCCACATCCCCCCACACCCACCTCCTCTGCCTCCTCCACATCCCCCCCACACACCTCCTCTACTGCCTCCACATCCCCCCACACCCACCTCCACTGCCTCCTCCACATCCCCCCACACCCACCTCCACTGCCTCCTCCACATCCCCCCACACCCACCTCCTCTGCCTCCTCCACATCCCCCCACACCCACCTCCACTGCCTCCTCCACATCCCCCCACACCCACCTCCTCTGCCTCCTCCACATCCCCCCACACCCACCTCCTCTGCCTCCTCCACATCCCCCCACACCCACCTCCTCTGCCTCCTCCACATCCCCCCACACCCACCTCCTCTGCCTCCTCCACATCCCCCCACAGACCTCTGCTGCCATGTCCACATCCCCCCTACATCTCCATTCCTCTGCAGTCACTGGCTCCTGTCTCAGGTAGCCCAAGACTGTGCAGAGCTGGAGGGGTGGTTGCATACCCACCTGAGGAGTGCCCCCTTTCTCTCCACTGCTAAGAGCTCAGGAGGAAACAGGAACCCTCACACTAACCTGGGTTCCAAACCGGGCTCTGCCCCTGCTTACATGCACCCTTGGGCCTATTACTCTCCCCTTCCCATTCCTGAGTTTCAGTTTCCCTCATGTATTAAAAGAGGGACAATATCCTCGTCTTAGAAAGTGCTGTGAGAATGAGAAGATGGGGTAGGTGGTCTCCTACCCTCCCAACTTACCAAGGGTCTCCCTCCGGCTGATTTGGAACAACACCCACCTGCTGGTAGCTGTGCCGAACCCCTCTGCTCTGTGTCTGCACAAACACCAGGCACACCCGGGGCCAAGGTACCCAGAAAGCAAAAGTGAAAGCAAATGCCCAGGTTCTGAGAAGCTTTTCTGCATCCCCCTCAACCCCCCCACTTCCACCTCCTCTACTTTCTCCACATTGTCCTTCTTAAGCCCCGCCCTGCCTGCTGACCCCTTAGAGGAGCAGCCCCAGGTCTGACCTCCCAGGTCCTTCTCCGCTCAGCCCAGCCTGCCTCCCTCAGGTTTCCAGGAGGAAGACCTGCCACAGACACACTGAGGGACCCTGGGAAAATTTCTCCCTCCACCCCTTGGGCTTGTCCCCAGATCCCTCCTCTCTCATCCTCCCCCACACCCCCCCCCCAATGCCCCCTTAGTCACCCTCCTGTCCCAGCGATGAGCCCCTCCCTGAGCACAGCAGAGGCTCACTGCCTCCTTGCATTGCCTTGGTCCCTGCTCTTATTGCAGGCCCCGCCCATGCACTTTCCAGACATTTGCTTTTGTAGGTCCTTCTGCCAGGAGCACCCCAAAAAGGCCATTGACAGGCTACCAGGTGGAGGCACGTGAGGACAATATGCTTCCATAATAAGCCATCACAAAGGACAAATGCCCTTTGATTCCACCCATGAGGTACCAGGCTAGGCAAGTTCACAGACAGGAAGCTGTCAGGGGCTGGGAGGGGAGGGGCGGGGAGTGACTTTCCATGGGGACAGATTTCCAGTTTTCCAAAACAAAACAGATCTATGGGTGGAACAACAGCGTCACAACAATGTGAATGGACGCAATGCCGCCGAACTGTACCCTTAAAAGAGGTTCGGAGGGTACATTTTGGTGTGCATGCTATCACGATTTCTCAACACGGAATCCATCCGGTGAGTGGCACTGTACTGAAGAAGCCCCACCCTCATGGGAAAGAAGTGGCAGCGTTGAGCCCTTTGCACTCTGGGAAGCCTTGTCACCCACACGATCCTAACCATGGCACGGCCTGCAAGGAAAACATTCCTCACACCTTCCCAAACAGAACAGCGAGGTTCCCAGGGGTGACAGGCTGGCCTCAGGGGGGAGGAAGCTGGCTGGTCTGGTTCCTGTTTTGTCCTGGTTTGGGGACCACACGCCATCTCCCTGCAGCAACGGAAGTCCTTCAGACCCTCAAGGATTCTCAAAGTGTCCTTTTCTGCCCTAAATGCTCCCTGAGCCCCAGGTTTGTCAGAAAATGTCCGCACCTCAGCCCTGGCTGGACAGCTGCTGGTTAGTGTCGTCCTGACATGTCAAGGTTGGGGTTCGATCCCCGGTCAGGGCACACATAAGAGTCAGCCATTGAATGCATAAGTACATGGAACACATTCATGTTCCTCCGTCATTCTCTGTCCCTGCCTCTGTCTCTAAAATCAAACAATAAATAAAATAAAAATAAAATAAAATAAAAAGCCGAAACCGGTTTGGCTGTGGATAGAGCGTCGGCCTGCGGACTGAAGGGTCCCGGGTTCGATTCTGATCAAGGGCATGTACATTGGTTGAGGGCACATCCCCGGTAAGGGGTGTGCAAGAGGCAGCTGATCGATGTCCCTCTCTCATTGATGTTTCTAACTCTCTATCCCTCTCCCTTCCTCTCTGTAAAAAATCAATAAAAATATGTTTAAAAGAAAGAAAAAAAAAAAACAACTTCCACATCCATTGGTCAAGGTTGCAACGAGGTGGTGAACCAGATACCAATCCAGGAACGTCCGATGTGAAAACCAATGTGAACGAATCAGGCAGCCTGGAAATCAAGTTACTGAAAAGGACACCCCCACCTCCCTCCCATGGCATCTGCTGCTGCTTCCTCTCCAGGGAGGAAGTGCGACTCCTCAGAGGCTGGACTGGTCAAAAGATTCTGTCCAGGCCGGCCAGCCTACCTCAGTGGTTGAACATCGAACTATGAACCAGGTCAAGGTTCAAATCCCTGTCAGGGCACAAGCCCCTTTGGGGGCCCTGCAGGAGGCAGCCAATTGATGATGCTCTCTCATCACTGGTGTTTGTATCTCTCTACCTCTCCCTTCCTCTCATGTGTATGTATGTGGACACTGAGTGGCCAGATTATGATGATCTCTGAATGAATGCATAATAATCTGGCCACTCGGTGTATATCCTATATAATAAAAGGCTAATATGCAAATTGTCCCCTCAACCAGGAGTTCAACCAGCAGGCAGGCCGGCCAACTGCCCCTGTCCCACCCCGTGGCCAGGCTGGCCAGACTCCCCCCATGCACCAGGCCACAAACACACACACACACACACACACACACACACACACACACAGTGGCCAGATTATTATGCGTTGTGATCATAATAATTTGGCACTCAGTGTATATCACACATTAAAAAAAAAGAATGTCCTGCCTGGAGACGCCCGGCTGTCCTTAGCAGCCCTGCTGCCCAGTGGCCTGGTGAGCAAGGGCCTGGTTCATTTATGCTCTGCCTTAGTCAAAGAATGAACGAGCCAAGCTTTGACAGTCCTACGAGAGCCTCCAACACCCTCAGGCCCACCCACCAAGCCCCCATTCCTGCTCCCAGGCAGACTCTGCACTGATGCCGAAGGAAGCCGCCGGACTTAGTGCCCGTCTCTTCCCTGAGCCAGCTCAGCGTCAAGCACACAGCAGGTGCTCAATAACTAATGAACTAAGGCTTAAAGGAGACGCTCCTAGCTTCCTTGGCCTGGGCCCAGCCTCTCTCTCTCTCTCCTTTTCTGCATGACTGCCGCCCCACCCTGGCCCGTGCCCAGCACGTGCCCTGCCGGCAGCTTCCCGGATGCACCGCGCAGGCGCCCGCTGCCCCAGCACAGCTCGGCGCCCCCAGCCCTCGCTGCGCATAGACACCACGGACACAGGCTCGTAGCACATGGACTCTTTATTGTGACGCTCAGTGGAAACCTCTGGAAACCAGCTTCCTGTAGTGGTGACAGCTGCAGCACATGCTAAGGCACTTTTACTCTAGAAAAAGGGTGGGGTGCGATTCCATTCACTCCTTTGTGACAGCAACTGGGACCTGAATTCAGAGCTTTGGAGGCGTATGTAGCTTTTACACAGCTTCATGATTTGTGGAGTTTGTTTCTTAAAAAAAAAAAAAAAACCTTCTTTGCCATAAGGAAGTCTAAATGCAGCATATACATAACAGTTAGGAATAGAGGGAAATCAGCAACCAGTGCAGACCAGTGTAGGACACGCTCCTCTCCTAAACAGGCTCCGGAGGAAGGCAGTGACGAAGACGGGGGCTACCATTTATTACAGGGGGAAGAAAACCTTTCCTTTTTCTCCTTCCCAAAACATCTGTGGCTTTTTCAACGCGACTGAGTCAACGGAGCCGATAAAAAAATGACCCTCGGGCCCGGTCCTGGAGTAGGTCAAGGTCGTGTGGGAGGGTCACTGGCCCCATCTGATGCCCTGGTTGACAGATCTGGGACAAGTCCCTTAACCATTAAATATATTTGGTCCCCAAGAGTGTTGGCAGAAGCCACTGCTGGCCTTTCCGGCTTGCCCCTGAGCCCCATCTGCGGGTCCCGGCCTGGCTGTGGCCGGACAGGCTGCCCTCCGCAAAGGAGGGGAAGGGGTCATCATTGCACTTGAGACGTTCTAGAATCAGGAAGGGGACAGTGCGCTGCCCAGTGGGGGTGGGGAGGAATGACCGCCCCCCTACCCAGCACTCTGTGCCCTGCACAGAGGTGGCGCCCTGGGCCTGCTCCGGCCGGACCACCCAGAGCCCACGGGAGGAGGCCGGTGGGGCAGAGGGTGTGAGGTCACCGCGTGTGATTGCCAACAGCAAAGAAGGGGGTAGGGAAGAGCTGGTGGCAGAGGGGGTAAGGTGACGATTCTTCTTGGGTGCTGGGCTATCAAAACTTCTTAGTCTGAAGAAAAATAGATTCGTAGAAAACTCTCTTGCCCGTCCCCGGCGGCCGCCCTTCCGGCCTCACCACCTTGCGCTTTTGGCAAGAGGAGGCCGGAGACCCTGCCGGCCACTCTGTCCCCAGCCAGGGGCCCAGGGCCCTGACTCTTTGGTATCAGGTTCTCGGGGAGGGAGGAAGGGTGGGGGGGCGAGGGCAGGCGAGGAGAGGGCTGCAGCAGAGAAGCCAGAGGCCCTCACAGGCCTGGGGGGCGGGGGAGGCTCAGGCCTGAGGTCCCCTGGCCTGGTGACAGGGGCTGGGGTCACGGTCACAGCAGTCCCAAGGAGGTGGGGGGGTGCTGCGGGGGCTAGAAAGGGGAGGCGGAGTCATCCGTTGGTCGTTCGGTCTGTCTGTCCTTCTGCGGCGAGAGGCAGAGAGGTTATTCGGCAGCTTTGGCCTCTGCCCCGTCGGCTTTGCCGTCCACCTCGTCGTCTGAGCACTCGCCAGTGCCTTTCCGAGCCATTCGGCGGGGCACAACAAATGGCAGGTCCCCACGCCTGCGGGAAGAGGCAGAGGGTCAGAGGGCCAGCCAGGGGGGCCAACGCAGCTCACACACCACAGCGACCCCTAGAGGCCAATGGACGCCTAACATCCCACAGGAGAGGCAGTACAGGCCAGGCAGGCCCTCAGGGAGCAGTGGTTAAAGTGGAAGCAAACCCACCAGGAAATCAGGTCGGATGACAAGGGGAAAGGCAGAGAACAGATGGAGTGGCCTTCGGCAGCATGCCTCCCCGTCCTCAAACGGAGGACAAACGGAGACGGAGAGGTGCAGGGACGCAGTGCAGGAAGCCGGCACCTGCCTCCCACCACGTGTAAGAAGCAGTATTCAGTCTGACAGAGGCCGCTCTTGTGGACTGCGTGCGTGGAAAAGCACCGCCGTGAACACGGCAGCAACGAGACTGGGGAGAGGCCCTCTGGCCCGCGGTGCGGTGAGAGGGCAGCAGCTGCGTTCGGCAAGCGCTCGCGGCACCAAGCGTGGGCCGTTCCGGCAGCTGCCTCCCCCCTTCTAGTTCCAAGGTCCAGCAGGGGACCCTCGGCATCGGATTGGGAGCGGCCGCAGGAGCAGACTTTGCAGATGGGATGGAGCAAGTGACCTAGAATTTCATGTCCATCCACAAGGCTGGGCCAGAGCCCAGAGGGCGAGATCCCGGGGCAGCGGCCTGATGCCACTTTCTCGGCCTCCGGGGATGTGCTCACTGGCGTCGAGGACAGACGCACTTTGAAAGCAGAAACAACGGGAGGGGGCCGGCCGAGGCAGGGCTCACCTGAGCTTGTTCTTGAGGGAGCTGACCTCCCGGTTCATGGCGTCCGCGGTCTCCGTGGCGTCCTCCAGCTCGCGCTGCAGTTTCCTGCGGGAGGCATTGGCCCGCTGGGCCTCCTCCTCGGCCTCCTCCAGCTGCCGCTTGAGCTGCTTCAGGCGGGTGGACGCCTTGTCGGCCTGTGGGGGTGTGTGGCCAGTGGCCATGGTTAGGCGTCCCGGCGAGGGTGGCCCGTACGGCCCCTGGCCCGCCCGCCGCTCTGCCCACCGCACACCTGGTCCTTGAACTGCTCGGCGTTCCTGCGCTCATCGTCCACCTGCAGCAGCACGTCCTTGAGCTTCTTCTCCGCCCGACGCACCTGCTTGCAGGCCGCCTGGCGCTCCCTGCGGGCAGACGGCGCGGCTCAGGGGGACGCCCTCCTCCGAGGGTCCGGCTGCACCGCAGGCTGGACCACCCACTCCCGGCCTCACCGCTACCCTCCCCCCCCCACCCCCCCCAGGGAGGCCTTGATGCTAAGGCAGCCCCTTTACTGACACCCACTGCGAGCTCTGGCTCTTCTGGGAGCCACGTTAATTGGCCCCATTTCACAGATGGGGAAACTGGGGCTCCGAGAAGAAAAGGGACACATCTCAGAGCATATGTGGCCCTAGGAAAAGGGAAGATTGAGATGGGGGCCCGGTGGGACCCCCATTACCTCCCAACAAGTCTGTCTTGCTGAGCCCAGACTGTGCCCAGGTGGTTGTGAACGCCTACCTCTGGTGAGGCAGCCTCGCAGACAGTCCTGCAAACCCTCATCTTCAGAGGGGGGCCCGGGCTCCCCCAGCTCTACAGGCCCGGGGAAACGGAGGGGAGCCCACCGGGATGGGGAGGGGAGCCGCAGGGACAGGAAGCTGGCTCCTGACTACGCCCCCGGGGCCTAGAGCTCGCTCAGGTGGCGGGAGAGGGAGACCTACTTGGTCTCGTTGTCCAGCTGCTCCTCCAGCTGCGCGATCTTGGCCTCCAGGGCGGTGATGGAGGCCTTGTACTTGGACTTGACGGTGCCCTCCATCTCCTGCAGCTTGACCTTGAGCTCCTTGTTCTGGCGCTCCAGCTGCTGCCTGGCGTTCTCGTTCTTCTGGGCGTGGCTGCGCTCGAGGTTCAGGTCTGTGTTGATCTGATCGATCTGTGGGAAGAAGGGCTCGTGAGCAGAGGAAGGCTGGGGACCCTGCTGGGGACAAACCCCACCGATCCCGTTATAACCCCAAATTTAAGAGGGGCCAGGACACGCTCCCCTAAGCAATCAGGAAGCCGCCGGCTTGGCCGAGGTGGCGCTCAGGACCCACGGCCCAAGCACGGCGGCGCCGGGGGAGGCCCAGGCAGCCCGCCCACCTGCAGGTTGGCCTTCTTCAGCCGGTCGTTCACCAGCTCCGTGTTGCCCTGCTCCTCCTCCAGCTCCTCCTCCAGCTGGGCGATGCGAGCCTCCAGGCGCCGCTTCTCCTCCAACGCCAGGGCCCTGGGGAGGCCGGAGAGGCGTGAGGAGGGGCCGGTCCCGGAGGGGGTGTGCCCCCCACGACACCCACCTCTACGCGGCGGCTCACTCACCCTTTGCCGCTGCTGTTGGCAATCTCGTCGGCCAGCTCGTCCCGCTCCTGCTGCGCCTGGCGCTTGGCACGCTCTGCAGCTGCCAGTTCCTGCCACGAGAACCCAGAGTGTCACCCGCTGGCAGCCCGCTGCCCTGAAAAGCCACCCCTTCCCTTCCTGGTCCTCTGCAGGGCCATCCCCCCGAGACCCTGGCGCCCCCTCTAAGCCCCTCTGGGCCTGCCTCCTCCAGGAGGTCCTTTCCCAGGAGCCCCTCTGGCTCACAGGGCTGATTCCTCCCTCCGAGGCCACAGATTAGGCACCACAGGTTTATAAAGTGTCCGGGTCTCCCCCTGCCCCCCCAATCTAAGTGCTCGGAACCAGGCCTGGAGCCAGGGATGTAGCGAAACATAAGAAACCGCTGTGGCCTAACCGGGCATGCTGGTCCCTCTTCATCCCGGGTAGACCAGATATCAGGAGGGACGAGCTGGAGACCAGAGTTAGGACCTGGGGTCTCTGAAAGCCAGGTAGAGGAGAGGGACTTGACCCCCAGGGTGACATGGACAAGGGCCCTCACATGACCATGGAGGCAGTATCCCACCCAGGCCCAGCGGGAGAGCACAGCCAATTAGCAAGTGGACAAGGACCTGCCTGGATGTCTGGCCCCACTGCCGATCCATCCTGAGCACCTATGTGCCTCGTGTGTGACAGACAAGGGGACACTCGGCACACAAGCCTCCGGGAGGGACCTCGCTTGGCCAGGAGGCCCTTCACAGCGGGAGGTGGAGGTTACAAACTGAAATCCTGCAGGGAATTCTTTCATCCAGACCCACCCCAACTAAATCCTGGAGTGCCCCTAGCTCAGTGGTCGGCAAACTGGGCCTCCACATGCAGCTCTTTGGCCCCCTGAATGTGGCTCTTCCGCCAGCTTAGGAGTACCCTAATTAAGTTAATAACAATGTACCTACCTATATAGTTTAGGTTTAAAAAATTTGCCTCTCAAAAGAAATGTCAATCGTACTGCTGATATTTGGCTCTGCGGACCAGTAAGTTTGCCCACCACTGCCCTAGCTTATCTTCAGCCCTGCACTGCCATCTGCTGGCCAGAGGGCAGAGACTCCGATTGACCCTTTGGCCCAGATCACCTCCTGCAGCTGAATCATCTCGGCCTCCATGCTCTTCAGCTTCTTCTCGTTCTCCTTGGCCTGAGCCAGGATCTCCTCGCGGGAGGCCCGCGTGTCGTCCAGCTCGCGCATGTAGTCCTTCATCTGGGCCTGTGGGGGGAGGAGACGCTTGGTACCTCCACCCGACCCCAGTGGCCACTCACGCCCTGCCCACCTCACCTCCCACCTCCCACCCCCTCCAAGGGACAACCACCAACGGGACCTTGTGGCTGCCCTTTTCCTTGACGCCACAAGGGACAAGCTTAACTAAGAGGGCAAAACAGTAACCAAAGACAAAATGCTCCTTTACCCGACACCATTTTATACTCACTGGCCGTCAGGATCTATGACGTGGCTCGTGTTTCACTTTCTACCACCCGCTGTTGGCTTGAATCCTGCGCTCCGGCTCCATTCCCCTCACCCCCACCCCCACCCCCGCGCCAACACCTGCTACTCTGCCCGGTTATCCCGACCTCACGCAGCAGCACATTTCCTTTCTTCTTCTCCTGCCGCCTGTTTTAATCCTAAAGATCTTGGTCAAGTAGCTTTCAGACTGTTTGTTCCCACTCAACGCCGGGCCTGAGTCTCCGTCTGTGAGACGGGCTAAGGGCACCAAGACCTTCCTCGGAGAGGGGAAGGCGGCGATCATCCCCGTTCACTGGCCACCCCACTAGACTCCCGGCCCCACGCTGACCCAGCACCACGCCCGCGGCCCGGTCTGCGGCGGCCCGGCCGGCCCTCACCTGCAGCTTCCGAAGCTGCTTGATGGCCTCGTCGCGGTTCTTGTTGGCCGAGTCGATGTGGGCCTCCAGGTCCTTCAGGTCCAGCTCCAGCTTCTTCCGCGCGGCCACGGCCAGCGAGCGCTGCTTCCGCTCGTCCTCCAGCTCTGCCTCCATCTCCCGCACCTGGGGGGACGCCCGCCGCTCAGGAGGCCGGACCCACACGCAGACCCAGGAGGGTCTGGCCTAGCTCTGTGGCTCCACGGGGCTCGGGAGCCAAGGAGAATCACTAACAGAAAAAACCCTGATGTGCTCAGGGATTCCCCCACCTCCCAGGACAGCGGACTGAAGGCCTGGCCAGGAGCCTTCCTCATCCAGGAAGAGGAAGGAGAGGGGAAGTCTGCTGGGAACCTGGCGGGTGGGGGATTCCGTGCCCACCTGTGCCCAGAGGCCAGAGGGCCCTGACCCTGGAGCACGAGGGCCACACGCACCTGTCTGACCAGCTGCTTCTTCTTCTCCTCGCTCTGCTCGTCCCGGCCCTGCAGGTCCCGCTCGAACTGGGCCTTCATGGCCTGCAGGTTCACCTCCAGCCGCAGCTTGGCGTCCTCGGTGGCCTGCAGCTCATCCTCCAGCTCCTCCAGCTGCGTCTTCATCTCCTCCACCTGCTGCTCCAGGGCCCGCTTAGACTTCTCCAGCTCGTGGACCTGCCACCGAGGGAACCGAGTCAGGACCAGAGGGACAAGGGGTTCCCGGGGGCTCAGTGCCCACTCCCACGCTAACCCTCCGCGCTGCCCCTCCCGTACTCACACTCTTGCCCACGTCGTCCTTGGAGCTCATGAGGTCCTCCATCTCCGTGCGGAACTGCTTGTTGAGCCGCTCCAGCTCTGCCTTCTGCTCCATGGCCTCCTCCAGGGCCCGGGCCAGCGACAGCGCCTTAGTCTCCTTCTCCCGGGCCTCCGCCTCTGCCCTGTCACGCTCCTCCGCATACTTGGCAGAGACGGTCTTCTCCTCTGCCAGGAGCTGGGAAAGATATGGCCATGAGACTCTAAGAGCAACGGCTCTTAGAGCTCGGAACCTGTGGACCGGGCCGGTAGCACGTGCAGGCTGGCTGAAGGTCCAGCGCTGGCTCTGAGGGGAGGGGCACCGGGAGGAGCAAGCACAAACTGCTGCCCGGGCAGCCCAGCTGGCTCCCAGGGTGACGGGCACCGTCGGTGTGTAACCGCTGAGGGCAGAGATCGCCTCTGCCACCAGGATTTAGATCTCTCGTTGTGTCACTCACTAATGGTTCTTTGTCCCACAGCTCCCCCCATAAGAACCACAGGAAACATGGCCGCCCAGACCTGGAAGGGCTTTGTTCTCCTGAACGACCCGATGGGTGTGACTCCGGCTGCTGTGGCCTCGCCCAAGGACGTGAGTTTAAATCCCCCCGTGCCCACTCTTCACGTGGGCCTACCCTTGCTGAGCCTTATTTTCCCACCTCCCATCCCCTTGGCCCCGCCCATAATTTACTCCGTGGACCTGTTTCTTAAAGGACCAGCGAGTCAGCACTTTAGACTTTGCAGGCTGTGTGTATGCAGCCACCACCTGACTTTGTGCTGATAGCAGCAAAGCAGCCAGAGACGCCGACAGGAAGCAGCCTGGCCGAGCGCAATGCGCCCTCTGCCACAGCGGCACGAGGCCGGGCGCTGAGCCCTGTTTTCTCCCATTTTCTATCCCAGCCCACTGTCTGCCTCTATGTGCTGCCAAGGGTCCTATAGAATGCGGAAGAGGCATGAACACATGCGCAAAAAAAATCGGTTCATTATAGGTGGCGTGAAAAACCTAAGAAACCAGAAAGCGGAAAAGTCGCTCCTGAGCCAATCAAATGACGATGCCCTGCTCCGAGCACTTTCCTTTTTGTTGTTAATTCTCACCCGAGGATACTTTTCCCATTGCTTTTTAGAGAGTGGAAGGAAGGGGGTGAGACACAGAGAGAAACATCAATGTGGGAGAGACACATCAACTGGTTGCCTCCCGCACACGCCCCGACGGGGGCGGGGGCTGAGCCTGCACCCGAGGTGCGTGCCCGTGACGGGAATCGTGACCTTTCAGCCTGCAGGCCACCGCTCTAGCCACTGAGCCAACCCGGCTAGGGCCGAGCCCGTTCTCGCCAGGCCCCTCGACAAGGGGAAAGCCCACCCCGCTGAGCGCCTGCTGCTAGTGACGGGATCCCGGCTCCCTCGGTGTCCGCGGCCGGGGCCCGGAGCCCTGGTGTCCGCAGAAGAAGGGACATGGGAGCGCGCGGGCGGCACACACCTGGTCAAACTTCTTCTGCTTCTTCTCCAGGTTGGACACGCTCTGCCGCTGGTGGTCCAGGTCCACGAGCAGGTCGTCCAGCTCCTGCTGCAGCCGCGTCTTGGTCTTCTCCAGCTTGTCGTAGGCGGCCACCTTCTCCTCGTAGCGCTGGCTCAGCCCCTCCAGGTCCTTCTGCAGCTTCCTCTTGGCTTCCTCAGCAGTCTCCAGGCACCCCACGCCATCCTCCATCTTCTTCCTCATGTCGGTCACCTGGGCAGGAGCGAGGAGTAAGGAGACACCCAAGATGGCAGCTGTGCCCGAGACAGCTGGGACTGGCTGCTACCTCAGGAATGGAGGCCAGGGAGCCACCATTTGCAGGGACTCCCCACTGTGACCAACTCCCTTACAAGGGAGCATCCTCGTCACCTGCCCCAGGCCCAAGGCCAGTGCCAGGGCCAGGAGGACCAGACACCGTCCGGCAGCCTCCTCCTCGCACCTGGACACAGAACTGCCATCACACGCACGCGCTGGCCACTCCTCCCCAGACCGTGGAGCGGCCCGTGCACCAATTCTGAGCTCAGGGCAGGCCTCCCGACCTGGCACATTCAAGTCCCAAGACAGGATCTAGAACAGGGGTCCTGACCGAGTTCGGATGTGGGTCCTTCGACCGCCTAGAGCAGACTACGAACTCCTCGTCATGATGCCCTGATACACACAGAGTGCACAGGACCATCAAGAACGCCCGTACAGGATTGTGGCGGTGCTCAGATATTCAAAAACTAGCTGTGACCCAAGTGCTTCTTTATCAGCACATCGAGCAGCAGCCTCCGGGAGTGCCAGGAGCACAGTGACGCCCCCGAAGCCCCGCCGGGCCTGGGCATGGGACTGGGTTCTAGTGAGCAAGGCCACAGCCCTGTGACCGCCATGGCCGGCTGTCCACCGGCATGTGGACTGGGCATGGGACTGGGTTCTAGTGAGAACCACAGCACTGTGACCACCATGGCTGGCTGTCCACCGGCATGTGGACTGGGTTCTAGTGAGAACCACAGCACTGTGACCGCCATGGCCGGCTGTCCACCGGCATAAGAACGAAATGCTAGATGTCGGCTAGAGACTGTTGAGGACAAAGGTGCCCAGCCTCCTCCCTCCGGGTCACGGGTCTCTGAAGTCTACCTGGGCACCTGGGCTAAGGGCTCTGGGCCGGAGAGGGCAGGCGCTCCCTGAGGAAGGGCACCCAGCACTGGCGGCCTGGGTGGACCAGCAGGCAGGGCCGTGCCTCCCCGGCCTGGGCCTCTTGCGGGGGAGCTAGCACCGAACCTGGGCCTGGAGGGTGGCCATCTGCTTCTCCATGTTCCGCTTGGCCTCCTCCTCCTCCTCCAGCTGCTCCTTCAGGGAGTTCTTCTCGTCTTCCACCTGCTTCAGCTTGGTGCTCAGGCTCAGCTTCTGCCGGTTCTCCTCCTGCAGTAGCTCCTGCGCGAGGACGAGAGGGGCGCGGGGCAGGAGGGGCAGCGTCAGAGCCTCGCAGCCCACAGCCCTGACTCAGGGAGACCCTGCCGGGGAGCCAGGACCCAGAGGTGTGGCGGTGATGCACTGCCTCCTCCAGGAAAGGGTAGCGGCAGAGACCGGCGGCACCCTCACCTGTGTGTCCTGCAGCTGGGACTCCAGGGTGGAGAAGTCCTTGGTGAGCTTGCTGGACTTGCTGTCAGACTGCGTGAGGAGGCCCGTCACGTTGTCCAGCTCAACCTGCAGGGACGGTGGAGACAAAGGCATGAGTCTGACCGGGCCTGCCCCACCTCCGTGCTTTCGGGCTAAGCTGACCCGGAAGCCTCGCCGAGGAGCCAGTGTGAAGCAAGAAAAAGAGCAGGAGCGTGGGGGGGAGCTGGGCCCCGGGCGAGGAGCTGCCAGGCCCGGGTCCCGCGAGAGTGCTCACCTGCAGCTTGGTGACCTTGTCGGCCAGCTCCGAGCGCACGCGTTCTCCGTCGTTGAACTTCACCTGCAGCTCCTGCAGCTGGGCCTCCGCTTTCTTCCGCTTGTGCTCCGAGTCCCCTTTGCCCTGCAGCAGGGCCTTCACCTCGTTGGCCAGCTCCCCTCGCTCACTCTCCAGCGTCTGCTTGGCCTTCTCAAGGTTGGCTTTCACCTGGTAGGGAAGGAAGCGAAGGTGTGAGGGCGGCATCCTCCGCGCCCTGGTGTGGGGCTGGTCTTTCTAGTCCCATTGGGAGAACCGCTGCTTCTACCGGAAAAAGTGATGCTGGGTAAGTTTGGGAGGTGGCCTGCTGGCCAGCGCCCCGGACTCAGAGGGCTCGCACTTGATCAGCACTCATCACTCAGCCGGTGCATGACACCCGTGCGTGACACCAGCACGTGACACCCGTGCGTGACACCAGCACGTGACACCCGTGCGTGACACCAGCACGTGTCCTCGTCTCTGAGGCCTCAGCTTCTCCACCTCTAAACCAACCCCTGCCCAGCCTCCCTCAGGGGGAGAGGGAATGTTAAAGTGTCAGACGTTGTCACTGCTGATATGAGAGCCGTTCGTGATATTACAGAATGAAGGAAATTATAACTGTTCACAGCTAGACATCAGCAAAGCCTCTTTCAAATTTGATGTTCAAAGTAATGATGTGATGTTCTTCCAAAAAATAAAGTGGAGTTTACAGAACAAACATGACGATCCCATTGTAGTCTGCACCACGCTGGCCACAGGGCCTGGGCAAGTTCAAGGGTAAACCCTGTGCAGAGTGCAGAGGAATGCTGGGTAAAACAGCTAAAGGTCCGAAAAAGGCTTCAGTCTGTGCAGAGCTGGGTGAAAATGAAAGACAGACGGACAAGGCTTGTTTCTAAATTACTGTTGGTTGTTAATGCTCACCCGAGGATATGTGTTCCATTGATTTTTTTTTTTTTTTTTTAAGAGAGAGAGTGAGGGAGGAAGAGAGAGAGAAACATCCATGTGGGAGAGACACGTGAATTGTCTCCCAGTCGGGGCACATGCAGGACTGAGGATCACACTTGTGTGCCCCTGATGGGGAATTGAACCCACAACCCTCTCTAATCATGGAGCCACACCAGCTAGGGCTTTAAAATATTTTATAGGAAACACTTCATAGGTTGCCACACAGAAGAGTTCTGACCGCATGAGCTGCCACTGAGAGTGGCTGGCAGAGAACCCAGCCGAGATGCACATCCCCAGGGTTTTCCCAGGAGACTCCAGCTGGGAGTGTCCAGAGAGGACCCGGACTTCAGAAAAGGGACCCTCAGGCCCAGTGGAACTCCGTTGCAGGATGCTCCAACTCCTGGAAGCTTTCTCGTCTGGCAGGTTGTTGAACAAAACAATAACTGTATTTGAACAACGTACAGAGCCCCTAAGTGCCTACGTGTCATTAACTCCAACTGTCACATGAACATATAAGACAGACCTATCATTACCTCCTTTACAGAGGGGGAAACTGAGGCATGGGGATAAAACTATCTGCCGAAGTAACACAGCCTCTGGAGGGCCGGAGCTGAACTCTGACCCCTGACCCCAGCAGTCTAGCTGGGGAGCTGTTCGTCCTGCAGGACTGGCCCGGAGAGGCAGCCAGTCTCCAGGAGGACCCGCCCCTGAAAGGTGCCAGACCCCCACCCCACCCCACCCCACCCCCAGCTGAAGTCACGGAGCCAGTCCCTGGGGGAAGCCCACGCACCCGCTTTGTCTGCTCCAGCTGCTCGGCCAGCTCCTCCACGGCCTGTGAGTGCTTCTGCCTCATCTCCTGGATCTGGGCCTCGTGGGTCTTGGCCTCATCCTCCAGGGTCTTCTTCAGGATATTCACTTCCTGCTCACGTTTGGACCTGGAGAGAAATGCCCTCAGCATGGAGGCCAGGGAGCCTGGAGCGGGGCTGCCTGGTGCCACCCGGTGCCCTGGGCCTCCCCCCGCCCAGCTGTCCGTCCTTTGCTGCAGAGGCCTCCGTACCCTCAGCCTTAAAGCCCAGCCTGGCTCACCCACACTTCCGGCCAGGCTCTTGAATAGGGCTTTAGTAGAGAGAAGATACTGAGGAACCTACAGCTTCCATGCTGTGCATTCACACGCACCCTGTGTGTATTCACATGCGCCCTGTGTGTATTCACAGGCCTGGGACCACCCCTTCCAGGCCTCGGCCTCCTTTCCCGCCTGTGGCTTGGCCAGTCTGCCCCAGGGCACACCTGAGCTCCTGCTGGGCCGCCGTAGAATCCAGGGTGTCCTCCAGCTCTGTCTTCAGAGCCTCCAGCTCCTCCCCGAGGTCCCGCTTCTGCTTCTCAGCCTTGTTCCGAGAAGCACGCTCCGACTCCAGGTCCTCCTGCAGTTCGGAGATCTGAGATTCCAGCTCCCGGATCTTCTTCAGGGCCATGTTCTTCTGCGTGGCTTCTTCCTCCACTCTGCCAAAGAAACCAGCGCCAACGTGAGGCCAGTTCACCCCTGAGGAGCAGAGTCTGCAGACAAGGCTCGGAGAAAAGCAGCCAGAGCCGGGGCAGTCTGAGTCCTGGCCCGTCGGAGCCTCACCCAGCAAACACAGTCCCCGAGGCACGCTGTGCCAGAGGTAAGGGCAGTGCCGCTGTCAGCACGGGAAAACTCAGAGGAATCATTTCATTTGCCACACTGAATTCCAGTGCTTTCAACATACAGAGAAGTTCAAATATTAAATAAGCCAATAAAGAGAAATAAATCACTACAGTCCATGAAGACTGCAACAAAATAAAAATACAAATGTGCCGCAGATTTTAGGTGATAATGATGTATCAATGTAGGTTCGTCGACTGTAACAAATGTATACCACTGTGGTGTAGGATGCTGATTGTGGGAGAAGACTCTGTGTGTGTGTGTGTGTGTGTGTGTGTGTGTGTGTGTGTGTATGTTGTGGTGGAGGGTTTCAAAATTCTCTATACTGCTGGCTCAATTTTGCTATGCACCTAAAACTGCTCTAAGAAATAGTTTATTTTTTTTTTTAAAAAAAAGCATGTCTAACCAGAGGAGGAGTGGATTCTATTCGTGTGGTCCTGAGATAGTCACCATAAAACAAGCAGATTGTCAAATGACAGCGGGGAGGGGAAGGAGACCTGGGGGGAGATAAGAGATCAACCGAAGGACTGGTATGCATGCATATAAGTACAACCAACGAACACAGAACTCTGGGGAGGGAGGGCATAAATGCAAGGGGGGGGGGGGCAATGGTAAGCTATGTACACATATAATACCTTAATAAAAATTTTTTTAAATGAAAAAAATAAAATAAAAAAGCATGCCTATAGCCATTGGTTTGGTGATATTGTGGATGACTTTTTGGGGATTGCAGACAAACAAATGATAGGAAATGTTTTGCTGTGAACTGGTTTCCAAAACAACAGCCGAGCAAGTGCTCCCAGCTCACGGAGGCACCGAGGCCCACAGCAGGCAGCGCAGGAAATGCTGGCTCTGACCCCCCGGCGGGCTGTCGCTCTGGCTCACCTGGCCAGGGCAGCCTGGACCTCCTCCTCTTTCTTGGCCAGCTGCATCTTGAGCTCGGCGATCTGAGCCTGGAGCTCGGCGATCTGGTCGCTGAGGTCCGTGGAGTCTCCCTCCAGCTTCCGGCGGGTCTTCTCCAGCTCCTGACGCTGCTTCTCCTCTCTTCGGAGGCGCTCTGAGGAGGAGGAACGGGGAGAAGCCGGCAAAGCCCTTAGTGGCCAGAGACCTTGCTATCTTTCTTTTTAATTATTTTTTAAAACATATTTTTATTGATTTCAGAGAGGAAGGGAGAAGGGGAGAGATAGAAACATCATTGATCGGCTGCCTCCTGCACTCCTCACACGGGGGATCAAGCCGGCAACCTAGGCATGTTCCCTGATCGGGAATCGAACCGTGACCCCTGGTTCATAGGTCAACACCCTACCACTGAGCCATTGCCGGCTGGACTACTTTTAATTCTTACTTAAACTCTGCATATTATAAAACACACATGGGGGTTGAAGGGTCACAATACACAGACAGCCAGACCAACTCCTGGGAGAAGGAGAACATCACCATGACTGCCAGGTCCTGTCTGTCCAGCCCCACCCGCTGCCCTGGACACACCGGCTGCCCTGTGTCTCCGCAGAGGGCCAAGCTCAGAGTTCCCTGATTTCCCCGTCACCCGTGTCCACTCCTCTTAAGGTCCACCGACAGCCACGGGTCTGCAGGTCCACCCCATTCTCCTCCCCACAGACCCAGGGCCAGGGAGGCCAGGACACGATCTGTCACTCTGTCCCAAGCCAAGCAAGGACCCTACAATATCGGCCTAGCATTTTACAGCACACACAGCGTGTCCACAGCACTAGGCCCTTAGTTCTCACAAATGCCCTTTCACTGTGGGCCCTGGGAGCTCGTGGAGGCTAAGTGATGGGTACAAGGTGACAGCCAGGAAACGACAGGCTGGGAAGGGGTGGGGGAACCAGGAAGTGGAGGGGGAGGTCTACCTGGAACCTCTTGGGAAGTCTCCAAAGCTGGTGAAACCCATGGTGCCCGATGGAAACGCCAGGGCTTTACCCTGAACGCGCTTTCCTTAGGGGTGGCACCCTCCCCCACACAGCACCGGTGCCTGCTGGCCCAGAGTCCCATCGGGACCAGATGCTGGACCCTAGGTCTTGTTGGCAGCGACTGGCTGCTGCGGACCCTGTGCCTCGCCCACGTAGAGTGCACGTGACACCAGCCGGCGCTCCCGCTCCTGGCAGTGACGCCCAGCCTGGCCCTGAGTGGTGGATGCCCCGGGTTCCCAAGCCAGACAGCCCTGCCCATCACCTCTTACCCTCCAGGTCGGTGATCATGGCCTCATGTTTGTTCTTGAGCTTGGCCAGGCTCTTCGATTTCTCCTCCTCTTCCGTGAGGTTGGTGGTGAACTCAGCTATTCTGTCTTCCAACAGCTTCTTCTCCTGTGGGGTTGGGGGTGCAGTGAGTGAGGAGATGCAGTGTGTGAGGAGGTGCAGTGTGTGAGGAGGTGCAGTGTGTGAGGGTGTGCAGTGTGTGTGAGGAAGTGCAGTGCAGTTGTGAGGAGGTGCAGTGTGTGAGGGTGCACAGTATGTGAGGAGGTGCAGTGTGTGAGGGTGTGCAGTGTGTGAGGAAGTACAGTGTAGTGTGAGGAGGTGCAGTGTGTGAGGGCGTGCAGTGTGTGTGAGGAAGTACAGTGCAGTGTGTGAGGGTGCACAGTATGTGAGGAGGTGCAGTGTGTGAGGAAGTCCAGTGTAGTGTGTGAGGAGGTGCAGTGTGTGAGGGTGCACAGTATGTGAGGAGGTGCAGTGTGTGAGGAGGTGCAGTGTATGAGGGTGTGCAGTGTGTGTGAGGAGGTGCAGTGTGTGTGAGGAGGTGCAGTGTATGAGGGTGTGCAGTGTGTATGAGGGTGTGCAGTGTGTGTGAGGGTACGCAGTGTGTGAGGGTGGGTCACAGCTTAGTGTTGGCTGAGCACAGACACTTTAGGTGTCTTCAAAGTATGCCTCGACCAGAAGTTTAGGAATGAATGGAAGAAGGACTTAAACATTCGACTCATTAGGACTCCCTGGCCCAAAGGGGGCACCTTGTAAGGTCACTGGTGTAGGACGTACCTCCCTTTAAGGAGCCGGATAAGCTTCCGTGATGGACAAACGTGGGACCCAAGCCCTTCTTGGACCTAGATTGTCCCTTTGGGCCCAGGTAAGCAAGGTGTCGGGGCGGCAGGTGGGGGAACTCAGGCCCCACCTTCTCCGGGCCTCGTGCTTGTCCACTGAGCAGGCTATGACCTTCCACCTCCTCATGCCCCAAAGTGCCCTAGGCCGCCCCCCTCATGGTCTCCATGGTGTGGCCACCCCCGGAGTCCTGATCTCCGTAGGGTCTCCCCACAACAGCACATCCTCCGTAACAGATACAGGCCGCCACTCAGCACGAGCAGCTCGCCCCTGCGTCAGAGCTGCGGGCAGGCACCCTGCCACTGACTGCCCCGGCCCTCGGGACCTAGGACGCATTCTGACTGCGCCCTCCTCCTCTAGCTCGCTCTCCAGCTCCGACCTGCTCATCAGTGGACAGGAGAACCAACTTGGTTCTCACAAAACAATCCTGGAGAGGGCTAAGGAGAAGCCCTCACACCTCGACGCCAGCCACCGAGGGGCCCAGGCGGGCCGGAGACTAACGGGCGATGCCACACGGATGGTTCCTATCTACAAGCTTTACTGAGAGAAACGCCAAGCCTGTCCCTTGGGAAGCATCCCTTCAATGTGACCCGGCACCCGGAGGCCAGGGGACCCCCACGAGGGGCCCCAGGGAGAATCTGCTCCTGAGCAGAAGGCACGGTGCCACCGACAGCGGCGGGGAGGCTCGGCCGGGGCCTGGGCCGGGCCCGCCCTCCAGGCCGGGACCCGCACGCGGGGCCTCACCTTGGCCAGCTTGCAGTTCTGGTCCTCCAGGATGATCTGGTCTTCCTCCAGCTTCTTCAGCTTGGCCTCCGTGGTCACCTTCTCCAGCTGCAGCTTCTGGCGGGCGCTCTCCTCCTCCTCCAGCTGCTCCTCCAGCTCCTGTCACGAAGCCCAGGGCCGTGAGGAGGGTGGGCCACACAAGCCCAGTGGGGGTGGCTGAGACGTGGCCCCCCCACACGTGGGGTCCCACAGTGAACACTGGGGCGTGCAGACAAGAAGCCCGGTCCAGTCGTGAGGTCGCTTGTTCTGAGGTGCTCCCTTTAGCAAGCTCCCCCCATGAGGATCGCCCTCTGCTCCTCAGAGCAGCCGGCGCGGGAAATAAAACTGGCTTTGTGCTCAGCTGGGCGGCACGTGGAGAGCCGCGACACACGTTTGAGAAACAAGTGCCCGAAGAGAAAGCCCCGCTAAGACTGTCCCACAAAGACAAAAGGGGGCGGCGGATTGGCCCTCCAAGGCACTTGCATTTCGTGCTCTCTCCAGTTCCCGCGTCACTGCTCCTCACAGCACCCTGTCCCCTCCTCCCCCTGTCCAGTGTCCAGGGGGGCGGAGCTGGGTTACCTGGATGTTTTGCTGCATTTTCTTCTTCTCTGACTGCAGGTGCTGGCAGCGCTCCTCCTCCTCCTCCACCCTGGCCTCGAGGTCATGGCAAATCTCCTCCAGCTCCTGCTTCTTGGCCGTCAGGCGGGCCCGGAGCTCCTCGGCTTCGGCACACAGCTCCGTTTCCGCCTGCAGCTGCTCCTGCAGCTGCAACTTCTCTGCCATGAGCTGCAAACAACACGTGCAAAATGCAAGTTCCTTCAGCCTGCCCAAGCCACTCCGGGACAGACGTTCCCCAGCTCGGCCTTCCGGAGGGACCATGCTGACAAGAGCAGTTTCCATTTGGAAGTGCTAAGTTCCCAGCCACTGTCTAACTACCAATTCCTCCACCCTTTACTGCTATGGCGGGGGCTTCACACCAAGGTAAGATCCCTCGGAAATAGGCTCAGAGAGGTTAAGTGCTGGAGCTGGGCCTCATACCCAACACTCACGAGCTTTTCACCCCACTGGTAAACCTCCCTACTTCCCATAACCCTGAGTGACGTCTACACAGAGATTGGCAGTTTCCTAGTGAAACATCTCCTTGAACATGCCTCGCCCGCAGAGGGCCAGCAGGTGGCAGCACTGCGGCCGGCTGCACTGTCTGGGCTGGTCCACACACTCACCTGGGACTGCAGGGTCTCCATCTCCGTGAGCCTGTTCTCCGCAGCCAGCTGCTTCTCCCGGACCTTCACCAGCTCCTCCTCCTTGGCCATCATCTCCTCTTCCTGGCGGCTCACCTGCAGCAGCGGCTTGACCTAGGAGAGGCCATGGAGACGGACATGCTCAGCTGAAGACGACTGTCCGGACAACAGCCATGAGGCTTCCCCCTCACCCGCAGAAAGGTGAGGGGTAACTAGGCACGCTGTGGGTACACACGGGGGCAATCTTTCTGGAAATCAATTTGGTGGAAGGCAGTGCCCAAGACAGGTGTGGCCGGGGCAGGTGGGCTTTCCATCTTGGAAGCTGCTGTGTGAGCCACCATAGTCCAGCCTGCCAGCAGGCCGTGGCCACCCACACCGGACAAACACCACCGCTCACATGTCCCTCCCCCCGCCCCCCATGGGCAGGACCACCCTGGCGTCACGCCGTCACGCACGGGGAGAGAAAGGCAAAGCGCCCTCAGGGCAAGAGCCCCGCCGGGAGGCCGTCCAGGACCCACCTTGGTGAAGAGCCGCCACCACTGCCAGTTCCGCAGCTTGAGGTAGGCGGCGCAGTTCCTCTGCAGGACCTTCATGGCCGTCAGCTGCTGCTGCCGCTTGGCAAAGGCTCTGCGGGCGAGCGAGCGGCAGGGTCAGCACCCCAGGGCAGGCGACAGGCCTCTAACCCGTCGGTCCTGGCCTTGCTCCCAGAGGCTTCTCCGGAGGGCTGACCCTGCCGGGGCACCTCGGGACAGAAAGGCAGAGAAAAGGCTGGCCTGGGGTGGAGTCCTATGGGTGGCCTTGCAGAGGGTGGCAAAGGCCTGGGTCACAGGCCCACCCTCCTTCACGAGGCGGAAGAACCTTGTGTACTAACTGCAGATCCAAGCCAAGCGTGATCGCCGGCCATTCCGTCCATTACTGACTTCAGCTTCCCGCCCTCAGACGGCCACCAGCGGGGCTTCTGGAGCAAAGGCTCTGGCTCCGGCGCTTGGCGCTTAGGCTGCGAACTGGGCCCCGGGCTCAGGAGACCGTGTCCTGCAGCAGGTGAGCCCCAAGGGCAGCCTCCTCCCCGGGAACTCGGGGTGCTCTGGGGACAGCCAGGCTCCGGTGTCATCCCCACCCGAGGGACACAGCAAGAAATACCAGCGAGCGGGAGCCTTCCGGGCCGGCAAATCCAAGCACACTCACCACCCGTCAACCCGGCCACGTTAAACACCAGGCGGAAACCCAGGAGGCCGGGGGTCAGGGAGCGCCACCGGCCTCCCTTAGGCGGACACCTGACTGGCATAGGGCTCCGGGCCACAGCTCCCTGAGGGGCCCCTGCACCAGGGGGGTCCGCAGGGCCGAGTGCAGGGCGGGCTGGGGAGGCTGCGTCTCCGGAACTCACTTTCTGGCCAGGTAGCCCCTGCAGCAGGCCTGGAACCCGATGATGACGTCGGTGATCTTCAGGTCCCTCTCCTCCTCCAGGTGGGCCAGCACGCCGGCCCGGAAGAAGACCTTGCTCTGGCCGATGCGGTACAGGTTGCTGTCCAGCTCCAAGGCTTTGATCTAACAGGAGAGAGCGGCCATGTACTGCGTGCCACCCGGAGCCCTCAATCAGCGAACACCGGGAGCCTGCCTCGGGTGGGGAGTGAGTGTGAGTGTGTGTGTGTGAGTGTGTGTGAGTGTGTGTGTGAGTGAGTGTGTGTGTGTGTGTGTGTGTGTGTGAGTGTGTGTGTGAGTGTGAGTGTGTGTGTGTGTGTGAGTGAGTGTGAGTGTGTGTGTGAGTGTGTGTGAGAGTGTGTGAGTGTGTGTGTGTGAGTGAGTGTGAGTGTGTGTGTGAGTGAGTGTGTGTGAGTGAGTGTGTGTGAGTGAGTGTGTGTGAGTGTGTGAGTGTGTGTGTGTGAGTGTGTGTGAGTGTGTGAGTGAGTGTGAGTGTGTGTGTGTGAGAGTGTGTGTGTGTGAGTGTGTGTGTGTGTGTGTGTGTGAGAGAGAGAGAGTGTGTGTGTGTGTGTGTGTGTGTGTGTGGAGGGGGAGGGGTAAGATAGGGTCAGTCCTGGAGCTTCGGCTTCTCTGCTTATCCTGGGGTTCAGGGGGATGCTAGGAAGAGGGGCAGGGGGGTTCCAGCAGGGGGCAGGGTTGAGGGAAACACAGAGCCTCAGCTTTGAAGGGATTGTGAAGTCCTTTCTTCCTCCCCTCCTGCCTCTGCATACTACAGTCACGCGCTTCAAAAGCGCAGGCTGCCCCCCTGCAGCCCCGCACCATCATCGCGGTCACAGAGAGGAGCACACTCTCCAGAACAGGCCGGGCCCAGGCCCAATAGGTGACCCTGGGCCTTCCCTCTACGAGCTCACGTCTCCTAAGCTATAGACGGGGATGCTCTCTTTAAAACACAACAAGAGCCAACGGCAGAGCAAAGAGTAATACCTTCCTCACAGTAGAGCTTGGGAATTAGAGAAGATGATGCAGAGGGAACCTGGCAGAACGGGACCTGGAGCACTGGATGGCCAATAGAGCATGGGCGTCACGTGACCCACAGGGCACCCCCTTTCTGCCCCCCCCCTCCTGTCAGACGGGCACTGGCCCACCAGCCAAAGGTCCTTCCAGGCAGAGGAAGCTCCACTCACCATGAGCACACACGCCTGCTTCCCATCCATGAAGCCCTTAGGGATGGAATTGGGCGTCAGGATTTCGTATCTAAGGAAGAGAAGAGAAGCCGGGTCATGCATCCTTCGTTCAATGCACGTGGCCTGGAATATCCGTGAGTGTGGCAGACGTAGAGTTCCTTCCACGTTTCGAGGAAAGAGGACACCTGGAGAACCACCCTGCCCCTTTCTTAGGCTGGATGGCACAGGAGCCTCGGCGTTTCCCGGCAAGTGAATAAAAACTCTCGGTGGACTGTTTAACCCACTCAAGGGTGAGCTTCAGGTGGGGCTTACTGGTGGCTAATTGCCCGGTATCCGCGTCTATAACCCCAGAAGGCCCCTCACCTCTTCCCGAGATGCTGAGGGCACTGCCCATACACAGGATGGTCCAAGAAATAGAGGACTGCGTCGTGATAGCAACTGTCACTACACACAGTCACTAGGCATGTAGGACAGTGTCATTGACGCCCCTCTCTGCACACATGACGAGAAGCCACAGTGTCCTATGTCTTCCGTGCCCTAACATTCCTCTAATGCCCAGTCTCTGACTTCTGTAAATTGCCTCCAACTGGGGCAAACAGTGCCAGGCCCCGCAGGCGCTAGGCATGAGAGCCAACAAGATTGCTCTCGTACGAAAAGCAGGGAAATCCTTTTCCACGTAGAGGGTGGCGCAGAGAAGGAGCGTGTGAGGAGCTGGCCAGGCCTCAGCGCTCGGGGGCCGAGGAAGAGGCTTCGTTGCCGGAGGCCGCTCACCTCTGCCGGAACTCCTGGAACACCACCCGGTTGGGGAAGCCCTGGCGGCAGATCCGAATGCCCTCGAGAACCCCGTTGCAGCGCAGCTGGTCCAGCACCAGGTGGGGGTCCAGTTTGCCAGCCTAGAGGAAACACATGTGTGTGGGCTTGCTGCTGTGCCTCGGAACTGACAGAGGGGGAGGGGGAGGAATGGGTCCCCTCCGACTCAATAAGACCAAAGCCTCAGGAGTCCTAGCAGTTCACGGGCTTCCCCTCCCCCCCGCCCCCACACTTGGGGGACACCCAAGAACACAAGCATTCATGGGAGACCCAGAAGCCCTCCCCAGTCCACAATCTGGCTTCCTAGCTTAGGGAAGCGTGATGGGTTCTTCCCTCCAGAGGTAATCTGGCTCATCCAATCCAACCTTGTGGCTTGAATCTGACCCATGCTTCCCCCCACCAGCACCCCCTGCCTCCAGGTCTAGGGGCGTGGTGTCTGTAGCCAAATTTATCCCTGAGGCCCAGCAGAGGGGACCAGGGCCCATGGGCCACAGTGTTTCTGTGGCAGCCTTCTGGGCCAGTGCCTGCCATGGGGGGCAGGCACCGAATTTGACGCGGCTGCAGCCCGTGGACTTTGCTGCTGAGTTACATGATGCAAGTCCTGGGCAGGCTGCGAGACAGCGCCCCCAGGTGGCAATGCAACTTCAAATGCAGCCCAGCCCCCGGGGAGCCCCGAGGCTTCACCCCGGGGCGCTCGGTGTGCTGTGGGGGAGGGACCACAGCTGCAGGGGAGACAGACCAGGGAGGGGCGCCCTCACCTTCTTCTCGTGGTTGGGGATGATGCAGCGGACGAAGTTGGGGTTGGTGTTGCGCAGCGTGGCCATGAGCTTGGCCAGCTGCTCCTTGTAGAGCTGCCCCACGGTGCGGAACATGCCCTTCCGCGTCTTGAAGGCTCCGGGCAGCGCCGTCTCCGACATGCCGGCCACCTGGTCCAGGCCGATGATGCGGTCCACTGCAGAGACCACGCAAAAGCACGTGAGCGCCCGGCGGTCCGCGCAGGGCAGGAAAGAGACAGACGTCTGGACAGAAAAAGACGTGAGACTACAGAACAGCTGGAGCCTTTCTGCACAGTCCACGGTCACCCCCAACGTGAGCACACTTGACCTCATGAGCAGGAAGCAGGAAAGGGGGGAAGAGCTGAAATCGTCGAGACTGGTCTCTCCTGGCTGCAGCCATGAGCTCTGTCCACATCACCATCCTCAGCCCACTTAGCAGCTCTCCCAGACACAATAAAGCTCGCGATGTGTTTGGAGCAGTGAGCCTAGCTTCCCTCCTGGCTCTGGGGGGTGTGAAACATGCCATCTGGGATCACCCAGGCAGTGCTCTCTAAACCCGGGAAGGAGAGCTGCGAGGTGGCATCAGAAGTAGAGTCCTCCAAAGAACCACAACCAACTGAGCCCGTTCCACTCAAGATTCCTCACGCTCTGCGACTTGCTCTGTCTCCAAGCTCAAGGGTCTTTCTCATCTGCACCAGCCCTCTGAGGAGTTGCCCTCGTCACCGTGACGCATGCGCAGAAGCAATGAAACAAACTGCTTCCTCCACGGCATAAACAAAACAACAGATGAACCCAAAGCAGCCAGCGACCCGAGGTCAGGGTTAAGACAGAGCTATAGTTAAACCGGAAGCCTTCCGCTGCAAGATGCAAAGGTTAAGAATTCTGTGACAGTCTGTTCCCTATTCCTTTATGGCCGGATCTCGGTTATTTATGGGAAGACGAGCAAGGAGGACAGAAACTCAAGACAGAAGCCAGGAGTGAGGATGGGCCTGACAAACCAATTAAAATTTTTGACCTTCTAACCCAGGGCCACTCAGCTTTCCCCAAGGAAGATCAAACATGCCCACAAGAACTGGCTTTCTGTGGGCCTGTGCTGCCCCCTGGAGGCCGGTGAGGGGGCTGTGGAGTGCTTGGGGAAGGAACACACAGATGCGGTTTATTTCGGAGGCACATGCACAGGCAGCTCACACCTACACCTCATGCTGAGACCCCTGCAGCCGTTCAAGCAGTAAGACGCCACCTTCAAACGCCAGCCAAGTGGAGCTCCGAGGAGCATATGGGCTTTTAAACAACGTTTTGTCCTTTAAGATCTGTAACGTGAGGTCTCCTGATTTGGCTGGTTCTCTACCAGGGGCCTGCGATGGGGGGAGCCTTCCCACAAGGCCGGGCGGTCAGGCGGGAGAGCCAACGGGCAGGACGACGCAGCGGAAGCACTTGCCACAGCCCTGGATGCACCACACACAAGGGCCGCCACTGCGGGTGGCCAGTCACCTGGTTCTAGGTGGAGAATGGGGAAGCGTTGATAGAAATAGGCTCTCTGAGTGCTCTGCATCTCTGCAACAGAGAGGTTAAAGCAAAACCCAGGCAGAGGGAGGAGAGACCGGCGGGACGGAGAGAAAGCACAGCTCCACACCACCAGCCTGCCCGGGAGAGGCGGCGGCGCGGGGAGGCGCGGACAGGGACCTGCGTGGCGGGCTTTGGGCCACCTGTGACCCCCACGCGCGGAAAGCGCTGTGGCTTGCCTGCGGACAGCAAAGCCCTGAGAGGAAGTGGCTATGCAGCACGCTCAGGGCACTGAAGGGCAGCCTCACCGCTTCGGTCAAAGAGACACTGTCAGTCCCCCCCGAGGCCCGTGCCAGGTGGAATTGTACCCCTCGTTTTGTGGGGCTCGGCCCAGCTGCAGCCACGGGGGCCGGGGTGGGGGCAAAGGGCATACCATCCTTCCACAGCTCGGAGACGAACTTGTCGGAGGACTGGTGCAGGAGCGTGGCGATGTTGTCGTTCAGGGGGTCCATGTTCTTCATCAGCCACTCGTCGGCCTTGTAATCCACCTGCAAGAGCCGGGGCCTGAGTCACAGGCTGCCGCGGGGCCGTGAGCACCACAGCCTCGCGGAGGACACGCGCGGAAAAGCTAAAACACGTGAACGCCCCCGACCCGGGGCTTCTATCCCTGAGAAGGAAATGATGAGTGGCCAGGGCGAGGGGCTAGCAAGTGAGCTGTTTCCTGAGGTGTTAGACAGTCAGCAAACAAATTAAAACAACGCAGCTTCCCAGCAAACCGAACTAAGAAAACTATGCTGCGGCTACACAACAGAATATTCTGGGTGGGTGTTTTTTTTTAAATTATTATTTCATTTTTTAGGTAATATGACAAAAAATAAATATCCTAGAAAGACATATACCAAAACGTTTAATATTACTTTTTAGTAAAAGGACATTTTTGTGTTTTGTCTTTTCAGGATGTCCACGTTTTCTCTAACAAGCATGTATTCTCATCTCTTCTATGTTCTTAAAAATACAAGTAGCATGTTGTATCTTTATTGCAAAGACCCCAGGACAGTAAGACAGAGCAGCAGGCCACCCTGCCCCCTCTGTCCAGCCCACACCATGGCCCAGGGTGACTGCTGGGCTCTGGCTGGTGGTCACATGTACTACCGTCGACGACATGGTGATGTGGGTTCTTCTTCACTAATAGTAGAGTGAAGATGCAAACCCGGGATGTGACAAACCCCAGGCCGGTGTCCTGGCCACCTGGGCACAGCCAGCCTGCTGGTCCTCTTGCTGCTGCGGCACAGCCCAGGGGCCAGGGTGGATGTGCATAGCCAGTTCATCATCACCCAGACCCCCAATGGGGTCAATGTGTCCTGGTTTGTGCGTGATAAACAACGCTGCAACCGAAGCCTCCTGTGCGGACTCTGCACGCGCATTCCTAACGGGGGAAGCGGAGGTGCGGGCTCAGGGGCGTCACCTTAGTAGCTGTAGAAACAGTGTTTTTGTCTTTTTTTAATGGGTAGTTTAGAGTCAGGAGTTGCTTCAGCAGCCTTAGGAGCGTGAGGAGCGAAGTCGGAGGGCTGGCAGCGGGGCCACGTGCCGGAGCCCCAGGCGTGGACTCATGTGGCTCGGGAGCAGTGCTGCGAAAGCCCACGGCTCTCCTCACCGGGTCACGCTGGCGATAACAAAGCTTTCACCCCTCAACCACACCCGCACCTCCACCACAATGGCTGTTTGGCAGGGTCTGGAGACACTGGTGCTGTGGGAGGGCGCTACTGACGCCTGATGGGAAGAAGCGGGGATGCTGCTAAACATCCCACAAGACAGTCCCCGACAATAGCGGCTGGAAGTGCGGACGCTGAGAGGCCCTGCCTAGAGCACCGCCCGGTGCCCGGAGCTGAGCTTCCACAGGCTCACAAACGTGACCCTGCAAGGTGGGAGCCACCCCATTTTCCAGAGGATCAAGCCTCAGGGAGGATGAGGAGCCAAAAGGCACACAGCAGCAGAGCTCTAACTCAAACCCCAGAGCCCGTGCCTTTAGCACAAATCTCAGAACCGCGCCGGGAAAACGCGCCTAATAACAACACAGACAGCATTTCCCCTCAGTGCCTTCCAGCAGTGGTCGGCAAGCTCATTAGTCAGCAGAGCCAAATATCAACAGTACAACGACTGAAATTTCTTTGGAGAGCCAAATTTTTTAAACTTAAACCATATAGGTAGGTACACTGTTATTAACTTAATTAGGGTGCTCCTAAGCTGGCCTTTGCTAAAAACTCAAGGGGCCAAAGAGCCACATGTAGCTCGCGAGCCACAGTTTGCCGACCACTGCCTTACAGGGTGGCAGGAGCTTCTGATGAGGTGTGGCCCGTGTAATGGGGCTTTGCAAGGCGTGACAGCTGTGTGAGTGTTGACTACTGCCACCAGCACGTTATCAGACGCGTCGCTGGACGAGAACGCTACGCCGTGTCCCCGACCCGGGGCTGCCTGGCTCGTGGTCCTGGAGGCCCGTCACCCTCCTGAGGAGGCCCAGCCGCACTTCCTGCGCGCCCCACTCACCTTGCCGGCATAGTGGATGATGCAGAAGTCGGCCTTGTCCTTCAGCTGCTTGGGCTTCTGGAACTTGGGGTGGGTGCCCTGCTCCTGCACCACCTTCTCCACAAAGCTCTTGTCGGTGGCCTTGGGGAACCAGCACTCCTCGTCCAGCAGGGCCAGGATGCCGGGGGGGCCTGCCTGGAGGAAGCACAGCACCCCAGGTAAGCAGGACCTGCGAGCCCCACCACACCCCACCCGTGCCCTCACAAGAGGCCCAAGCCTGGGGTTTCTGGGAGTTTTCAGAACCCCCAGAATCTCACCAGAAGGTGGGCACACTTCCCCCACAGGAGAAAAAAAAAAAGGAGCATTACTGAAAGCACGCCATCTAGGGATTCCAATTTAAAGAGAGATTTCTGAGGTCTAGGCTGTGGCCGACACCTCAGTCCAATGATCATCACAGGGATTCTCCACACCAGTGCTCTGACATCACCTGGGCTTCCTGGACTATGCAGACCCCGATCCATGTGCTCAGGCCTGCCCGCAACTGGCGCCCCAGCCCCTGGAGTCACTCGGCGTCATCACCCCCCGCTCCGTCTGCACAGCCGTGCGGTGAGACGTGACTTTTAGGAAGAGAAAGCCCGGCAGAGCCGCCGAGCAGCCCGTACAGAGCACACCGTGGAGACCGCTGACAAGACGCAAAGCCAGATGGGCTCTTGTTCGCTGGAAAACTCAACTGAATACCACCGACTCATCACAGAAAACTCATCACCAAAGTGAACTGTTCCATGCCAGGATGTGGAGAGTTTCAAACCCCACCTTTGAGTAACACTCTAAAAATGCACGAACTCCTTCCCGGACCTTCTGACCACTTAACACTTCAGTGTCGGTCTGGTGCACACATTCTGGAGCGGCCCGGGGTTCGGGGAGACATAATCCACAAACAGAAACGGCTCTGGCTCCGGAAGAGCACAGCCTTGAACCCTAACCCACCACGCCGGGGGCAGCTCTCCGTGGAAGCTGGCAGCAAAGGGGAAGGGCTTTCTAGCTCTCACACCCACCGACAGTCAGTGCTGTGGGCCAGGAGCCCAGTGCCGGGTCAGCCTGAGAGAGGACAGAGCCTCGGTGTGGGCCACCCGGGTCCACACAACCCCCACAGCGAAAGCACCTGGGCCAGGACTTGCTGCATGAAAGCTGCCTCTTTCTTCAGGACAAAGAAAGGCTTGTTGAGCTCCCCCCTCGAGCAGATACCGGGTGGTCTTCTGGGGCTGAAGACAGGAAACCCAGGCACCAGCCCCATCCACACCTGGCCGGCAGCTGCCCCAGGCTGCCAGGCAACGAATCTAAGCCCAGAGCTTATGCCTCCACGCGGCTCGGACGGTAGAGGGACTAGACACCCACAGCCAGCGTGGGTGGGAGGTGAGGACAGGGTCCCCAGAGGGACCGATCAAGGCCTGGCCCTGTCCCAGATCCGAGCAGGGGCGGCTCTTACTGGCTTCTCGATGAGGTCGATGCAGGGCTGCAGGTCGAGCCCGAAGTCGATGAAGTTCCACTCGATGCCCTCGCGCTGGTACTCCTCCTGCTCCAGGATGAACATGGTGTGGTTGAAGAGCTGCTGCAGCTTCTCGTTGGTGTAGTTGATGCACAGCTGCTCGAAGGAGTTCAGCTGCAAGGAGGGAGAGCGGTGTCAGGGGGCCGCCCACCGTGGGGCCACGCCCACCACGCGCCATGCCACGGCCCCTCGGGAAGGAGTGGAACGGGGGGTTCAGGAAGGACCGGCCGGGACACCTCAATGCTGCCCCGTGGAGCCTGCGTGATTGGCCTTCCCTCATCACACCAGCAGGTTCTCCATTTTCTGAGGCCCAGGGACCTCGCTAGCTGCCTAGTCAAGCCCTTCTCAGAATGATATCTTAAAAGGCATACAATAGATACATTATGAGAGAATTCAGTTTTGTTAAAACATAATTATCCAAATGCTGAGACACAGTACTGCATGATGCTTCTCTACTGGCAACCACCAGGGCTTGGGAACGCTTAAAGTTTTGAAGTAGAAAAGAACATACACAATATTACAGCGTGTCGGTCACAACCGCAGCGTAGGAAAACCTACTCCCAGGCAGCTGTGGTCTGTGCAGTTTGCTCAGTTCACAATGGAAAAAATGTGTCATTTCAGAGAGAGGCTGGTGAAAAAGAGAGGTAATGCTCACCCCACCCAAGGGCCTGGTTCCTCTGGAATCCACCATGGGCCCCGGGTTAAGAACCTCGGATTTACTGTCACTACCAGCTTTTTCCTACGAGGGCTCACGGTCTCTATGGGCAGGGGCAGCGCCTTGTCCCACCGTTCAATAAGTGTTTGCTGGAAGAATAAATCCACAGAAAGACCTGCCCGCGAAGCCCCCGGGACGCCAGCTAAAAGTCCCATTCTCCGCAGCATTTCTTTTGTTGTCGTTAATCTACACCCGGGGATATTTTCCCACTGATTTTTAGAGAGAAGGGGGGAGGGGAAGAGCAGAAAGAGAAACATCAAAGTGAGAGAGACACACTGACTGGCTGCCTCCCTCCCACGCCCTGACCAGGGCCAGGGATCCAGCCTGCAACCGGCATGTGCCCTTGACCAGAATCGAACCTGGGACCCTTCAGTCCACGGGCCGATGCTCTATCCACTGAGCCAAACCGGCTAGGGCTCTCCAGCACTTCCGGTTGGCAAAGGGCATGCCTGTTTCAGCTTAAAAACATGCCCAATGCTAGGAAGGAGATGGCCAACTGCGGTTGCTGTGGAACCAGCGGAAAGGGCTTCACAGACGAGGAGGAGGAGGAGCCAGAGGCCCAGAGGCGGCGAGGAGGACACGGGGCGGCAGGGGAAGCTCACATCGAAGATCTCGAAGCCGGCGATGTCCAGGATCCCGATGAAGGAGGCGCCCTGCCGCTTGGTCTTGTCCAGGGCCTTGTTGATGCGCAGCACCAGCCAGCGGAACATGCGCTCGTAGGTGGCCTTGGCCAAGGCCTCGATGGCAAAGTCAGCCTGGGGAGGAGCACCGGGGGACAGAGCGTCAGACACAGGAGCCCTTAGACCCGAACCCTCTGCCCCAGGAAGTCCACCTGCAGGGCCCTCCCCCGGGAAACAGCCCTAAAAAGGAGAAAAGGTGCACACACATGTTCACCGCACCCGTCACTCACGACGACGAAGAGTTGAAACAACCTGACTACCCAACAATTCGGACACAATAACTTAGAAAGACATCTGCAAAGACCTATACTGAAGTACCCACAAGAAATGGCAAGCCGTCTGAGATTTGTTCCATATAATGTGGGGGGTGGAGGCGCAGACAGGAGTAACGGTGAGCCAGGACTGGCCACGAGCTAGTCACCCTTGAAGCTGCCTGTGTGATGGCGCCAGGGGCTCCTTACACTGACCTCCCCACTTTACCTGCAATGTTCGAAAAGTCCCTAATACAAAGCCAGGCGACAACTAAGTGTGAAATAAGAAGAAGGGAAGGCCTGGCAGGAAATAACAAGCTGCCCAACGACCGTCTGGGCAGGAACGAGGGCAAATTATTTCCTTCTCTAGACTTCTCTGTATTTCCCCAATCTTAAGTGTTTGTGTAGCATTTTCGTAATGAAAAAACAAAGGTCCTGACTGCTAGGGAATGGAACAGTTGGTAATGATTATGCAGGCCGCCTTTCGAAAACAATGTCCTTGGCTCTCTCTGCACAGAATCACCCGCAGGCTGTCGGCCACCAGCGTGAGGACTGGAGCACGGCACTCTGGGAAAAGGAAATGTTTCTGAGAGATGAGAGCAGCACCTTAAAAATGCCTATCGCCACTACAGAGACTAGGAACCGCCAACAGAGGGGAGGGGTGGTGCCGGCTGGGAAGGACCTCAGCTCCCGGGAGGCGGGCACAGCCGTGAGGCGCAGCAGAGGCAAGGCCTGCCCATCTCTCACCACAGGCAGCAAGACAGCAGGTGGTGGAGAGACAGCCGCTTGGCACGGACCTCAGGGATGGTGGAGGCCGCCGCCACCCTGGCACCAGAAACATCAAGTTTTAGACCAGAGCGGACAGGCCTCTGTCCCCGCTGACCAATCAGTCTAAGCGTTGGCTTGATGCAGAGGCAAGTGGCCTGGGAAATGTTATGAACTTCTCAGAGTCAGCTTCCTCATGTTCTTTTAAAATATATATATATATATTTATGTTATTGATTCCAGAAAGGAAGGGAGAAGGAGAGAAGGATAGAAACACCAGTGATGAGAGAGAATCATTGATCGGCTGCCTCCTGCACACTTCCTACTGGGATAGAGCCTGTAACCTGGGCATGTGCCCTTGACCTTTCAGTCTGCTGGCCAGTGCTCTATCCACTGAGCCAAACCGGCTTCGGCAGGGGCTCATGTTCTTAATGGAGTAAACATGACCTTATCCTCAGAGCTGATGTGAGGACTGAATGAGGGGACCCATGCGACCGTGCCTAACACAGGACGCCCAGAGCAGCCCTCAGACTGGCCCCTGCCAGGACCCTCGCTGAGGCGGCGGCCCAACCCCGCTGCCAGCGGGCATGCGTACCTGCTCCTTAGTCTGCGCCTTCTGGACGTAATCCCGTCCCACCTTGATGCGAGGGGTGAGGATTCCTCTGGTGAAATCGGTCACATTGATACCCAAGAGGTGGGACACTTTTTGGGCAGCTAGCATTTTTCAAAGAGAAGGAGGGGAGGAGAAAAGAGGTTCTGGTTAAACTCGAGAACAAGTCCCTCTGCCCGGCCTCTAGTGAGAAGAGAGCTGTGGTGGAAACTGAGTCAGCACCACCAGGACAGCTGCCTTGGGAGCCTTCCCCTTCGACCCGGCGGGCACAGCAGGAGGAACGCGTCCTAACCTGGGCCCGGCATTGGTCGCTCGACACACTCTCAGCCTCATCCGCCAGGCGTGCAAGCAGGTCTTACCCCCACCAGGACCGAGGAGGCAGCCCGCCAGGCCCCGATGAGAGGGGGCTGAGCAGCACTGGCCCACAGAAATGTCTTTCAGTCCCTGAGCCCACATGTCAAATGTTTTTCTAGAGCTCCGAAGCAGGGCACATTAAGGCTGATAACTTAAATGGGGTCATGTGCAGTGACCACAGGAATAGCTGGGCCGAGGCAGATGCGGTGACAGCAGTGTCCCCAGGCCCTAATGTGTACACGGAAAAGCGTGCATTAAGCTACAGCGGCAGCCGAAATCGCTGTCTTCCTGAGACAACTGGTTTGGTCTCAGGGACGAACGAGGGAATCCTTGGTCCACACGATCACGGCTTTCTACCTCACTGATGCTGCCTCCATGAAGAAGGTACTTCACAAAAAACCAGCCAGTAACACACAGAAATTACAGAGTGGCGTGTAGAATTCCCACAAGGCTCCCTCCTGAGCTGCCCGAGCCCAGGCACCTGCCCGCACGCACTTCAGTGGAGGACCGCGGTTACCTGTGTTGTCGGGCATGGACGCCTGGTCGGTGTTACGCTCCTTCTTGAAGGCGATGTTGCCGAGCTGAAGAACTCCCGAGATGACGCGCAGCAAACCTGGGATGCGAGCAGAGGCAGCTCAGAACCCAGCAGGGCTGGAATAAGCCCTGACTGGGCCGTGGCCTAGTCTGCGTGGCGGGCTCACACTGGGGGGCTCACTGCCTCCCCCCAGGGCGGCTGTCTCCGGGGCCTCTGAACCTCAGACTGAGCAACCCTGAACTTAGACACGAGCTTTACGCTTCCCAACACTTCTAAATGCAGACCAACGAAGAATATGCCTCTAGCCCAAGGGCCATGCCACTGTCTGTTTTTAAATAAAGTTTTATTGGAACACAGCCAGGCCCATCCAATTACATATTATCTATGGCTGAGCAAAGTGGCTCCAACCTTAACGCTAGGGAACGGGTGCATTCTCCCCAACTTCCTAAATAAAGCCTCAAGGCCACTTCACCTTGACACCCAGAGAAAGGAGAAGACACAGGCAGGTTCCACGCCGCTGTTCATTCCAGGCCTCACCGGCGCAAAGACCCCGGCCCCCGCCCCTCCCATGCTCCCCGAGACAAGGCAGGACAAGGACTGCAAGGCGGACGTAGTCCCTGGGCAGTTAAGCACCTGTACTGTGTTCCCCTCTGTGTAAATGCCTGTGGTTCCACGGGAACAGATAACCCTGAAACTCAACCCTGAGGTACCATCTCCACATACTCAAGGCTTCCTCCCCCCGGCTTCTCCAGGGCTCCCCAAGAGCCAGAGCCAACAGGAAGCTCTCCCAGGCCCATCAGCTGCTCTGATGCCACAAGAGTGAGGACAGCCTGGGTCTTCCCTCCTCGCCCCAAGGGGCCAGCCTTACCGATTTGCTCGTCTTCGGGGATGCTCATAATCCTCATGGCCTCCATGGTCTCCTGGAACAAGTCCTTGTCCTGCTGCCCGGGGATGGTGACGTGCCCGTTGGACAGGAAGCGGTACTTGTTGTATGGCTCCAGCAGGAGGTCGGCTGCGAGGGGGGGAGGCAGGGCGGTCAGTGACGTGCTGAAACCAGGGCTCTATCAGCGCTGCGGGTCTGGGAGGCGGGGTCGTGCCCCTGAGCCCCGAGAGACCCCAGGAGCTGCAGAGTAGCCCGGATGCTGACTTTCCTCAGCGTGGGAGACTGACACGCATGGAGCCCACGAGGCCCATGACTCACAGCTGCTGCACCCACAATCCGCCCTGGCCTTTCTCTGGCACGGCTAGAAACGGAGGCCATGTCGTCAGAATGGCCCGGAAAACAGAGCTCATCTGGCTTCTCCCCCCGAAACCTCAGCCGGAGTTTTATTTCCCAGCTGGAGCGCTGGCCCAGCGCGCAGGCGCCCCAGTGCCCGGCAGCGCCCAGGTCGGCAGCCCCCATGACTCACTCTTCAGGTGCTCTCCGGCCCCGGACAGGAGATAGTAGAAGATGTGGAAGGTCCGCTCATCCTTGGCCTGGCGGATAGCACGAGATTTCTCCAAGAGATCTTTGCAAGCGTTGAGGAGTTGTGCAAGCTGGAAGAAGGCACCCCCTCCACTTCCCTCTATTCCCACCAAAACCAGGTGCAAAGAACGGCACAAAATGGCCAAATAAAATGCAAGCAAACTCTCTGGGCTCTGCCCTTCAAGGGTGTAGCTTATCCAAAGAGGGGCGCTCACATTCGGGAGCCTTATCTGTTTCAAGAGCCCCCTTCCCACAAGCCGTGGAGACAGAAGGCTCCCCCAGAGGAGGCTGTCATGCCGGTGTAGGGAGAAATAAATCAGCCTTCACCCCAACTCCTCCCCCCGGCGCCACACGGGGAGATCTCGGATAGGCCCGTCCCAGGCGAGGCTGACTGCATCCTCCCGTGAAGAAACACCGGGCTCGGAGGTGGGCTTTCAATGAGCCGCTCCTGGTACTCTTCCCGATGCCACAGGGGCGGGGTCCTACCAGGCCCAGGGAGCGGCTTCCTCCCCGTCAAGGTCACCTCCCTCCCGAGACCCAGCACTCCTATTACGGTAACTGTAAGGATACAAGTCTCGATATTGGCTCCCACGATGTAGCCATTGACATCAAAGTTGATGCGAATGAATTTGCCCTAAGAAAAGACAATGAGGAGGTCAGAAGCCCCATCTTCCAGATGGAGGGCCTGGGGGGAAGAGGGAGACCAGCGTGCCTGGCAGCCAGGGCCAGCACCGCACCCCGCATGGGCGCTCAGGACTCCGTGCCCCCCGCTTCAAGCATGGAACCGGGGTGCGGTCCAGGGGTGCCAGTTCCTCCGCACAGGGAAGTGTCCCCCGCTGCCTGGCGTGGCGCAGGCTCTAGCTGGCTACGTGGGCCAATCAGGGGCCAGCAGGGACTCCCCTCCCCAGGCTGAAGAAGCTGCGTGTGGCGGTGCACGCCGACTGGAGTGCGGCCTGGCTGCTCCGCGCAGCTGCCCGGCTAGCACCAAGCCGGGATCTTCCTCACTCCTGAGCGAGGGCACCCAGTTGGAAGGTGACGTGTGCCAAACTCTGTGTAGCACCCCCCGGCCCACGAGCCAGGACACAGCTGGCCGCCACTCACAAATCGCGAGGAGTTGTCGTTCTTCACGGTCTTGGCGTTCCCGAAGGCCTCCAGGATGGGGTTGGCCTGCAGCAGCTGCCGCTCCAGCTCCCCCTAGAAGGACCCAGAGGCGCGGTGAGGCCAGGCGGGGGGACGGGCAGAGCCATGTCTGCAGGCTTGGAAGGGGGCGCCGCTGGCCCTCCATGCCAGCCGCGGCCTGGGCTCCTTGACTGGTTTGAACTCAGTTCCCTGGGCTGAGGGATCAGCGGCCTAGAAAGGGGAAGCGGCCGCTCCCCCGGCTCCAGGAACCTGGTACGAGGACCCAGACCAACCCGGAGGATGCGTGAGAGGGCAGCACATGAACCAAAAAGAGAGACAGGCACCGTTCCTTCTCTGGGACAGTCTCCATCCCAGGTACCCTGGCTTCCCTCTGCCCTTCTTACCTCAATCCCCACCCACCAGGCCACATTTTCCCTCTTTCATAAGCCAGACACAATTCACCTCATCTATGTCTTAATGCACACTGAATTTCCTTGCTGGTCCCTACCCTAAAACGTCTCCCCTCCCCCCAAACCTGCTCCTAGCACATCAGGTGGGTGTCTGAACTTTGGATCGACAAGGGTTCTGAACTGCTTATTAACGCCAATAAACTCTACTTGTGGTCACATGATGCTCTGTGTTGACAAAAAGGGCCCCTTATGCCTTCTTGTCCCTGGGTCCCCATGATACAATGGGGCAAAACAGAGTGGCCCCATTTCACAGAAGAGAAAACTGAGGCTGAGGGAAGAAGAATGACCTGGCTGAGGCTATGCAGCTATCAAGTAGCAAAGCAGGTACTGGAGTTTGAGTCTACCACCAACAGCCACCAGTCACCGCCATTCTCCCACCCTTCAGGGCTCTGCCTGTCAGGTCAGATCAACTGTGGAAGCAGCCACTGCCCTCCCAGCAGACCAGGTAATGGCTGACACTGACACACCTCCTCTGTGGCTGAGGAAAATATGGATGCCCGGGTACCCTCCAGGGGAAAGAAGGTCGTGTAAGGGCCAGGCGGGGTTCTGATTTACTAGCAAGGCTGGAGCCCAGCCCGGGATTTACGGGAATGAGGCTGCCGGGGAGTGAAGAGAAGGAAGACGGCAGGAGCAGCAGCTCCCCGGAGAGTCATGAGCCAGCGTTCCGGGAACACCTGCCGCAGACGGAGCGCTGAGGATGCAGGAAGGACCAGAGACTGGAAGGGGCCCCAACCTGAGGGAGTCTTCTATTCAGCTAAGTGAAGGAGGGCCACGGCAGCCAGGTCAAAGGGCAGGGGTCAAACACCCACAGCAGGCTCTCCATGTGTGCCTGGCGCCAGTGGTCACAGCACTCTGGAGCAGGCTTGGGAAGGCCTGGAAAGTCAGCAAGGCAGCCACGGGCAGGGACTGGATGAGCGCTGCTCCCCCACCACTAAAGCACCCCCCTCCCTCCAACCACAGGCCAGGGGCCAGGCCGGCCGCGCCACTCCACTCCCGCGGACAGAGGGGAGCAGGGCGCGGCGGCAGTCTGCTCTGCTCAGCTTGGAGGTAAACCGGGCCCGTAGGCTATTGCCACGGAACACAGGACAGCCAGACCAAACTCGGGAGCAAGCATTAGGGATCCAGAGACCAGGTCTCCGGTGACAACGGGGATGACTAAACTGGGGGAGGGGGGGGTCCCTCTTGATACCTAATTGGGCACAGAGGAGACTTCTTTTTTCAATGAGATTTGTGGGAAATGAAGTTAGGAGGTACTGGAGGCAGTGTATGTTCATAGTTTGGAATTACCCATCTGGCTTCTGAAGGGCTTCACTGGGTGGGGGGGTTCTAAAATACAGGAAAGTGGGCAAAGGTCAGACTATGGAAGTCCACCTTGCAAGGCTTTCTCAAGCTCTACCTTGCCAACCTGCACCCGGCCAAAGCCCAGCCTCCCCACAGCTTGAAGCCTGGGACGTTCCGGTCGATGGTCTTGGATGAACAACTGAGTCCCTCACCGCAAGGGGAAGAGAGCTCAGCGATAGCATGTCACCACAGGCCTCGAGTGGTAAACCAAGTTCAAGAGCTTCAGGCAAGGAAATCAACTCAACTGGTCAATGGCCTTCACAGCCCAGGGCCTGAGCAGCAATCAGAAACCAGGGGCAACCTATTCAATCACTGTGGTTGGACGTGGAGTCAGGAACACTTGCCCATCACACATCGAAGCCTGGGGAAGAGGATGGGACTTATCACACCCTCCTCCGCAGGCCATGTTACCTCGGTGCTGGGCGCTGCCTTCCCCCCCGCAGCTGCAGTCTCGGAAGTCATGCAGATGGGTCTGCATTCCTGCTCGCTACCAGGGACTCCAAGGTCACCCTCTACAGAGCCAGGCGCATACTAGGCATTCAATGCATAGTTGGGAAATGGATTTTACAGCGAATTCAAGGATGGAAAACCACAGCCAGAGAACTCCTAACCTCACAGCCCTGTTTTAAAAATAGGCCTCCTATAAAGAATGGAAAATGGGGGGTGTGGAGAGAGGGAGCAAAAGAAACTTTATTAGTTTCTAAATATAACTCCTGACGCCCCATGGAAAAAGATCCAGAATGTCTTGAGAAGTTTGGCACAGGAGAAGTTACTTTTGGTCCCGTTCCAGAAAACTGTGCTCATTAGGACATTATGCAGGACACACCCAGGTCTGCATGCAAAGGGACACACACCCCTACTTACTGATATGCGCTGCACACAGCACCCCTGTAAGGGGGAGCACCCCAGACGGCGCAGTACCCCCGCAGCCTGAGGGGATACCACGGACGCTCAGATCTGACAGGGAAGAGTGTGTGCGTGTGAGGAAGAGAGAGAGCACCACACAGGCATGCTGAGACCGATCCCCCAGCGCTGGGCAAGTCCAAGGTGGGCCTTCGAGGCTCTTCTCCTGACCACAGAGGCGGCAGGTGAGGGGCCCACCACCTGCATCTAGTCTGGCCTGAGCGTGTGGGGCTCCTGGCCCGCAGACCCCGCCCCGCTGGGCCTCGGTCAGGGTTCTGCACGGGCGTTGGGCTACCGGGCACGTGGGAGGTTTGGGTCAGGGCTGGAGCAGCTAAGTGACGAGGCCCATAACCATTCTGGCGGAGCTGTCATTTCAGAGTGCACAAGACGTCACTGTGTGTCACACCCAGCCCGCCCCCTCCTCCCCAGACAGTCAGTGAGCCGAGCCGATGAGAATCATTCTAGCCGAAGAAAGTGACAATGTGTGGAGTGAAAAGCTGCTTAGAAAAAAATACATAATTGAAGGGCACACGATGATGAGAACACGCATTCCTGGTGCAGAACGTGCAGTAAACGTGCAGCTCACCTAGCGAGGCCACTGCTGAGTTCGACCATAATCCACCAAGAGGGAGAGGGGGAAAAAAGGGAGGTGAGAAGACTTTCCGATTGCCCCCTTCTCTCTTCACTGGGGGCTGTCCACCCAGAGCATTTCAGCAGCAGGGAAAGCAGCAGGGAGTCAAATGCCCTCCATCCTGCAAGTCTCCATCAGCTTGAGAACCAAATTTCAGGATCTCTCTTCCAACCTCAGAGGTGACAGCCACACAGCAATTAGCTGCCAAACCCCCACCTCCGGGCAGGGGAGTGGGGGGTGGTGTCCAGTTTCCATAGCAACTCAGCAAGTTGGGAGGCCGAGGAAGAAGTAGGCTGGCTACCAACGGACCCACTCCCAAGACAGCCTCCCGCAGCGTCGATGGAGCAGGCGCGGCTCTGCTGCCTCCCCCACACGAGCCACGGAGCACTGAATGCTCTTCCTCCGGGGAGGGGGGAGGAAGGCCCACTCACCTGGTCCTTCTTGCTCTTGTGTGAGGAGGCCACGTGAGCCAGATACTGAATGACCTTCTTGGTGTTCTCCGTCTTGCCAGCTCCAGACTCGCCCCTGCCAAGAGAGCCAAGAGAGCCGAGGGAGTGAGGAGAGGCGGCGAATCCTTGAGGTCTGTCCCTTCCCCGCCGCAGCCTCTACTGCCCACCATTCTGTTGGGTGCCATGCAGGACCCAACACCCAGAGGCAGAGGAGGGGACAGGCAAAATCATGCTGCTTCTGGGATCCTCACGCAGGCCATTTCCCATGGCCCACCGCCTGCCCTGTCACTTGGCAGTCTGTGCATCCAAATGTCTTCGGGATCCGTCTGAGGCAGCTGTTGACTCAGGGGTCAAAGGCACTCATACATGTTCCTTCGAAACTGCGCTGGAAGGAATGTTCCGTACCACTAACTCCCGCCCCAGTGGGGTTTATTCATCTCCTTGTCAAGTTCAAAGGATGAGGACGAGACGGCCGGTGTCCACTTGGACCAGGTAAAGAAGGCCGGTGCTGAGAGCCAGGAGGAATGCGTGCCAGAGGGGCCAACGGTTGCCAGCCTGCCCGCCAGGTCCTCTGAGGAAGGCGGCCCAGCTCGATCTTTGCTCGTCCGCGCTGTGGGAACACTGAGCAGCCCGTCCCTCGGGGGAGAGGCGGGGCTTGGGCTGGGAATAGATTACCCATCAGCCTAGGTTTTGGTCGGAGTCTCAAGGGTAAGAGCGGATCTGGGGACACGGCCCCGCCACCCCAGCAGGAACACTTACGTGCACAAGATGGACTGGTCCTCTCGGTCTGAAACAAAGGAGACATCGGGTTAACTTCTGGCTCCCCCTGAGGAGCTGCCCATTCCCAGGACAGGCAGCCTCGAACGCTGCCTCTGCAGGGCCCTCCACGGCGCTGACAGGGGCTCACCCCGTGCCTCACTCAGGGGAGGGACGTTCCCAGGTGGCAGCCACTCGAGATCCTCCAGGAGCTCCGAGTGCCCACACTCACTGCCCTCCCCGCCCCGTGACACCAGAAATAGCCTGTCTCCCTCACTTCGGAGAAAAGTCCAACTATGAAAAGCTCCCAGGAGCCTCCTTCTCTGAGCGCCCAGGTGGGGTGTCCCCTGTGTGTTTATAACTGGGGGTTCAGGCTGTTAGAAATCAGGCCTGTGACAGGCGTTTTCAATATCGTCCCCATCTGAGTAAGGAGCACTGGTTCGGAGGCCGGGCGAGGGGTGTGGCAGGTAAGGCCGGTTTGCAGGGGGACAGCCCTGGGGCCAGATGCCGCCCTGGTCACGCGCAGAGCCTCTCAGAGCCCCAGCCTCCTCCTGGGATGGGGACAACGGTGTACACGCAGATAACATGCACGAAAGCACCAGTGTGGTGTCTGACACGTGGAAGATGCTCAATGACGCCAGCAGATTTGTGACAAGTGGGTCTCCGGGCCTGGCCGCCAGGAACTTTCTGCGACTGCTCCCAGCTCTGTGACCCCCTCAGCGAGTAAGATATAAGCCACTCACTGCTCCCCTCGGGCGCAGGGCGAACAGTAACACCCACACTTTGAAGCTAAGTTTGACAGGAAAGCTTTAAGATCTTCGACCTGACCTGTGTCGGTGCCGGGTGTGCAGTTTTAAGCTACGGCTGAAAATACAAACTCACTTTTTCCTCTTTTCATCCCACCCCGGGTAAGACCCCCCCAGCCTGCTTGAAGTCACGTCCGCCTGAATCCGGGACCAGGCCACTTACTAATATTTGAGCTGTGGAGAGGGACTGCATTCTCCAGCTCCGTTTCCTGATCCATAAAGTCAATATGCTCCCAACTCCCAACTCCCCGGGAGAATTAGTGTAAGTACAGAAATAACCCATGAAACAGCCCGCACGGTGTCCTGTAAATAGAAGGTGCTCCGCAAGGGGCTGCTGCCTGCTTACATCCCCACCGGAAGCCACCTGTGGGGGTGGTGGCGCACTGTCAGGGCTGAAAAGCACTCATAGTTGTTAGCACGTATAGCTGTTAGCACAGGTGCTGCACAGAAACCGACGGCCACCCGGAAGGACACTCACTGGCCCCCACCTGGCCAGCCAGGGCCCTGCAAGGCGGCCTAGGGAAGGTGACTCATAGCTTCCCGCGTGCGTGGCCTCAGGAGACGGATTTGCAGACACACGGCTAGGTCTGCTTCTTGGCAAGTGAGCCTCCAGCATGCCTGATCTCTCAGCACACCGGCCTGGACTCTTACCACCATCGCTGCTCTGGCCCGCGGGTCGCTCGGGAGGAAAAAGGGAGCCGGGACAGAAAGGAGGAAAACTAAACCTCAAACCCAACACAAACAGCAGCTGCCCACCCAGCTCCTGGCCAGCCTCCCCCTGTCCCCACCAAGAAATAACGGGGTGGGGGGACGGAGGGAACTCAGCCTCTTACCCTCACACAACCCCCCCTCCATCCTGCTCTCCACTGTGGAATGCTCAGAGCAGCCCCGCAGGGCCAACCTTGCTGCCTCCGTCTCAACTTTCCCACAAAACAGAGTCCTTCAAGCTTGCGGCCAGGGCTGAGGCAGTCTCCGTAAGAGGGAAGAGGTGGGGGGGAGGCCTAAAGGCTGGGGAGACACACAGTTTCCATCACCTGCCCCCTACGCACAGAGTAGTGACCGGGAAGAATCTGGGACAAACACGGTTGTGATCTGGGGCCCCGGCTCCCCCACCGCATCTCCCTGGGCCGGCCCAGCTGCGGGCATGTTTAGTCACCGCTCACAGGCGGGCAAGACCGTACCTGCACGTGCTGGCGGGTCGTGAGACAAGCAGCGGCCTGAGACAAGCAGCGGCCGACACTACCATAAAAGGACGCATTCCCATCCCTCCCAGAAGGAACGGTTTTCCCAGAACGGCCTCGGCCAGGTCCCTGGGATGGCTGGAATTCCTCTAATTGTGTGAGGAGTCAGATGCTGAACAACAGGAAGCAGAGCAGCCCCCCCATCCGCCCACGTGTGGGTACACACACATAGGTGCACATGCACACGCAGGGACATGGACAAGCTGCACATGGACACGTGTGCACCACAAGTACACGTGTGCATACACACGGGGCCACATGCACACAGATCCTGCACACATTCCAATTACAGACCACGCACGCACGCCCCACCCCAGCTTTTCCTCTCCCCTGACCTTTCACCTCCAATTCCTGAAGCCAAGCTAGCACTGCCAACACAGCCTAAAAGGGAAGACTCCAAAACTTTCATTTTTCACTTTAAAGAAGCCTCCATTCGCCTTGCCAGGACATGCATTTGGGCAAATGCTGGTGCAGAGGACAACTGACGGGAGGCCTATCTCAGTTCCTCAACTCTGGTCCCCAAGTCCACCTGCCTGCAGTGACCGACACCCCGGCCCTTACCTCAGGAAAGGGCTTTCCAAGTCTTACAGCAAACCCTGGGAGGTAGAGAAGGCAGCAATGTCCCTGCTGTAAGCCTCTCTTCTGGGCCGATCCGTGGTTAGAATTCTCAGCAGACAGTCGGCTCTCCACCTGACTCAGTTTACTCTGCCAGGGAGGACCCTCCTTAAAACTCACTCTATCCCTTGCTTCCCACACGGGGTTATCTCATGGGATGGGATACCCGAGATCCAGCCCACTCGGTTGTTTTGGCTCAAGTCTTTATTTGGGCCCATATGGACTAACGGCTAATTTGAAAACGCCCTTCCTTCCTCCACACCAGAGGAGACAGACAAACGGACAGGAACCCTGTGGCCCAGACCATGGGAACGTACCCCCCAGAGAGACACCCCCCAAGAGACAACCCCGTTCTGGGAACAGGCTCCCTGCCAGGATAAGGCCCTCCACCTGACTCCAGAGCCTGGCCGCCCCTGCGGTCAGTGGGGCAGAGACAGGACTATGACTCAGTAGTGGTTTTCCACGCTTTTAACAGAAACAGCAGCCTTTCTCCTCAGATAAAATCTTCCCGAGTTCCCAACATGAAGAATGGGGGATAAAACCCAGAGCTGCCTGCACAGTGGAAACAGGGTTCCTGGGAACACACTTTGACAACCACTGGTGTCTGGAGTAGTGGCATCAAGGAGAAAGCCACTGGCCACGCCCTCCAGAGCCCTGGTTCCAACCCTCACTCTGCGTTCCCCCTCGTGATGCCTGGCCCACGGGGGGCACTGTCCTCAGAGCAAGAAAGGTTTAAGTTACACATTCGTGATGAGGCCATTCCCTGTCCCGGTTTTATTTTAAAGCCCAGTGGCCCAAGGCCTTCTGGAGCTGAAGCACATCGCCCATGGACATGTGTTTCCAGGCAGCTCGGGAGGTGGGGAGCGGGGACCGCAGGTGTTTCACCCCAGGACCAGACTTACGCTGGGGGCCTCATCGCTCACTTCCTCTGTGAGAGGAGCTGCGATTCTTGTCCATAAAAGGCCATGAGGCTCACACAGCGGTGACATCAGCCCCGACAGGAAGCACAGAAGGAAGAGAATGGGTCTGGTTCACCAACCGGGGCGGAGCTGACTCACTGGAGGCTCACAGAGATAATGCCTCCTGAGGTTCGGCCAGAGCTGCTCTCTCAGGGCTACTCGGGGAAGAGCGCCCTGCCCCCGAGACCCATCTTCAAGTCAACCAGGTTTCCTGGGAACAAGAAAAATGGCACAAAGGGCAGTTTCGGGTTGCGTGATGTGCTGCCTGGGGTGAGGCTGATGGGATGCCTCATGACAAGCGGACCTGAAACTTTCCACCACCGGGGGCTCTGTCTGTCACGAAGACTGAGAGCAGACCCCTGGCTCCCTCACTGTGGGAACCCCTACTCCAAGTCACCTGGGACAGGAGGTATCAGGCTGCCCCGGGCTAACTCCTGGACTCCAGCGTCCCCTCCCCAGAGAGCCCCTCCTGAACCATCAGGGTCTTAACGGGCCAAAGGGCAGGTAAAGCAGGAAGAGACCTGTGGGTTCGAGCTCAGAACCTGGGGGCCACGAAAGGCCTAGAGGGCATCTGGCTCCACCTTCTGCATCTAGAGGTCAGGACACCGTGTCCCTGGAAACCCAATGACTCGATCAAAGTCACGCAGGCTGGGCCAAGAACCCCGGCCTCTGATGCCCAGTGCCTCCCCGGAGCGCTCCCTGCCTCCCTGCAGCCCACTCACAAAGTGTCACCGGGGCCTTGCAAGCTGTCTGCTACTGTCTCCGAAGCCAGCCCTCATTCATGAGCTTGGCTTACAAGCGCTTGGGAAGCAGAGACGGGAGAAAAAGCAGGTGCGAAATAACGCACGTTAGCCGAGGCTGCTGGTGGATGCCGGGCCCCGGAGGCCTGTCATGGAGCCTCGGGCAGCCCACCTGCCTCACAGTCAGCCAGCGAGCCAGTGAGAAGGCAGCCGCCGTCGGTGGCTCCAAGCACAAAACACGGTCACCGGTTGGTTATGATGTCTCCAAGGCACAAAGGTAGGCCACGACCAGACAGATGCTCGGTCAGCAGCAACCCAAGCCGGAAGCCAGGCGAACTTGGTCCAGTGCCTCCGCCTACACGCTCCCCCAGGTGGGCTGTGGTGGGAACCCTGCTGCGGAGACCCTCGTCCCGTTACAGGAGGCAGAGAACAGACAACCCTCCCCGCCACGCACCCTTGATAATCAGAAAGCAGCCGGAGAGACTGCTCTTAGCTTTCATGATGTCCTAAGGCGAGCAAGGCCGCAAGCAAGCCTGCTCTCAGCCAAAGGCAACCAGCAGCTCACGCAGGTGAGCTGCCAGTATACAGGCAAACCTGCCAGAAACCACTGCCGGTTGTTTATCCGCCTTTCCCATGGGCGGGGCCACGAGCGAGAATGTCCTATGGGTTACCACTGAGGCAGGCGATAGGTTTGTCAGGGTGGAGGGAAATTCAAAAGCCACCGGTGAGTGCTGGAGAGAAATTCAAAGGCCACATGTGCGTGCTAACGGCCCACAGCAAAAGGGAGGACATGACACCTGAGGCCAGTTCTGCCCTGTTCCGTAACAGCACTGCCCTCGGGGAAAGGGAGACAGGCAGGAGGGCCTGGCTGAGTCCTGTGCGGAGAGGACTAAGCCACCGACCACAGGCCTGCAGAGGGCTCGGCTCGAAGTGCGGGAGGAAGAGGAGAGGAGAGAGGCACAAAAGGCCACGAACAGGGAACTTACAAACACTGCCAGGCAAAGCTCAGGACAAACTTGGCTCAGCGTCGGAGCGTAAACAGCCCTGCGGAGAGAACAATGGGCTTTTCGAAACCCCCAGTTGATGAGTTGTGTCAAACTTGCAGGAGAATACCAGGAACTTGAGCGCTCGGAGATTAACAATGAGGGCACATGAAGATGCTTCCTGCAGAAATCAGGGCTCTGGTTGCCCCGGAGAAGGGGCAATCAGGTGAAACGAAAGGCCAGAATTTGCTCCCAGAGCACGGCTTTCTACCTTGGCCTTCTGCTTAGACCTCCGCCCCATTGTTCTTGCGGAGAAACATGATGTCCATCGAGAGACACAAAGCCCAGTTGGAATGGCATCCTGAGCCCCGATCAATCCTGTGTGTTTGCCAAAGAACACCTCGGGTCCCCAGAGTGTACGACAAAGGTGGACACAGGCCAAGACCTTGGTCAAGACCAGAGGAACTTTACAGAAGCCACTTCTAGAGTCCTTACTCTTATCCCTGCAACGTGCAGCTCTTCTGTCTCTGTAGTGTTAGGAAATTCTTTTTCTCGGCTCATCGCCTGATTCCAGAAATCGGGCAGGGGAAGGAAAGCAGCCCTTCTCACTCTCAGCCCTGACGTTGTGCAACGCGGCCCCTGCAGCCTAAGGGGAGCCGGCGATTGCGGGAACAGGAAAAACGGGCTGGGGAGCAGCATTCGCCATGCAGCGTCCGTCCCGGAGGCCGAGAGCCTGAAGGGGCTCAGCCAGGAGACACTCCGTAGGTGAGTTTCTGTTGTTTGTTTTGGGGGAGCAGTAACAGAGGCACTGGGCCAAGTTTTCAACCACCCCCAAAGTTTCAGGCTCCAAGAGGGCCCTCTTTCTTCTCTCCCACTTCATCTCCCAGAGCAAAGCACAGGGGACCTGCTGGGGTGGATTAAAAACAAAAGACAAACCCAGAACTGAAGGCCTGAAGAGGACCCATTAACCACAGATCCCTCTTCTGGAAAGAACCTTTTATAGAAATGAGACCGGCGGCATGACCACATTGTAATTAAGCAGCCTCGTTCCGGGGGCTGGGCTTTCCTCCTGGGGGCTTGGCAAGCAGCCTGCCAGGGTCGGCCCTAAAGTGCCTCCTGACCCGGGCTCGGGGCGTGAGAGAGAGAGGGCCCAGCGCTGCGTGTCAGACCTCCGGTCCCCACCCGCACCTCACTTCCCTGGTGCTGGAGATCTGGCCTAGAGCACACGTGGCATTCTCCAAAAGCCCCACGGAGGCCAGAGCAGCACAAAGGCCAGCTCTGGGTCCGAGGACTGGATCAGACAAGAGGTGTTATGCGCTCACTGCAGGGAAGGCAGCTTTGACAAGCCACTTCCTGTGCGTGCTGGTGCCGAGCCTGACCTCTGAAGAGAGTAAGCCACCGCCCGGAGGAAGCATCTGGCTATCACCTCCATTACCAGAGGAGCGTGGGCTGAAGGGACACATGACTTGCGGGCAGGGACAGTTCGGTCCAGAAACTGCAGTGCCAGACTCCTCTTGCCACCTTCTAAGGGGCACTTACGGCGGGCCAGGAGCCTTCCTTAATTCTTGCAATAACCGTGCCATTTTATTAACCCAAGAGGAAGGTGAGAAAGCAAGACCCAGTCAGAGTGAGTGACACAATCGGGAAGTGCCCCAAATCCAGCCCAACCCCACACTCTCTTCTCCACGCCGTACTTCCTGTTCACCCGCAAGTTGCTCCCTAACCCTAGGGCCCAGCAGATCCCTTCTGGTACCCACCACAGAAGATTATGTCATCATCAAAGCCCCTTGCTACCCCAGCACCCTCAAGGCTAAGTGGGGCGCCCCCTCTGTGCTAGACTCTCACTCTCCTCCTGTAGTTCATTTACCTGCCTCTCTGGACTGGGCCCTGGTCTCCTTCAGGCAGGGCCACGACTAGCACACAGTAGGTGCTCTGCTAACACGGGGAACCATGTGCAGGCACAGAACGCACCCTCGGGGTGAACCAATGCTACACGTGTGGCTCAGACCGCCCTGCAGACAGTGGGCCTCTGTGTGCCACTGGCTGGCAGGGCTGAGCCACCTGGCTGGCACATTCCTGCTGAAGTGGAGTCATCACCTCTGCGGCTTCCTCGGCCGACTGGCCCGGTGACTCCGTTCAAAGTCATAATTTCCTGTGCCTTCGAAGCATTCCCCAGCCTCTCCTCAGAGACCCTGGGAAGCAGACAGCTCCTCGGGGCAGAAGGAATGCGGAGAGGGGCAGGAGGGTGCTCCTCCTCCAAACCAGCGGGCCAGGGAGAACTCCGCCAAACACCAGCCAGAGAAACGAGGGGCGGCGGCGTCCTTGGGGGGTGGGCACAGGATGGAGTCGGGAGACCCTGGGTTCTGGAGCTGACGGCCTTTGGCCTTTGAAGAAGTCAGCTAGCATCTCCGGGCCTGTCCTGTCCCTGGGGATTAGAAGGGTCATATTCAGATGTAAAGACAGTGTTAAAATTCTACCTTCATTGTTTACCCCGAGATGTTAGGCAACCACTGAGAGGAATGTGGACACTCACGGGGGCACTTTGAGCAACTGCTGGGTGACCAACCACTTCTGGTGCGGCTTCCGCTGAGAAGCAGAGCAAAGGGTTAAAGGGACAGCTCTCAGATTTGGATTCCTTTGGGCCAGGAATGGAAGCAAACCCTGCTGCCACTCCCCCAGAAATGCTGGGAGCTCATTAAAATACCAAAAAGCCACTGGAGGTGAGCCGCTTTCTCACTAATTAGCACAGAAGAGGGTGTTTTACCCTGCTCTTACCGGGGAGACAATTGGGCTCCAGTCCAATGCTTTAACTAGCAAGTTCTGTAAGAACATAGAGACTCATCCTCAGAGGGGGACCCCAAGGTCTGGCCCCAGAGAAAGCCAGCAGCACCAGTTTCCAACGCAGTCACACCTTTGCAGACTTCTGCTTCTGCCCATGCCCTGGCAGCCCTGGTACCTGCCCCTGACAAGCCCCTATCCCCCCCAGGGCTGATGTCTGCCCAGCACGGGCAGCCGCCACGCAGAGTGTATGCCCTCTCACCCCCATCCCCTCGCGGGCTCAGACAGCTCGCACTTCACAGAATCCTAAGGATCGGTTCAATCGCCAAGACAGGAAGACCTATCAACGGCCACGACAACAAATGAACCAACTATGTTACCACAACTTTAATTAAGCCCAAGGCTGAGGATTAAAAGAACAAACAAAACTGTGCCGGGCACGTCTGGGCTGCACTAGAACCACTCCGACACACCTGCCAGCCTGCCCACAGGATCCGACCACCACGGCGCCTTTCCGGCCACCCCAGGCCTCAGCGCCCACACATGCCTCTGAGCTCTCAAGACACCTGCTGCAGTTGTGCTGGCACCAGGGGTAGGTAGCAACTTGTCTTGTTATACGGCTACAGCCACGGATCTCTGTGTCCAAACACAGCTTGTCTCTCCTCTTAGACTGCCAGGGCCTCCAGGACCAGGATAAAGTACTAAACCTCTTGATATTCTAGTTACTAGAATCCAGTAATTTCTATCTCTTATCTGCAGGACACCATATGCCGCCATGCCCCATCCCGTGCCCATGGCAGATAGCGCTCATCTATCCCAGCATTCCTTGGCATTGAATCTTAGCTCCTTGCCAACAAAGGGCCAGGCAAGCCACTACCCATTGATAGGGGTTGACACGCGGAGTAAAACCAATCTGCAAAGCTTACTAGTCCAATGGTTCTCCAGTGGGGGCAACTTTGCCCCCCAAGAACATTTGGTAGCAACATCTGGGGACATTTTTGGCTGTCACAGCTGAAGAGGGAGTGTGGTACTGGCATATAGTGGGTAGAGGCCAAGATGGTGCTAAACAGCCTACAATGTACTGGACAAGTAGTCTACCCCCTCCCCCCCGCCAAAAAAAGAGAATTACCTGATCCCAAATGACAAGTATGCCAAGTCTGAGATATCCTGACTTAGGCAGAGAGGCCATATAACTTATGATCTAAAGTGACATGTTTCTGAGAGTGAAAGGGAGCGATATATTAATACTAACTCCAAGACAACAAGCCCAAATCAGGGCCTAAAGGCAAGCCAGAGAATGTGAGAGATGAAAGACACAGGGAGGTCCCTTGGAAGGGTCAAACAGCTAATCCCATAAAAGTCTCCAGACAAAGCCACCAACTACCCCATTTGCCAGAATAAATGCTAGTATGTCATAAGCCACAACCAGCAGAGAGGAAATCTTTTTCTAGTTCTTGTGTAAAGAAAAAGCAGAAAAGGAATGTCTAGCTGTGCCTTTTAAGATGTGAGTGGCAGAGAACAAACCTGTTCTCCCAAAGCCGGGGGGGGGGGGGGGGGGGGGGTGGCATGGACTAAGACGTGCTCTCCAAAAGAGAGGTGCTCGTTCTAACAGCCCGCTGACCCCGCCGCGCCCTGCTGACACCCCACTTAGGGTGCGAACCCACGGCTACCCTCAGGAAGTTTCTTTACTGCTGAACCATCTTGTCATAACAGGGGCAACTGCTGTTAGTTAACTTCCTCCTCGCCCCAAGAACAAGAGACCTATTGCCAATATGTTTGCAGGTCAATGTGAACAACAAGAGGAACTCGGAAATGTCCTTAGTCAGTCAACATGGGGGCTTAAGACTACAGCAAGTCCAAGATTTACCTGAAGGTAGTGCAAACCTCTCAGGTGGAGGGTTAGAGAGCACGTGGACCCAGCACCTACACACCATGAAAAAGGAGCGCCAGGCCTCAGTTGCCCGCGAATAAAAAATTTCCCGGGTCTCCACAAGAGGAAGACACCCACACACTAGCCCTCATAATTTGGGGGTTCCTCGGTTCCTGTGAAGGCCATTTCCATTACGGTCAAGACTTCCTGGTCGGCACAAAGGAAGCCTCCAGCCCCCTGCATAGTGTCTTTATTTTTTAGAATTATCTCCAACTTGCAGAGCTGACTTGTGCCCCTCCATTTTGTTGTTTTGGAACAAATAAACCATGAGCAAATCTCTTTGGGAAGCAATTCCGCAGGTTGTCGGGAAGTCCAATTCTAAGAACGCCACCTCCTGGCGCCACGCTCTGCATCGTTACATTATCCTTGTCATCACAGCCGGTCTAGGAAGGAAGGAAGCCCACTCGCTGGACATGGTTCAAGCCCAGCATCCAGGTGTGAGAGCGCTCCTGACTCGGTAGCACAGAGCTCAAAAGACTCCAGGATGCAATTCTTGCACCTGGCCAATTAAAAGAGCCAGGAGAAAACTGACTCATAACCTCCTGAGACAGGACTCGGCTCTTCAGGAATCTCACAGACTTTTCTTCCACCAGACTCTTTGAAACAGACATATTACCTTAACGCTAAAGGGCTGGCTTCCTTGAAGAGTTTTGATAGACGTGAGCGTAAGCCAAAGGCTAGGCCAAACTTGTTCATCATCCATAATTCATCAAGCCTGGCAATGAAACACCTCCTCCACAGCACCACGGCATCGTGCGGGCAGACCCACACGCTGCCATCTTAAACCACTAACCCAGAGACAAAGTTGTGAACCTAACAAAATCTATTACTGTCACTGCCTAGGTTAATTACAAAGTTTAAAGGAATAAAGAATGCACATGTAATAGGACATGAAAACCCACTACCAACATAAGATAGGAGAGAAACATATGTGTAAGGTATGAGACTATAGCCTGCCTGAAAGTTGGGCTTGATTCCAAATTACAGTGAATGCGCATATGCCAGGTGCCTGGCTAAGCTCTGAGAATCAAAAGGCAAGGTGAGTCCTGCCCATGTCTAGGAGAGAAAAACAAATAGGTAAACATGTAATTCAAATAAAGTATGCCCAGGGCTCTTATGCAAGTCTAGCCCAGATAGCCTCCTTGAAGGGCAGCAATGCTGCAGTCATGTCTTTAACAAAAGAGCAGGGATTTGCCAGGCATTGCGGACACAGGGAGCGGGTAAGGCGGCTTGAGGAAGGAGTTCCAGGTAGCTGGGAAGCTAGAGGTGGGCAGGAGGCCAATCACAGAGGGCACCGTGTGCTGCGAGAGGGTTTAAGTACAATCCTGGGGGCAATGAGGTGTCTTTTCAAGATTTTTCAAGACTTCCGGTTGAGATCTGATCAGATTTGTATTTTAGAAAGATGGCCCTCTGGTAGAAACACAAGAAACTGAGCTCGATTAAGGGTGAAGGTTAAGAAACCATTGAAATCATGCAGACAAAAAATTGTGGGTGTCTGAAGTAAGGCCAGGACCATGTGGAGAAGAGGTGAAACATGACAAGAGATAAAATCTACAGAAAGCTCGAATGACTTGGAAAAGAGGTGAGAAAGAAAGAGGAGAGAGTAAGGTGAATCAGGCTTCAGGCTTTGATGGCTGGCTGAATGGAGAAATGGCGGCTGGGAGCACGTGGGGATCGGATGATAGGACCATCCTCAGCCAGAAAGTGATGGAGAGTCTACCTGAGAGAATGCACCATCATCCAGAGGAATGCGTGGAGGGAGGGAGCGGACAAGGCCTTGAGGAGCTCAGCGTGTGGGGAAGGGGGAGTAGCAGGGAAGAACACACATCTGGGGAGGGCAGAGATAAGGGGAACCAGAGAGGGTCACAGGAAGGAAGGCTTTCGAAAGGGAGTGGTCAAGATTGTCCAATCCCGGGGAGAGGGTAAGTAAAATAAGAACTCATGAGTACAATGGATTTCCCAACCCAGAAGTGAGGGTGACCTTTGTGGGACAGTCTGGAGAAGTGGTGGGGCCAGACATCATATGTACTTCCTCTAAACAACTCCGCTGTGGACCTGGCCGAGTGGCTCAGTTGGTTCAAGCATCGTTCCATACACCAAAAGGTTGAGGATTTGATTCCCGGTCACAGGTTATGAGTTCATTCCCTGATGGGGAGGCAGCCAATTGATGTTCTACCCTCACGTGGATGTTTCTCTCCTTTCCTCCTCTCTCTCTAAATGTGTGTGTGTGTGTGTGTGTGTGTGTGTGTGTGTGTGCATACACACACACATCAGGTGAGAATTGGGGGAAATAAAAACAATCTCTGTGATGGGACAGAGAGAGTAGAGAAAAGCTAGAGTGGGATTTGGAATTCAGAAGAGCCTTTGTGTCTGTTTTTGTTTTTTGTTTTTAATGGGGAAAACTGAAACATGTTTCCACACTGTGAGGAAATGAAAAAGAGGTGAGAAACAAGGAGGAAAGGCAGTAACTGGTAGAAAAGGGGTCCAGAAGTGAGAGGACTGATGTAGGAGCTTTTGACAAGAATGAGAAACTGGGAAAAACTTCTAGGATTTTCTATCAACATACAAACATGTCCTTTGATAGCCACTGGTCTTGGCTCTCACACAACGGCCTACAGACCTCCACAACACACCGCCCCTCACCACTGCCCCCGCCACCACATCACCGTCACTAGTGGGTGAGCACCCGCAGAGTGGCAACAAGGCAGCAGGGGAAGACGCCACCGGGAAGGCCGCGGCACTCACCTTGCATCATACTCCTGTAGGCGGAGTCTGTGATGGCGTAGATGTGAGGGGGCATCTCGTGCCTCTTCTTGCCTTTATACATATCCACAATCTCTTCAGAGTAGATGGGCAGGTTCTTATAAGGATTGATGACCACACAGAACAGGCCCGAATAGGTCTGAAGAGAAGAGCAGCAAATAGGAATGGGTTAGGAAGTATCCTGGCAGCGGTATGCAAACTCCGGGGCACAGATCTGCTGCCTCCGAGGCCACCACAGTGGCCTGAGTGACAGCGCTCCTGGGCCCCGTGCTCTCTGGGCTCACAGAGCTGCTGCACACGTGGGCACGCCATCTGCTCTCAGTGAGGGTCCCCACCCAGCGGCGTGACTGCTGCAGGCTTCGCACATCAATGAGGGTGTGCATCCGAAAAGAACTGTGGCACGTTCCGCAGAGAGCAGAAACCCAGCTACAGAACTCAGCTCCAAGGACAAAAAGAGACGCGTTTGTCATTGTGAGATGCACAAAGAGAAATGGATTCAGCTGTAGCAAGCAAAGTGTGTAGAAACAAATCATCCTGCCCTGCAGGCCTCTCAGAGATGGTTAAGCCTAAACTTCCCCAGCACTGGGAAGAACTCACTATGTTCCTCAACCAACTAGATCTTTTGCGGGCTAGTAGGTCACAGACAGATACTTCCCTCCCTGGAACCTTCTGGAGACATTCACATGAAAATCTCTCAAAAAGCCTAGACCACTTTCATGTCGCCTGTGAGCCTTCTCCAAGACCCTCGTCTTCTGTTAAGGGGAATCCAATTAGTCAATAGCCTTAAGGTGAGGCACCCAAAGATACACTCAGAGCTCTAAGTCTGACTTGACCAGGTTAAAATTAGATCCTGGAGTCATGTGCCCTGAGTTCAAGTCGCAACAAGGGCAAGTTTCTTAACTTCTCTCCCCCTCCCTGTCTCAATCTGTAAAATGGGAATGGAAGAAGGCGAGTGAAATAAGGCCTAGATACCATGATTCACACACACCTGCAGCCCTAAGCAATTAATGAGAGAGCTGGGAGCAGACCCCGTCTCACACCCTCCAGGAGGGGCCTCCTTGGTCACAGAAGCCACTTTTCTGAGCTCCTCACATCTTTTTTTTTTTTTTAATATATTTTATTGATATTTTACAGAGAGGAAGGGAGAAAGATAGAAAGCTAGAAACGTCGATGAGAGAGAAACATTGACCAGCTGCCTCTTGCACACCCTCTACCGGGGATGTGCCCGCAGCCAATGTACATGCCCTTGGCCGGAATCGAACCTGGGACCTCTCAGTCTGCAGACCGATGCTCTACCACTGAGCCAAACCGGTTTCGGCAGCTCCTCACATCTTTATGTTGTTCTCACTACAAGAGACCTCCACTTTCACTATCCACAGTTTCGCTCCTTGGTCCAACAGCAGCCAACATCTGATGGGAGTTATTGCACTATGGGTCAACCCAACCCCTTGCACCCCTACCCTCTCTAATCCCACCAAAACTGAAGCTGGATCTTGTGGTTGAAGCCACAGACAGGGTCCACCCAGGAACCAGTCGTGAGGACAGAGGCTCTACCCGGCGTTGGCGAAAGGCTACAGCATGGGATGCTCCAGGCAGAAGTTAGATTGAAAGCAGAACTCCAGCGGGCCCCGCTAACCATACACTGTTCTGCATGCAGAAGAGCAGCTGAGTTTGGACGTGAACAAGTGGGTGTGCCTGCCTCTTCTGTCTGGAGGGCACACAGAGCCCTCAATTTCCTTTTTCCCTGGGATAATCGGTCATTTGTTTTCTCTCCAACCACTCTCCCCACTAGGGACCAAGACGGCTCTGAAGCAAAGAGGCCTGAATGTGGTGCTGGCAACCTGAGGGGTGGGGATTATGGGAAGGCCTGAGTGCAGCCGGGACTCCTGTCTTCCCTCCCTGTGTCTAGTGGGTGGGGATGAGATAGAGGCCAGAAAGCAAGCAGCAAGGTCATCCCAGGAGCTCAGAAACAACTGAGCTTTGTCCCTAGGGTTTGAGAAAACCCACACTCTAGGAAATCCAGCCCCGATGAGAGTGAAGGACTCATGGCCACCCGTTAGGGCGTGCCACGGAGCCAGATGTTTGGGAACAGCTGATGGTGACAGCAGAAGGGCTAGGGGTTACTCGGACAAGTCTTCTCTGACAGCTGGGTGGGCAGATGGTCCTGTGGAGAGTTCTGTGGGGCCTCCACGTTCTCTGGGCTAATCCCACGAAATCGGTGGATTTGATCAACCTGAGCCCTGGGGACGGAGCACAGCAGCTCAGGCGGGAGGAAGGAGGCTCGGCTGCAAGCCGCTCTCTCTGGATGCTGGTGGAGGCGCAGACTCTGAGCAAGTGGCTTTGCTCCCACACGGGCCACGCCAGGAAGCTGCTCCATTCACGGCCACAGAGGCTCTTTGTGCCTGGCCGCCCCCTATCCCAGAGCCTCACCCCCCGGGGAAACAGACAGAGCAGCTGTGGGGCAGAATTAGCCACACCGCCCACCAGGCCGGGCAAACACGCCGCACAAAGGCTCCCGGTGTCGCAATTTGGAATGCCGTGTGCAGAGAGGTGGACTGTGAATGGGGGGCTGGGGTGGCCCCCCTACCCAGGCAGCCCCACCAAGTGGCTTTGATCTCGCCACAGTTCTGCACCTGCCGGGGTCGGGTCTCCATTAGGGCAACTGCATCGAGAATCAACTTCCTTTCTGGTGACAGCACTGAGGAGGAGGAGGCTGGTCTGAGGCAAGAGGAACGACACACGGAGGTGACAGCAAAGGAACAAAAGTGAGAATTTGGGCCTCCAGCCAGAGTTCTAGAGAAAAGGCTCAGGTCCTACCCAGCCTGCCCGCCTACTGAGCAAACCCACACTTCAGAGGAAAGATGAAGTAACTAACACTGACTGCACTCCAACAACTAATACCCCATTCGAGGCAGGAAAAGACCACTCTCAGCCGGCTGGTACAGGCAACGGCATGCAGGCCTCGGCTTCACACTCAGCCAATTGAGAACGGGACCCACGCTGAGCATGACACCAGCAAAAAACCGAGCGGAGGGAGACTTTTGGTGATGCTTCCATAAAGTCCCTTCGCTTTTTCGGGCCACTAATTCTGAATTTCAGCAGTTAACATCCCTAGGGGCAGGGACTCTTCAATTTGGTCCAGAAAATATTCTCACCAAGTAACAGAGAAATAACTGGGTGGAGAGTCGGGAAACTGAAGTTCCCGTCTCAGCCCTGCCAGTGCCCCGCTGTGTGACCTGAGCTAGCCCCTTGCCCTCTCTGGGCCTTCCCTCTTCCCACCTGTCACATGAGAAGGATGGGCTAAGCCGGCCTACATGGAAGGATTTGCCAAGTAGGCAGTTCTGAGTGTCTCCTCACTGACAGGTCCTTGGCCAATCAAGCTCATCCCCACAGGGTGGTCATCACACAGGAATGAGGACCTCATGACCACAGACCAGCTTAGCAATCAGCAAGACAATGCACTCCTGGCGCACGGTCTAGCCCAGTCAGGACTTCCGGGCAATCCAAAATGGCCCGTGCGCACTGCGGGGCACTCAGCAGTACCAGTCGTGTGGGGCAAGGGTAGCGCCTCGGGGAAACGGGTGTTGAAGTCACCGTGAAGTTGTACAGAAAAGAAAATGGCTGGCTCTGTGGGAGTCTCACCCTCCCTGTAACAGGGTGAGCCGAGGGTCTCCTTTATGACACACATGATCATGGGCAAACCCCATGGGCCGAGATTCAGTTTTCCCAACTATAAAATGAGAAGCTTGTAATGATCAAAATGTTTTCTTCCTCCGATTCAAAAAAAAAAATGTTGAGAACTGTTTTATTCAGCTCCAAGGCCAAGAAGGCCAAGGTGAATACAAGAGCATAATTAAATAAAGAGCTATTTTAGGAATAATAAGAACCAGATCTTTCCTCCCTACTGGAGACGAAAACAGAAGGAAATATCTCTAAACTGAACAGAAAAAATTGGGATGGATCTGAGAAAGCTCTTTGTGACCCTAGGACCATGCGAGCTTGGAGCGTGTTGCCAAGGGAACGAGTAAATGCTCATCCCTTGACATTTTCTACAGGGTGGTGAGCTGCCACTCTGCAAATGTAACCCTGCCGGCTGGAGGAGAGAGAAAAACCTGCCCTGTGTTCTGCATGCGGTGGGCTTTGTACGCGCTGTCTCTGCACTGGAGGCCTGGCATGGGACCAGCCTAGAGTTGGTTAAACTAGGAATCCAAACCTGCCTCTTGGTAGCTTGCCTCTCTGCTCAAAGCACACTCCTTAGGGAAGCAAGGCGCAAGGACAGATGTGAGGGGGGGGAAAGGGGGGGGCAGGTGGTGCAGGAGGAACAAGTGGGAAGCCAGGGCTCGCATTTCCCTCCTGGAGAAGGAACTGATCACATTGGCCCTTCCTATCTCCACCAAGGCCAGTGCGTGAGCACACCTCACACACGCCACATGCTCCCTACACCGACCTCCACCAGGCTTCCTGTTGTGGTTTTGGCTGTGTAGAGAAGAGATAAAAGTCATGCTATGAGAACATTCCATTAGGATGTTCAGATACTGAAGTTCAAGGGTGTCACCCCAGCCGAAACCGGCTTGGCTCAGTGGATAGAGCGTCGGCCTGGGGACTGAAAGGTCCCGGGTTCGGTTCCAGTCAAGGGCACGTACCTTGGTTGCGGGCATGTCCCCAGTGGGGAGTGTGCAAGAGGCAGCTGGTCGATGGTTCTCTCTCATCGACATTTCTAACTCTCTATCCCTCTCAATTCATCTCTGTGTAAAATCAATAAAATATATTAAAAAAAAAAAAAAGTATGTCACCCCAGTATTCCTTCAAGCCCCCTTCTCTCCCAGAGAGCCAGCGCCCGGAATCTGAGGGGGGGACACACCCAGAGCCCCACCCCCACCCCGGAGCCGGGCCACTTACATAGATGAGGCCCGAGTAGTAGCGCTCCTTGAGGTTGTGCAGCACCGAGGCTTCATTGAGGCACGTGAGCTCCGCCATGTCCTCCACCTTGGAGAACTTGGGCGGGTTCATCTTCTGGATGTCATCCTTGTTCACCTTCACCTTCTTCCCATTCTCCACCAGCTCCACGATGGCCTCATCGCCCACCTCTTCCTTGAGGCTGGCGGGCTCAAAGCCACTCTTGTCGGAAGGCACCCATACCAGCTTCTTGGCAGCCCAGTCAGCCTGGGCCAAGGGGTTGTTGATGAAGTTTTTATCCACATAGAGATACTTATCGGCAGCTTGCTGCGCCATGGTGACTTACAGCCAGGACCTAAGGGAGAGAACAGGACAAACGTGAGCTATAACTACATTAGCCACATATAAGAATCGCTAACAGCACCTCTTATCTCTGCAAACTAGACAGCATTATAGTGCGGTAAGAGTCTATATAGCCAGGCTGCACAATTCCCTTGCTTCTACTTTTGGGGGAAAGATGTACATTGCTGAGAAAACAAGGTAATATCAGGGATGCTGTCAGAAATCAATAGTAAGGTATATTCTAGGATTGATAACACAATCAACTAATCTATAAACAACTATAGTGTCACATGACGAACACTAAGAGTCTCAAAGACAGATGCAGTTACGGTCACTCTGCCATGCCTACAAAGGCGGGAAAATGACCACACAATTTAGGATAACTTCCAACAAAAACGGGTTCCTCATTAGCCAAAAAGTGGACAATTGGCTACAAGTACACATGGTGGAAGTTCCCAGTTTTAAAAACTCTTATTTCAGAGTCAACCGAAAGAAAATAAAACACCAATATGTTGCCAATACATCTTGATAATAAAGCCCAAAGAAATAAGGCGAGAAGAAAAGAAGTCAGGGAGCTATTGGGGGGGGGGGGGGGTCCATAATAATCCGAAAAATAAAGATTTATTTTTAAAAATAAAATAAATAAATGACTCCAACAAAAGAAAAGAAAAGTCAGTGTTTCCCTTCCTGGGCACCAGTGTGCAAAAGCCACCCTCACAGTGAAGGGCCAGAAGAGCGTAAGCATGTGTGTGTGTTCGCTTGTTTAGAAACTCATTTGCAAAATAAAGATGATGAAATAATAACCCCCTACACCTGTGTGGTTTTATTGTTCATAAAATGCTTTCACATAGAGTTTGCTATCTGGAAAGATCCTTGTCATAATGACCCTGTAAGGCTGGGAAGGTGCGTGTTATTATCCCATTTTACTGACGGGAAACAAACGCTCCTGGAGGCCAGGGGGTGGTGCGGAGTCACCGGGAGGAACTCCGGACTCCGGGTCCGGGGGCCTTCGCCCAGAGCAGCACACAACTGCTTCCTATCCAAAGGCTCGGGCTCTGAGGGAACAGCTGCTCTGAGGGAACCAGAAGCAGGACTCGGACACCCTGGTCAACAGCCAGCCACGCCCCCGGAGGAACCACCCAGAAGCCCGCTGCCTGCTCACAGCACAGGCAGGCTTCTCCCGGCGAGACCGAGGTCCCCGGCCCGGGCACAGGAAGCCAGGGGGACGCCAGATCCAAAGCCAGAGTCACACAGGCTTTCATGCTTCCAGATTCCAAAAGGCACTTGGCTGCCGGGGAAGCTGGCGGGCTGGGAGGGAGAAAACAAAAGGAGAGGTCTGGGCTGCCCAGGCCTTCTTATCGGGGCTCGTTAAATGGCTTCCAGATCAGGGCGAAGGGGCTCCCCTGGGCTCACTCCAGGAGGGGCTGTTTTCCAGGGAGTCTGCTGGTTCCCCCCACGGGAGGGCAGGCAGGGCCAGGGAGCAGAGCCTGGCAGCCTCCCCGCTCCCCGCTGGTGGCTTGGCTTACACTCTCAGCACCAGCAAACCCTGACCCCCTCTCTGGGACCTGGGCCGCCACCCACCTACAAGGGCGCCACCCACCTACAAGGGTGGCCCTCCAAGAGAAGGCAGGGCCAGGGTTAGGCAGCAGCAAACAGGCGTGAACAAAACAGCTATACACCACCTGGCCAGCCCCAATCTTCCCTGTGGGTCTGGGGTCTAGGCAGGTGGCAGCTTACTTCTAGCTGCCCACGCCTCCACACTGGCCAGTCCATTCGAGCAATCGAAGGCTTCTCTCCGCCAGCACAAATACCAGCTGTCACCTGCCTGTCCGCTGTTGGTCTGACCGCTGGCCAGTTGGCCTCTCCCAAGTCTCAGTACCCGGGCTCCCCACGCCAGTGCCCCCCCCATTGTGTCTCGGTCCTGCTCAGAACTTGCAGTGACTGCCGGGCACAGGGTCTCACAGGCCGCTGGTTCTCAATCTTCTTGCAAACTTCAGGACTCATGAAAGGTAAGACAACCTCCCATCAAGATGCACAAAGGGAGTCACCTGAACCTTATCCCCATAAATCCTAAATCTGCCGCCGGTTAAGAGTTCACTGACCCAGCCAGTGAAACCCGAGGATACACCACACCCTTTACAAGATCCCTCCCAGAGAAGGAGGGAAAGGGACCGTCTCTAAGTATGTAGATCCTATCCACATTAAGTTCTGTTTATTCCCAACCCCGCTTAACCATCAATCACCCTGGAAAGGAGCTTTTATTGCCCCCAATTTATAAATAAGGAAGCAGGCTCAGAGACAGCAGGTCGTTTGTCCTGTCTCCCAGCCCAGTCATGACGCAGGATCCTCCCCAAGCTTCCTGGCCCCCAGGCCTGGGCTCTTCCGGGCAGGCACACCTGTGCCTGGGGTCTCACCAAACAGAGCCAGGCTGGCGCTGAAGCGGGGCTGAGACTGCTGATAAGCTGAGTGGACGTGGGAATGCAGAGGTAGGCATTCCACAGCACTCCGCAAATATTGACTGAGCAGGCGGCTGGGGGGCCGAGAATGAGCCTTCCTGGGGCGGACCGTGTGGCCCGTCACAAAGCAGGCACAGCCCTGGCTGGTGTGCTCGGTGGTTGGGGTATCGACCCACACACTGAGGGTCATGGTTCAGTTCCCAGTCAGGGCCACCGTACCTGGTTGCAGGTTCGATCCCCAGCCTGGTGGGTGCTTCTGCAGGAGCAACCCGTCGATGTGTCTCTCTCACAGTAATGTTTCTCCCTTTCCCCTCCCCGCCTTCCCTTCAACTGGCTCTAAAAAGCAATGGGAAAAACATCCTCTAGGATTTAAAAAATAAAAAAAAGCAGAACACATTAAAACTCAATATTCTCACTCCCCTGGCCTATGGCTGCCTGCCCCACGCAGCCCATCAGTGATGGCCAAATGACTCTGGCCCTCACCAAACTCCCTTTCATCCCGGCAACACCAGCCCTGGTGTGGCCAACAGCAAACAACCTATCTGGAGGCCTGGCATCCCAGCAGCACCTGGGCTCCCTTCAGGCTGCGGGCCTGGCCACTCGGCCTACCCTGGACATGGGGTAGACTGCCGGCCCTTTCATTGGTGTGTCCGTGCTGGAGGGCCACAAAGCGCAGGTGACGGGAAAATCCATCCACCCCCCGCCCTGGGCTGGTCATTCGACCCGACCTCCAGGCCTCAGAAGCGGGGAAGGGGCGGTTACAGGCCCGCACTGTCTCCCTCCAATACCCATCAGAGACCTGGGGCCGGCCACACTCCTGTGACAGAGGGAGACCACTGCCTTCCTCAGAGCCGGGCCAACACCGAGGGCCGGGGTGCCCGGGCACCCACGGAAGGTGGGCTTGAGGAGTGCCCACTCGCCTCCGTGCCTCTCTCTGGGCAGAAGTTTTCATTAAACACGCTGGGCCCTGCTGAGCCAGGCCAAGGACAGAGCTATCTGGTTTCAGCAGTTCTGCTGGAATGACGCGGGGGAGCGGCGGTGCCAAGATCAATAGGCGGGCTGGCCTGGGGCAGGACCACAGAGGGCGCGGTAAACAGTGGGGTCGCAGTGAAAGCCCTCCCGCCCAGCGCGGACAGGACCGGGGGCCACAGGGCTGCGCTGAGCTGCACCTGTGCACGGGGGTAAAGGGGCGCCCAGGCCCCGGTGGCTGCTGGGTCTGTGTGCCCAGTGGGAAGCGGGATGCAGACGGGTTACCACTCACCTCACCTCTAAGGGTGCAGGGGGAGGAAGCCGCCACCGTGAGGAGGTGTTAGAACTGGCATGAGGAGCATAGAGAAAGGGTACAAGGAGGCAGTCTACCCAGTGTAGCAGCCGGCACGCAGCCACTACCCCGCCCCATCCCGGACCCTGCTGCATGGTCACTGTGAAATCAAAACAAACACACTGAATGTAATACAAAGGTTTTCAAAATAAAAGAAAAAATATCTCCCTAAATTCCAGACCCTCTCCCCCCAAAAATCCGTTTTCTCTCTCTCTCTCTTTTTTTTAATGGTCTCTTCTAATCCTGGTTCACAGAATCACTTGATTTTTAACTACCTTAGGCAAAGAGTGAAGTTCACAGTTGGTATTTTCCCTGCTTCCTGTGACCATTTCCCCAGAGGACCATCGTCTGCTTGTTGATCATTTTTATCAAAATGTTTCGTTTTACAGGTGACGGCGCAGAGGCTCCAAGAGGAAAGTGCCCGAGTTCAGTCACAGAGCGGGGGGGCCAAAACTCAGACCCTGAACTCCTAACTCCAAGGCCACTTTTAACGGCTACATAATATTCCAACGTGATTTTTAATAGCTCATTACCTACTAGATTCTTTCCTTTGATATAGTGGACCATCTTGAAATAAATTGCCAGAATTACTGGGTCAAAATCATCTGGACATTTTTAGGGCCCTGAGATGTGTTATCCAAAGGGGTTGACGGATGAGCACAGCCACTGGCGGGCAGCCACACCAGCGCTTAGAAAACTGTCTGCAGGAAAGACCTTGGTGGCTGAGATTAGGGGCCCTCGGGAAGCCCCGGGAACAGGGAGGGGCGGAGGGGCGGGGGGCTTGGCCAGCCAGCAAGGAGTTAAGGAGAGAGGCAGCTCTCTCCACTGCAGATCGGATCGGGCTGACGCAGGCCTTCCAGGCCCTTCCCATGCGGCTTCCTGTGGGTGCCAGGCCAGCTCCAAGAAACCCAAGCAGTTGCCTTTTTAGGCCATAATCGAGAGGACACAACCAGAGGCTAAATTAGGACGCTCAGGAAATGATGAAACTGAAAGTAAATAGGTTAACCAAAAACCTCTGCTTTCAACCCAAAATGTAATTCCTCAATTATTTGCCTTCTCCCCTTCTCTGCTGCTGCCCCCCACTACCCCCCTCTCCCCCCTCCCCCCCCCCCCCCCGCAAAACATCTACTTGGACCCTTCACTCCTTTCTGTTTTCCCAAAGAATCCTCCCTCCCTCCCTCCTTCCCTCCTTCCCTCCCTCCCTCCCTCGGGTTCTCTTTTTACTTATTTGTGTGCTTGTCTGGAAAAGAAACCACTAGCCCTTAAAGACAGAATTTATTTTACTAGGACAAATCGTTGGTCCAAAGACTGAGCATTTCCATTCCTAGACAACTAGGATTATGTAAAGCCTTCCACGGGCCAATTCTGGGCTTGGAGCTTTTAAGTGAGCCCAACTCATCAAGGATACCCAGCACGGAGGGCCTGCTAATAAGCTCTGTTTTCTCACTCAAGTCTGGCAATCATTTTATAAGTACTAGAGGCCCAGTGCACAAAATTTGAGCACAGGGTGTGGGGGGAGGGGGTTTGTCCCTCAGCCCAGCCTGCACCCTCTCCAATTGGGATCCCTCTCACAATCCAGGACTGCTGGCTCCCAACTGCTCACCTCCCAACTGCCCTCCCCTGCTGGCCATCTTGTGTTCACATAGGGGCAAGATCTTTGACCACATGGGGGCAGCCATATTGTGTGTTGGAGTGATGGTCAATCTGCATATTACTTTTTTATTAAATAGGCTAGAGGCCTGGTACACGGGTGGGGGCCAGCTGGTTTGCCCTGAAGGGTGTCCTAGATCAGGGTGGGGGTTCCCTTGGGGCGTGGGGCAGCCTGAGCGAGAGGCCTGTGGTGGTTTGCAGGCTGGCCACACCCCCCAGCGACCCAAGCAGAGGCCCTGGTATCCGGGATATATTTACTTTCTACAATTGAAACTTTGAAGCCTGGAGCAGAGCCAAGCCTTCTGCTTGCTCCTGGCTGCTGCCATTTCTGTTTGGATTTGTTTACCTTCTATAATTGAAACTTTGTAACCTTGAGGGGGGGCTTAGGCCTGCTAGGGCAGGCTTCTTCCATTGCCAGAGAAACCCAAGCCTCCCTCCTGCTCTCTGTGGCCATAGCCATCTTGGTTTGGGTTAATTTGCATAGTTGCTCTGATTGGCTGGTGGGCATGGCTAGTGGGTGTGGCCTATGGATCAGAGTGATTGTTAATTTGCATATTACTCTTTTATTAGGTAGGATATATTGTCATATTCATTTTACAGGTGAGGGAAATGAGACTCAGACAGGTCCCAAAACTCAGGTTCACACTCAGACCCATTCGGTTCTGCTCAGTTTCCACTCAGGTTCCACTGAGAACCCCTGGTTAAGCAAACCAGCAAAACAGACATCAATTTGCCAATTTAAAGCTGCAAACCCCATATTCTCTTTGTGCTGGTTTGTACAACTTTTCACACTTCTAAGTTGCTGAGCAAAATGTAAGAGGATGAGGGGCATGGCCTTGGGCGAGCCTTTTAAGTTCTCTAAGGTTCCAGACCAGAGACCCAAGCAGCTTCATCATTTAACTCAGACCCTGGAGCCATTTTCCAGCTTAATCAGTGATGGACGGGAACAGCTCCTCTGATTGTTTTTCATCTACCCCCATCCCAGGGGGCACAGGGAGAATATGCCCCTTTTCTTTCCCCTTACAGCCATTGTTGTTGTTTGTGTGTGTGTGTGTGGTAATTAATTTCAGAGAGGAGGGGAGAGGGAGAAAGAGGAAACATCAATGAGAGAGAATCATTGATCAGCTGCTTCCTACACGCCCCCTACTGGGGATCAAGTCTGAAACCCGGGCATGTGCCTTGACTGGAAATCAAACCATGACCTTCTGGTTGATAGGTCCATGCTTAACCACATGGGCCAAGCCAGCCATTGCTTTTGAGTTAAATAAACTATTAAGGAAGGTTCTATAAAAGCAGCTACTGAGATAATAAAGAAAATTTCAAACCCATTAGATTTAACTCAGTCAACCAAATCATACTGAGGATCTATGTGCAGAAATATTGTGACTAAGGTATAAAGGCCACCCAAGGAGTTTATAATGTACTGGATGACACATATCACTGAAGTGCCAATCTGGAGCTTTATTGAGAGCGGACTGAGCAAGCTCTTGGGTTTTCTGACCTGATAACTGCTGCACCCAACAACAAGCATGGTGGGTGCCCAACGGATAGATGCCATCTGGATTAAGAAGTACCTGCTTGTGACTCGGCACGTGCCACCTCTCCGGCGCACTGTAAATGCAGATAACATTTCATGTCGCCCTCTCTACCTCACAGGGCTGTTAATTCAACACTGAGCACAGGTGACAATGAGGCAGGACACCTGTCTTTGTGGAACAGTCACTGCAGAGGGGAGTCGGTATAAACAACCAGCTCTGCACCACCGGACTCTGCAGGAAGACAGGAGCCAGCAGCTTGCCGTGGGAACCGAGAGAAATGGGTAACTGAATGGAGAACGTGGAAGCTCCAGGGAGAGTTCGTGGAGATGACATTTAGACTGGGTTCTGGAAGAAGGGTGGAATGCTGATGTGGGTGGGGGGATGGTAGGAAAGGATTCAGACCAAGGGAGAAGAAGGTGCCATTTTTCATGAACAGGAAAAGGACGCAATCAGGTAAGGCAGGGTTTCTCGACCTCAGCTCTGTGACCATTCGGGCCAAGTACGTCTCTGTTGGGAAGGACTGTCCTGCGCAGTGTAGGATAGTTAGCAGCACCTCCGGCCTGTCCTCACTAATCAGCATGGCGCCCCATCCCGGGATATACCAACCGAGAGTGTCTGCAGACTTTGCCCAAGGTGGTGATTCGGGAAGAGGGGCGGCAAGACCACCCCCAGTTGGGAACCACTGATGTAAAGGGTTAGTATGAGCAAATGCTGAACAGAAGCCAGACCTCAGCTTTGGAAAGACTCTCCCGACAGTGAACTGCACAAGCCCGATCTCTTTCAAACAGAGAAGTCCTCAGAGTAAAATGATTCCCGGGGCCCAAACAATGGCCATCATGGATGACACCATCCCCACGGAGTGACTGTCCCTTGTAAAACACTGAATTTTAAGGGATCTGCCCACAACCCACTACTGGACTATGAAGTAAAGACTCCTAAATGCCCAATTTTTTAAACAAGAATCAGGCAAAGGAGGCAGAGGTGCCTCCCCAGCAGGGCCTGAGCCTCCAGAACCTCTGACCCAGTGGTTCAGACAGTGACTCATAAGCGGGGTTCATCAGCATCCAGAGGTCCAGGTGACTAATGGAAGACAGGCAGGCAGCAGCCACGCTGCGGGAGGGGCAGGGGTTGCTCCCATGCTGTATCAGCTCAGCCCGCTAGCCTGGGAATGCCATCAAAGGCTATTTTTTAATGGTTTTGGCAAAACAGTGTTAATTCCAGGGATGATACCTAGATGAGTGTTTCCCAACCAGAACTTTCCTCCCAGACCTTGAGCACCAACCAGATGGGTGTCTCCATCCTGGAGGACCCATAAGCACCATCACACCTGAAACCGCCCCTGCCCCCCCCAACTCCCCTCTGCTCCAACCTGCACTCTCTTCTGGGTCTCCATCTCTAAGAAAGACTGGTCACCTGGTCACCCAGGACAGTCACTGTAAACGTCTCCCTGGAGGATGAGAAGTGCCCTGCCAACCCCATCACCGGTGCCCCGCTCAGGTCCAGCCCCTCCTTTCTAAGCTGCACAGCTGCCTCCTACTGCCCTTCCCGAGGCTTCCACGCCCTTCAAATCCATCCCCCTCGTTGCCTACAGGATGACTGGGCAGCTCTGTTTATATCCGTGCTACTTCCTGTTTTATTGCTATCACCACCAGTTGAATGGCTTTACATCTCCAGGACAAAACCTAACCATCCTTGCATGGTGAGAAGGCCTTTTGTGACTCTGCCCATAAATCTCCTGCAATGCTCCCAGCCCTTCCTCTTCCTCTGCCCTTCTCTGCCGCTTAATCCATTCCTGTTCACATCCTACAGGACTTGGAAGAAGCTGGTGTGTCCTCTGCACCAGGAGCCCTTTCCCAGGCCTCAGTTCCAACGCTCTCTCCTCTCGAAGGCCCTCCCTGTGGGCTGCAAAAACACTTCCCTCCTCTGTGTCCCTCCCACGCTGCGCCCCCCACTCATTCTCGGCAGTTTTATCCGAGGACAGGAGCGGTCTGGTTCATTTTTATTTCAGATGTCTAGCACAATGCCTGACCCAGAGCAGGGCTCGGTGAAAGTTTCCTGAATGGCCGAGACCGGTTTGGCTCAATGGATAGAGCGTCGGCCTGTGGACTGAAAGGTCCCAGGTTCGATTCCGGTCAAGGGCATGTACCTTGGTTGCGGACACATCCCCAGTAGGGAATGTGCAGGAGGCAGCTGATCAATGATTCTCTCTCATCGATGTTTCTAACTCTCTATCCCTCTCTCTTCCTCTGTAAAAAAAAAAAAAAAAAAATTTAAGTTTCCTGAATGAATGCCTGAGGAACAAGGCAAAAATGAGGAAGGAGTGGTGGGGAAGGTTTGTTAGAAGCAGGAAAATCCCCTGTACGCGGGGCCAGAGAGTTTGGAGAGCTGGCCCAAGGTGAAAGCACGCACAGGTCACAGCCACCTACCGTTACAAAGCCCAAGCCATTTATGGACTAATTTTTTTAATGGACTAATTTTTTTATATCCTCAAAACAAGAAGGGGGGGAGCATTAGAGCTTTCAATCCACAAAGAGATACGGGTATAAAAATTATTTCTTGGTCCCCAAGAAACTTTTCATAAGGTTGAATAAACCATCTCAGTTTTCTGGAAATTTCTAGTGGCCCCTGACTGACCAATGTGGAGGCGCCTCCCATCTACCACCAGACACACCCACACAGGACCTCAGCTGGCACAGGCTAGCGGGCAGCGTCTGCCCTCACTGGGACCCACGGGAAGGCCGCGGCTGCCCTCCTGCCGCTTCTGGAGAAATACCGAGCAAGTGCCACAGGCAGCAATCTTTGGTGCCAACTCCAAAGAGAGTGACAGAACTTAAAACCACTGCCATGAGCAGCAGCGATTCTTCAAATCCCAAACAGGTTTTTACAATGCACAGTAAGAGAATGCAATGGGGTTGAGTTTCGAGTCAGGCATATGTGGGTCTGAATCTCCTGATTGCAATTCCTATGATCTCAGGGCTGTTTATACCTCGAGAATCTCCTCGCTCTAGAATAAGAAAAAAAAGGGGTTGTAACGCAAGTTCCCAGCAAAGAATCCAACACTTAATAAAAGGAATTCCCCTCCCAACTCCTGTCTCTTGTCCTCCTGACCTAATTAGCCTTAATCCTTCCTAGAAGGACAGACACCGGGGGCCTATGAAAAGTTTCTACAAGTTTGGTGACTCTCCAGGTGCCATCAGTCCGGAGAACAGCGTGGCCCAGTGCGGTGACTCCCAAACACAGGGGTTCTGCAGGAGGAGAGAGGGTTTCATGGCCCGGGAGGGCTGAGCCCGCTGACACCCACAGCCTCCCCGGCGTGAGTCACATGCACACAGCGGTTCTGAGAAGCCTGCAGCAAGGAAGCCCGCTGCCCTCTGTCAGTCAGGAACCTCTGCAGGAAACTTTCTCGATGCCCTGACAAACGCAGGTCCGGCGGGATGTGCGTGAGGCCGGCAGCAGAAGAGCTGGATGTGGGTGTGGCGTGGTCCTGCCAGCTGTGCGGCCCTGCACCACGCTCAGATGCTGCCAGCGGCCCCCACAAGGAAAGAGACGCACAGGAGGAGCCTCCGCATCAGCAGCAAGGGGGCTAGCAAACCGTTATCTATTGGGGGGGGGGGGCAGCCACTCGGCACCCAGGGCCAGCCGTACAGCAGTTCCCCTTAAGGTGCTCGTCCTCCCACGCTACGAGGGGGGAGGACCGGGGGCCGCTGAGGACGGGGAGGGCGGCAGAGGCCCCCTCCCTTCCGACCTCAGGAATGTTGTTTGCTTACAGAAGAAGCTGGGACTTGTTTCCCTTAGCAGTATTCCAACCCGGCCTGTGCTGATGCTTCGCAGATAAGAAAACCAGACCAGAGATGGGGCAGAGAGGAATGTAGCACCAGAACCCCCAACTCACCCCCTTTGCCCTTCCCTCCTCCGAGGCCCGGGGAGAGACTTCCCAGAAGTCCTTGAGAGGCCCAGGGAACATGGGAAATGCTCGTGTTCGCCCGACGGAAGAAGGCGAGGCCTGCGGTCATTCTGGCTCTGCCCTGCACCCGACGAACCCAGAGCATCAAAAATGGCACCAGAATTGTGTGCAGATTCCCTTCCCCCTGTCTGTGTAAGGAACGGGGGTTGGGTGGCGGGGATGGGGGTGCGGGCAGCTGAAGATGCGGCTGGAGGGGATAGCAGCGCCTGGGATCTTACCAGCCATGCGGAGGGAGGAATGCAGATTTTATTCTAGGGATAAGGAGAGGCCACCTCAGGAAGGGGGGGGAGGTAGGGAGGGTGACATCACTGGATTTGTATTTTAAAAAGATCACCCTCCCCTGACCTCAATTTAAGGGGGCAAGGCCGGCAGTGGGAAAGCAGCATGGATTAGCCAGGAGGCTTTTTCCCTAAGACAGGAGGAAGAGTTCTGTGAGGAGGCCGGGGAAAGTGACTACACGCCACAAGAGGGGCAAAGTCTGAGCTGCTGCTCCAAGCAGCCTGGCCCGGGGTCAGGAACTCCCCCACCATGATCTCACGCATCGGGTGTCACGCAGACCCAAGTGCCCAGCTGAGTCTCCTCCACTAACATACCCTCCTCTCCCTCTCCTCAGGGCCACACAGGCTTTGGGCACAGAAACTATTTCTTCATAAACGAATCACTTGACCAATCAACCAGGGCGCAAAGCAATTAGAGCTTGAAGGCAGCGCCATTCAGAACGGCAGCCCGTGGCCTTCAAACCCAACCATCTTTCCAGCCCACCTCTCTGGTCACCTCCACTGTGGCCGTGGCTCCCGGAGGATGTCTGCTCCCAGGTGGCCCCGGCAGCCTTTCCTAACACCCCACTATATTAGTCACCTCTGTCCCCCCACCCCACCCCTCCCCGCAGTCCACAGCGCAATCTACCTTCTACCAGGGCCGCTGCTTCTCTGCTGTCCCACCGTCATCCCTACAACTCCTGAGGCAGGGGCCGGCCCCCGCTCCCTGCTCAGGCGCTGCTGAGCCCGGGGTGCTGCATGGAGGGGTCCTCGGTCAGTACTTGCTGAAGTGAAGGGAGCTGCTCCAAGGGCTGGGTTTACACTCACACTGTGTCACCTGGGAACTGGCTGTCCAAGAGCGCACCGTCCCAAAGGCAACCTCCTCACCTCTCAAGGAAAGAGGGAGAGGGGGAGAGAGGGAATGAGAAAGAGAGGAAGAGAGGGAGAGAGGGAGAGAGGGAAAGAGGGAGAGAGGGAGAGAGGGAGAGAGGGAGAGAGGCGGCAGGTACATGAGCGGCTCTCACTAAATGGGAAGAGGCCGCCCCCAGCTGGATCTGTGATCTGCAGGAAAGTCATCTGCACTGGGCCCGTGGCCTTACTAGTACAGTAGTCCATATCTGGGTAGTGAGGTCATAGCTGAGGCCTCGCCTACCTGGGAATGACCTTGCACTCAGCAGTCCAGGAGAAACTGCAAAGAGAAGCAAGTAATTTCAGGGAAGACATCCCCTCCTGAACAGCGCAGATTCTGCCCTCAGACTGGCCAGTGTGACAAGGCTGACCACTGGCCGCCCGCCTGCCCCTCAGGAACGTGCACCGAGCACACCGGGCCTGCCGTCCACAGCCGGCGCCTCCCCAGCTTGCCCGAGCTCCCCGCCCGCACACGGCCATGTGAGCCATCCAGGTTCTGCGGCGAAGTAACGCCTTCCCTCTGGCCCTGCTGAGAGCACGGCTTTCCTTTCCTCCAGCAAATGAGCGGCTTGCTGAAACCCGTGCAAAAAAATAACCTCTGCAAAGATTCAACCATACAGTGCTGTCTCACGGGAAAGCGCTGGCTTCCTGCATCCACATGAGGAGGCTGAGAATCCCGAGGCATCATCAGGAACAGGAGACAGTTTCTGAAAACTGCCTAGCCCGGAAGCCACCAGGCCTTCAGCAGCGTGCTCTTCTAAGCGGTGTGTGAGTAACACTGAAATAACGGACAGAACCGTGTAGCCGCTTGCACCAATAGCCATCCTAACTAGTCAGGCGGGCGAGAGCTCTGAGGCCACAGTGTCCAGTCACCGCTGGGTCCTCCCTGTCCAACGTGCAGGTACTGAAGCGACAGCGCCTCCCAAAGAGGCCACACTCCACAGACTCTGCCCCCCATTCTTAACGGGCCCGTGCTCAGTCCCGTAACCCACACCTTGTCTTCCAAACGTAAGTGACTCGCGTGTGGCTTATTCCCCCGTTAGCAGGCAGGCAGCAAAGGCTCCAGGACCGCACCGCTGTCCCATTCTTCTCACCCTCCCTCCTTCCGGCTACATCTGATGCCCACTGATCTGTTTCTGAGAGACAGGCGGCGGGCCAAGGGTCAAGAACAATCTTCCTGAACTGATGGAGCGGATCATTCAAGTCACTCCGCTAATGAGTGGAGAGACCTTCCGCATGGCGGTAAGCTTATTCGTGACCTTACAGGCGGCTTCTTAGAAAGAACCAGACTCCGGAGGCAGCCTGGCTGGCTGTGGAATTCCAGGCGCATCGCTGAGCTAACAGAACAAACTTCCCGGGGTGGTGTGGCCCCAGGCCTCGGTTTCTCCATTTGGAAAATGGAGGTGCTAGCAGCCACCCCCGAGGACAGCTGTGAGTAGCACAGTACAGAGTGCCGCCCCATCTCTGCAATGCGGTCAGAGCACTGCTCCCCTCACAGGACTATTGTGAGGATCAGAGGAGTGGTACTTGGTGGCGCCCCGGGCGGCCAGCTCCCCTCCCCCTTCCCCCCGCCCCCCAATCTTTGCCTCTTCTCTCAAGAAGTCTGTGTCGCCACCGAGCTAGCTCATAATGAGTCAGTCACAGGCGCTGCCCTCACACAGCCCACTTCAGGGCTTTGCAGTCACATCCTGCCTAGCCTAACTCAACATGATTTATTCCACCCCAGGAATGCAGCTCATTTCCCAGAATTTTGTAAAGAACTTTAAAGACTGTGATTTGCAAGGGGCTCCATTTACAGGCTCAGCTGGGGTGGTGGGAGGAGACCCAGCAGCTCAGACCTGTAGGCACGACCCACACAAAGCTGGGGCTGAAAGAAACCCTCCCCAGAGCATCTCATCCTGGGGGTACCCACATCTTCTCTTTTATCTCAAGCCTCCAGTAAAAAAATAAAAATTAAAAAGTAAGGACTTTTTATCACAATTATACACAAGCATGTCAAACAAAATAAAATCAACGAATACATCCTATGCACGCTGCTATTTTCCATCTGAATCTATTTTATTCCATTTCTAAAAATGCTGGTTGCCACCCACTAAATTTCACGACCCACCCATGAGGCTGGGCAGACGAGGCTCAGACTGGTCCAGCGACTCCCCCAAGATCACACAGGGAATTAGCCCGAGCACAAAGCCAAAGTGAGGCTCTGGGGGGGACAGGTTCCTCTCCCACTGCACCCATCATTTGATCAGGACCACCTCAAGGAAGCCATGGCAGGTATCCTTACCGCCCCCCTCCCCCTGCTCCCCACCCTCCCCCTTAAGAGAGATTTTTGGGGGGGGGGGGGTTGGAATGTGTGGAGCCACCTGGCCGGATATGGCTGAGGAAACATCCTTTGAGCACCTGGAGTGCAGGTGGGTGATCACAAGGACAGACAGAAAGAGCCGCGGTTCCTCAGCATCCAGAATAACAACAGGTCAAATCTCCAGTCAAAACATCACCACTAGCCAAAACTGGTTTGGCTCAGTGGATAGAGCGTCGGTCTGCGGACTGAGGGGTCCCAGGTTCGATTCCGGTCAAGGGCATGTACAATGGTTGCGGGCACATCCCCGGTAGGGGGCGTGCAAGAGGCAGCTGGCTGATGTTTCTCTCTCATCAATGTTTCTAGCTCTCTATCCCTCTCCCTTCCTCTCTGTGGAAAAAAATCAATAAAATATATTAAAAAAAAAACAAAAAAAAAACATCACCACTCAGAGCGCCAGGCCCAGGCCCGTGCGGAAGAGACACCCAGAAGTGCTATAGTAAGCTTAATACAAGAAAGATCAGATGGTGGGTGCTGGGTGAGGTGACAGGATTAAGCAAAGAAACAAAAAGACTCGTGGACACAGACAACAGTATGGTGGTTGCCAGAGGGAGGGGGGGGGTAAAAGAGGGTAAAGAGGGGGGAAATGCTGATGGAAGGAGACTTGACTTGGGATGGTAAACCCAATACAATGTACAGAAGATGTGTTGGAGAACTGTATACCTGAAACCTATAATTTTATTAGCCAATCTCACCCCAATAAACTCAATTTAAAAAAAGATCAGGTGGGCCCTAGCTGGTTTGGCTCAGTGGACAGAGCATCAGCCTGCGGACTGAAAGGTGCCAGGCTCAATTCCGGTCAAGGGCTCGTGCTGGGGTTGCAGGCTCTATCCCCAGTAGGGGCGGACAGAAAGCAGCTGATCAATGACTCTCTCTCAGCATTGATGTTTCCATCTCTCTCCCTCTCCTTTCCTCTCTGAAGTCAATAAAAAATATATTTAAAATTTAAAAAGATCAGGTGGGAGAAGTAGGCCACTGTACAGAGATGAGATTGTGGAAGGTGCTCCCACATTTCTATCTGCCTGGGCAGCATAAGCTTCCTGTAATGAACAAACCCTCGTGCCGATAATAGCATGCTGATCTGTTTACACACACACACACACACACACACACACACACACACACATTCTCTCTCTCTCTCTCTCTCTCTCTCTCTCTCTCTCTCTCTCTCTAAACAGGAAACCCAAAGTTCCCATCTCTCTGGATCAGTGATTCTGAACGCTTCCAGCCACCAAGGACTCCTTTGAGGGCTGTGACCCATTGGCATACCATCTTCGGGGGCTCATTGGGACCCCCAAGTTCAACCTAAGGACTTTTAGGAGCCCCCGTTCACGAGCTCAGAGGCAAAGGGGCACTGGAGTGTCCTCTCCACCATGGCCAACGTGAACAAAGACGAGGGGATCCTCTTCCTTCCTTTCCTCCAGAGGGTTAAGCAGAACCTCACAAAGGAGGTCTGAGAGCAGAGTGCCGTCTGGACAACCGGCGGTGACTGCGTGGGAAGCGGAGGTCACCTCCCCAGGCCGCTCTGGATCTCCCTGGACTGCGGGACAAACATCCCAAACTGAGCGGCGAGCCCCCCTCCTTCCCGGGGCCGCCGTTCTCCCGGTGCCAGGGCTGGGCATACAGCTGCAGCCAGGGCACAGCCAGCTCTCCAGGGGGGACAAGCAGCATTCCCGAGCCCTCAGCCTCCCTGGGGAGAATGACCCCAATACGAGCCATTGAGTGAAAATAAAGCCCACTTACTTCACACCGCATTCCCTTGCAGGCCCTAAGCAGGCTGTGGTGGCTCGCCGGCCGGCCCCCTTGAGCAGGTGGGTAGCCTGGCCGCAGGGATGACCTCACACATCCTTCACCGGGACTCTGACCACCCACCAAGAGCCGCTCCTGTGCCAGGACCACAGCCTGGTTCCAAAGGGGCCCAGGCTGAAGCTGCGGGTGCGAGGAGGGAGCGGCTGCGGCCCCTGCCCCAGGGAGCTGTGGATTCAGGCAGCACACCATCCTGCTCTGGGCAGGACCCTCCCCTACTCCCCAGAATGTGCACACACATGGATATGTGCACACGGACATGTCCACACATGCACACACCTCAGAGGATGCGAGAGATGAGGCAGACGTGGATGTGTGCTGTGGTCTCCACTCAGAGGGAATCTGGGTGTATTATTTAAACATCCCGAACCTCTCTCTCTTCATCTGGAAAATGGGTATCGCAGGACCATGCTGACAACCACTAGTACTTAGGAGTGCTTTTCACCCGAGATCGCCCTAACCCACGCAGCAGCCCTGCGACGTCCGTAGGTTCCATGACTGTCCTGTTTCGCAGATGACGGTGAAGCGCAGAATGTGTAAGTGACTGCGGGCTGTTGGAGTCTGTGCCTGAGGTCTCGTCAGGCTCCAGGGTGAGTGTGCCAGTGCACTTGGCCCACAGCCTGGGAGCACATGCAGGGAAGCTGCAAACACAGTGCGTCCAGCACGGAGGACCATGAGGATTAAAAAAGTGTTGGGGCCGAAACCGGTTTGGCTCAGTGGTAGAGTGTTGGCCTGCGGACTGAAAGGTCCCGGGTTCGATTCCGGTCAAGGGCATGTACCTTGGCTGCGGGCACATCCCCAATAGGGCTGTGCAAGAGGCAGCTGATTGATGATTCTCTCTCATCGATGTTTCTAACTCTCTATCCCTCTCTTCCTCTCTGTAAAAAAATCAATTATATATATATATATATATATGTGTGTGTGTGTGTGTATAAATATATATATATATATTTTTTTTTTTTATAAAAAGTGTTGGGGTGGGGAGTGTTTATCTTCCGGACCTCTACCCGCTGTCCCCTGAGGATCCCACTGAGGAGCCAGTAATTTTTTTTTAAATGATTTTAGAAAGATACATTGATTTGTTATTTTGTGATTTATGCCCTCATTGGTTAATTCTTGTAGGTGCCCTGACCAGGTATCAAACAGGCAACCTGGGCACATGGGAACAATGCTCTAAGCGATAGCTACCTGGCCAGGGTGATCAGGAACTTAATGAGCCCCTAGTCCTCGGTGACTCCTGACCACAGCTAATAAGGAATGTCCCGGATCCGGGAACTACAAAGGCCCAGAGAGCTTTGAATGCCGCCCAGAGCCTGATCTTTGCTCAGGTCCAGGAGGATCGCATTCTTTGGATTCTTGTCTAAAAGCCAGCAGGGGGAGGGGAAGGGCGAGGGGAGTCCGCTATTTCAACCTAAGGATCATGAAGCGGGACTTGTTTACTTATAGGGAAAGAAAGCCTCTCTTGAACAGCCTGCCAGGCTGTGCCGTGCGTGCAGGTCTGCACACGGGGGCCTGGAAGTGCCCTGGCCCCGTGGCCTCACTCTGAGAACACGGCTAATTCAGCCTCAGCCCCGAAGGGCACTGTCCGTTCTTTCCTCTCCGGCATGAGGTTGGGAGGAAGGAGTAGAAACGATTGGAGGTGAGAAGCCAGGGTGCGGAGGGAGCCCTGCGAATTCCAGTGCTCAGCATCGAGTAATTAATCCCATAAGGAGGCATTTTTCTTGAGCACTTGGAGCGGCCCGGCCTCCTCCTCCTCCTCCTCCTCCTCCTCCTCCTCCTCCTCCTCCTCCTCCTCCTCCTCCTCCTCCTCGCCGCGCTGGCAAATGCTAGTCAGTTGGTGGGCGGCAGGCTGGCTCTGGGCAGGAGGCAGGCTGAGCACAGCGTGCTGGTGGGCTAGGGAGCTGCGGGACCAGGCTGACAGATTTCACCCACCAGGCCGCCCACTCCCACCTGCCACGCTGGCTCTTGCAGGATGGAACGGGGAGGCTGTATTTCACACCTGACGCCATAAGCCAGTCGGGCGCTGGGTCCTAACAGCCACTGCCTCCATGTTGTGCACAAGAGCACCCAGTCCGCAGCCCCAACCTCACAGCCATTGTCCGCAGGACGGGGTCAGCGGGAAGGGAGACGCGTACGGGGAATAACGGCCTGGAAAGCTGAGGACCGAGGAGAGGACCTGAGGTCTCTCACTTGCACCGAGGGCCAAGGCACTTGGGTTCTCTGAGCCTCGGTCTTCCCAGCTATAAAATGGGAACACTGATACCGCCATTCTCATGGGGCTGGGAGACTTTGTTTGACTTCAAGCTTCATAGTGATAGAAATAGATTTAACAGGTTTTGTGTGGGGTTTTTTTTAAGATATATTTATAGATAGCCTGGCACTATGCTGGAAAATTATGTACAAATAAAACATGTAAACAATAAAGCTAAACTTTATTTTCTCATTTTCCTCACTCCACAGACAAAGACAACAGACACGGAAAGGATGCCTGGCTTAACCAACACCAGAGCTGGCAAATGGGCGAGCCGGGACTAGGTCAGAGGGTCTGACTCCAGAGCCCTGCCCATGTACAAAGAAAGTACCACACACACTGGTCACGGGGGCTAAAGCTCAGGACCCAAAAGAAGACAGCCTTGTCCCCAAAGTCACACGGGGCTGAAGAACAGCGCTGATGTTGAACCAGGATCTGTCTGACCCACACTCAGGTATGAATATACTCACCCGTTTCTCAACCACACAGTGAGTGCCCACCTCGGGCCAGGCATGCACAAGGGTCCGAGGGGCCACACCTCTAATGAGAGAAGCGAGAGTGGCACAGGGAGGGTGAGACCTCGTCGCCTGTACGGGAGCTCTTTCCCGGGCAGCCATCCCACTCTGTGGCCTGCAACTGGTATTTTACGTTTATAGTCCTCCACCAGTTTTCTCCCAGTGTCACTCCGTGCTCATGTAAAAACAGTGTTTGCGGCTCCTCGGAGGGGAGAGCCACCTCCAAGAACACGTGGTCCAAAGAACTGGGTGGGGGTGCCATCACCCCTGGGGGCTGGGAACATCGGGGGGGGGGGGTACGACAGTCCAGGTCCTTTCTGCGGGCCCAGTACTAAAGCACCCTGATCAGAAGTGGAACTGGGGAGCAGAGAGGAGGGAAGGGGCAGAAGGAGATTGACATTTATTGGGTTTTATTAACCATATTTTACAGGTGAGCAAACTGGGACTCAAAGTAGTTAAATAAATGAGTAAAAGTAGACAAGCCCCAGAGGGCTCACACCTCAGGAACCAAAGAAAACGTTCTTGAATTAGAGAGGCCTTCACCGACGCCCCCCCCCCCACTCTCTTCTCCCCTGTTGTGGGGTATACTGTGGCCCTCCGCCCTCAAAAAAATTCTTATTTTGATTCCTCAGCCCTCAGGATCTCAGAATGTGATCGTATTTGGAGACAGAGTTTTTAAAAAGAAGTAATGAAGTTACAGTGAACCATTAGGGTGGGCCCTAATCCAATCTGCCTACTGTCCTTATGAGAAGAGGAGATCTGGACCCTTGGGGGACAGTTTGGATGCTCGTGCACAGAGGTAAGACCGTGTGGAGAGGCAGAGGCAGCCATCTGCAAGCCACGGAGGGAGGCCTCGGAGGAAACCAGCCCCGCCAGCACCACGGGCCTGGACGTCTAGCCTCCAGACTGAGAATGGGTGTCTGCCGTTACGTCACCCGTCTGGGGTACTTTGTGCTATGCCCTCGCCCGTTATCGTCAGCGCTACCTCCACCCTGGCCTGGCATGGTGAGTGTGCTTATCTGGCTGACAGAATGTGAACCACAGAGTCCGGTGGTTTTATTCGGTCGCCCGTCCCCGGCATCGGAGGCACATTGAGTCGACTACTAAACCAAGAGAAATTGGGACTCAAACCCAGCCGCTGCTTCTCAAGTCGCCCACTCCCTTCCCACACCCCGCGGCCTCCTTCTGCTCTATCTAATTCTGTTCCTTGCACCCGCCTCCCCTCCTCCAATATTACATACAGCTGGTCAATCATTAAAAACAGTATAAACTCAAAGATAATCTCTGGCCTGTAATCGGCGCCAAGTAATATTGTAAACAAGGTGACAGGAAATAAAGAAAGAAGATACACAGAGGACCTCGCCTCCACCACCAGGGAGCATCTACCGAGTGCCGAGAGCCCTGGCTGAGGGTTGGTCTCGTTGCTAACTCTAAGTCAACGCGTAAAAATAAAGTTGGGTGAAGGTGTGGGGTTTGTCTGGGGTTTTTATGAGTGTGTGCTGAAGGGGGCATTGAGGAGCAGAGACAATGGGCGCTGGCAAAAGGAAAGGACACCGGCGAGGAAGCCATCCATCTGGAAGGAAAGAAAATTCCAGAGCAAAGACATTGCATTCCAGTTTCTAGACCCTGACCCCCCACCCTCTCCCCTCCTGCACTGCCCAGCAGATTCAGTAACTCCCTTACTATTGTTAACATCTAATTGTTAACATCTATCTGTTCAAAAGCAGCCACTGGGATTCTGCAACTTCCTCTTTGCAACAAAACTAAACTGTTGCAACTTGTTGCTACAATCCAGGGGTAGGAGCCACAGCACAGCCTAAGTAGCCTGCCAGCAGCTTTCGGACATTTTGGAGACCACCGCAGCCCTCCTCACCCCCTGCTGCCCCACCCTCAGGTGCCTGTTGCCCCTGGGCACTGAGGGGTCCCTCTCCGTAGGGTCAGGGGTCATTTCCCTCCCTGTCAACATGAGCCCGGGAGCCTCTGCCCCCTCACTTCCTCCCAGGTCTCTTCTGGCCCCGGGCAGTACATGAGCCGCTCGGGGAGGGGCAGTAGCTGGTTGAAGATCTTCCTCCAGTGAGCCCAGAAAGATCAATGTTCCTAAGCTTTCTAGTCACAACTGACAAAGTGGTTTTACCTGTTTTCCGTCAACTCAAATTGGGGATCTGAGCTACCACTTTCTCCCGGGCTCTCCTTCATCACAGCCCACACCCCCAGAGGGATGGGTTTTCCCCTGGGCCTACCCCCCCCCCCCCCAGGGCAGGGTCTGTAAGGTCTCATCCATCTACAGCCGAACCACCCAGCAGTTTCTGCCCTCGAACAAATGCTCAGGATCTATTTGCTGAATGAATGAATGAATGAATGAATTTCCAAAACAGCCAATAAAACCCAATACACTTTCTGGCAATGTAATGTTTCTTCTCCATTAAAATATTAATTGTGGCAATAGGGTCAGAAAGCCCAGAGAGATGGATGGGGTAAGGGCAAATCTCGCCAGCTTTGTTGTTATTGTGTGAGGTACACACAACACCCCCTTTTTAAAACTCTACGGAGGGACCTGAGTCCAGGAACAATGATGTCTCCCTCCACCCTCCAGGATAAACCTCCCCCCAGGCCTTCGGCTGCAAACAGCGCGCTGAGCACACACCAGAGGAGAGGGCCCGGGCACAACTCCCAGCAGCCACTCAGGGGTTAAGGGCCGGACCGGGGAGTGGAACCCTGCACGCCCACATTTCCCAGGAAATGGCCAGGGGAAAGGGGACGTTAATGAGCCATTTGAGCTCGGTAAAGACTGGGAGAGGACTGGGCCCAGCCGCCTAAGGAGAGGAAGTCTCACCAGCCCGGTGACTCAGAGGGCCTTGGCGACCTGAATCACCCTGAACAAAGCTCTGCCAGGGTCTGAGCAACTGAACAAGGGCCCAGCCCTGCTCCCTGGACGCACTGTGCCACGTCCCTAGCTTGCAATCAGCTCAGGCGCCGCCTCCTCCTCCAGGAAGCCTTCCCGGGCCCTCCTGAGCCTCTCTCCCCTGGCTGGCAGGACACCATCGGCTCCTGGCAACTGCTTCCTTCACCTCCACGTTCCCAGCACCCAGCCCAGTGCCTGGCACATGAGAAGCTCTGAAGAGCGGCCACTGGATGATGGTGGACAGAGGAACAGACGAAGAAAAGAAGGAATGCCAGTCTGTTGGATGCAAGGGGGCAGAGGCCAGGAAGACCCCAAAGGTCAAGATGATGGCCTCGCCCTAACCGGTTTGGCTCAGTGGTAGAGCGTCGGCCTGCGGATTGAGGGGCCCCGGGTTCGATCCCGGTCACGGTCACGTACCTTGATTGCAGGCACATCCCCAGTGTGGGGTGTGTCTCATCAATGTTTCTAACTCTATCCCTCTCCCTTCCTCTCTGTAAAAAATCAATAAAATATACTATATATTTTTAAAGATGATGGCCTGGCTGGCTCCCTGGTGAAGACCGCGAGGGCCTGGCCACCAGCAGGCAGGCACGGCAGCCGGATTTACACTGCCCGGCGCTGTCCCTTCACCTGCCCCCCCTTGGGACCAGCCACACACATTTGAAAAATGACCAGCTGAGGTTAAAGGTGAAGTCCGTAGCCAAGGCAACACTATCACACTGGCAACCTCTCTGAGCAGCCAACTGCACTCAGGCCAGGAGCCTCACTGGTGAGGGAGGAGGCCGCAGGACCGGCCCCTCCCCTCACTGTCGAGCCGGGGGTGAAGGGCATCTGTAAGGTCACTCTGGGGTCTAGAGTCAGGGCACCCATGTCTGAATCCCTGCTCAGCCTCCGCATCTATAAAACGGGGACACGTCCCTACCTCATGAGAATGAGGCAAGAAACGAGACAATTCATGTAAAAGCGCCAGCACGGTGCCCAATAAAATGTAACTATTATGATGATGATTGCTGTTATTAGCAGAGCTGGGAGGACTTCCACCCAAACATCCTGATTTCCAGGCCGGTGCCCTTCCACAGAGCCTCTTCCCTCCCCACCACCACCCCATCTCCCTCACCTTCCAGGCAATTCCAGCCTCCAGGAAGCTGGCTCAGGGGCTCAGAAATCCCCGGCCACTCAGTGTAACATGCCCCGTCTCCTGTGGCAAATTTCCCTCCCAGGGTCCCTACCCCCGATTAGAAGGGGGGCTACTGAGGATAAGGGGGCGTTCTCTGCCCTCCCGCCCCCCCGAAGTCCCAGCAGGCCGGGCACGGTGCGGGCCGTGCAGCAGGGGCCCAAGGAGTCGGTGATTGATTTTGCAAAAAACAAATTTGAGGTCAATACTCTCATACCCAATAGTTGGCTCTTAAATATTAAAAAATACACCAAACCTTTAAAACAGCTCCTGCCACCGTCTTTCTCGCCCCAGAGATTTCCAGACAAGTATTTTGTAAAATGGAGCGGTCACTACTAAACCGCACCTAAAGCTTGGGGGGCCTGGGCCTCCGCGTCCCCGGCCTACGGGTTGGATAAAGTCACCCAAACTGTTCCAAACGCCGGCCTTTATGTTTATCAGACAGGAAGCGGCCTTCTCCAGCCCAGTGACCTAAGGCAAAGCACAGGAAGCCGGCGGCTTTGAACACAGACAGCTCTAAAAGAGGTGGTGCTCCGCACGGCTCTGGTAAACGGCCTGAGCCGGCTCGTAAGCAGCGCAGACGGGCACAGCACGCTGACTGTGCCATGTGGTCGGGACGCAAAGGCTGCACGCAGGCCTTCAAACCTCAGATCCAGCCCCGGAGATCTTCTGGCAGGTTCCTCGGTCATCTTCGTCACCACACCTTGTGGTCAAGGGTCAGGCTGGTTAGACAAATTTTTGATCTTTAAAATCTGAACGTTTCTTTCCTCCTATTTGATGGTGTTGGTAAACACCATCACGTAATAAAAAGGAGGAAAAGGGGAGAGAGAAAAGCGTATTTCTAGGTTAATTACAACAAGCCGGAGAAGGCGGGAATCTCCATGGTGCAGATAAGGAAACTGAGGCTCCAGTGTAACAGTCAGGAGATGAGGTGGGGGTCCAGTCCTAGTTCCATCTGACCCCAAAGCCCTTGTTTCGGTCCCTCTACTGTCGGTTTCATGCTGAAAATACAACAAATCGATCACCCAAGACAGTGGTCGGCAAACTGTGGCTCGAGAGCCACATGCGGGCGGCTCTTTGGCCCCCTGAGTGTGGCTCTTCCACAAAATACCACGGCCTGGGCGAGTCTATCTTGAAGAAGTGGCGTTAGAAGAAGTTTGAGTTTTAAAAAATTGGCTCTCAAGAGAAATTTCAGTCGTTGTACTGTTGATATTTGGCTCTGTGCACTAATGGGTTTGCCGACCACTGACCCAAGACATCAAATTACTTAAAACGACTGGAAATGAGGCCTGGCTGAGGAGCACTGGAAAGCCGTGTCTCTCCGGAGGGCCACCCTGCCGCCTGGCACGACCCCATGAGAAATATTGATTTTTGAGCTGTGGGAACTTCCAGTCTCAATGGCCGTCCAACTGGAAGAAGTTCAGAGAAACCCAAGAAACACCCTCCACCCCCCCATTTCTTAACCCTAGTGCCCACCCCCCAAAAACCGAAAAAGATTAAGGGTGGGGAAGAATAGCCTCTTGAGGAAAGATTAAAGGGGCTAAGTATGTGTTGCTTGGCTAACCAGCGCATAAAAGGGATGATAACAGTTCAAAACACTTTTAAACGAGGCTGCATAATTTTGAGAGAGAGGTACTGGGGGGGGGGGGAGAAGCTTTCTTCTACCAACTCGCAGACAGATGAGCTTGGGCAAACCACTCCTTCTGGAAATAAGGGAGAAAAACTACACTTAACTACTCCTTAATATCCCTTCCAGCTCGGGCATTCTCTAATTCTCAGTAAATTCAATGGGGAAATTTTATTTTTCTTTTAAGCATTAGAGGTCAAATGAAAGGAAAAGGACCCTAAGACACGAGTTCCCAAGCTGTAAAGAAATGGCCACGGAAGTGAGCGGGACTTCCTCAGAGGTCCCGGGTTCCGCTGGGTAGCACCGCAGGGCCCTGAGGGCCAGCACGGAAGCAGACTGGGGGTGGGGGAAGATCGGCTCCACCTTCAACTTCTCCGGGGCCCAGCCCAACCTGCCCAGGCAGGAAGCCACACCCTTCGGTGGCAAGTTCCAGAAGGCCTTGCAAAGCTCCCGCCAGCCTCGGCAGGAAGGTTCCTGGGGGAGGAAGCCCCGAGCTGAAGGTGCCTACAGAAGGTGCCCGTGAGAGCTGGAGGGTCAGGCCGGGAGAAGCTCCCAAGAAGGCCTGCCCTCCGCCAGAGGCCGGCCAAGAGCCTTTCCGGGCCCACCTGCCCAGGGCCAGGATGCTGTGTTCCGTTCTGGGTGCTGAATCACCCCGGGCCTGAGTAACTAGTCAGCAGAATGGGGGCCTGAGAAATTCCAACAGAGCAGCCAGCCTAAGTTACTTTTTAAAGAGACATGCATCAGACACAGAGGGCAGCTCCCCTCCTGCTTCCCAAATAGTTGGTTCCATCAAAGCACGAGGGGCGGGTGGGGGCAGGGGGTTTGGCAGGCCAGCATCCAGCCTTGGAGCCCATGTGGTGGCAAGCCCATTTTAGACCTAGGCTCATGGGTGACTCATGCCATTCCTCCCCGGGGCCAGAGGCTGCCTGGCAGGGGCACGGGCCTGGCAGAGACCCTGAAGGGGGTCTTCCACTGCCTTTGCCACAGAAAAGAGCTAACTGGGCAGCGAGCAGAGCTGGCAGCTTCTCCAGTGCCCACACCATGCAAGACGAAGATGGGCTTCCTGAAGAAGGGAATGGGGGTCCTCCAAGTCAAAACACTCTTCTGATCACATTTTCCCAAGAACATGGGCCTTTCCACTGTTAATAGGTAAGAACCACAGGCCAGATGTCTGAGGGACCACGGGATGGAGTGGGAAGAGGCACACTAGTGGTTGAAATGCCCTTAGGGTTAGAAGACCCAAGGGAATAAAGGCCTGGTCTAGACTTCCGGTCAGGTAGACTGCCCAGGAAAGGAAAGGAAAGGACTCCAGATAATATGGAGCCAGGGGAACTGTGGGAAACCTGGCAAAAGGTCATCCTGGAATACTTTCCAGACACATACAGCAAAGAAAAGCAATCATCCGCCATTTTCCAGAATATGAGGGAGTGGATCAGAGTAGACATTTCTTAAGGGTTACTCTGGTGATAAATGACATCATGGAGAAGAAAACAGCCCCCAGGATGTTCCAGCCACAAGAGCAAGTCAGTCCATTTGTAAAACCTTGCCTCCTTCCTTGCACGCAGTAGGCACTCAATAGGAAACTTGGAATCTAGAGCAATGTATTTTTTTTATTTGTTTTAAATATTTTTTTTTATTTTTTACAGAGAGGAAGAGAGAGGGATAGAAAGTTAGAAACATCGATGAGAGAGAATCATCGTCCAACTGCCTCTTGCACACCCCCCAACTGGGGATGTGCCCACAACCAACGTACATGCCCTTGACTGGAATCGAACCCGGGACCTTTCAGTCCGCAGACAGATGCTCTACCACTGAGCCAAACCGGTTTCGGATAGAGCAATGCACTTTAAAACTGAGACCTGCAAGATTGGCCAGCAGACCCCCTTATTTTTAATAGGCAATAAAAATAAGAAAAATTTTAAGTTTTTTATGATTTAAGGGCAATACATATAATATAAAGAGGCATTTAGTGAAAAATAATGCTCACCCCCTGGTGATAATAAAATAATAATCCCCCCGCCCCCATTCTTGCTTCCTGGGCCCTTTCAAGAGGCAGCCACTATTACCAGCACCTCGCTATCTTTTCGGGCACAGAGCCACGGTGACATAGCATGTTTCACACAAAGGGACCACCCTCTATACTATTTCACATCTAGTTTCTTCCACTTATAACATATCCCGCAGAGCATGACCTAGCAGTCATATAGATCGGCCTCGGTTTTTAAAGAGCTGTGAAGACTGCCCCTGCACAGCTGGGCCATGATTTATGTGCCCTTTCTGATGGACAGTGAGCTTGTTTCCTGTCTTTGTCTATGACAATGCTGCAAACAATATCCTCAACATTTCCTTTTGCACATTTGAGTTCATCTGTGGGGTGCATTCCTAGAATTCAGGCCGGAGGACTGTGCTCTGACAAACAAATATTGCCACCAAACTACCTTCAGAAAGAATTGTGCCTAGCTGGTTTGGCTCAGTAGATAGCCTGCTGACTCAAGCGTCCTGGGTTCGAACCCCGTCAAGGGCATGTACCTTGGTTGCAGGCTCAGGCACTGTCTCGGCACATGCAGGAGGCAACCAATCAATGTGTCTTTCTCACATCGATGTTTCTCTCTCTCTCCCCCTGCCCTTCCAGTCTCTCTGAAAATCAATGGAGAAGTATCCTTGGGTGAGGATTTTTTTTTAAAAAGGCGAGTTGTTACAACCCATACGCCCATCAATAGGGCAGGAGAATACCTAAGAAACCGGGGCATGTTGGAGAAATTAAAATGACTAAGTTTGTCAGTTTTCCCCACCCTCTTGTACATAACTGGTGTTATGTCTTTGTAGGCAATAATGGCATTTTCTACCAAAATCAAATGTTCCCTCAGCTAGAGCTAGAAGCCAGGTCTCCAGACACTCGAGGCTCTTGCATGCTACCCCTTGGCGGTGTCCTAGCACTTTAGTTTTAGAACTAAAATAAGTTTGCGCACCTTCTACCCAGGCCAGAGGCTGGAAATGAGGCTGCTCAGCACACGCTCAGCAAGTGCCCACACATGCACACACGCACACGCGCACAGGCACCAGCACACCTGTTTGGAAGTAGAAAGGGCACTGAGCCAGGAGCCAGGAAAACCATCCACCCCTCCTCTTCTGTGTCCTCCCTGACATCCCAGGGAATGAAGACATTTATATATTTTCTTAAAATGTTACATAGCCACTCTACGCACCTTACATAGGCCCTTCCAGTACCTTAATCCTTTAGTTCTCACATCTCGCCCTGTAGGGGGCCTGTCAGGTCTCCCACAAGGCTGTGCGCCTTGCCGGAGGTCCCAAAGCTGGCAGTGGCGGGGTCAGGACTGGAGCCTTGTTCGGAAGCTCACAGCCCCGCGATCCCCAGCTCTCAGAACGGGGCTCTGTGAGTCACAGGGGCACCCCTTCCCAGGGGCAGCCAGGGCTCCCCTCGGTCACCGGAGGACCTGAGCCCAGAGGCCCAGGGCGCCAAGGGTTAAGGCCCAGGCAGCGACTCTCTGGGGCTGCACAAAGAGAGAATGCACTTCCTGCCCCTGCGGCAGAGATGCTCTTTAATGCTCAGCAAATTAGACGTTTGTTTAATTAAGAGGACACACAGATTTTGTTATTCTAAATATTTCTGGAACATGATGCTTGGGAGGAAGCTGTTAAGGCTTGGATTTCTTTTTTTTTTCCTTTGCTTTGGGTTTCTCTTTCTCCCCCAAGAGAAGCGCAAGGCCCGCCTCTGAGGAAAACAACAGCCAACCCCTCCTCTCCTTTTGAAATAAAGATGTCAAGCTGGTAAGGGCTGTCTTAAGTACTTTACTGAAGGATTAGCTCCAAGAGGAAGTGAAGAAAGCACAGCTAGCCGGGTCCCTAGCAATACCCCACCAGGCTGCACAACAATGCTGCCTTCTCCCTGCGCTTTTTTCCCTTTTAAACAGCTAACAGATCCTTGTTTTGTTTTTCCTGGACCAAGAACAGGCGAAAGGCAGGCGGTGATTAACATGCACCCTCCATCCTGCGAGAGAGAAGTTGTCCCATCTCCAACCCCCTGGGTTAAAAAGTTGAAAAATAAAGACAGAACGCCAGGGCTCTGACCCCCTCTTGCCTCTCCCCTCGTGTGCCCCTCAGCCAAGCAGCCGCAGAACGCACCTCTCCCAAGCAGAGCCTGCCAACCTGGGCACCTGGATCTGCCAGCACCTGGACCTGCCCACAGGCACTGCCAGGACTTGCTGAGTGTGAAGAGTACAGAGCTCTTTGGTGTCACCCCACAGCCATCTGGGGGGCACAGCGGCTCTCAAATTACACTGAGCAATCTCTTGACGCTTTTAATTACCCCTCAATTACCCACTAAATGAGTCCTCACTTTCCAACACCCAGTGCCTGCCCTGTTTGCAAGCCGGCAATGTGTTCCTTCCTCGAGGAGGCCGCTTCCCTTCCCTCCTGGCCTCAGACCCAAGTGGCCCCTTTTGGAATTCCTCGAGTCCTTTGTCTGTGGCATGCTTGGGACACTCATCAGAGGCCGCCTTTGTACTTCGGTCCCTGGGCCACTATTTCCCCTCCAGGGCTGCGAGCTCCTCAGCAGCGAAGGCCCCTGGCTCTCCCAGGATGGGCTGGCTCCCCGCTCCTTCCTCCCGATCCCCATGACTCACAGCGCCCTTCTGGGGTCTCTGTCATCTTCGCCTCACACCAGAGTCATCTACAAATGTGTCTCCGCTCCCCCCGAAGGGCCCAAGGGCAGGGGGCCAGGTCTTACTCAACCTCACACCCCCTCTACCACCTGGCAGAGTCCCTGGCACAGAGAAGCCAGTTAAATATTTGCTCAATTACACATCTGTGCACCCTCCCCTCACCCCCAGCAGCCCTGTATACAAACTAACTAATTAATATGAGTCGAATGATTGTCTAAATGAGCCTTCAAGCAGCCTCTCTTCCTACCAAAAAAAAAAGGGGGGGGGGGGGATACCCAGGTGAGTTACCAGGAGGGCCTCCGACAGTGGGAATGGCCACAGTGTTGCAGGAAGGCGCTCAGGCTCTCTTCCCCGTCCACAGCTCCTCAACAGTTACTTTGAAAGCCTGTCAAACCCAGAACGGAGCGCAGTGAACCCACAAGTGGCTGGGCCTCTCAATTGCCCAGCAGAGGAAGCGGCCCGTCTCCAAGACCCGGGACTTCCCAGGAACCTTTCTTCCCCCACACCTGGCTGCTGGGTGGGGGCTGGGTGGGGCCGCAGACAGCAGCCCTGGCACTCACCCTGCCGCCGCTGCCGCCACCACCACCTCAGGACACCCGGCAGCCCGGTCCTGGGTCCCGGAGGGTCCTCCGTTTGCAGGGATGGGAGGTGGGTGCAGTCCTGCTCTAGCAGGGCGTGGCCCCGGGACAGGATGGGGTGAGGACCTCTGCACGGGAAGTAAGGGTAAGGGCTGGGGGGGTGTAGAAAAACCCCAGATCTGGCCCCAAACCGGAACGATGCAATCGCCCAGGCCCAGTCCTAAAGGCACAGGATGCAGCTCCCCCACCCCCACCCCCGGCCCCGGCCCCGCCCGGGTGGGGCGGCCCCAGGTGCGGAGGGAGGAATCAGGTGCATGCCCGGGAGGCACAGAGGGCTGCGGGCGGTCCCGGGCCCTCGGCTCCCGGAGAGAAGAAGTCAAAAGTCACACACAGGGTGCGGGGCTGCGGGGGGGACCGGGAACTCTCTCCCGTCCGGCAGGCCCGGGTCCCCCCTCGCCGGGCACCCACCGCACCTCTCCCGGCGCCCTCCCTCCTCGGCCCGCCCGCCCGCCCGCGGCCGCGCCAACGAGGAAGTCGGGAGCCGAGGGCGGAAGCCGAGCCGAGCGCACGGTCCGCGGCGGGGCCGCCGGCTCTGACTCAGGAGGACGCCTGACAGCCGCCGAGCGGTCCCCGCCCGCCCGTTACCTCCGTCCCGGAAAGGCCGGGGAAACTTCCCGCGGAGCCGCCGCCCCGCGCGCGCCCTCGGGCCGTGCGGGTCCCGGGCACGGCGGCTGCCCGGAAGGGGTTAAAAAGTTTGCCCGACTTGGGCACTGGGCGAGGCGAGGCGAGGGCGGGGCGCGCGCCCCGGCGGCGGCGGCGGGAGGTCGCGGCTCCCCGGTGCCCGGCCCGGAGCGAGCCGGGCGGGGGTGGGGCTGGAGCCGACGAAGGGTTTCCGGGGAGCCGCGGACCGCGGCCGCCTCCCTCGGCGCCTCCCCGAGCACCGCGCCGGGGTCCCGCGGCCGCTCCGGGGAGGATGCGGTGCCCGCCCGGCCCGCAGCGCCCGCGCCCGCCCGCCAGCCCGCGCCGGTCGCCGGGAACCACACGTCGGCCCGCCCGCCCGACGCCTGCGCCCCGCCGCCGCCGTCCGCACCCGCCAGCCCCGGGGCGGGACCCGCTCACCTGAACCTGGATCGGCCCCGGGGAACAGGCGCTGCTTCTCCCGAACAGGCTCTCTCGGGCGCTCGGGCGACGGCGGGGTGGGGCGGGCGCGCGAGGCGGGAGCTGCAGCAGGTCAGCCTGGCTCTGCTTCCGTGCCCGGCCCGGGAACCGCGGTGCTCTGCGCGCCTCACCGCGCCCGGTCGGCTCCTCGCCGCCTTCCCGCCCCGCCCTTTCGGCCGCCCGCCCGCCCATTCCTCGCCCGGCGCCGGCTCGGGGGCGGGGCCTGGAGGGACGACCCCGCCCTCCGGACGGTCTCAGCCACTCCGACCTGCTCCGATCTTGATGGACCGACGTGTCAGCCTATGGGAATGGATGGGGGCGGTGCCTCCGGGTCCGGAGGGGCGGGGAATTCACCCGCTCCGACTTCTACCCTCTCTCCACCTTCCCCCGCGCTTCCGAGGCGGGAGTCCCGCCTACTAGGGCGGGCTCAACGGACAGCCAGGTTCCAGGGGCAGATTGACACGAAGAGGGTCCAATCAGGAGGGGGAGGCCCTCAATTCAGGGCTGGGATGTCGGTGCCTTGGCCTGGGCGAGGGCGGGGGCGGGGGCGAGGTCGGGCGGGCGGGCGGGCGGGAGCGGACTGGGAAGGTCCGGGATTCTGACACCCCGCCCCGCGAGCCGTTTTCCCTGTCCCATGTCATCCTCGCAGAAGAACAGATCCTAAGTACCATATATGGAAAAAGTGCTATTTTGCATCATTCCGATGGCCTGCGGAGCGGACAGGGACTCAGCCCCGGATTCCTTGTGGGCGCCCAGAGCGCCGATGTTGGATTCCTAGCCCTCTCCATAGACGGGGCGCGCTTTTGCCTTCCTTCTCTCAGGCTCCGGACCTTTGCTGCGACGGGTTCCCGCTGCCTGGAGTGCCCTTCCCAGCCTTTCTGTCTCTCCACGTGTTGACTCGCACACTAACCTTTTAGGTATTCGGTGCAAAGTATTTTCTTGGGGATTTTTGTTTGTTTTTCAGGTAGGCAAAGAGAACTTGGCCAATACAAGAAGATTCCTTTTTTAAAAAAAAAATTTTTTTTAAAGAATGTTTACACTTATCTTTTAAACCATTTAGAATTTATGTTGATTTTGGAGGAAGAAATCTAATATAATTTTTCTAACAGTCAGTTTCCACATATCATTTTCTCCACTGATTTCAGGTACCACCTTCAACGAACAACTTTTAAACCCATATCTGTATCTAGTACTTCTCCAATTTTGAAAAAAACAGAAGTTCCCACAATCACTTTTTTTTAAAAAAATTGATTGAATTTAGAGATAGGGGAAGGAAGGGAGAGAGAGAAACATCAATTTCTTGTTCCATTTATTTATGCATTCATTGGTTGATTCTTGTATGTGCCCTGACCAGGGATAAACCCAAAACTTTTATACACTGAGTGGCCAGATTATTATGATCTCTGAATGAACGCATAATAATCTGGCCACTCAGTGTATATCCTATATAATAAAAGGCTAATATGCAAATTGTCCCCTCAACCGGGAGTTCAACCAGCAGACTGGCCGACCACCCATGGCCCCTCCCCTGAGTCAGGCTGGCCGCTCCCCACCCATGCACAAATTCATATATATATATATATATATATATATATATATATATATATATTACATTACACACACACTCACACTGAGTGGCCAGATTATTATTATTATTATTATTATTCAGAGATCATAATAATCTGGCTACTCAGTGTATGTTTGGATCTGTTTCTGCGTTGTACCCATTGATCTTCCTGTGTGTTCCTGTGCCAGTTGCACAATATTTTAATGAAGGTTGCTTTCTAATACATTTTATATCTAAGAGGACAAATTGATCATTATTCTTTCCTTTTGTAATTTTCATTCTATGACAACTAAGCTATTTTTCCAAATGAACTTCAGAAAAAGTTTATGATCTAAAGGCAAAAGAGTCCCGGCTGGATAGCCCAGTTGTTACAATGTCCTTGTCCCAATACATCAAAGTTTCATGCTCTGGTTTCTCTTCAGATCGCATAAATCTTTCGCCTTTTACCAATACATCAAAGTTTCAGGTTTATCCCTGGTCAGGGCACATACAAGAATCAACCAATGAATGCATAAATAAATGGAACAAGAAATTGATGTTTCTCTCCCTTCCTTCCCCTATCTCTAAATTCAATCAAAAATGTTTTTAAAAGAATGTGATTGTGGGAACTTCTGTTTTTTTCAAAATTGGAGAAGTACTAGTATACAGATATGGGTTTACAAATTGTTTGCAACTTTGTTTATATTCATTAAATATTACAAATAAATGTACAATATAATGACTCAATTAAAATTTTTTGGTACATCCAATCTTGAAAGTCATTAAAATGTTACATAGATTTGTATTTACTGATTTAAAATATACTAAGTGAAGAAAGCACTTAGAATGCTGTTGTAGCAGGATTTTATTTTTATGCAGTGTGTGTGTGTGTGTGTGTGTATGAGGGGGCGGAGAATGAGGTTTAAAAGGCATTATATTAAAGTATAAATAGAGGTTATGTCCTGGTAGATGATTGTGATTGATTTTTTTTCTTTGATTATCTGTATTTCTAACATAAATCTCTTAGATAATTTTTCCAAAATGGAAGAAAAAGACTCACTTTGATGTCACCTCCTGGACAATCTCCTCCCTGACCCTGTAGGCTTCTGTGCTTTGTCTCTGTGGACCCAGAACTCACACAAGGCTTAGCATCAAATGCTCCTTAGTGAATGCTGGAGCAGGACTCAGAGAGCACCTGTTTCCTTATCTTTTTATTTAATTTTTAATTGATGTTAGAGAAAGAGGAAGGGAGAGAGAGGAGGAAAAAAGGAGAAATATCAAGTTGTTCCAGTTATTTATAGGCTCATTGGTTGCTTCTTGTATCACCCTGACTGGTGATCGAACCCACAAACTTGGCATATCAGGATGATGCTATAACCAACCGAGCCACCGGGCCCGGACTGTTTCCCTATCTGTAAAGATGCACAAAATCACGGGGCCTCACACAGCCCTCAGGAATGTCGGGAGGAACGGAGGACCAGAAAGCAGTGCACAGGACAGCAGAGCCATATCTTGTTGCCCCTGCTGTTGCTGTTACTCCGCAGAGCATTATTGATAATGGTCATTTCCGGTCTCCTCCTGGCCCCGCCTCCGCGCACCACCTCTCCTGGGAAGACAGGTCACTAAGAAGATGGAACTCCTTTGTTGGCCAGACCCCTGAATTCCCTTCCCCCCATCCACTAGCCAAGATACTCCCTAATTCCCTTCCCCCCATCCACTAGCCAAGATACTCCAACAGCCTTGACTCAGGCTGTCCAGCCTCACCCTGCCAGTCTCCCTAGAAACTACACTCTTGATAGTATCTATTTTTATAATAGTAAAAAATATATAAATTGTATCTATTTTGTCTAAGTGTTAAAATAGTGTTATGGCTGATGTAGAAAATACTAAAAAGAACAAGAAGGTTATCGCCCATAACTTTATCACCACAATACAGCAACTATTAGTAAACCTTGTTATTTCCTTCAAATATTTATATATACACACAGAGTTAAAATAAAATTGAGAGACCCACACATATATATGGTCAGCTGATTTATTACAGAGGTGCTACCTCCAATAAGTAAGAAAAAGATGGTCTTTTTAATAAATGGCGCTAGGTCAGCGGTTAGGGTTAGGGTTACATGCACATGTGGAAACATGAATCTTGACTCCTACCCTCACACCATTGGCAAAAATAGTTTAGGATGGATCAGAGACATGAACGTGGAAAGCAAACAACAAAACTTCTAGAATAGGAGAATATTTTCATGACCTTGAAGTAAATAAAAATTTCTTAAATGTAATCCAAAAAGTATAAATCCCAAGAGAAGATTGTTAAATTGAGCTTTACTAAAATTAAGAATTCCTTTTCATCAAAAGACACATATAAGCAAGTGGGGGGAAAATCAAACCACCGACAGGGAGAAAATATTGGCAAAATGTAGATACAACAAATACAATGTATCCAAACAACATTGAATATACATGTATACCAGCAATCCTACAAGTGAGTAATAATAGACATATATCAAAATGTTCATAGAAGCTTAACATGACCAAAACTTAGGAGGAAAAATGTCTATGAATGGTAAAATAGATATATTGATTATGTCCATACTATTGATTCCTACACAGGAATACAAAAGAACAAACTAGTGTTACATGTGAAAAACAGGATGACGCAAATGTCCATGAACTGCTGAATGGATAAACAAAAAGTGTCAAATCCATACAATAGAATATTATCCAGCAATAAAAAGGACTAAAGTAACCAAAACCGGTTTGGCTCAGTGGATAGAGTGTCAGCCTGCGGACTGAAAGGTCCTGGGTTTGATTCTGGTCAAGGGCATGTACCTTGGTTGGGGGTCCATTTCCAGTGGGGGTTGTGCAAGAGGCAGCTGATCAATGTTTCTCTCTCATCGATGTTTCTAACTCTCTATCCCTCTCTCTTCCTCTCTGTAAAAAATCAATAAAATATATATATTTTTAAAAGGACTAAAGTATTGGTACATGGATGACTTTTAAAAACATTATGCTGCCGGAACCGGTTTGGCTCAGTGGATAGAGCGTTGGACTGGGGACTGAGAGTCCCGGGTTCGATTCCGGTCAAGGGCATGTACATTGGTTGCGGGCACATCCCCAACCTGGCAGCTGGTCGATGATTCTCTCTCATCGATGTTTCTAACTCTCTATCCCTCTCTCTTCCTCTCTGTAAAAAATCAATAAAGTATATTTTAAAAATAAAATAAAAATAAATAAAAATAAAAACATTATGCTAAGTGAAAGGAGCCAGTCACAAAAGGCCACACACTATATAATTTTCTGTATATAAAATGTCCAAAAGAGGGGAAAGAGGTCAACCAATGAACTTATATACATATAAGCATAATCCATGGACACAGACAGTAGGGTGGTGAAGGCCTGGGGTGGGGGCAGGGTGAGAAAGGTCAATGGGAAAAAGGGGGACATATGTAACATTTTCCACAACAATGATTAAAAAAAGAAGAAGCAATGTCCAGAATAGGTAGATCTACAGAGAGAGAACATAGATGTGTGGTTGCCAGAGGCTGGGAGAGGAAAGAATGGGAAGTGACTGCTGATGAGCATGAGGAGTATTTTTGAGGCAATGCAAGTGTTCTGAAATTAGATCAGGGGATGATTACACAACTCTGTGAATGTACTTTTAAAACCACAAATTACATATTTTAAAATGACGAACTTTATGGTAGGTGACATATCTCAACTAGTGGCCTGATGCACAAAATTTGTGCACTGGGGGGGGGTCCCCCAGCCTGGACTGTGCCCGGTCACAGTGTGGGAGCCCTGTGATAGATCACCCCAAAGAGGTAGGCCCCGCCCATCCACCCGGGGCTCCTCGATGGACTGCCCAAAGGAGGTAGGCCATAGCTGCAGATCCCTAGGCCTCCATACTGCATGGGGGACCCGCCAGCCAGCCTCCCCTCATCGCATGGAGCCCCGGGATACCCAGGCCTGGCTGTGTGCGGAGCTGGGAGGAGGCGGGACTCCCAAGCAGTCTCTGTGAAGCACTAACAGAGGTAAACCCAGGCCCTGCCCCGCCTGTACATACCCGCTGTGCGCACAGCCATCTTGTGATGGCATGAGGGCATCAGGCATGATGGCATGAGGACCACCTAGGCTTTTATTAGTAAGATAAAACTGTTTCTAAAGCTATCTTTTTTTTTTTAATGTATTTTCCATTTTTCTTTTTTTCTTTTTCTTTTTTTTAATATATTTTATTGATAGTTTACAGAGAGGAAGGGAGAGAGATAGATAGCTAGAAACGTCGATGAGAGAGAAACATCGACCAGCCGCCTCCTGCACAACCCCCACCGGGGATGTGCCCGCAACCAATGTACATGCTCTTGACCAGAATCGAACCCGGGGACCTTTCAGTCCGCAGACCGACGCTCTACCACTGAGCCAAACCGGCTTCGGCCTAAAGCTATCTTTTATTTATTTTTTAAAAATATATTTTATTGATTTTCTACAGAGAGGAAGAGAGAAGGATAGAGAGTTAAAAACATCAATCACTGCCTCCCACACACCCCCCACTGGGGATGTGCCAGCAACCAAGGTACATGCCCTTGAACAGAATCAAACCTGGGACCCTTCAGTCCACAGCCGATGCTCTATCCACTGAGCCAAACCAGTTTCAGCATAAAGCTACCTTTTAATGGATGAATATCAGAGATATTGAAAGTTGAGTAAAAGAATTTAGATACAGAGAGAGAGAAAGAGAGAGAGAGAGAGAGAGAGAGAGAGAGAGATGCTGTATGATTCCATTTGATGTGATGTTCTAGAAGAGGCAAAATCTATCTTGTAGGGAGTGGCTAAAGGGTCAATCTCTGGTGACAGAAGCCAGGATAGGGGTGCCTTTGAAGAGAGTTAGTGACCCGGAGGGGACCCACGGGAGCCTACTGGAGCGTTACAGTGCTCTCTATCTTAAACTGGCTGGTGGTTACAGTGGGGCTACACATGCCAAACCCACTGATTTGTACACTTACGATCTGTGTGCTCTACTGACTGTAAATTAAGTATCAATTTAAAAAAAGAAATAATAAAATTGGAGTAAAATGTAAACTATTGGGAAGATAAATAAAAGCTATATGGGATTCCTTTGTACTAACCTTGCAATTTTCTATAAGTTTGTAATTATATAAAATTAAAAGTTACTCCAGCTGAACCTGGTTTGGCTCAGTGGATAGAGCATCAGCCTACAGACTGAAAGGTCCCAGGTTCGATTCCAGTCAAGGGCACATGCCTGGGTTGTGGGCTCAATCCCCAGAGGGAGACTTGCAGGAGGCAGCAGATCCATGATTCTCTCTCATCACGGATGTTTCTCTCTCTCCCTCTTCCTTCCTCTCTGAAATCAATAAAAATATATTTTAAAAAATTAAAAGTTACAAATAATATGAAGAAATAAATAAAATAAAATGTTCAGCATCTTGGCAGGGATTTCCCTGTCTTCAAATCAGAAAAAAGGACTGCTATCCAAAGTATACAAAGAACTCTTAAAATTCAACACTCAGAAAACAACAACATGATTTTTGAAAAGACCTTACCAGCCACCTCACCAAAGAAGATACACAGATGGCAACTGCACGTATGAAAAGATGCTCCACGTCATCTGTCACTGTAGAAACACAAATTAAAAAATAACAAGACGCCACCACGTCCCTATTAGAATGATCAAAATCCAGAACACTGACAACATACAATGCTGGCAAGGATGTGAGCAACAGAAACACTGGTGGGAGTACAAAATGGTACAGCCTCTTGGGAAGGCAGTTTGGTCGCTTCTTACAAAACTATACATAGACCTACCATATGATCCAGCAACTGTGCTTCCTGTACTTACCCAAAGGAACTGAAAAGTTATGCCCACACAAAACCTGCACAGGGATGCTTCTATCTTTCTCTCCCTCTCCTCTGATTTTCTTTTCTGAAATCAATAAAATATATGTGCATATTTTTTAAAAAGATGTCCTTCAGTGGGTGAATGGATAAATAAACTGGGACATCCAGACCATGGAATATTATTCGGCGCAAAGAGGAAATGGGCTATCAAGCCATGAGGACACAGCAGAACCTTAGCTGCGTATAACTAAGTGAAAGGAGCCGGCCTGACAATATTACATACTGTATGTTTCCAACTCTGTGACATTCTGGAAAAGGCAAAATCATGGAGACAGAAAAAAAATATTTAAATCAGTGGTTGCCAGAGGCTGGGGGCGGGAGGTGAAGGGTGGAGCACAGAGGACTTTTAGGGCAGTGAATGCTCTGTACGGTGCCCTCATGGTGGACACATTCCACATTCCCCCTCCGTCCCGTCACCAGACTTTTCCAGGGAGTGAGCAGTCTGCTCCAGGCCCTCGGAGGCCTCACCTTGCTCTCACTGGCCTCTGGCCCTAACGCCCGTGACACCGCTCGTAGAGGTCAGCCAGCTGAATGCCGCGCTCCGGCCTTGCCTTGCTGGGCAGCACGTGAAACGGCTCGCCATTCCCTCCCCCCCACGCACACGCTTTCTCAAAACTGCCCCCGGGGGCTGGTCACCTTCCCTGTTCTCCCGTCCAGGGCGGACAGTCACCTGGCATGCAGGGTTTTTAAAAGGCGGAGTTTCTTCTCCCTGGTTGGCACAGGTGTCGGACTGTTGTTAAATATTTCAAATATCACCTTACCAGAGGCTCACGTGTAGTGAGTGTTTTGCCACGTGGCAGGCGCCGTGCTAAGTGTTTTGTTTAAACGTCGTCTCATTAAGTCCTCGCAATGACCCTGGGAGGTTAGGTCTGAATATTATTATTCTCCATTTTATTTATTTATTTTTAAAAATATTTTATTGATTTTTCACAGGGAGGAAGAGAGAGGGATAGAGAGCCAGAAACATCGATGAGAGAGAGTCATCGATCAGCTGCCTCCTGCACACCCCCACTGGGGATGTGCCCGCAACCAAGGTGCATGCCCTTGGCCAGAATCGAACCCGGGACCCCTTCAGTCTGCAGGCCGACGCTCTATCCACTGAGCCAAACCGGTTTCGGCTATTCTCCATTTCACAGATGAGGAAGCTGAGGTTCAGGGAAGATAAGTGACTTGCCAAACGCCTGCATCCGCTGCGTGGCAGAGCCGGAGTGCAGCCCTCGTGTGCGGACCGTCAGAGCTCAGGTGCTGCTAACCAGGACAGAACAGCGGCCCCTTTTCAGCTCTTTTCTTCTGTTCTCCTCCTCTTTTCATCTCTCTTTTCTCCTCCTTCTCGGTCTGCACACGCTTTCTGGGGCTTCTAACCCACGCCTCCACTTTCAACTATTGTATCGACGTGAGTATGAGTAACCTCCAAATCCATATCTCCAACTCCAGCCTCATTCTGACATGCAGTCATTATTTCTAAAGAAGATACACATATAACCTAAAATGTATCCTCTTGTCCCATTTTCAAGTGTGCGGTTCAGTAACATTAAGTACATTCATCTCCAAAACTCTTTTCATCTTGCAAAACTGAAACTAGTCTAGACCCATTAAACACTAACTTTCCACTCCTCCAACCCTGCCCCAGCCCAGCCTCTGAAAACCACATTCTACTTTCTGTCTCTGTGCATCTGGCCACTCCAGGCTCCTCGGAAGTGAAATCATACAGTATTTGTCTTTTTCTGGCCAGCTTATTTCACTTAGTATATTGTTCTCAAGACCCATCCATGCTGTAGCATATGTCAGAATTTCCTTTCTTTCAGTGCTGAATAATATCTCCTCGTATGGTACACCACATTTTGCTTATCCACTCATCCACTGATGGACTCTTATGCTGCTTTCGTGTTTCAGCTATTGGGAACAATGCTGCTATGAACCTGTGTGTACAAATAGCTCTTCGAGACTCTGCTTTCAATTCTTTTGGGAATATACCAACAGGTGGATCATATAGTAGTTCTATTTTCTTATATTTTGAGGAACCGCCATATTGTTTTCTATAGCAGCTGTACCATTTTACCTTCCCACTAACAGTGTGCAAGGGTTCCAATTTCTCCACATCCTCACCAACACTTGTTTCCTGGAGTTTGTTTTGTTCTGTTTTTTCGACAGTAGCCATCCTAATTGGTATGAAGGGGTATCTTATTGTGGTATATATGGGGTTTTTTTTTGTTTTGTTTTGTTTTTTAATATTTTTATTGTTTTTTTTATAGAGAGGAAGGGAGAGGGTTAGAGAGTTAGGTACATAGATGAGAGAGAATCATCAATCAGCTGCCTCTTGCACACCTCCCACTGGGGATGTGCCTGCAACCAAGGCACATGCCCTTGACCGGAATCAAACCTGGGACCCTTCAGGCTTCAGACCAACACTCTATCCACTGAGCCAAACCGGTTTGAGCCAGTCTTTTTGGTTTTTTTAAAAATATATATATTTTATTGGTTTTTTACAGAGAAGAAATGAGAGGAATAGAGAGCTAGAAACATCGATGAGAGAGAGACATCGATCAGCTGCCTCTTGCACACCCTGCACTGGGGATGTGCCCGCAACCAAGGTACATGCCCTTGACCGGAATCGAACCCGGGACCTTTCAGTCCGCAGGGCGATGCTCTATCCACTGAGCCAAACCGGTTTCGGTGCTAGTCTTTTTGTTTTAATCCACATAATTTTATGCTAAAATTATACCTCCTAGACTAGATATTGAGTGACTACGGAAGGATATATACAAGAAGCAAGTAACACTGGCTGTTTTTTAGAAGAACGGATTGGCTGGGAAATAGTGATAGAAGAGAAACAATTTTCACTAAAAAAAAAAAAGAAGAAGAAAAAAAAGAGAAAGCCCTTATATCGCTTAAATTTAGACTCAGAACTATATTCTATAGTTAGATAAATCAAATTTAGATATTAAAATACAGGCTATTTTAAGTTCTATTACCAAAGATCCTTAGTGTGTTCCCTATTGTTCACTGTCTAGTGATGAATCCCCACCATCCGGTTCTTGCCAAACCTGTCTGCATGTGAGAATAAACAAGTCATCTTTTCTGTCAAAGAACAGTTTAGACAGCCGCCATTTTGGACCGTGTGACTTGGCAGCTGCCATGTTGGCCGCATGGCTGGCAGCTCCCCTGGGGGCTGCCATCTTCAAACAGCAAAGGCCAACCCCTTCCTTTGAATTAGCCAATCGCGAAAGACTGTGCACCTGAGCTCCAATCAAGAGCAAAGGACAGGTCACGTGCGTCAGGGATTATAAAGCCAAGCAGACAGTCTGCTTGGTGTGCACACACTTCCAGACCATGTGAATGCACCCTTCTACATGGAAGTAAATATGTTTGCCTTGCTGCCTGGCTCCCGAGTGTTTTGTATTCTACCAGAACCCCCTTGCCTTATTTCTAACATGCACACCTGACTTCCAGCTCTGCTCTCGTTTCTAGCCTCTCCATGCCACCCAGACTCAAACCCAGAGGCCTCTTTTGTCCTGCCTCTTCCCTGGTCCCATTGCCTTCACCCCTCCCACCGCCATCTCACCCAGCCTTCCTTTCCTTCTCGGGATACTCTCATCCAGTTCTGGTTCCTACCCTCCCCACCTCCACTCTCGACCACGACCTTCGCTTCCCAAACACTGTCCCCCCATCTGGTCTCTTCCCACTCCCACCCATATTTGCTGCCTCAGATTGACTGTCCTGGACCCAGCTATGAGCATCAGCTCAGCTCAGACTTGCTGAGCTCTTGTTATGTGCCAGGCATGACGCTAACCACGTGGGACACACATTGCCTCATCACATCCTCATCCCAGTCCTTTGATGTGGGTACTATTATTCTCCCCCATTTCACAGTTGAGGAAACTGAGGCTCGGAGGAGTTAATTTGCTCAAGACCATACTTGAACTTCTCGGATTCTAATAACATTAGGATTCGTATGGCTTCATTACGTTCAAGCAACCCTACTGTTATCATCACTTTCTCCTCCTCGTTTTACAGAGGAGAAAACCGAAGCGCAGAATATGAAGTAACTCGATCCAGGTTGTTTGGCTAATGGATGGGGAGGCTGGGATTTGAACCCAGGTATGCTGGCTACAAAAACCGAACACTCTCCCTTGGCACTGTCTCAGTAGATTCAGCGCTGGCCCCCCAAAAGACCCTAGAGCACATCCTGCCTCTCTCCTGCCCAATAATTTTTCTAGCACTTTATGTGTGAACCCCAAATCCTAGCCTGGTATCCTGGGCCCCAAGCAAGTGTCTGCAGCCTCCTGGGCAGCCGTGTCTCTCCCTGGTCCTCTGTCACGGCAGCTCACTGCACTCTGGCCCTGCTGTTCCGCCAACTGACCACTGCCCCAGTCCCCCCAGATCCCCAGTCCCCCACAGGAAGTGGCTGCTCCCCCCTACCCCCCAATGGCACCTACGCATTTCTCTGACAGCACTGTGGTGCCCGCCTTGTGCTGGTCAGAACCCAGAACTCTGCCTGCGCCTCGATGTCCTCGTTTGTAAAATGGGATCAGGGTCCTTGCAAAACTGGGTTGTTGTGCGAATGAAACGGCTTAATGTACATGTGAAGCGCGGACAACAGAGTTAGCACGGAGGAGCTGCAAACAGTGCTTGCTATAATCAGGATGGTGATTATGCATCTTCCTATCTTATCTGCCCTGTGAGGTTCATTTTTTTCACTCCCCCAAATACTTCCTGAAGGCTTATTAGTTGCCAGGCCTCGGGCCAGCGCTGGTATTCGGTGGCAACCTGCAGCCTCTGCTCTGATCACGTCCACGCGGGACACAGGACATCCATCATCGGACAGGACAGGCGGCAGGTGCTGCGAAGACGCCGGGGGAGGCTGCGGGGGCAGAAGGGGGCTTCTAGGCGCAGGCAGAGGGGAAGCTCATCCAGGCAGGAAAACGGGGTGCAGGCCCAGCAGGGCTCTGAGCAGCGGGGTGCCCGGTGGGAAGTAGCCAGGAGGGGTGGGAAGGGCAGGGGCATGCCGCAGAGAGCTGGCCTGCGGGCCTCTCCGGGGGGGCGAGTTAGAAATGCAGGGACTCGGGGCCCAGCCCACACCCATTGAATCCAAATCTGTGTGTTAAGGAGCCCCACAGGTGGTTCCTCCAAGTGCGCCTAATCAGGAAGCGTCCCGGGGTCCTGCCGAGGACCCGCCACTCCTCGGAAATGAGAATCCTGGGGACTCTTTCAGTGAACCAGTATCTCCGGGGGTGGGTCCCCAGCAGCCCTACTTTATAAACTTGTGATTAATTCAGCCAATGGTGACTGAGCACCAGGACCTCGCCTCCTCCTTCCCTGGAATGGCACCCAGGGTCCCTCTCTTAGCAACACTCAGCAAACAGTATTCGTGAATCTGATGCAATGGCTCTGGGTCCAATTTACCTTTTCTGTCCCCGCCCATCCTGATCTCCATGCCATCACTCAAGGATGCACGCTTCCTCCCTGACTCTGCAGTCTTTGAGTGTGGCAGCTCCTGCAAGAGGCCTCTCGGGTCCTTCCCCCCCCTCCCACCCCCACCCTCCTGTATAGATGCCCTGTCTCCACAGCACCCTTGCCCTCTGCCCGCCCGCCTCCGCCCGCCTGCCTCTGCTTGTCCGCCTCCGGACCAGGAGCCAGGAGCTTCCTCAGCTCAGATCACGGCTCTGTTAGTGCTTGTATTCGCCAGGACCTGGCCGGGTACGTGTTTGCAGAGTGAGTAAACAAATGAAGACGCTAAGAGATAATAGCTTATTATTCACCCGTGCTAGATAATACCATGATTCATTTGTGTTCGCCCCACGGTGTCTTAACAAAGGTGCTGGAGAAGAAATAAGCATGCTTCTGTGAGTGTGTGTGTTTAAAGAGCTTTATTGAGATGTAATTTACATATCAGACAGTTCACCCATTTAAAGTACACAAGCCAGTGGTTTTCAGTATAGTCACAGAGCTGTGCCACCATCACCGCTATCTAATTCTAGAACATTCCCGTCACTCCAGAGAAACCCATATCCATCCGCAGACACTCCCCATTTCCTCCCAGCCTCCTCCTTCTGGCAACCACTAATCTACTGTTTGTCTCCATAGATTTGCCTATTCTGGACATTTCATATCAATGGAATCATAGAGTGTGTGGTCTTTTGTGTCTGGCTTTTTTCCCCTTAGCACAGTGGTCGGCAAACTCATTAGTCAGCAGAGCCAAATATCAATAGTGCAACAATTGAAATTTCTTTTGAGAGCCACATTTTTAAAACTTAAACAATATAGGTGGGTACATTGTTATTAATTTAATTAGGGTACTCTGAAGCTGGCTATTGGTAAAAATTCAAGGGGCCAAAGAGCCACAGTTTTCCGACCAGTGCCTTAGCACAAGTTTTCAAGGTTCAATTATGTTGTAGCATGTACTTCATCTCTTTCTATTGTTGAGTGACATTTCATTGTATGGATTTATCACATTTTAAAATATATATATTGTATTGATTTTTTAACAGAGAGGAAGGGAGAGAGATAAAGAGTTAGAAACATCGATGAGAGTCATCGACCAGCTGCCTCTTGCACACCCAACCACTGGGGATATGCCCACAACCAAGGTACATGCTCTTGACCGGAATCGAACCCAGGACCCTTCAGTCCATAGGCCAATGCTCTATCCACTGAGCCAAACCGGTTTCGGCGATTTATAACATTTATAAAAATATATTTTATTGACTTTTTACAGAGAGGAAGGGAGAGGGATAGAGAGAAACATTGATGAGAATCGCTTCTCGGCCTTTTGGCTAAGATCAAGTGTAGAGAAACATTGATGAGAGAGAAACATCAATCAGCTGCCTCCTATACACCTCCTACTGGGGATGTGCCCCAACCAAGGTACATACCCTCGACCGGAATCGAACCTGGGACCTTTCAGTCCACAGGCCGGTGCTCTATCCACTGAGCCAAACCAGTTTCAGCGGATTTATTAATTTTATTTATCCATTCTCCATATGACAATAACCCATCTTCATGAACGTCTGCAGCATTTGGCTTTGCCAATAGCATTTCAAAAAATATATTTTTATTTATTTCAAAGAGGAGGGGAGAGGGAGAGATAGAAACACCAATGATGAGAGAGAATCATTGACTGGCTTCCCCCTGCACACCCCCTATTAGGGATCCAGCTCACAACCCAGGCATGTGCCCTTGATCAGAATCGAACCCAGGACCCTTCAGGCCACAGGCCAATGCTCTATCCACTGAGCCACACCGGCCAGGGCTGCAATAGCATTTTCGTGTCGTCTCACTCATCTTGACATTTGCTGCTTGAGGAGTATGTGCTCTTCCCCACTTTTCAGATGCACCCAGAGATCACTATCTATTAAATGGTAGACTCATGCCGAGACCGGTTTGGCTCAGTGGATAGAGCGTCAAGGGCACGTACCTTGGTTGCGGGCACATCCCCGGTATGGATTGTGCAAGAGGCAGCTGGTTGATGTATCTCTCTCATTGACGTTTCTAACTCTCTATCCCTCTCAATTCCTCTCTGTGTAAAATCAATAATATATATATATATATATATTTTTTTTTTAAATAAATGGTAGACTCATAATTCAGAGCCCTTTTCTCTGCACCATTCTGCCTCCCTCCCCAATCCCATTTATGCCACCTGTCTCTCTGAGCCTCACAAACCCACCCTACGCAGCGTCCACAGTGCCCTAGGGCCGTGCACACCCAGGTCTGTGTGAGTGTGTGCTCAGGGAGGGAGTTTAGCCTCTACCTTATCTGGTTTATAAGACAAAGGCCCGCCCTCCTCCGCCTCAGTGCAGGCAGGCCATTTCCGAGTCCCGGCGGAGGGTGGGGGAGGGGGTAGCTGAGTCCTGGACTTTGCTGTCCACTGTGCAGGAAGGGGCCTCTCCAACCTGCCTCGGGGCCACCCAGACCTATCTGCACCCATTTCCTTCGACTTGCCACACCCCTTCCTCTTCAACCACAGAGAACTTTCAGCACCCGTCTTTCACAGCACTCATCCACTGCGACGCAATTATTTGCTTACAAACCTGCTCCCCCGAACCTGGGAGCTGCACACGTGAAGGTCCTTAGTCATCTGGGTATCACAGGAACTGGCACTCAGCAGGGTGCCAGGCGGGACTGGGTCTTCCTGGGTCTTAATAGCAGGGTCTGCCATCTATTGCATGCTGAGCACAAAACATGTTGTCCTGACGGCAGCCCTGCGGTGGTTGCCTCACCTCCTTTTTGCAGAAGAAGAATCGGAGATTCAGAAAGGTGCCGTTTACAAGCCCAAGGCCTCGCAGACAGTAGAGACAAAGCTGGGATTTAAATCCAGAGAGCTATTTGTTTCACCACTGGTGGGCCCCTCTTAGGATAAGTGTGAATTTAGAATTAGGTATAAAATTCGCCGAAACTGGTTTAGCTCAATGGATAGAGCAACGGCCTGGGGGCTGAAAGGTCCCGGGTTCGATTCCGGTCAAGGGCATGTACCTTAGTTGCGGGCACATCCCCAGTGGGAGGTGTGCAAGAGGCAGCTGATCGATGATTCTCTCTCATCAATGTTTCTAACTCTCTATCCCTCTCTCTTCCTCTCTGTAAGGAATCAATAAAATATATATATTTTTTAAAAAGTGGAAAGGCTCACTCACCGTGACATCTTTAAAAAAAAAAAAAGAATTAGGTATACAATTCAGAGGAGGGAAGAAAGAAAGGAAGAAAAGGAAGGAAGAAGGAAAGAAGAAAAGAAGAAAGGAAGGAAGGAAGGAAGGAAGGAAGGAAGGAAGGAAGGAAGAAAGGAAGGAAAGAAGGAAGGGACAAGATTGTCCAAAGCTTTTCAAACTCTGCTCACCTGTGATCTCTATTATTAGATCCCCCCTTGGGCCTGAAGAGAGAGAAGCACTCAGAGAGGTTGAGTGACTGCCAAAAACGCACAGCTCAGGGGCAGGCTTGCTCCAGCGTAGCGAAGCCACTACATACTTACCACATTTCGCTTTGCTCAGGTGGAAGTCTTGGTGTCCACTGAAAAGCTTAGAAAGGAAGTGAATAAACACAAACGGTGGAGAAATGGCCGTCGCCACACATTGCCGGTGGGATTGCGAAAAGGGGAAGTCGCTTTGGGCACCGGCAGTTCCTCAAAAAACCAAGCCTGGTCACCACCTGATCCAGCAAGTCCACCTCCAGGTATTTGCCCAAGAGAAAGGAAAACACACGTCCACACAAAATCTTGTACATGAATTTACATGAATGTTCGTAGAGGCATTATTTTTTTAAATATATTTTATTGATATTTTATAAAGAGGAAGGGAGAGAGATAGAGAGCTAGAAACGTCGATGAGAGAGAAACATCGACCAGCTGCCTCTTGCACACCCCCCACCGGGGATGTGCCCGAAACCAATGTACATGTCCTTGACCGGAATCGAACCCAGGACCCCTCAGTCCGCAGACCGACGCTCTACCACTGAGCCAAACCAGTTTCGGCTGTAGCGGCATTATTATGTCACCCCCTCCATGGAAACAACTGAAATGTCCATGAACTGATGAACGAATAGACAAAACGTGGCACAGCCATAAAAGGGATGCTATTTGACAATAAAAAGGAATGAGGTTCTGACGCCTGTGACAGCATGGACCGACCGACCTTGAAAACACTGCATGCAATGGCAGAAGCCAATCACCAAAGACCACGCGTTCTACAATCCCATGGACACGAGACGTCCAGAACAGGCCCATCTATGGAGACGGGAGGGAGACGGTGGCTGCGGGGCTGGGAAGAGGGGGGACGGGGAGAGATTGCTAATGCGATGGGGTTTCCGTTGGGGATGATGACTGGGCTCTGGAATTAGACGGCGGCGACGGCTGCTTAGCCCAGTGACTATAATAAAAACCACTGAACTGTACACTTTAAAAGGGTGCATTTTATGGTATGTGAATCACACGTCAAGAAAGCTGTTATAAAGAGACTAGAAAACGGAGTGGACTTTGCCTTTTCCAGTTCCATGAAACAGGAAGTGAAGAGGAGAAGGGCCCGCCCGCGGGACGGCCCTCGCCCGCCCGGCCTCCCCGCCTCCGGCCCCGCACGCACCGCAGCCTCGCTCGGCATGTTTGACTCTGTGTGGGCGTGTCTCTCGGCCTCTCCTGTCCAGGGTGCATTTTTTTAAATTAATATACTTTATTGATTTTTTACAGAGAGGAGGGGAGAGGGATAGAGAGCTAGAAACATTGATGAAAGAGAGACATCAATCAGCTGCCTCTTGCACACCCCCTACCGGGAATGTGCCCGCAACCAAGGTACATGCCCTTGACCGGAATCGAACCCGGGACCTTCCAGTCCGCAGGCCGATGCTCTATCCACTGAGCCAAACCGGTTTCGGCCAGGGTGCATTTTTAACACTTGGCCTCATATTACTTCTGTGTGGCAAAGGACTGCATGTATGGTCATAATGTACCCTCTGCTGAGAGGTCAGGCCCTGTGGTGTGACATTTGTTCCAAGGTGGGGAAGCCATCTTTGCAGCCCGGCCCAGCCCAGCCGGTGGGGATGGAGTCTGGGGGATGTCGCAGGATTACAGCGATTTGGAGCAAATGCAGCTTGGACACCCCCCAGTGCAAAGCAGCTGGGATATAAAGGAAGCACCCTGGCCCAGCCGGTGTGGCTTAGTGGTTGAGCATCAACCTCCAAACCAGAAGATCGGGTTCGATTCCTGGTCAGGGCACGTAACCAGGATGTGGGCTCAGTACCCAATGTGGGGCGTGCAGGAGGCAGCTGATTAAAGATTCTCATCACAGATGTTTCTATCTCTTACTCCCTCTCCCTTCCTCTCTGAAATCAATAAAAATATATTTTAAAAAATAAAATAAAATGAAGGCAGGCACTCTGGCTCTGACACCCAGGCATCTGCACTTGAATCTCAGCTCCGCCAGCTGCTGGCTGGTGGGCCTAAGCAGTCACTTAAGTGCCTAGACCATTGGTGGGCAAACCACAGCTCACGAGCCACATGCAGCTCTTTGACCCCTTGAGTGTGGCTCTTCCACAAAATGCCACGGCCTAGGAGAGTCTATTTTGAAAAAGTAGCGTTAGAAGAAGTTTAAGTTTTAAAAATTTGGGCTCTCAAAAGAAATTGCAATTGTTGTACTGCTGATATTTGACTCTGTTGACTAATGAGTTTGCCGACCACTGGCCTAGAGCCTCGATTTGCTCACCTGAGAAAAGGAGGGTGGTGATTCCCACCTCCCGGGCCAGTGAGAGGATCCTGGCCATTCAAACTGCAGTCTATTCAGCCCAGACCATCCCAGCAGCAGCAGCCGTGAATGAAGGGTGAGGATGCAATGAGATCATGTAGGCGAAAACCTGGCCCAGTGCCTACCACACAACAGGTGCCGCCCACATGGATGTCCCACTGTTACATTGAAAGAGGGCCCCATGGGGGTCCCAACTCGGCCGCCTCCCGGCTGTGTGACCTTCAGCTAGTGGTCACGTGACCATCCGGGGCCTCGGCGTTTCCGCGCAAGACGGGTTTGAGGAGGCCGGTCTGATAAAATGCGTGAGAAAGTGAAATTACAAAGGCAAGAGGCCTCTGTGTGTCCGCGGTTATGTTGGCCCAAGTGCAGAGAGTGAGATAAGAGATGGTGGAGATAAGAGCAACAAGGAGGCATCAGACAGATGGGCAAGCAGAGAAGTGATTGAGGAAGCTCTGCTCTTGCCCAAGAAAGAATGCCCTCCACCTAGAAGGCATTGAACCAGAGGAAATGGTGACAAAACTGCAAGTGCTGTGGGACAGGATGAGGGGGGGCCCAGCTGGATGCCTCTTGTTACTGGAGGACACGAGGACCCAATGCTAGATGCATCGGTGCAGGGGACAGAGGCAGCCCCAATGTCAATGCCCACGTCCAGCTTTATGGTGGCTTCCTGTGGTCTGGAAATTCCCCCTCTGCTTTCCCACGGCCTTTAGGAGGACGGGAGCAGCTGACATTTATCTAGCACTCAGGCCGTGCCAGCAGCTTCTGAGAAGATTTCCATATATCCACAACTGTAATCCCCACCACTGCCCTCGGTCAGGGGTCGGCAAACTGCGGCTCTTTGGCCCCTTGAGTGTAGCTCTTCCACAAAATACCACGGCCTGGGAGAGTCTATGGTGAAGAAGTGGTGTCAGAAGAAGTTTAAGTTTAAAAAATGTGGCTCTCAAAAGAAAATTTTAAAAAATATATATTTTATTGATTTTTTACAGAGAGGAAGAGAGAGGGATAGAGAGTTAGAAACATCGATGAGAGAGAATCATCCATCAGCTGCCTCTTGCACATCCCCCACTGGGGATGTGCCCGCAACCAAGGTACATGCCCTTGACTGGAATCAAACCCGGGACCCTTCAGTCCGCAGGCCGACGCTCTATCCACTGAGCCAATGTTTTCGGGTTTGGGCTCAAAAGAAATTTTAATTGTCCTGTTGATATTTGGCTCTGTGGGCTAATGAGTTTGCTGACCACTGTCCTAGGTCTTTTTAGATTTCCCATGATGCAAGTGAGGCCACTGAAGCCCAGAGAGGTTAGTGACTTGCCCAATATCCCAGAGCCAGCCTCGAGCCCAGGACAGCTGGCTCTGGTCCCCTTCTTAGCAACTCTTGTAGCTGGTGGTCCTAAGCTTGCCTTTCTTCTCCCCCCCACCCCACCCCTCAACTAAGACTTTCTTTTTTAGAGCAGTATTAAATTCATGAAAAAATTGAGGGGAAGGTACAGAGATTTCCCATTTATCCTCTCTCCCCCCACATGCAAGGCTGCCTCATTATCAACCATTATCAACACCTCCCCACCAGAGGGTGTGATGTTGTGATATCTAAAAAATATATATTATGGTATTTATATAAACAAAATATATTCCTCATATATACTTGATCTTCCTGGATCGCAGTTCCTAAAGCCCTTGCAGTTTCCTAAGTGATGAGAATAACAAAGGAGTCTTTTGCTTTGCTAATGAGGCAACGTCTGGGCCCCCTACCGAAGGATGGGGGCTGGGTGCCCCTGGAGCCAGCCAGGGGATCGGAGGTTGGAGATTTCAGTCCCACTCCCTGACCTCTGGGGAGGTTGAGTCAATCCTTAAGGGCCAATGATGGAATCCATCGTGCCTTTGTTTTTTGTTTTTGTTTTGTTTTTAATATATTTTATTGATTTTTTTTTTACAGAGAGGAAGGAAGAGGGATAGAGAGTTAGAAACATCGATGAGAGAGAATCATCGATCCTACTGGGGATGTGCCCGAAACCAAGGTACATGCCCTTGACTGGAATTGAACCGGGGACCTTTCAGTCCCCAGGCTGGTAGACTCCGTCTACTAGTTTGGCTCTTTCCACTGAGCCAAACCGGTTTCGGCTCCATTTGCCTTTGTAATCCAACTTCCGTAAAAACCCAAACGAATGGAGTTCTGCGAGCTTCCGGGCTGGGGAACAAACTCGTGGAGATTTGCAGAGGTGGCTTCTCAGAGAAGGCGTGGAAGCTCCACCCCTTTCCCCATGCCTTGCCCAATGCATCTCTTCCATCTGTTTCTGAGTTATATTGTTTTATAATAGACTAGTGATCTAATTAATAAATGGGTTTCCTGAGTTCTGTGAACTGCTCTGACAAATCAATCAAACCTGAGGAGTTTGATTGATTTGTCAGAACCTCTGATCTGTAGCTGATGGGTCGGAAGCACAGGTGACAACCTGGAGTTTTGACTGAAGTCTGACGTGGTGGGGAGGGTCAGTCTTGTAGCACCAAGGCCTTAACCTGAGGGATCTGACACTACCTGGAGGCAGTGTGGGAACGGAGTTGAACTCTAGGGCACCCAGACGGTATCCGGAGGATTGCTTGTTGGTGTGGTAGAAGCTGAGGCTCTTGAAGATGATGAAAGATGAGACAGAGGCCGAAGACCAGGACACAGGCTTTATTAGGGGAGAGGACCCTGCCGGGCTGCCTCCCAAAGGAAGAGAGCACATGCGCAGGGGTGAAGGCGCCTTTTGAGGGGAGGAACGGGAAGGGATGGGGCTGAGGGTGCTCGGCACGCGCTGATTGGTTGTTTCATATAAGGCACATGATTAGGGACTTAGGAATCAGGGGCTTAGGGCATTTGGCAGGTGCTGGTTGGTGGTTCAGTGTACAGTCCATATAAGGTGCCTGGTTAGGCGCTCAGGAATGTCCAGGCTGCAGGTGCAAGTGACGTCATCCTCCGTCCGTCAGTCGGGGGAGGGAGGCTCTATCAGACGCAATGACTCCTCAGATCACACAGACAAGGTCCCACACCAGGACGGAACCAGGACCAGGTTCTTTTCTCTGGAACCAGGTGCTGCTTCTAAAGAAGCCTGGCTTGCTGGGTGTGGCTTCCCAAGGTTGTGCTGCTGGTTCCAGCTCCGTCGCCCGCCGGGGTAGAGGCCAGGCTCACCGCGCCTGGAGAATGTAAGAAGCTGTCCTCACTTCCTCCTGGACTGGTAACCGTCTTCTCTCCCCGTGCCTCCACTATCCCATTTAACTCAACGTCCACGCGCTGGGCACCAACTGGGCACGTGGCTAGCCCCACTCCACATAGCGCACGGTGCCCTCCTCACTTCGTGCAGGTCACTCCTAACATGCCATCTCCACACAGTCATGTCCCAACCCCCCTCCCCCCAAAGGAGAGCCAGCGTCTGGTTGGTCCAGCTGCTACTGTCCTCCTCGGCTAGCCAGCCCCTCTGCCCTGCTTTAGTTTTCTTTATGAGTCTGTCACCGCTGGACAAATTACACACCGCGCTGATGTAGCCATTTACTCTTCGGAACGTAAACTGCAGGAGGTCTGGAATTTATAGGGTTGGCTCCCTGCGCCATCTCCAGCGCCTAGAACAGTGCCTGGCATAGAGTGAGGCGTTTATAATAAATGTTTGTTGAATCAATGGATGACGCTGGGCCAAGGCTGGGAGCTGGGCCAGTGGACCAGTGGGCGTGGGAGGGGCTGTGTGGGTGGACATTTGGATGATCGCACTCAGACAAGAGCAAACCAAGCCGGGAAGCACAGGGGTCAAACTTAATTAGGGTTCAGGGAGAAGGCCTCTCTGAGTGGCCCCTGAAGGCTGGGTGGCATTTCAAAGATGAAGCTTTAAGGAGAAAGAGCATCCCTGTGGAGGGAAAGAAGGGCCAGGGCAAACTCAAGGGCAAAATCGTAGGTGCAGCAAGGTGGGTTGGGCACAGAGAAAGGTGGATTGGGCACAGAGACCGATCTGCGGGGCTGTGGCTTTGGGTTCAGGCTGATAGGCAGGTGGGAAGAAGGCTGGGGCAGATTGCAGAGGGCTCTGCATGCCAGGCCAAGTTTGACATTTATAAGTATCTGATAGTGTCCTAAGATCTGTATCATCTGTTGATAACGGTAACTATATCTCTCTACACACATATGTGGAACACACACACACACACACACACACACCATGAGAACCTATTCGTTTAGAAATATATGAAATTAAACAAAATTAAAAGTAATATGTGTTCTAAATGTGTGTTTTAATGGGTTCGCAAGGATCACAGTTTGGACATAAAAGGTTTTCTGATGAAAATCTCCTTCCCACGGCCTCCCCAAACCTCAGCTCCCTCCCAGGTAATGTGTTCCGCTAACCCCCTCTCGCCCCCAACCCCCCCACACACACCCACAAGCAACAATATTACCGTGTTTTGCATCTTGCTCGGGCAGATGCGCACTCACAGCGAGGCCGCACTAGCGGAGTGCCGCGACCCACGAACAGGAGGCCTGACGTCATTCAGGGCTGCTGGGTGCTCCTTCCCCCCGCCCCGCCCGCGCGTCACCCGCCGGCAGGTGATCGTATTGAGCCCGCCCACTCCTGTAGCAGCAGCCAATTGAGCGCATTATGCAAATTAACTGACTTCCCCGCTCCCCGCGCCTGGCAACGACTGCGGAGCTGCGCCAGGTCAGCCAGGTTCCCGCTCTGGCTGAGCTCAGAGGCGGCCGTGAAACTTCCCCCGTGGGCGAAAGGAGCTGGGAAACCTCGGGGCCTGGAGAAACGAGGACACGGGGCTGGAGAGCAATGCTGAACGGAGACTGCGGTAGCTGCGCTGAATCTCAGAAACCGAGGCTTGCAGGATCACTCGCTCGAGGTCTTTTGCCTGACCTTCTCCCTCCCAGTCCTTCCAGCCAGGTGCTCACATGGTCCGTTGAAACCGCCACCTGCAGGCCTGGCCCAGCTGGCAAAATAGGACCCAGAAGGAGCAGGCCCAAAGTCTGGCTCCTGAGTGTGGGGCGGAGAGACCCACAGAGAACCAGAAGCCGCCTCAAATCCTGCCCTATCATTTGATAGCTGCGTGATTTGGGGCAATCTGAGTGTCAACCTTGTAAGCCTCAAGTTTCCTCACCTGGGAAATGGGCATGTTCACACTACTCCTTGCTCCGAGGTGGGGATTGATGGGCCTAGTAAAATGGAAACCAAGGGATTTCTATCTCTGCAAGACTCAGTGATAAATACTCCTTTAAAGAGTATCACTCTGCCCTCACCGGTTTGGCTCAGTGGATAGAGCGTCGGCCTGCAGACTCAAGGGTCCCAGGTTCAATTCTGGTCAAGGGCATGTACCTTGGTTGTGGCCATAGGAGGTGTGCAGGAGGCAGCTGATCGGTGTTTCTCTCTCGTTGATGTTTCTAGCTCTCTATCCCTCTCCCTTCCTCTCTGTAAAAAATCAATAAAATATATATATATTTTTAATTTTTTAAAAATTTATTAAGGTATTATATATGTACATAGCTTACCATTGCGCCCCCCTCCCACCTCCCATACATGCCCTCCCTCCCCAGAGTTTTGTGTCCATTGGTTGTACTTATATGCATGCATATCAGTCCTTCGGTTAATAAAATATATTTTAAAAAAATAAATAAAGAGTATCACTTTGAGGTTAGGGCTCAGTGAGAGAGACCAGGGTTTGAATCCTGACTTTCCCAGTTACTTGAGGTGTGTAACTTAGGCAAGTCACTTTCCCCTGACTCTCGCTTTGTTTAGCTCTCAAGTAAAACAATCCCTAGGGCTCTCGTCAGGGTTAAGTAAGTCAGCTTTATAAGGAACCTGGCACTGGGCCGCCGGAATTCCTGGAACCTCTGCTTCATCGTCTTTCTTCTGTATACAACAATGTTTTCCCTGCCTGTCTCGTCATGAGCCTCAAATGTCTTGTGACACGGCTTATAAATACAAGAGCGTTACATCAATGCTAGTTAGTGGCACTGTGAGGCAGCCAGCGCCCTGGAGACAGCCTCATGTTGACCCTGGCTCTGCCTTTATTCTCTGAGTGACTGAGTGACCTTGGGCAAGTTTTCCCACCTGTCGAAGGGCCAGCTTCCTTCCCTGCTATATACCACCTTTACAGGACCATTGGGCCGAAACCGGTTTGGCTCAGTGGTAGAACGTCGGTCTGCGGACTGAAAGGTCCCGGGTTCGATTCTGGTTAAGGGCATGTACCTTGGTTGTGGGCACATCCCCGGTGGGGGGTGTGCAAGAGGCAGCTGGTCGATGTTTCGCTCTCTATCTCTCTCCCTTCCTCTCTGTAAAATATCAATAAAATATATATTTTTTTAAAAATACACCAGTTATAGGACCATTGGAAGATGGTGTATTGAACATGTCCAGCACATAACAAATTTTAGTAAATGGTATCTATCGTTACCAGCAAGTTTTCCTTTAAATGCCCCTGGGTTTTGTTTCCGGAACTAAGGGAGAATGGGGTAGAACAAGACTTGCTTCTCACTGTATGTCCTGCTGTATATTTTGACTTGTATTGTGGGAATGTATTTCTTATTTTTTTAAAATATATTTTTATTGATTTCAGAGAGGAAGAGAGAGTCAGAAACATCAACAATGAGAGAGAATCATGCATTGGCTGCCTCCTGCACATCCCACTCTGGGGATGGAGCTCACAGCCCTGGCATGTGCCCTGACCTAGAATCAAACTGTGGCACGTCTAGTTCATAGGTCAAGGTCGATGCTCAACCACGGACCCATGCCGGCTGGGTGGGAATGTATTTATTTATTTATTTATTATTTTAAAAAAATATATATTTTATTGATATTTTACAGAGAGGAAGGGAGAGAGAGAGAGAGAGAGCTAGAAACGTCGATGAGAGAGAAACATCAACCAGCTGCCTCTTGCACACCCCCTACCGGGGATGTGCCCACAACCAAGGTACATGCCCTTGACAGGAATCGAACCCGGGACCTTTCAGTCCACAGACCGACGCTCTACCACTGAGCCACACCGGTTTCGGCGGAATGTATTTTTTTAAATAAATAAAATTGAAATAGATGGGGGGAATTATAATAAATGTAATAAATAAAAACCAAAACATAGTTGATTAACATTTAAAACTCCCATGTAATCTCCTGGGGAGAGGCCCTGTTGGGGTGAGAAGCCCAAAGGCCAAGCATCGGCACCTGCCAGAACGCACCAGGAAAGGCAGAGTGAAGTGTTTTCCGCAGATCCATGGGGAACGTTTCCAGCGCCCAGCCTCTGAGCGGCATGGCCATCCATTCCTTGGAGAAGGTGTACACATTCTCAGAGCCGCTCTGAAGTCATTGCTATGAGAGGATATGACCTCAGCTTAGAAGTCCTTGGGGTGGATTTCCCTCAGCGTCAGAGGCACTCCGGGCTCTGGGTGACTCACTCCTCCCCTCCGGGCCTGCCCTGCCACCCCGGTCAAGGATAACTATCTCCCCTCAGAGCCACCGCGCCCCTGCAGCCCAATGCCTTACATGGGGATCAGCTAGCCCCAAGCCAGCCAGCCAGTCCGCCCCCAGACGTGTCCCCTGTCCTGGGATGCCTCTGGCTTTGGTCAGCCCTTCCTGTCCTTCCTCCTCCGGGCCACAGTCTGAACTGACCGCCACCCCCCTCCCCTGGAGGCTCCCAGGTGGCCCACGTCCACGTTCTCTCCTGTGCCCACGGTCACATCCTCGCTGCGTGTGGCAGTGACCAGCGGGTCAGGCTGTCAAAGCAAGCAAGAGGGAGAGACTGATGGTCGGGGCCTGGGCTGTTACCGGCCTGGTTCTGAAAGTGGCCCGTGTCGCTCTCACACACCTCCTTGGCCAGAACTCCTCCCGGGCCTCGCCCAGGGGAAAGGATGCGGGGCAGTGCGAGGGAGTGGATGGTGCGTCTGGTGAACATTGCTGCGTCGGCCAGAATCTCCCGACTCAGACTTTTGGCCAGCGTTCATTGACTCTAGAATCTGAGAACATTAGGGTGGCAGGAACCATCTCGTCCAGTGAATTCCAGAAGCAAAATCACGTCGGGATCCCCTAAGGCTGTTGTAGAAAGAAATGCAGAGGCCTGCTGAACCAGAACAGTCTCGGGCGGGAATCTGTATTTTAAAAAGCTCCCCAGGAGCCCGAGCTGGTTTGGCTCAGTGGATAGAGCACCGAACGGCCTGTGGACTCAAAGGGTCCCAGGTTGGATTGTGGTCAAGGGCAGGTACCTCGGTTGCAGGCACATCTCCAGTTGGGGATGTACAGGAGGCAGCTGATTGATGTTTCTCTCTCATCGATTTTTTTTTTTTAAGATTTCAGTTTGCAATATATGAGAACAGAATTTTATTAACAAACTAATAGCATTCATTATATATATATATATATATATATATATATATATATATATATATATAATTGATTTCAGAGAGGAAGGGAGAGGGAGAGAGAGAGAGAAACATCAATGATGAGAGAGAATCATTGAATAGCTGCCTCCTGCATGCCCCCTATTGGGATCGAGCCCACATCTGAGCATGTGCCCTTGACTGGAACTGAATCCAACACCCTTCAATCTATAGGCTGATGCTCTATCCACTGAGCCAAACCAGCTAGGGCTCTCATTGATGTTTCTAACTCTCTCTCCCTCTCCCTTCCTCTCTGTAAAAAGAAAAAAAAAATCAATAAAAAAGCCGAAACTGGTTTGGCTCAGTGGATAGAGCGTCCGCCTGCGGACTGAGGGGTCCTGGGTTCAATTCCAGTCAAGGGCATGTACCAGGGTTTCGGGCACATCCCCAGTAGGAGGTGTGCAAGAGGCAGCTGATTGATGATTCCCTCTCATTGATGTTTCTAATCTCTATCCCTCTCCTTTCCTCTCTGTAAACAATCAATAAAATATATATTTTTAAAAATCAATAAAATATATTTAAAATAAAATAAAAAGCTCCCCCAGGAGATTCCAGCAGCAGCCAGATGGGGACTCGGAGACAGAGTCAAATGCCCTTTTCCTGCTGAGGAAACCGATGCTCACAAAGGAACCTCGACCCTCTGCAGGTCACACAGGGCGTGAACGCCGGAACTTGGGCCAGGATCTAGGCTTTCTGGTCAGGGCTCTTCACACCCATAGTTGTCACCTGCAGCCCCTGTCTGCCATACATAGCTTTTGATAGCAGCACCTCAGTTCCCCTTTGGGGAGCCACCAGCCCCCAACCCCCATTCTCAGTCCCCACGATCCAAGTGGGGCTGACCCACTTCCCAAGTCTGGAGCAGGCCCGTGACTCAGGCCTCATCCCAGGATACGTCCTGAGAAGGTCTTGCAACCGCGCCTGGCAGGAGGGAGGCGGCCCAGGGAGTTTGCTGGAACTCTGCGGGGAGGAAGAAGCCCTCCTTGCACCGAGGCTGCTAATTCTCATGCGGGGAACCAAGGGGAGCCCAGGGGCCCTGATAGCTCCGCCCCAGACCTGCTTCCTCGCTTACACAATGAGCAGAGTGATAACACCCAAGCCAGCGAACTGTGGTGAGGCTGAAACCACTCCATACCAACAAAGTGCTCCGAGCCAAGTAAGCACTCACTACCCTTAGCTATGACCTTCCTACTGGCTACTTTGGGGGGAGGCTGGGTGAGGGAAGGAAACAAATAATTCTTCTCTAGGCTCTCAGCCTCTTTCCCCAAGTTCCACCCTCCGGAAGACACTGAACTGCCCATGCTTCCAGCCACAGGTGGGCTAGTAGAAAGATACGTGTCATCCTGACCTGTTTGGCTCAGTGGATAGAGCACCGGCCTTCGGACTGAAGAGTCCCAGGTTCGATTCCAGTCAAGGACATGCATCTTGGTTGCGAGCACATCCCCAGTAGGGGTTGTGCAGGAGGCAGCTGATTGGTGTTTCTCTCTCTCATTGATGCTTTTAACTCTCTCTCCCTCTCCCTTCCTCTCTGTAAAAAAAAAAAAAAAATCAATAACATATTTTTTTTAAAAAAAAGAAAGTTCCATGTCACAGCCAGTCGGCGGAGGGCTGGAGGCCAGCCCTCCAAGTACTGCTGTGCCACTTAGGGCCAGTTCATTTACCTCTCTGTGCCAGATTTTCCTCATCCAAGAAATGGGTATCTCCCAGGTGGAAGTGTGGATTAAGAGAAAGAACGGAAGTGCAAATAAAACCTCACAGCAGGCACCGCCCCTCCCCGACCCCCTCCCCTCCACACACACACATCCATCCCTCTCTTCTCCCATGAAGCCATGGCCAGGGCCCCGGCACTGTGTCCCCAGTCCATGTGAGCGGGAGGAGAGTCGTTAGCAAAGGCCACCCACTCTCCACGGTTTGCGGAAGAGCCTTGGCCTTCCTTTCGGGGCCTCAGATGGGAGTCGGGAAGATGCCCAGGGCGATAAATAAAGAGCAAAAATAAAACCAAAACAGTGTTTACGCTGAGATGAAAGTGCACCGCGAGGACTGTGGACAGAAACCACATGTCGGGGGTGCTCTGGAATGTCCCGAACTCAATGGTAAGAAAAAGCTTCTCGGCCTGGGCTCGGCCCCGGAGCGGGGCCAGGGCTCCACCCCTGGCAGCCCTCTGGGCACCTTCCCGTCCCGGAGTCCACGGCCAGTCACACCGGACCTCACACAGCCGGAGCCACCCACGCTGCCTCGGCCCCTCCCTTCTGTAGGGCCCCTCTGCCCACCTGGACTCCCTTTGTCCACGCCACCCACCGTAGTCTCATCAGCTCTAGCTCATCCTGTAACACTGTCTAGACACCCTCTCTGCTGGCAACCCTTTGCTGACCCCCACCGGCCCTCCCAGATTCCCGTGCTCCTGCGTTCATCTCTACCACTGCAACTCTACAGGGCACTGCAGTCACTGCGTACTTGCTGCTCTCCCCTAGGAACTGTGAGCACCTAAGAGTAGAATAGCATGACCCTAGATGGGTTGGCTCAGTGGATAGAGCATTGGCCTGCAGAGTGAAGGGTCCCAGGTTCTATTCCAGTCAAGGGCACATGCCAGGGTTGTGGGCTTGATCCCCAGTAGGGGGACATGCAAGAGGCAGCCAATCAATGATTCTCTCTCTTCATTGATGGTTCTATCTCTCTTTCCCTCTCCCTTCTTCTCTGAAATAAATAAAAATATTTTTTAAAAAAAGAGAGAATAGAATAGAATAGAATCGTGTGATGGTGAAAGACTGTGGACCTTGGAGTGACACTGCCAGGGTTTGACTCTTGGCCTCCCATCTGTGTGTAACCGTGGGTAAGTTAATTGATCTCTTATGCTTCAGTATCTCGCTCTGTAAAATGGGGGTGATCATAACAGTGTCTGCCAGTTGCTGTGTATGTCTATTCCAATTATACATTCTGGAACTGGGGAAATAAAACCACAGGACAGGCCTGGCTTGTGTGGCTCAGTGGATTGAGTGTCGTTGCATGCACCAAGAGGTCACCAATTCGATTCCCAGTCAGGGCACATGCCTGGATTGTGGGGCTGCCTGCAGGAGACGGCTGACTGATGTTTCTTTCTCATCGATGTTTCTATCTCTCTCTCCTTCTCCCTTCCTCTCTCTCTCAAATCAATGAAAATAAACACACACACACACACACACACACACACACACACACACACAGAGGATGGTTTCAGCGACACCACTTGGCCAAGTGTTAGACATACCTGAGCTAAAATGATCACCTGCCTTCCATAAACCCATACTGATATGACTGATGGGCCATAATGATAGTTTTGAATTTCCTGGAATTAGTGTTTGCCCAGGCCATAAAAGTCTGATTATTTCCCTTTCCATAATGCGCAGTCACCCTGGTCAATGACTGAAGTCCCTTCGGGGAAAGCTGGGAGAGATTAAGAGTATAATTTTTTTTTTGGCCCAGCTGGTGTGGCTCAGTGGTTGAATGCTGACCTATGAACCAGAAGGTCACGGTTTGATTCCTGGTCAGGGCACATGCCCAGGTTGCTGGCTCTATCCCCAGTGTGGGGCATGCAGGAGGCAGCCAAGCAATGATTCTCTCTCATCATTGATGTTTCTATCTCTCTCTCTCTCTGAAATCAATACAAATATTTTTTAAAGCAAGACTACAACTTTTTGGCAGTGTGGCCAGGTCCCTTCCCCAGGGACACCAGCCTCCACTTCACTCCAGGTGTCTGGGTCGATAAACTGGTTCAAGTCTGAGAACTGTCTGAGGGTGGTGACTCCGATTCAGTGACTCACGTTCGTCTCCGTTCACTTGCCCTAGAATTTCTTCCACTGACACAGATCAAGTAAGGATTTAGCAGACTGCCCATCCATTTCTTCTGTAGAGGCACCGTGATCTACAAGCCAACGCCACACGTCTGTGCGAGTGTAAATGGACTTAGGTGGGTTCACATACATAACGCACTGGACTAGACTACGCAAAATAGAAGGGTTTTCTCATTGTCATTCCTCTAGAGGCTCCCAGTGTCTGACAACAAGAAGCAGGTGCTTGCCAAAACCGGTTTGGCTCAGTGGATAGAGCGTCGGCCTGTGGACTGAAAGGTCCCAGGTTCGATTCTGGTCAAGGGCATGTACCTTGGTTGTGGGCACATCCCCAGTTGGGGGTGTGCAAGAGGCAGCTGGTCGATGATTCTCTCTCATTGATGTTTCTAACTCTCTATCCCTCTCTGTAAAAAAGTAAAAAGAAGAAGAAGAAGAAGAAGAAGAAGAAGAAGAAGGTGCTCAATCAATGACTACAAATGGAATGGATGGGTTGGTGATCCAGGTCAGTGGTCGGCAAACTCAGTAGTCCACAGAGCCAAATACCAACAGTACAATTGAAATTTCTTTTAAGAGCCAACATTTTTAAACTTAAACTTCTTCTAATGCCACTTCTTCAAATTAAACTCGCCTAGTCCGTGGTATTTTTGTGGAAGAGCCACACTCAAGGGGCCAAAGAGCCGCCTGTGGCTCACGAGCCGCAGTTTGCCCACCACAGATCCAGGTGCAGCAGGAATCTGCTCCTGAAACATAACCATGCTCACCTGCCATTCAGCTAAGCCTGGGGGCTGCGGGGCCTCCAACACGGGCCTGTCTGAGTGGGGCTGGGGAGACTTCCGGGAGAGAACTCGCCGGAAGGGAAAGAGAGCCCAAACATAAAAGATTGATTTGGAGCCACGGGGCCAAGGCCAGCAGGGAGTGTTATGAACACAGAGCAGAGCAGCCTGGGATATGACCCTCAGAGTATCTCCATGAGGCTTAGGCATTTTTCTGTTGAGTGAGTTATATGTTTTTATTTGGCTTCTAAGGACTTCCAGCCACAGAAAGTTGACTTGATGTACTTTCAGGGTGTTGCAATCCATCTTTGGTCATTTATGCAAGACCCCTTTCTTCTTCACTTCATGTTTTTCTTCTTCCTTCATACCCACTCCCATGCACCTCCCCAGGCATGCATGGATCTTGTCCATTTTCTAAGGATATCTTTTTAAAAAAAATATTTTTAATTGATTTTTTTACAAATAGGAAGGGAGAGGGATAGAGAGTTAGAAACATCGATGAGAGAGAAACGTCGATCGGCTGCTTCCTGCACACCTCCCACTGGGGATGTGCCTGCAACCAAGGTACATGCCCTTGACCGGATGCGAACCTGGGACCCTTCAGTCCACAGGCCAACCCTCTATCCACTGAGCCAAACTAGACAGGGCTTTCTAAGGATTTCTTAGGCGTTTTCATTTTCGGAGATTAAGCCTCGCTCTGTTGACTGCGCTGAGACCTACCTGTCCTCCTTGCTGTGTGTGCATCTCACTGCTGTTTCTTGCTGCTGCTCCCACTTCCCGAGCACGGACCTGCTACATCTGGCCACGAGCCACGCTGCCCTGCACGTCCCCGCCCAAGTTCTCCCTGGGATTTTTATGAGAGTTTCTCTGGGATGATTACCCCGCAGTGGGATTTCTGGGTCAGGAGGCGTGCCCAGTGTTCACTTTGCCACATCCCGCCTGGTTGCCTTCCCGAATGGCTGTGCCAAGTCCCAGGTCCACAGCAGTGCCGGGGTCTCCCATCTCCCCTCCGTGTCACCAGCACTTGAGAGTACTGACCTTTCTCATCTGTGGTGAGTGGGAAGTGGTATCTCGCTGTTTTCAGTCATTAACGTGACATCTCTCTCCCCTGCTGGACTGAGTCTCTGAGGTTGACAGATTCACCCAGAAGGTACATCTGGGTCCTTCGCATCCTGATCAGTGCCTACCACATCCACTGAGTGGCCAGATGATGATGATCTCTGAATGCATAATAATCTGGCCACTCAGTGACTAGCCTATATAATAAAAGGCTAATATGCAAATTGTCCCCTTGACCAAGAGTTCGACCACCAGGCAGGCCTGCCAACCACCCATGTCCCCTCCCTCCTGGCCAGGCTGGCCAGATCCCACCCATGCACGAATTCATGCACTAGGCATGAATATGCACAAATTATATGGCCAGATTATATATGGCCAGATTATTATGAGTGGCCAGATTATTATGAGTGGCCAGATTATTATGTGTTCAGAGATCATAATAATCTGGCCACTCAGTGTACTTCGTGCTAATTTATAGTGCTGAATGGATCAGCAACTTGCTCATCCTGAGGTCAAGCTGGACTTCTGGGGAAGGGCGGTACATTAGAGCGAGCACACAGGAAGAGCTGCACTGACTTCTCAGAAAGCCACTGGCCAAGAGGACATTCCTGAGGGACTCCCGGGCGGCAGCTGGAGAGAATGCGAGGGGGTGGGTGTTCCCACAGCGCGAAGGAAAGCCACCGGCCGCAGAGGCTGGCGGCTGTGTCCATCGAGGAAACGGGGCTCTGCGGGGATCAGGGAGTCCGGGCAGGCAGATCCCCAAGGACAGGCTTGAATATCAAAGGGAACAAAACAGCTGCTGGGTGGTTGGGCAGAAGGGACTTTGCTCGCATGCTATGATGATGACGATGATGATGATTAGAATGGGGCTAAAGAGGAGCCACGTATCTCTGAGCTGTTCAGACCAAATGTCTCCTCCCAGCGGGGGCCTGGGAGAGGCTTTTCTGCTGGAGGCCTCAGTTTCCTCGTCTGTAAGGGGGGACCATAACGGTGCCTACCTCATATACCCAGAGCATGGACTACTACTCAGCAGTAAAAAGAAATGAACTACAGAGACACGCAACTTGGTTAAACCTCAAGAAAATGATGGCCAGGTAGCTCAGGTGGTTAGAGCAGGGGTTGGCAAACTGCGGCTCGCGAGCCACATGTGGCTCGCTGGCCCCCTGAGTGTGGCTTTTCCACAAAATACTATGGCCTGGGCGAGTCTGTTTTGAAGAAGTGGTGCTAGAAGAAGTTTAAGTTTTAAAAATGTGGCTCCCAAAAGAAATTTCAATCGTTGAACTGTTGATATTTGCCTCTGTTGACTAATGAGTTTGCCGACCACTGGTAGAGTGTTACACCAATATGCCACAGTTGTGGGTTCTATCTCTGGTCAGGGCACAGGCAAGAAAAACCAATAAGCCCAAGCCGGTTTGACTCAGTAGATAGAGTGTTGGCCTGCAGACTGAAGAGTCTAGAGGTTTGATTATGGTCAAGGGCACATGCCCAGGTTGTGGGCTCGATCCCTAGTGGGAGGCGTGCAAGAGGCAGACAATCAATGAATTTCTCTCATCATTGATGTTTCTATTGCTCTCTCTCTCTCCCTTCCTCTCTGAAATCAATAAAAAAATGTATTTTAAAAGAAGAAAGAAAAGCCAATGAATACATAAATGAGTGGAACAACAAATTGACGTTTCTCTCTCTAAAGTCAATAAATTAAAAATAGATAAATAGAACATTATTCTGAGTGAGAAAAAGCCCACTTAAAGAGGACATATGCTGCACAGTTGTGTTTATATAACACCTATGAATGAACATCATTGTAGAGGTTGCTAGGGTTTAGGAATGGGATGCAGGAGAGTCATAAAGGAGTGTTTTATGGTGATGGTACAGTTAAGCATCTTTTTTTAAAAAAAACATGAAACTACATAAGTGATAAAATTGCATAAAGCCACACACACATGCATGTATAATTGGTAAAATCTGAATAAGCTCTGTGGATTGTACTAATGTCAATTCCCTGGTTTTGATATGATACTTATGCAAGATGTTAACATTGGGGGAGGCTGGGTGACTCTATAATTATTTTTAAAGTAAAAGTAAAATAAAAAAGAGTGCCGTGCTCCCGGGCTGGGACCTGGGTTTATGGCTCTAGTTTACGTTCTTAACTTCCTGAGACAATCCCCCTGCATCTCCAGGACAGCGTGAGAACCATCTGTGAAATGGGGGTTTTGTCTTATGTCAGCGGTTTTCAAAATTTTGTTTCACGGTGAAACCCATTGTTCCCCCCCCAAAAAAAAATCTTACACTGTTAGCACCCCAACATTGTAAACCCCAGTAGGGCTTCTGACAGCACCTGTAACACTTTGCCGGAGGGCTGTACCCGAGCCCAGGGTGGGCTGGCAGTGCTGAGAAATGAAAGCCCTCCGAGGAGAGCTGGTGGTCACACAGCCCAGAGCCCTCGCCCCTGGGGCTGGATGACTAGGAGCTGCATGTCCTACACTGGCCCGCAGGGTGCCCAGGTGCCTGCAGTGGGACTGGCTAGGTAGCCAGTGCTTTGTCCGTTGCCCTTCCTCCCTGCCTCATTACCCGGGCCCTTACCTGAGCTGCCTGGGAACACAAGCCAGATCCGGCCTCGGAATCTGCTCCTGTTTCCAAGCCAGTTAGAACCCCAAAATGCAAAGCAAGTAAGAGCAGTGGCCCCAGGAGGGTCGGTGAGAGCTGGACCACATGGGAACCTTCTGGAGGGGTCGGCCTGCACACAAACCTTGAGCAACAAGTAGATGTTGAAAAAAAGGGATGAAGGGGAAGGCACAACTGGAGAGGGAACCTCCAGAGCCAAGACACGAGGAGGGGAGACCCCGGGCGATAAATGTGTCCCTGTCCTCCGTGCTGACCGAGTCGCTCAGTGGCAGTTCCTCCCATATCTTTCCTTCTCACTCAAGGCCATGTTCCTCTTTGCCCGAGAAAGGGACCCAAAGAGGATTGTGGTCACTTTCTTATCAGGGCCGAGGCGGGGACACACATCGGGCCCTTTCCCCGGCTCCCTGGCCTCAGAGACTTCGCTGGTGAGGACACCCAAGCCTCACAGGAGCTACTGCAGGGCACCTCCCAGGCTCTGAGCCGGATAAAGGAGCCCCAGGCAGTGCCCTGAGGTTAGCAGGGGTGGGCAAACTTTTTGACTCGAGGGCCACAACGGGTTCTTAAACTGGACCGGAGGGCCAGAACAAAAGCAGCCTGACCATGCTGGCACTCTCATCTTGGGCTGCTGGCGAAGGAGCGGAGGGGAGAGCAAGAGAACCCTTTGCTCTTTCAGCTCCTCGGACCGGACAGAATAGCAGAACGGGCCGGATCCGGCCCGCGGGCCGTAGTTTGCCCACAGCTGGGTTAGAGCCTAACACACCCTGGGCAGTGCGGCCACAAGGGAGTCCGGCTGCCCACTGTGGAGTGGCCTCACAGAAGAGCTTCTTTCTCTTCAGCAGCATCCACATACCAGGATCACGGGACAGGACATGTGAAAGGGCTTCCCAAACCACAAACCATAAACAGTCGTTCTGTTCAGCTGGGAGCTATCATTCCAATGAGAGCAGAGCCCTGTCCTTATTCCACACTGTGTCCCGGAACCCGGCACAGGGCCTGGTGCACAGGAGGGGCTCAGCAATGGCTGATGAATGAAGGAACCAACGGACAAATGAATGAGAGTTTGGATGTTTCCTAGCTCAACAATTCAATCCCACAAAGTATTTCTTTTTTCTTTTTTTAAAATATATTTTATTGATATTTTACAGAGAGAAAGGGAGAGAGATAGAGAGCTAGAAACGTCAATGAGAGAGAAACATCAACCAGCTGCCTCTTGCACACCCCCTACTGGGGATGTGCCCGCAACCAATGTACATGCCCTTGACCAGAATCGAACCCAGGACCTTTCAGTCCACAGACCGACGCTCTACCACTGAGCCCAACCGGTTTTGGCAACAACAAAGTATTTCTAAGGACCTACTATGGGCCAGGAGCTGGGCTGGGTGCTGAGGAAAGTCACAAATAATAGAAGATCTTTTAGGCTCAGAGCTTATGGCCTAAATGGGGAACAACCTCTTTTCAAGGCCCATGTACCTACCCCTGGTATCCTCAGCCCATCTGATTTGAATCCCGCTCCAGGTCCCTGCTCAGGCTGTCTGTGGTGGGTGAACTCTCAGGTGCCCGCAGGATACCCCTTCCTGGTGTTGACACCTTTATGTATTCCCCTCTCCTTGAGTTGGGGGGGAGGGGGCCATGATTTGCTTCTAAAAAACAGAACATGGCAAAGGTGATGGGAATGTACATTCTTACATGTATGAGACTCCGTTACAGAAGTTGTGACATTCTTCTTGTGAGGAGGCTCTGCCTCTCTCGCTGGCAATGATGAAACAGGCAGCCGTGCTGAGGAGCTGATTTGGTGAGGAACGGAGAGAGTCAGTCCTCCCGCTGACAACACAAGGAACTGAATTCTGCTCATGACTCTGTGAGCTTGGAAATGGATCCTCCCCCAGTCAGGCCTCAGATGAGACTGCAGCCCCAGCCAGCATTTCGTCACCTTGTGAGAGCCTGAGCAGAGGACTGAATGAAGCCGTGCCCATATTCCTGGCCCGTGGAAATAGTGAGGTCAGAAAGGTTTGTTGTAAACTGACATACCTTGATGTGGGGCTGCGGGGACGAGAAGAGATAAACCAAAGGACCTATATATTTACTAGAGGCCCAGTGCATGAAGTTTATGCTCAGATAGGGGGACAGAGACCGGAAAGAAAAGATGAGAGCAACAGCTACGTCAGGAGCTCAGTCATATCTGGCAGACCCAAAGCTCAGAGAGGGGAGGTCCTTTTTGCCTGAGGTCACCCAGCAAGTAGACAGAGCTTTGAGTCTGAATTTGAATTCAGGTTGGCCTGCTTGCAATCAAAACCTAAGCTCTTTCCATAGCAAAGCCATGTGATTGGTTTCAAGTCTCCCTTGCCCCCTTGAGAAATGTCCCTGTGTCAGAGGAATAAGTTGAGACGCTTAAGAATTTCGGGACTGATTAGAGGAGAGCAGGCAGGGGCGTTCCCAAGAGTCTGTCATAAGTCAAGGCCCCGGGGGACCCTTCCCCACTGGGCCCAGCCAGCTTCCTCCAGGTTCTAGTGGCCAGGCTCAGACCAACCAGTGGCCATGATGGTAACGGTCGTTGGCCAATCAGATGTGGTGCTGACCCCAGGTCTGCAGACCTCACAGCAGGGACACACAGAAAACCTCAAAAAAAAAAAAAAATCGGCAAGGTCCGGGAAGCTCAAGTGTCTTCTCTGGGCCTGGCCTGCCCGTTCTGTCCGAGTTTCTGTTTATTAATCTCTCTCTGTCTCTTTCTCCCACTCCCTCGCCATTCTTTCTCTGCGTTCTAAGTTGAGTTCCCTCTCCTGTTCCTCTGACTCTTGCCTCTTCCTCTACGCATCTGATCCTCTCTCTTATTATTATCCCTGGCTCTGATTCTGTCTTCTTTTTCTTTCTTTTTTTTCCTGTCTCTGTCCCTCTGCCTCCCTTCCCCTTTGCCCTGTCCTTCCCTTCTCCCTCCCCCCTTCGTCTCCCTCCCCCTGGTCCTCTCTCCAATTCCTCTCCCACTCTCCTCCCTCCCCCTCTCCCTGGCTTCCCTCCCCCGGAGTTCAAGCACAGAGACCCAGTGGCCTCCTAAGAGACCAAACTCCCCAGAGGCCCAGCAGGAAGTGCAGTTTCCCCTCTGACCCTGTCAGCTGGCCCCCGGGGTGCAGCCTTCCTCCCACACTGTCCACTCAGGCAGGATGTGCTTGTGAGCGGCTCAGAGAGCGAGGGGCTGGCGGTGGCCAGGTGAGCAGGGGCAGAGAGCCCCACTTTCACGGAGCTCCTCAGGGTGTTGGCCCTGGACCAAGTTCAAGGGGTGGGACGTCAAAGGCCAGAGTCTCTTCCTGGGAAGACAGAAGGACTTATAAGGACAAGGAGCTGGGTGGGGGTGGGGGGGTGGCAGGAACTGAAGCTTAGGAGGCCAGAGAGGTCTCTGCAGAGGCGGGGCTTCCCGGCCATCCGGGAGGATAACACCCCACACATTTCCAGGGCTCTTAATTTTTTTTTTTTTTTTTTTTTTTACTCAATATATTTTTACATTCACTGGATGACCATTTAGAAAGGCAGTGTGGCCGAAACCGGTTTGGCTCAGTGGATAGAGCGTCGGCCTGCGGACTGAAAGGTCCCAGGTTCGATTCTGGTCAAGGGCATGTACCTTGGTTGCGGGCACATCCCCAGTGGGGGGTGTGCAAGAGGCAGCTGATCGATGTTTCTCTCTCATTGATGTTTCTAAATTTATCCCTCTCTCTTCCTCTCTGTAAGAAATCAATAAAAATATTTTAAAAAAAGAAAGCAAGAAAGCAAGAAAGCAAGAAAGCAGCCGAAACCGGTTTGGCTCAGTGGTAGAGTGTCGGTCTGCGGACTGAGGGGTCCCGGGTTCGATTCCGGTCAAGAGCATGTACATTGGTTGCGGGCATATCCCCGGTAGGGGGTGTGCAAGAGGCAGCTGGTCGATGTTTCTCTCTCATCGACGTTTCTGGCTTTCTATCTCTCCCTTCCTCTCTGTAAAATATCAATAAAATATATATTAAAAAAAAAAAAGAAAGCAAGAAAGCAAGAAAGCAAGAAAGAAAGAAAGACAGTGTGGTCCTAGCTGGTCTTGCTCAGTGGTTAGAGCATCGGCCTACAGACTGAAGATTCCCAGGTTCCATTCCCATCAAGAACACATGCCCAGGTTGCCAGCTCAATCCCCAGTGCGGGGCATGCAGGAGGCAGCTGATCAATGACACTCTCATCACTGAAGTTTCCCTCTCTCTCTCTCTCTGGGTGGGTGGATGGAGGGGAAGCCGGAAGAGAAGTCTCCCTCCCACACCATCGGCTGGCTCCCAAAGAGAGGGGCGTGGAGGGCCGGTCCTCCCCCCTCCATCCCCCTCCCAGCCCAGGCCCCATCTCATCTCAGCTCCCTCCTCCAGAGCCCCACAAAGCCACCTTCCCCTTCCCAGACCGCATCTGTCAGATGCCTCATCTGGGGGCCCCTATGGGCCTAGTCTCAGCTGGTTGGTCCAGGAACTATTTATCAGGTGCCATGCGCTGCATCTACCAGGCACCTGGGAGGGGACAGTGCGCCCCATGAGGGCAGGGGCTGCGCCTCCTCTTCCGCTGCGTCCCCAGGGCCCGGCCCAGCCGCGCAGCTGGACGGAGGAGCAGGACTTGGCACAGCTTGGCCTGGCGACTCCGGAGCACTCACCATTCCTCCCCCAAGTCCCCCTGCTCCCTCCCCTGTCCCTCCCACTCCTCCCCCGAGTCCCCCAGCTCCTCCTTCGGGGCTGCTCCCTCCCCCACCCCTGTGTTTGCTCAGCTGCCGTGGGGCCTGCTCTCCACCTCCACCCCGCCCACAGCCCACAGCCAAGGTCAGTGGCCAGCCTCCCTGGAGAGCCAGGCAGACACGGGCTCCCACAGAGGGGCACCAGGCCTTCGAGATGATTCCTGGGCTGGCTCTCCTCTGCCTCCCACGACCCCAGGCCGAGTGTCTCCCAAATACAGACCGCCCTGGAGGCCAGTTTCCCTGGGCCCTACACCGGGAGACCGGGAGACCGGAACCAGGAGACACATGTTGAGTGGTTGACTGATGGTAGGAAACTGGTTTGTGCAAGGTGGGGGCGGGCTCGGGGAGCCTGGAATCTTCGAGGCGGGCCACCAGGAAGGGCAGGCTGGACTCCCATCCCACATCCTCAGCCACAATCCCTTTTGCCATATAAGGGGAGGGCTCCACAGGTTTGGGTGGGAGGGAGGTTAGGAAGTAAAGGCCATGGAAGGCCATTTTCCTGCCTACCCCAAGCCCCCACCGGCCCCATCACCCTTCCCCAGTCTCCATCCTCTCGTTTCTTCTGAGCGTGACTCACCTACCTGGGCTGGGCCCGAGCGCGGCAGCCTGCGACCCTGCCCCGGAGAGAAGCCCCCGTCCATCCCCGGAGGGGCAGCCACCGAACCAGACACTTGTCATCCAGAAAGGGGAGGGGCACAGGCGGCAGAGGTTCCAGGGACTTCTGTGGTGTGACGGGCGGAGATCTGAGAAGAGGGGGGGAAAGACTGGCTGTGTGGAGGGAAGAGAGGGCCTGGTGAGTCCTCTCTTCCCCGGGGACCCTCGCCTGGAGTCCTTGGGGACACAGACCTGGGCTGTGCTGGGGTGCGAGGGAGGAAAGCTCCGCTCGCTGCCGTCGGATTTACTCCAGTCCCTTACGGCAGGGGAGAGGGAGTGAGCTATACTTAAACAGCGCAGATCTGCTGGGAGTGGAAGGCAAAACCCACGAGGTTCCTTAAGAAAACAAGGACGACCTGAAGGAACTGCTGAGTTCCTGGTTCAGTTCCCTGACCCTCCCTTTTCCTCCCCCTCCCCCTCTTCTTCCCCTCCCCCTCCCCCTTCAGGTTCTTTTTACTATGTATTAGGCACTTGCTGGGTGTTTGCTCAGTCATTGGTAGCCTGTGGCTGGCGGGAGAAAGGCCCAGCCAGGCCTCCCTGCCAAGGGGCCCACCTGAGGGTGGGGCTCTGCCAGGGCTGCGGGCTGGGCCTGGCTGTGAGGACGGCTACGAGGCCTGTCCTTGCACCTGCCCCTCTCTTCCGCCCCCAACCTCTCTTTCCAGCTTCCTCCAGCTGCTGAGCGCCAGGGCCTGAGAGAGAACCGGGTGGCTATAGAACAGGCCCCGGGTTCAAACCCAGGCTCAGGCACTGCAGGCTGAGGGAACGGGTAGACTTTTTCTGTTGGGTTAGGGCAATCCCACCTTTGTTCCCGGCTGCAGGCCAGGCTCAGGAGCATGCCTGCCCCAAGTACCTAGCCTCCTGCTGCAACCAACCACAGGCAGTGCCGGCGGCTGCCCTTCACCAGTGTCCCCGGCATCTCAGAGTCTGGCACACAGTGAGGGCACAATAAATACCCATCTTCCTCCTTCCTTCCTTCCTTCCTTCCTTCCTTCCTTCCTTCCTTCTTTCCTTCCTTCCTTCTTTCCTTCCTTCCCTTCCTTCCCTCCTACCTTCCTTCCTTTCTTCCTTCCCTCCTTCCTTCCTTCCTTCTTTCCTTCCTTCCCTTCCTTTCTTCCTTCCTTCCTTCCTTCCTTCCTTCCTTCCTTCCTTCCTCTTTTAAAAAAAAATATATTTTATTGATTTTTCACAGAGAGGAAGGGAGAGGGATAGAGAGCTAGAAACATCAATGAGAGAGAAACATCAACCAGTTGCCTCCTGCACACCCCCTACCGGGAATGTGCCCGCAACCAAGGTACATGCCCTTGACCGGAATCGAACCTGGGACCTTTCAGTCCTCAGGCAGACGCTCTATCCACTGAGCCAAGCCGGTTTCGGCTCCTTCCTTCCTTCTTTCCTTCCATCCACCATCCATCCCTTAATCAGTCTACAACACAGGGGCTGGTGGTAGGCTGAAGCTTAGGCAGACCTGGCTTCACTTTACAGCTAAGGAAAGGGAGACTCAGAGAGGTGGTCACACAGCAGGTAACGGACCGAATCAATAGCTGAACCTAGTTCTTCTACCAGAGTTTTTGGACTTGACCCAAAGTGTGAAGTGTGGAGGCAGGGAAGGGAGTGGCCTGCTGGGGAGATGGCTAGCAGAGCAGGCCTGAGCTGAGGAGGAAAGTGGGCTGGCCAGGGTCCCCAGGATCATCCGAGGCCAAGGGAGGGCCCAGGGAGGTTTGGTCCTCATCCTGTGGGCCACAGAGACGGGAATTCTGCCCCTGCTCTGGGTTGTAACACTGGAGTGGTCTGGGGGCGCTAACCAGGGCTTGTCACAAGCGCTCAGCTCTCCTACGTGACAAATTGTCCCAAAGCATTCACATGTGCTCCTGATCCCAAGGTTTGGGCCTTGGCGTGAAACGTGTCTGGGTTTAATCCTGGCACCGCCACGTCATAGATGGGGACTTGGCAATGTGAGATTACTCGCCTTTCCTGAGCCTCAGTGTTCCGCTCCGGGAAAGGGGACTGATGACACTCATTGTAAGGGTCCTTGTGAGGGACAAAAGGGACAAGTTCCAGAAAGCGCCAGCACAGTGGTGGCTGCTATTATTACTATTCCCATTAGCTGGGTCCTCTGGGGGTCAGGCCCAGAATCGAACCCCTTCTCGCCCCCACTTCCTGAGTGTCTGAGCATGTTCCAAAAGCTCGGGCTTAGAATAGTCTCTGTTGACCCCCAGGAGTATTTCATACTGCGCAGCATGAAAAAAACAAACAAACCGAAAAGTGGCTGGGAGACAGGGCCCAGGCCTAGCGCCAGCTCCGCCCTGACTCCGGACTTGCTGTGTGATCTTGCGTGAGTCACTGCCCTCTCTGGCCCTCAAGCAGAGAGGTGGGACCGAAGGACCCTAATCCTAAAAGCCTTTCATTTCCCATCTCAGCATCTGGGGCCAGGAGATGGAGATCTCAGCATCTGGGCCCACACCGGGAGCTGGCAGGTCCAATTCAGAATCAGACCAGGGAATGAATGCCCACCAACCATGTCCACTGCACTTTTTTATAGCCTGAACCGGTTTTGCTCAGTGGTTAGAGCGTCGGCCTGTGGACTCAAGGGTCCCAGGTTCAATTCCCGTCAAGGGCATGTACCTTGGTTGCAGGCACATCCCCAGTAGGAGGCGTGCAGGAGGCAGCTGATCGGTGTTTCTCTCTCATTGATGTTTCTAACTCTATCCCTCTTCCTTCCTCTCTGTAAAAAAATCAATAAAATATATTTTTAAAAAAATTTTAAATCAAACACTTCATTATAAAAAGTCCCATATAATAGCTAGGGGGCAGATTTAGCAAATAAAAGTATGAGGCGCCCAGTTAAATTTTAATGTCAGATAAATCATGAATCATTTTTTAGTATAAATTTGTCCCAACTATTGCATGGGACACACTTATACTAAAAAGTTATTTGTCCTTTTTCTGAAATTCAAGTAATTCAGGTTACCTGGGAGTCCTGGGTTTTGACTGGCAGCCTAAATGCAGCCAAAGAAAACGACACGAGGAAGCTCTTTTAGGGCTCGTGGGCCGTGCTCGCGAAGACATGGATGGGGAAAGGCGCAGGGAGGAGCGGTGTGGCTCTGTGCTTTTCTGTATGAAGAGGGAAGGGGGAGGCCAGGAAGAATGGATGCAGAAGCATCTGGAAACCCGGGTTGCTCCTGGGGCGGGCCTCGGTAGCAGCACCGGCAGTGGAAGACTTTTCACGGTGCCCTCTTTGTAGCTTTTGCATCTTGTACTTGAATATTTTTTCCAGGCAAAAAAAAATAAATAAGTAACATAACCAGGCAGTTTTGCTCTGACCCAGCTCCCCGCACTCTTAACCTCCTGCATTCTAGAAATACTCCAGGGCTTGTGTTATCTTTGTCAGAATTCCTCAGGCTATTGACTCCTGTCTCATCCTGCCCGCCGGGGCCTGCAGGAGCGGGATGAGTCACAGTCTCACACTCTTCACACACACACACACACACACACACACACACACACACACACACGGCTGCGAACCCCACCAGCTGTTTGCCAGCTACATCTACATGCTTTCCCAAGGAAGATACCTTCTTTTTTTTCTTTCTATTTTTAAAATATGTTTTTATTGATTTCAGAGAGGAAGGAAGAGGAAGAGAGAGATAGAAACATCAATGATGAGCCGAAACCGGTTTGGCTCAGTGGATAGAGCATCGGTCTGCAGACTGAAGGGTCCCAGGTTCGATTCCAGTCAAGGGCATGTACCTTGCTTGGTTGCAGGCACATCCCTAGTAGGGGGTGTGCAGGAGGTAGCTGATTGATGTTTCTCTCTCATCGATGTTCCTAACTCCCTTTCTCCCTTTCCCTCTCCCTTCTTCTCTGTAAAAAATCAATTATATATATATATATATTTTTTTTTTTTTTTTAAAGAGTCTGTGGCAGACAGAAAGTGCCCCCAAAGAGATCCCAGTTTCAGTGCCATAGCTGGAATCTTTGAATGTTACCTTAAAGGGCAAAGAGGACTTTGCAGATGTGATTTTGATTAGGATCTTGAGGTTATCATGAATTATCCAGGTGATGTCATCAGAAAGGCCCTCAGCACAGGAGGGCAGAGGGTGAGTGTCTCGGTCTATTCAGACCTCGGTAACAAAATGCCACAGACTTATAAAAGACAGAAGTTTATTTCTCATCATTTGGATGCTAAGTCCAGGATCCAGGTGCCATGTTTTGTGATAAAAGTAACTATGGTTACTTCCTGGCGAGGGTCCTCTTCCTGGTTCATAGCGGACACCTTCTCACTGTCCTCGCAAGGTGAAGGGGCAAGGGATCTCTCAGGAGCCTCTTTCCTGAGGTCGCCAATCCCATTCATGAGGGCTCCACCCCCCTTGAAGTAATTCCTCCCAAAGGCCTCGCTTCCTTGCTTCCTAATACTATCCTCTTTGGGGGTTTGGATTTCAACCTATGAACCTGGGGAGGCACCAGCATCCAGACCACAGCAGTCAGAGAGTCGGAAAGGAGAGGTGATGATGGAAGCAGAGGTTGGTTGGAGTGATGTACTTGGAAGATGGCGGGTGGGGCTATGGGCCAAGGAGTGTGGGCAGGCTCTGGGAGCCGGGAAAGGCAAAGAAATGGATTCTCACCTGGAACCTCCAGAAAGAGCACAGCCCTGAGGACACCTTCATTGCAGCCCTGCGAGTCATTTTGCACTTCTGCCTGCCAGAATTGTAAGGTAATAAAATGTGTCTAATTTTAAGCGGCTGGGTATGTGGTAATTTGTTACAGGAGCCATAGAAGATTTACCCCAAACCCCAAGGCTCAGATGGGAGGGAAAGGGCTTGGATGTGGTCTGTCTGTCTGTCTGTTCGTCTGGAGGAATATGCTCAGACACCTAACCACGAGGCTGACTCCACCAGGTTTAGGAGTTGAAGGCACCAATGCTGTTTTCCCTGAGGAGAAGGCATGACCTTGAGGGTTAAGCTCAGAGGAATTCTGCTGCTTGTGAATGTCAGGAGAACTGTTTTGGGAAAGAGGAATGTTCTGGGTCAGGCGCGGAACAGAGTTTCCATATTTGGACCATCCCCAACTGATGAGAATGGCCACCTGGAGCTCAGCGCAGGGCAGAATCTCCGGGCTGGGCCCAGGCTCCCCGGGAGAGCGTGCTGTGATTGATTGGCAATGCCTGCCCTGGCCTGGCGGTGGCTGAGCACCCGTCTACGTAGGTGCTGATATGGGTTAAATAAATTCCCCAGGGCCGGCCCTGGGTGTGACTCACCTTTTTTTCCCAGGGTCTAGCAGTGTGCCTGAAACAGAGCAACACTCAGCAGATGTTTGAGGGAAGGAAGAAAAGAGAAGGGAAGGAGAGGGAGGGCAGGGAGAGATAAATGTATTTTCAGGGAGGCCAGGACTAGGACCACTGGGTACAATTCGAGGCTAGAGAGCTGCTTCTTCTTCTTCTTCTTCTTCTTCTTCTTCTTCTTCTTCTTTTTAAATATATTTTTATTGATTTTTTACAGAGAGGAAGAGAGAGGGACAGAACGTTAGAAACATCAATGAGAGAGAATCATTGATCAGCTGCCTCCTGCACACCCCTACCGGGGATGTGCCCGCAACCAAGGTACATGCCCTTGACCGGAATTGAACCGGGGACCTTTCAGTCCACAGGCAGATGCTCTATCCACTGAGCCAAACCAGTTTCGGCTGGAGAGCTTCTGATTGGCGACCCCAGCATCTCTAACCTCCTAGTTCTGACCTCAGCAGTCCTTCCGTTGGGGACCCACCCCACCCCCGTCTCGCTGGGGTGTAGCAGGACTGCCAATCACAAGGTCCTGTCCCCCGATCCAGAGGCGGGCCTGTGACTCCAGCCAGGCAACCCCATCCTGCTCCACAGAGTCTGAACCTTCCTGAGACACTCACTCACTCACTCGTGGCCACATCCTGGAGAGGTGGCCCCCGAACCCAGCCCCTGGAGAGGAAGTGGTGGAGCCAGGCGGAACCCAGGTCCGTGGCGGGACTCCTGAGACAGAGCTCAAACACCCCTAACCATAAAGCCACCCCTTTCAGAATCCACAGCCCGAGGACAGAGGCCACGGGGAAAGAAGTGAGGTCCGGCTGTCTGGTTCTTCTGTATTCCAGCATCTTCACGGATTGTGTTCCAATAAATACACCCACTGCATTTCAATGCTGCTCAGTTATTCAGAATCAGTTTCCACGGCCTGAAACCAAAGAACCCAATCTATATGCTACATCCAGTGTCTCTAGAAGGAGGAGCCGGCCAGCAATCAGAGTTGCTCAACTTTAGAAAAATCTCTTTAGCAGAAACCGGTTTGGCTCAGTGGTAGAGCGTCGGCCTGCGGACTGAAAGGTCCCAGGTTCGATTCCCGTCAAGGGCATGTACATTGGTTGCGGGCACGTCCCCGGTAGGGGGTGTGCAAGAGGCAGCTGGTCAATGTTTCTCTCTCATTGACGTTTCTAGCTCTCTATCTCTCTCTCTTCCTCTCTGTAAGAAATCAATAAAATATTTTTTTTTAAAAAAAAAAAGAAAAATCGCTTTAGTCGGGGACTTCAGAAGAGGGTGCTACTGACTGACTGTGTGTGCCCCTCAAACCCTCCGGAGGCTCAGGTGGGATGGCATGTGGAGGGGGGCCTTTGGGAGGAATGCCCGATGATGAGACGACTGTCCTGCGAAGAAGAGGGAGAGAGCGGAGACAAGTCTCTCCCGTCTCTCCCTCCCTGGCGAGGTCGGGGTAAGAAGACAGACAGCCTCTGTTAACGGGAATGGAGCCTCCGCCCAGCACCTGGCCCCTCGGGCACCCGGACCGGGACCTCCAGCCCCCAGAACTGTGAGGCGTGAGTGCCTGTCGTTCAGGCCGCCCACAGGGCTGGGGAGTTCTGTTGTAGCGGCTGCGCCAAGACACAGGGGCTGGGACCCGTCTGGTGGGGATGTGTCAGGTCAGCCGGGGAACGGGAGGAGGGTTAAACCCCATGGCCAGGGAGGCCAGGGGTGGATTCCTTCCCTTCTGGGGTGGGACCTGGGCCAGTCCCTTGGCTCCCTGGCCTCAGTGTCCCTGAGAGGAGGTGAGGAGCACATTCCCCCTCAGGTCGCTCGGAGGGAGGCAGATGGGGCAGTGCGGGCGAAGTGCAAGCCCAGCTCGGCCTCCCTGCTCTCCAGGGTGCGTGCCCCGCGTGGCCTAACCCTCCATGAATGTGCCCTAGAGCGCGTCTTAGTGACGCCGTGTGCCACCACAGCACTACGAGCTTTACATATTCCTTCATTTAATCCTCAAAACGATGGCAACGATCTCAATCCACAGATGAGGGCTCTGAGGCCCAGAGGAGTTAAATGAGCTCTCCTCAAGGTCACCAGCAGGCCAGCAGAGGACCAGGGCTTGAACCCCTCAATGTCACCAGCAGGCCAGCAGAGGACCAGGGCTTGAACCCCTCAATGTCACCAGCAGGTCAGCAGGGAGGTGGGACTTGAACCTCTCAATGCCACCAGCAGGCCAGCAGGGAGCTGGGGCTCGAACCCAGGCACTTTCCATGGTGAATCCCATAACTTAACCAGGACTCATGCCGCCTCCCCCAGGGACAGGCCCAACCCCCCTCTGCTCTGAGGTCGCTGATTGCAGGCAGAGGGGCTCACCTTTGCCCTACAAGCCGCGGGGCCCATAAAAGAGGAGACGCCCAGACGGAAAAGGAAAGAGAAAGGAGAAAGCAAAGCGTGCAAGGAGGGCCCCAGGAGCCAGGAAGACTCTGGGCGGGGGAGCCCCATATCCAGTGTCTCCAAAGAGAAAGGTCTAGAAGCCACCACCCTAATCCCGAGGCCCCGGGGAGCAAAGGTTCCTGGGAGAAAACAGGCTCCCACAGGCTTCATGCTCCCTGTCACTCCTCCAGTGCTCAGGCTCAGGGGGGAGGACGAGGGGCTCCTTCTATCTTTGGGGTCCCCCTCCCCGCCCCTACAAGAAGGCGGGAGAGGACAGCTCAGGCTCAGAGCCTTGAGGCTAGAATGACTCTTGGATCGGTCATTTTCCAACTGCAGGGCAAAACCCACTGATGGATCTTGAAATTAATTTGGTGAGTCACACTCAGAATTTGATGATGATGATGATGATGATGATGATGATGGAACAGAAGAGAAAATATCAGAGTGGTCTTGGCTAGTTGTGCCCGGTTGTGATGTAATTCGGATCTCATTCCCAGTCCCAGTCAGAAAGCCTTGAGAAGATTGGGCGCCCAGCTCTTTGTTCACCAGGGGGGAAGTGAGCTGGCACGTGACAGCCTTCCCAGAGGGCCCAAACTACCCCCTCAGCTCTTCACCCCCACACCCCACCACAGGATCCGGCCACACCCGGCTGGGGGCCCCACCCCAGCGCTGCACATTCACACCTCAGCTCCCTTCAAACTCCCCTTTCCCTCTGCCCGATGCCAGCCTGCCTTCACCCCAGGAGGCCCCATTCAAATGGCAATCGTCCCCCAGGGGGCCAGGCTGGCCGGCCCCTTCCCTGTGGGCAGTCTCTGCATCGCAGCACTCACCTGCTGAACCCCAGCTGGTCCCCGTCCTTCCGGAGAGCTCGAACGTTTGGTGGGTGAATGAAATGGTTCATTTAAAATGAGTGAATAAATACCTGACTCAAGGTTGAATTGCTCGGGGCGGGGGGGGGGGGGGGGGGGGAGGCCGGGAGCACTGGTTTGGAAGCTCCGGGTCTCAATAGTCATCCAACAATTGCTGTGCACCTACTAGGCGCCTTGCACTCCACAAGCTGCTGGGGACAATCAATCAACAAGAATAAGAGACAGACATGTAAATTAACCAACTTCTCTCCCTCCCCTCGTCCCCCCACCCCCCGTGATAATAGCCTTAATGAAGGCATATGCCAGGGGACCCCATGGAGCTCATGGCACTGGACTAAAAGAGTGTGAAGAGCTGAACCAGCTTGGCTCAGTGGATAGAGTGTCAGCCTGTGGACTGAAAGGTCCCGGGTTCGATTCCGGTCAAGGACACATACCTTGGTTGCGGGCACATCCCAGGGTGTGTGTGTGCAAGAGGCAGCTGATCAATGTTTCTCTCTCATTGATGTTTCTAGCTCTCTATCCCTCTCTGTTCCTCTCTGTAAAAAATCAATAAAATATATATATTTTTAAAAAAGAATGCAGAGAGCCATAAGCCTACAGTAGGACCACAGTAGGACCATAGTAGGGTAGGGTGGGGCAGGGTGGGGTGGAGTTCTCCAGGCAAAAACTTTCTTGGTCCTTGTTAGGTGGAGGCAGGGGGCGGGGGGAAGCCCAGAGCAGATGCAAGCATCTGGGGGATGGATGGTGACAAAGATAGCTGGCTGGCTGGCGCCTTCCTAGGGCCTTCCTAGACCCCTGGCCCGAGGCAGGAATTCCACTCCTTTCATGCCCTCCGCCCTCCCCTCCCTAAACAGCCTTATAAAAGAAATACCTATGCTGCTTTGGGGCACGAACTTCCCTGGCCCACCCTCAGACCAGAGAGCTTCCCCTGGGAGCCCAGATTAAAACCCCCCTTCTTAATCGCCTGGATTCCGTGTCTTGCTTCTGCGTCACAAACCTCTCAGCTGGGACCTTACAAACCTCTCCGTTGGGACCTTACAACCTTACAGTCCTCTATAACATACACTTTTTAAACATTTATTTTGCACTTCGTTATTTAACTCCCACGCCGGACAGTAAACTCTGGGAGCGAGTTAAGGGCCTGGCCGTCGTTTCTCCCTTTTTTTTGTCAATCCTCACGGGAGGGTATATTGGTTTTCAGAGAGAGGGGGAGGGAGGGAAGGGGAGAGAAAAAGAGAGAGGCATTGATGTGATAGAGGCACAGTGATTAGTGGCCTCCACTCTCCCCTACCTGCCCAGCTGAAGCTGGGATCTCGGTGGTGCCCTTGACCCGGAGTGGAATGGGATTGGCATGGTGACCCTCGGGCGAGGTGCTGGAGGAATGCGCGGGCCGCAGCTGCAACCGAGGTCCAGCCAGGCTGGGGCAGATGGTCACTCCGATGTCCCCTCCTCCCGCACGGACGGGAGGCCAGGCCCGCATTCACTGCTCGCCCAGCACAGCCCCAGGCGGTCTGCAAACCTCAGGCGCCGTGAGCACGCCCGGGTTTGCCCTGCCCTGCCTGTACTTTATTCTCTTTTTAAAAACCAGCTCACATTTGAACACATTTATATCTTTGGAAAGTGAAATTCAGCCCGGCTGGCACAGCTCAGTGGTTGAGCGTCAACCTATGAACCAGGAGGTCACAGTTTGATTCCCAGTCAGGGCACATGCCTGGGCTGCAGGCTTGATCCCAGTGAGGGGTGAGCAGGAGGCAGTCGATCAACGATTCTCTCATCATGGATGTTTCTATCTCTCTTTCCCTCTCCCTTGCTTTCTGAAATCAATAAAAATATATTTTAAAAAATAAGAAAAAAAGTGAACGTGAGCGGACATATGAAGGATCATTGTACTGTTATCCTCTATGCCCTTGTATGTCTGAACATTTTCATACTCAAACCGTTAAGTAAATCTATGTCGTGACCATGTATGGAAAGCCGAGTGCCATAAATAGTCACCCTAAACTCTCCATGGAAACTCTAAAGTCATCCCAAACGAAGTCGTGTTATTAAATCCACCTCGCTCCGGTCTGGGGCCTGTCTTTCTGAGCTAAAAAGGGACACTGCTCAGGGAGTTAGACACACGTTAGCACAGTCTCCTTCACCCTCATCAGGATTTACTGGAACCTGGAAATAAACGCCTCGCTGCGATAGGTTAATTAAAGGAGGTAGTTGGTTGGAGAGAGGGTACCTCCTCGGCTGCTTCCAAAGAGAAAAAGAGGAAGAGACAGGAAGACACCCGGGGGTCTACTTTTAAGGGGAGGATAGGGGATGGGGCTTAGGGCATTTAGCAGGTGCTGATTGGTGGTTCAGAGCTCAGGAATGTCTGGCCACAGGTCGGGTTTACATCTGTCCATCAATCGGAGAAAGGGAGGATCTATCACGCTGTTTCAAAACCACCTATACCACCAACGCTGGCAAGACCAGGGGCCAAAGCTGAACTGAGTCAGACACTGGGGTTTGGGTCTCACCTCTGACCCTCTGACCCTGAGGCTGCAACTCAGGGCCTGGCAAACAACTCTACCAAAAACGTCTGCAAAGTGCAACCAGGTATCCACACACTGCACGCTCACCACAACGCTGAGGAGCGAGCCACGCACCCCCCATTCTACAGACGAGGACACCGAGGCTCAGAAAAAAACAAACCCTAACTTGCCCAGAGTTCACAAAGCCAGTTAGCAGCCCCGCCGGCCGGGTCCGTGCGGGCGCTTACTAAACCGAACCTCGGGAGCTGGCACAGGCGATTCCCGTTTTAAAAATCGGGTTCGATGCCAGGCATTTAGCAGGCGCCGGGTGGGCTGGGCGGTCCTGGAGGGAGGTGATTTTCCACCCACCCCTGGCTCTCGGGTGGGCATTCCAGGGCTCCCCGCTTCCCCGTTTTCAGATCCAACACCCCCGCCCTCGGGCGCCGCCGCAGGTCCAGGGTTGCCTTGCAGCTGGGTGGGAGGGGGCGCAGGTACCCGGGGCCCGGTGGTGGGGGAGTGTCGTGTGCCCCGACGGGAGCCCACACCCCTGCACCCAGGGCAGCCCCTGGAGAAGGCGGAGGGCGCTTCCTGGCCGGAAGGCGCTGGGGGCGCGGCCTTTGGAAGGGCGCCCCCCGCCGGCGGGGACGGGGACGGGGACGGGGATGGGCGGGCTCAGGTGACGCCAGCCGCTCCCCGGGGCCCGCGCCGGCGGGGCGCCCCTTATTAGGGCCGGCGCTGCGGGCCGGGGTGGGAGGGGCCGGGGTGGGCGGGCCGTGGGCGGCCCGAGTCCCCGCAGAAACTCTTGGGGCGACTTCTCTGCAAGGGTCCCCCAAGTCCCCCGAATTCCCCCCCTACCGGTTGAGGGCCGCGCCGGACCGGCCCGCCCGCGGGGGCTGGGCTCGACTCGGCGGGCGTTCCTGGCTTCGCCCCCGCGGCTGCCGGGCGGGTCCGGTCGGGTGGCTGGGCGGGGACCTTCACCGCTGCCCCTCGGGGCCCTGGTACCCAGCCGTGCGGTCAGGCGGCGGCCCTCCCGGGCCCCTTTTCTAACGGACTCTGAGGAGGCTCTGCGTCCCAGAGTCAGCCCGGGCCCGGGAAACCTTAGCCATCGATCCCTCCGAAGTGTTTGGTTTACAAACTCCTCCTGGTGAGACTGAAACCTAAGAGGAAGTGTCCGCAGGAGTCCCCCACCTGGCCTCCAGTCTTCTCCCTCCGGGCTCTTCTTACAACCCAGATCCTTTAAAAAAATAATTTAAAAACTTTATTTTTATTTTAAATATATTTTATTGATATTTTACAGAGAGGAAGGGAGAGAGATACCTAGAAACATCAATGAGAAACATCGACCAGCTGCCTCTTGCACACCCCCTACTGGGGATGTGCCCGCAACCAATGTACATGCCCTTGATCGGAATCCAACCCCGGGACCTTGCAGTCCTCAGACCTAAGCTCTACCACTGAGCCAAACCAGCTAGGACAACCCAGATCCTTCTAAAATCCAACTGCCTTTCTCCAGCCTCTGCCCTACTCCTGGTTCCTTGTCCCCCCCTTTGCACCTGCCGCTCCCTCCTAGGAAGCCCTCCTCTGTGAGCACTCAGACATATACTCATCCTTCAAAGAGGTGGCGCATGGAGTCCTCTCCCTGACTTCTCAGCTGATTGTTTCACCTTCCCGAACCTCAATGTCTTCATCTGCAAGATGGTAATAAAATAACCCCTACCTTGCCGAAACCGGTTTGGCTCAGTGGATAGAACATTGGTCTGTGGACTGGAAGGTCCCAGGTTCAATTCCGGTCAAGGGCATGTACATTGGTTGCAGGCACATCCCAAGTAGGGGGTGTGCAAGAGGCAGCTGATCGATGCTTCTCTCTCATCGATGTTTCTAACTCTCTATCCCTCTCTCTTCCTCTCTGTAAAAAAATCAATAAAATATGTTTTTTAAAAATTAAAAAAAAATAACCCCTACCTCACTGAGTTCATGTGTGCGATGCTCATACCTGGACTGCAGGCTCCATCTCAGCCCTGGTCAGGGCGTGTGCAGGAGGCAGTCAATTGAAAATGTCTCTCATATCAGTGTTTCTCTCTCCCTTCCTCTCTCTCTCTCTCTCTCTCTCTCTCTCTCTCAAAAAAAAAAAAAAAGTCAATGGGAAAACCCTCAGGCAATGATTAACAAAAAAGAAAACATTAGAATCATTCTCTAACTATCCAGAAATCAGACTCAGTGGGGGCAGGGTGGGTGAGGAACAGAAGCCTCAGAAGGACACTCGCCTGGGGCCAGGAGTTCAGTTCCCTTTGACACGGACTCCCGGTCACTCACTCCTGTCCTGGAGGAGAAAGCCGGCCTCCCCCCAGGGCTCAGGCCTGGCCCGGGAGCCAAGTGTGTGGACTCAGGGCGTCATCAGGTTGATGGACAGCTGGAGAAGGCAGAGAGGCCTCAAGGGGGGTTCTGCAGAGCCACCTCCTGACTTGGCCACTCCCCCTGCCCTTCCACCCTCCACCCCCCACCCCCACTGCAGGCCGCAGGCTCAAGGCCCCACTCCCCGCCCCTCCCCGCCCCTCCCCTCCCCTCCCCTCCCGGAGCCTGGCTTCCTCTGCAAACCCAGCAGTGGGAACTGGTCTCCCAGGGCTTCCTGCCCCGAGGTTCATGACGCGGGGAGAGCGGAGTTCTGGGAACTGCGGCCTCTGGAGGGGACACATCAGAGCCAAGCACACCCACCCAGGCCTCACGTGCACAAACAGCCTCGTCTTCCCAGGCTGCCCAGGCTGCGATGACCAGGCTCTCCCCCCTAACCGCCCCCCCCGCCCCCGCCTCTTCCTCTTGGGCCGTAGTCCAGGGACCAGCCTCTCCCCTGTTCCTGGAGCCCGTGAGGCCGGTGCCCGGACTGGGAGGGCCTGGGTCCTTCCCTGTGCCAGGAGGAAACTCTGCCCTGTGGTCTGAGAGCTGCAGTCCTGGCATCGGCCTGGCTGTGGCTCCGTGGTCAGGGCCAAGGGCTGGGCAAACCCCAGGGCCGCGGGCAGCCAGCCCCCATCTCTGGGCCGTGTGGGGGGCTCCGCGGGCCTGGAAGGGCCTCGGCAGGGGAAAGGGGGTCTGGGGGACTGGTTCCTGCCTCCTCCCCTCCTTCAGAAAGAATCCCTCCGCCTCAGCCTCCCTGCCAGCCTCCCTCCAGAGCAACCCCCAGGCTGGCAGGCGGGCAGGGGGAGCCCGGAGCCACCCCTCTCTCTGGCTGGTCGACCCCAAGGGAAGCCCCTGTCCTCTCCAGACCTGCGTTTCTCTCCTCGCCCAGACTTGGGGCTTTCCTCCCCTATCTCCACATCACAGGGACCCGGCGACACGGATGACTAATACGGGAAATAGCATGGGAACAGCAAACATGCCTGCTTCACGGGGAGGGAGGACACACAGTGGCTCAAGGACACGGAGAGGGGCCCAAGGTCGTGTGGGAAGTGCAGAGGCGCTGGGGCCCGGCCAGGTCTCCTTGTGAGAAGAGAGGGGCCTTTGTGACGGGCCCGGGCAGAGGGATAAGCGTGCGGACCTGGCACGGGGCCTGGCATGGAGCCACTCCTTGGTCCAGTTACACGCGTCATTCATTCACTCATGCATTCATCTACCTTGCAGAGAACCCGCCTTTGTGCCCGGCCCCAGGGGAAGGGTAGCGACGTGAGGGAAGCTCAAGGAAGAGATGTAACAGGTGGGGCTTGGAAAGGGCTCTGGTCTTAAGAGCAAAGGCGTAGTTCATGTTCCATTCACATTCCAAACCCATAACCATAACCAGATCCTTATATGAACCGTTGCTTTGGACTCGGGGTCTCAGAAACACAAGAATTGGGGGCTTGGAACTTTATATATATATATATATATATATATATATATATATATATATATATATATATATTTTACAGAGAGGAAGGGAGAGAGATAGAAAGCTCGAAACGTCGATGAGAGAGAAACATCGACCAGCTGCCTCTTGCACACCCCCCACTGGGGATGTGCCCGCAACCAATGTACATGCCCTTGACTGGAATTGAACCCGGGACCTTTCAGTCCGCAGACTGACGCTCTATCCACTGAGCCAAACCGGTTTTGGCAAGGGGGCTTGGAACTTTGTAAGGCAGAGGTGGACTGAGGTGGGGAGGTGGGGCAGGTCTGGTGACATTCCTGCTGCTCAGCCTCCCCTCGGTCCCCCCTCCCCCCAAAGTAAACCAGCAAGTGGGAGGTGCAGATGCTTGGAGGGAACCCAGCTCCATTTTCACACTTGGGGACGCTCCTTCCAGGCTCTCAGCGGCAATAAAATGACCCCCTTTCCCCGGAAACCCCAACCCATAAAATCCAAAAGAAGAAATAAGTTCTATGTCCAAATACATTGATTCCAACTTCATTTTTAATGGGCAAAAATAGTAACTGAAAAATACCTAAATATTGGGCAATGGGGCAAAGGTTAAGGGTGTGACCCTAACTGAGTGATTTCCCTGGACTGGGATAGATTAGAGGGTGGTTGTGGGGTGCAGGGAGCTGGTGCTACGGGGTGGCGATGAGGCTGTAAGGGAGGGAGTGAGGAGAGCATGGACCCCGGAGTCAGACCGTCAGGTTTACGGGTACAGCCTGCCTCTGCCCCTTCCCACTGAGGCCAAAACTAAAGTCCTCCGTGTCTCAATTTCCCATCCCAAAACTGGAGCTGACAAGGACCTATCTCCTAGGGTCACATGAGCCCTGAAGGAGTTAATGTAGAGTGTTTAGAGCAGTGCCTGAAACCTCTGTCTGTTAGCTGTCATTATTTTTAAAAAATACATTTTATTGATTTTTTACAGAGAGGAAGTGAGAGAGAGAGGGATTAAGAGTCAGAAACATCGATGAGAGAGAAACATCGATCAGCTGCCTCCTGCACACCCCCACTGGGGACGTGCCTGCAACCAAGGTACATACATGCCCTTGACCAGAACCGAACCCGGGACCTCTCAGTCCACAGGCAGACGCTCTATCCACTAAGCCAAACCGGTTTTGGCTATCTGTCGTTATTAAACCATGTAACAGGCTCTTATGAGCTGAGTGTGTCCTTCCCAAAATTCATGTGTTGAAGCCCTAACCCCCACACGCCAGATGAGGTACTGTGTTTGGATGTAGGGCCTTTATAGAGTTGATTAAGTTAAAATTAGGCCATTAGAGTGGACCTTAATCCGATAGGACTAGTGTTTCCTTTTTAAAAATATATTTTTATTGATTTCAGAGGAGAAGAGAGAGGCAGAGAAAGATAGAAACATCATTGATGAGAGAGAATCATTGATCAGCTGCCTCCTGCACACCCCACACTGGGAATCAAGCCCACCACCCTGGCATGTGTCCTGACTGGGAATCGAACCAATGACTTCCTGGTTCACAGGTTGACGCTCAACCATTGAGCCACACCCGCCAGGCATAACTGGTGTTCTTACAAAAAAAGGAAATTTGGATAGAGACGAGGAGGTTTGAACCAGCATAGAGGAGAATTTGTGAAAAGGTGGCCATCTGCAAGCCAAGGAGAGAGACCTCAGGGTAAACCAAACCTGCTGACACCTTGGCCTTGGACGTCCAGCCTCCAGCACCGTGAGAAATAAATATCTGTTGTTCGATCCCCCCAAACCATGGCACTTTGCTATGGCACCCCAGCAACATAATGAAGATGCCTAGGATTTTTAATAGGATGCATAGCACATAACAGCACCTTGCTCTGACATGACATGTATCAATCTCTCAACCAGGAGAGACGAGGAAAACTAAGGTTTGGCTAGTGAGGGGGAAGTCTGGGATTAGAACCAGGACTGGTGACTCCAAGGCCCCACTCCCAGTCTGCCTGCCTCCATCCCCCTCAGTGGGGCCCACTTGGCCCCCTGCATCTCAGCCTCCCTCCTTGGGCAGATCATATACCTGTGTGTCTTTGCACACGCTTCCCCTCTGCCTGGAAGTCTCTGCCCACTGCTTGCCTCTTAGTTTGACTTCTATTCAGTGATGCAAAACAAAGACCCCTTTTTTCCTATTAATTTCTCTCATTCACATTTATTTGCATACTAGAGGCCCAGTGCACGAATTTGTGCACCAGTGGTATCCCTCGGTCTGGCCTGCGGGATTGGCCGAAACCGGCTCTCCAACATCCTCCGAGGGGTCCCAGATTGTGAGAGGGCACAGGCCAGGCCAAGGGACCCCACCCGTGCACATTGGGGGGCCCGTGAGAGACTCAGGAGGTTTGTCAGTCAGGCAGAGCTCCAAAGCGTGTCCGGCCCATCTCGCTCAGTCCCAATTGGCTGGACCCCAGCAGCAAGCTAACCTACCAGAGCGTCTGCCCCCTGGTGGCCAGTGCACTTCACAGCAAGCAGTTGAGCGGCCTTAGCATTCATTAGCATATTATACTTTGATTGGTTGAACAGCTGACCGGATGATTGGACACCTAAGCATAATAGGCTTTTATTATATAGGATTCTTTATTAAATTAATTGGACTAACATTATACTGAATTATATTAATAATATTATATAAATATTTTATGCCATTATGTAAATTTCAGGCGGACAGCTTTAAAATACAACATCTGTACGCCGTACTGTGTGCTCCTCACCTGGAGTCTAGTCTCCTTCCATCACCTGTATTTGACCCCTTTTCCCTCTTTGTCCCCAACCCCACGCCCAAGACAAAAACCCTTCTGGAAGGTCGCCTTCTCGCTATGGTTCACCTGTCAGCCTTACAGATTTGCTCCTCTAGTGGACTTGATTCCTGTCTGTGCTTATCTTCTTGATGGTAAGTGTTATTTGTTTCTACTGTGACATCTCTACGTTAGAGTGCATTGATGTGTTTGCTGTGAGTGCCTTGAGCATGAATTCCTAATTCCTGGCACTGGATAGCCGAAGAGAGGTGCTCACACACCAGCCGGCTGAGGTCAGGAGGTGAGGTCGCAGGTTGGGGCTGGAGGGAATATTCCAGCCTCAGGAGTAGATCCTGAGCAAAGGGAATCTCCTGCCTCCTGCCAGGACTCGGTGGGAGAAGCAGTAAAAGAGGGAGGCCCAGTCGAAACTGGTTTGGCTCAGTGGATAGAGCGTCGGTCTGAAGACTGAAAGGTCCCAGGTTCGATTCCGGTCAAGGGCATGTACCAGTAGGGGGTGTGCAAGAGGCAGCTGATCGATGATTCTCTCTCATCGATGTTTCTAACTCTCTATCCCTCTCTCTTCCTCTCTGTGAAAAGTCAATAAAATATATATTTTTTTTTAAAAAGAGGGAGGCCCGAAGTCCCCACTCCTGGCATGAGGAAGGTTGTTGACCGTCCTTGGGGTAGCAACGTGGCAAAGGGGAGGGATGAGGGAATGGGTCAGGCCAGCCCAGGCCCTTTCCCAGGCTGTATCTTGGGCTTGTACCATTTCTCTGAGCCTCAGTTTCCTCACATGTGAAATGAGAACAACCTTCGCCACCTCCGGAGGGTGTAGGGAGGGTTAGATGTGGGCGGAGCGTTGGGCAGTGTGGGGCACCGAGGGATGGATGCTGGACTGCAGGCCAGGAGAGACAGCTACTTGCCTGTGGTCACCCAGGAAGCTGGCCTAGAGTGGGGGACCGGCTCACCCCTGATTAATAATTAGCATCTGTGTAAAACAGGGGTGACCCAGCTCACAAGAGGTGCTCCCATCAGCAGCTGTGTATGGCGGGCTGGCTTGGAGGGAGGCGTGGAGAGCAGTGGGTGAATTCCAGTGGGCATTCTCCGAGGGTGAGGTCACCACCTCTCACTCCCCGGGGCTGCCTGAGTCACAGGCACGGCTGAGCCAGCTCTGGGGCAGGAGGGGTGGTGCCGGGCCGGGACCCGGAGCCACATATGAGGCCCTCAGCCTGGCACCAGGACGGGCTCCTCCCCGGTGGTGCTGTGGTCCTTATCTCGGGAAGCCTGGTGTTTCCTGTCTAAGACGCAGCTTGGGGGAGGGGGAGCGCGGGGAGGGGGGGGGGAAGCAGGGTGATGGACACGTCTTGAGTCCCTGCTGGGTACCACAGGCTCCTGCCCGCTTTGCCATTTCACCTGCACCGTGACCTCATTTGGTAACGATGGGTATTAGCCTGTGTGTAGATGGTGCGATTAAGGTTCAAACTGGTGCCGAAACCGGTTTGGCTCAGTACATAGAGTGTCGGCCTGTGGACTGAAAGGTCCAGGGTTCGATTCCGGTCAAGGACATGTACCTTGGCTGCGGGCACATCCCCAGTAGGGGGCGTGCAGGAGGCAGCTGGTCGATGTTTCTCTCTCATCCATGTTTCTAACTTTCTATCCTTCTCTCTTCCTCTCTGTAAAAAACTCAATAAAATATATTAAAAAAAGAAAAAGTTCAAACTGGTGAAAATCTTGGCCCCGATGGGCAAGCCGGGTAGCTCGTGGGTAAGGACACGATGACTATGGGGTCAAACACAGCTGGGTTCTGATCTGAGCTCCGCCTGTTAACACCGGCCGACTGCAGCTCCCTGGGCCCCAGTTTCCCTGTCTGTAAGATGGTGACAATAATAGTCACTGTCTATTGTGAAATTTCAGTGAGACGACACATACTGGCAATTAATAGTTAGCCTCTGTGTAGAACAGGGGTGACCTAGCTCACCAGAGGTGCTCCCATCAGCAGTCCCATCAGCAGCCATCATGGTCCCCATTTCACTGGCGTGACAACTGAGTTCCAGATGGCGAGGCGGCTTGCCAGGGTCACACCGCTGGGGGGTGGCATAGTCAGGACGTGAACCCCGGTCGGATTCTCGCTGCACACAAACGTGGAGTGCCCCGTGGCGACCCCCCAGCTTCCAAAGGCTGCCAGGAGGCGGCTGGAACAGCCAGGGGCCAGATTTCCGATGGGCCTGGAAGCCGGCGCTGGGCCTGGGTCGGGGAGGTCTCCAGGCAGAAGCCCGAGACTGCGGAGCTGCCCGGAAGCGAGCTCGCCCCACAGCGGCCTTGAGGGCCAGGCCGGGGCCCCGGCATTGTTCTCGGGGCCCTCCCAGCCCCGGGCCGCACATTCGGGATTTCCGGAGGCCTGGCCAGAACTACCTTCACTTTCCGGAGAGACTTTCCCCCTGTGGCGGCTGAGGTGGGGCTGCTGGGAAGGGCCCTGGCGGCAGGTCTGTCAACATCCCTTTGACCGAACATGCCGTCCGGGCCCGAGGCCGCCTCCTCTGCTGGAGCCGAGGGGAGGGAAGGCTGCGACTCATTTTCATTTTCGGGCTGTCTGATCTCGGACTGGCCCCAAGTCCCTTTCACACACACACACACACACACACACACACACACACACACACACACACCGTGACCCTTAGGAGGGAGACTGGAAGGTCCCTGAGCCCCTCAGCTCTGCCGTTGGCTCAGGAGTGGCTTCTTCTTCTTCCTCCTCCCTCCTCTTCTTCCTTCTCCCTCCTCCTCCTCTTCTTCCTCCTTCCTCCTCCCTTCTTCCTCCTTCTTCATATAATTTTTATTCATGTGGAAGAGAGAGGGATAGTTAGAAATACTGATGAGAGAGAATCATCGATCAGCTGCCTCCTGCACACTCTGTACTGGGGATGTGCCCGCAACCAAGGTACATGCCCTTGACCGGAATTGAACCCGGGACCTTTCAGTCCGCAGGCAGGCGCTCTATCCACTGAGCCAAACCGGTTTCGGCATCATCAGCTCCTTGAGGGCCTGGTCTCTGCCTGTTTAGAAGGAACTCACGGTGGCGGCCACCAGTCATTGGTCCCAATGCTTCTGAGAAGGGCTAGCGCTCTCGGATGGTGAGCATTCCGAGTTGAAGTGGGTCTCAGCCACCCACTGCCGTCCCGTCCCGCCGCGCTCGGTCTGCTCCTCTGTGAAGTGGGGAGGACTGCCTGGCAGGGGTGTGGTGGGGGTGACGGCAGAGAACACCAGTGAGTGAGCCAGCACTGCACACTCAAGCTCCCGTCCCCACCTCCTGCCCCCAGGCCAACTGGAGAATAAATACCCAAAGCCAGCAGCAGGGGGAGCCTGTGGCTGTGACCCCTTTTTCTGGGCTCAGCAGGTGTCTGTGCTTCAGAGTGTGGGAGGCTGGTGTCCGTGTCCCCCAGTGGGACCACCGCACCCTGTGTCTGCACTACTGACCTCTCTGCCACAGGCTCAGGAGCCAAGGGGCACCCGCAGGGCAGCACCCGCAGAGCCAGCAGCACCTGGTGAGCTCAGCGCCGGAATTAGTCAACGGGGATCCCCCTGAGGAGCCTGTGCTCACGGCCAGTGACTCAGGCCACGAGCCGCCTCACGGGCAGCGGATGCCAACCTGGGAGGCCGTGGCCACCAGCTCACCTTTTAAGGAGAGGGAGCCGAGGCCCTGGCAGACCTCTGCCAGGCCTTCTCCATGCCCGCCCAGGGCAGAGGCCAGACCCCCAGCTGGGCTCAAACCCGGCATCGTCACTTTTTATTTTTAGGCACTTGTCACTTTTTAGATGTGACCTTGGGCAAGTGAATTTCTCTGAACCAGTTTCTTCACCTGTGATATAGAAATGCTTGCCTCACCAGAGAGGAATTCAGTGAGGTCATGCGTGTGGAAATCGCTTGGCAAAGGGCACCTTTTAAGGAGTGGCAGTGGGTATAGTGGAAAGGGCCCGGGCTTGGGAGTAGAGGGTGCCTCGGCCCTGGGTTCTGGCCCCGCCCCTTCCTCTCCGGGTGTCTTTGAAAGCTTGGCATCAGTGCCTCTTCCACAAAACGAGCTGTCACTACCTGCCTCAGCAGCCGCTTGTGGGATTAGGATCTCACAAACACTACACTTTCTAAGCTGATGGGGAGGGGCAGCCCGCCTGGCCTTGAACCCCAGCCCAGGTCCTGTGGGCCTCATGGTCTTGGGCAGGTCTTCACGCTCAGAGCGGCTCTCATGTGTAAAAGGGAACAAGGGCCGAAACCGGTTTGGCTCGGTGGATAGAGCGTCGGCCTACGGACTGAAAGGTCCCGGGTTCAATTCCGCTCAAGGGCGTATACCTTGGTTGTGGTTACAACCCCAGTGGGGGTGTGTGCAGGAGGCAGCTGATTATTGTATCTCTCTCATCGATGTTTCTAACAATCTCTCTTCCTCTCTGTAAAAAATCATAAAACATATTTTAAAAAAAAGGGGGGGGGGGGCGAGGGCAATGCTCACCTCGTGGGGCTGCTGAGGGCGAGTGCTTAGACCAGTGCCCGGCACCCGGAAGTGCTCTCACTCATGACACATGGCTGTCTCCACCATCACCAGATGCTGGGCTATTTCCCCTCCACGGCCTCTGAGCCCCCAGGCCTGCCGTCTTCCGGAGGCCACAGGCCCCCCACCCCACCTTTGAGGCCACCTCCCTCTCCTGATCACCACAGCAGCTTCCCAAGGCAGCCCCTGGGCGGACCCCTTGAAGACCTGAGTAGCTCGGGGAGCTCTGATGGGACAGACAAGCCTCTGAGAAGTGTGCACCCGGCTGTGAACACAGCACCCAGGACCTAGGGGGAGGGTGCCAGCATACCCTGCTGTCCAGTACCCATGGCTCCTGGGAATCTGGCACCCGTCTGGGCAACACAGCCATGGGGCAGCTCACACCCAGGATGTGGAGGCAGGCCCCTCGGCTGGCAGTCTGGTCTGCCCGGCCTCCTCTATGGGCCTCAGGGAGCTGGGAACAAACGGAGCCCAGCGCCACGGCTGAGGGGTTGGGGTTCCTGCAGGATGGACAGCCGGCGGGCTCGCTCAGGGGCCAGGCCCCAGAGGACCAAGGCGATCAGCTGAAACAGCCCAGGCTTCAGAGGCAACCCTGTGTCTGGGTAGAAACCTTGGATCTGTAGCCTGTGAGCCTCAGTGTGCTCACCTGTGTAACGGGGCCAATGACCACCCTCTTGTGTATGGAGGTGCCCCTCGCACAGTGGCCACCCCTGACCAGTGTTAGGGAGAGGGCTGACCAAGGGCTAGTGTGTGGTGTGAAGTCAGGGACGGGGAGAGCAGCTCGGCCTGGGAAGGGGTCTCAAGTGCCCCCAGAGCCACAGGTGGAAGCCGGCGACGGTGCAAACCTCCAATTTATTGGTCTCGTTTGTTCACAGCAGAGCCTCCTGCTCAGAGAGCCGAAGGGCCGGCTAACGGTGAGCGAGGGTGGAATCTGAGTCGCAGACTCCCTGAGCCCAGTGTGTTCACTGCCCTCGTGCCTGGCAGGGAAGAAGGGAGGTGGCCCGGGGTGGGGAGTGGTGGCGGCTACAGAGTAATTTGGTGTGGGGCCCGGGGTCTGTTCTTCACAGCAGGAGGTAGAGGATCACATAAAGTTCTTTATTACAGACCTACAAAAAATGAGAGAATTATATATTACTCTCACTTGTTTGGGTTTCTTTTTACAAAACAGCAGGAAAGAAAAAATGCAGGAGGCGGATGAGCCAGGCACTGGGGGTAGGACCAGAAGGGCCCGGGAGACGAGGACAGGCTGTTATGGGGACAGGAAGGCGGCGGCGGGCTGGCCCAGGCTCGCTCTCCAAGCACCTCGGGAGAGCCGTGACAGCCCCGGAGGGAGCAGACAGAGTGGGAGACCGCTGTCCCCGGGCCAGCAGCAGCACCGTTCCCCCGGCGGCCGCCCTGGCAGGCAGCCGGGCTGGAAGCACCGGAGGATCCGTGCCTGGAGGCCTGGCCCCCAAACATGGGCCCTCGGGGCAGACAGAAGGGAGGCGGTGGGAGGGGCCTGCACGGGACTGAGTTCTATCGGGGTCCTCCCAGGACCCCGGGGCCCGGCGGGCAAGAGCATCAGGGTTCTTTCCTGCTGGTCAGGCAATCAGCTTCTTCAGGAACGCCTCCAGCTGATCCTCATCCTTGACGCCCACGAACTTGTCCACCACGTCCCCGTTCTTGATGGCCAGCACGGTGGGCACAGCTGACACCTGACAGAGGGGACAAGGGAAGCCGGTCATTCAGAGGCGACTGGACTCTTCGGTCGCCACCCCCAGGCCTCTGTGGGGAAGACTGGCGGCTCGTGCAGGGCAGCGACTGCCCAGAGCCCAGGGCGGGCCCCTTCCCTTGGTGCAGGGAGCTGCAGGGCTGGAGGTCCCCCCCGGAGAAACGTTTCCATTGTGGGCTCCCAGAAGTACCCTTCCTCCCCCAACCGCACGGCTGACTCACTGGCCCAGTGGTTTGGCTGGAATGACAGGAGATTAAAATAACCCATGCAGCTGCAGGCCCGGCTGGGGCGGGGCAGGGCTGAGGGGCTAAGAGAACTTTGCGGGGGGGGGGGGGGGGGGGGAGCGGGAGAGGGGAGACCAAGAGCTAAAGTCTGAATCTGGCTTTGCGACTCACTGGCTGGGGCGTGGCCAGGTCACACCCCTTCGGAGCTCAGCGTGCGCTTCCATCACACAGGGGGGGGTGGTATCTAGCTGTCGGTGGGGTTAGGGACTAAAGGTCCACACACAGAGCTGAGTGGTTAGGAGCCTGGGCTCTGAAGCTGGCCGAGCCCATCACGGGCCACTCTGGGCAAGCCACTTTGTCACACTTGCGTACCAGTGTTATCATCAGCAAACCGGAGGTATGAACAGGACTCACATTAGAGGCTGTGGGGCTGAATGAAGGAATACATACAGATTCTCAGCACGGCGCCCTGCACCTGGCAGGGCTGCCAGCAGTCAGAACCTGGCACGACGCCTGGTACACAGTGGGCACTCGGCATATGGCGGCTGCCTCGGGGCAGGCCGGGAACGCCTAACCCAGGGCCCCCTGAGAACCACTTTAGCTCGACGCCATGGTGGTTACGCGGGCCCGGAAAGTCCCCAGCTGTACGGGACAGTGTGGGAAGCGGGCTCAGCCATGCATGGTCTGGCGTCTGTTTATTACGGGGGCCGGGGGCAGCATTCTTGGCCTGTGAAGCGTCCTCTCAGGCTCCCTCAGGGGACCTGCATGGATGACATGGTATGTAAATAAGGCCCGTGGCGCTCTGTAACACGATTTGCTGACAATGACACTGAGCATTTCCTATTCCCTGGGCTCTCTTCTCTGCCTGCGGCTGGTGGCCATTTGGGAAAAAAATATATAAACACAACAAGATAAACACTGACTTATCTTACAGAGTTAACGACAGCAGCGATTTAGACAAACATACCAGGTCTTCACTTATCCCGGGTGCTGTCCTGCCCAGGAGTCATGCTTAGGAGCCAGTCTTAGGGTTTACAATGTCCAGCGGGACGCCTGTCAGTTACAAAGGACCGCAGGCCCCTCACAGACTCCACGGGGCAGGCCCTGCACCCTCTCCCAGTGGCCTTTGGGGACAAACGCAGCAGGGAAGATGGCACAGTCCCTGTCTTGGTGTCTTCAGGGCCCTTTAGGGACCAACCTGCGGCTGAAGTGGGTGGCATGTGTGGGCAGACCACACACGTCACTGGTTCCTGTCCTTGTCACTCTTGACTCTGGCCTGGGTGATGGCATGAAGTGTAAGGGTCCAGCACGTGGCAGGGCCCAGGAAGCTCGCTCCAGGAAGCACCGGGAGCCATCCAGGCACATGGTCGGAAGTTAAGATTACAGGGCCATGCTTTGTTCTTTTGCACCCTCTAGTGGTCTGTGAAGGGAACGGCCTCAACTCTAGCAACTTTCCAAGCACTAACTTGAACTTGGCCTTGCTGGATCCCACACTGTCCTCTCCTTTTTTTAATTATCAGTATTTCTTTCTGGCTGGCCATGGCTTTGTCCTCTGTTTCTTAACAGAAACAAAAACTCTATGTCATTGCATGTGAAGTGACCGAACTGTTTTTATATGTCCTCTAAGCAGGACTGAAGTGGACCAGTTTTCCTCAAGAACCCCAGGTAAGTCCTGTCATGATGGCAGTGTAGCCACATGTGCTCACACATACAGAGAGTGCAGCCGTTGGGTGTACAGCATACACGCTATGACTGTCTGCACAACCAAGGTCTGTCATTACTGATCAAGGGTGTTTGAAGTTTAAGCTTACACACATATGCACACATATGCGCACACAGAGCCAGGGGCATGCCAGAGCCTGGGTTTTCCAACAATGCGGGGGTACCGGGGCTGTGAGTACAAGGAGGATATGGCTTTGCTGATCCTGAGTTTGGCTCACAAATCAGGAGGGGCTGGTGCCTATAAACACGGCCGTAGGGAGTGCACAGGTCCTGGGCACATCCTCCTGGAGCTTATGGCCCTGCAAGCCGTCTCACCCAGTTCCCTCCAACTGTTAAGGATCTACCCAGGGACCGGCACAGTGCGAGGTTTTGCAAGGGACTGGCCACCTCCTCCTAGCTAATTGCAGAACTAACGCAAAGGGAGAGATCACTGACATCCTCCCTGGCTGCCGCATAGAAGGCACTTTTCAAGTGCCACTAGCCACTTCCGTGTGCTATCTCATACATTCTTGCCTCAAGGTGGGATCATTTCCAAGAGGAGAAGACTGAGGCACACACATTGAGCGACAAGGGGTAGGGCGGGGATTTGACTTGTCCGTGGAGCAGTGATCAAATCACCCGGTATGGAGGCCCAAGAAGGAGGAATTGGAGGTAAATACCGAGTCCCCGCAGGCTAGGAAGCACAGCAGAGAAGCATTAAGGGGATGCCAGGCTTCAAACGAGAAACGCCAAGTGCTTTGTAAAAGCTTTTAGATGCAGGAGGATTCTTGGAAAACTACTATTGGAAAAATCAAACCCAACTCCACGACCTTCAGGAAAAGGCCACATTGTGGAGACAGTAAATTTTTCCAAGCCACCAGGCAGGAACCCTCTCGTTGATGGGTGAGAAGGGCCTTTGTGAGAGTATCATGGCCCACGGCCAGCCCAGGGCTTTAGATTTTTTTCTAAAATGTATTTTATTGATTTCAGAGAGGAAGGGAGAGGAAAGATAGAAACATTAATGTGAGAGAGAATGAGAGAATAATTGATAGGCTGCCTCCTGGCGGATTGGATAAATTTTTAATGGGTCCACTGTAACCACTGAACCACATGAGCCAGGAATTTTGCTCCTTGATACTTGGTCCAGACTCCCAGTGGCATCACCGGGAAACTTGTTAGAAATGTGGAATCTTGGGTCCTACCTGGACCTACTGAGTCAGTCTGCTTTTCAACATCCCAGGTCATATTCATGTTTGAGAAACACTGATTTAGAAGACGTTCAGAACAGCGGATATGAGAGCTGATTGATGTTTCTCTTTCATCGATGTTTCTAGCTCTCAATCCCTCTCCCTTCCTCTCTGTGAAAAATCAATAAAATATATTGAAAAAATGAAACAAAAACAAAACAGGGGATATGATAATGATTGAAGTATACAGTACATTCCAGCTATGAACTGACTATGACAGCCATGGGCAAACTACGGCCCGTGGGCCGGATCCGGCCCGTTCAGCTGTTCTATCCGGCCCGAGGAGCAGAAAGAGCGGAGGGTTCTCTTGCTCTCCCCTCCGCTCCTTCACCAGCAGCCCAAGATGAGAGTGCCAGCATGGTCAGGTTGCTTTTGTTCCGGCCCTCCGGTCCAGTTTAAGAACCCATTGTGGCCCTCGAGTCAAAAAGTTTGCCCACCCTGATCTATGAAGTTATATGAAACATGAAAAGAAAAAAACTAACAAAAACCCCAAACGAGGGACCCTAAAAGTTGGCAGTGGCCGTTTGGGTAAGATTACAGGTGACTTTCCCCCTTGGAGTTACGTGGCTGTCTTTCTAATGCTTTGTGAAGGGCACTCTAAGATTGGAAAATAAAAGGGTAAAACTCCAAGGATGAGGTCAGAAGCGGAGCCTGGAGGAAAACATAAAGGCTCAAAGATCCACACCTGGATCCACAACTTCCCCGGAGCTGGGAGATCTGGGACACCCGGCATTCTGCGGGAACCAGGAGCGCGTCATGCCCCCAAGCCAGAGCGGCACAGAGCCTGGGCGAGGGGACTGCCAACGAACACCGAAACCCCAAGGCCCCTCGGGACTTTCTATTGTAAAATTCTAGGGTGGGCAGTTGACTGTACATAAAAAGTGGGATGTGAGCCCGGCTGGTGTGGCTCAGTGGATGAGCGTCAACCCAAGAACCAAGAGGTTGCTGGTTCGATTCCCAGTCAGGGCACTGGGTTGGGACTCGATCCCCAGTAGGGGGCGTGCAGGAAGCAGCCCATCCATGATGTTTTTCTTTCACTGATGTTTCTCTCTCTCTATCCCTCTCCCTAGAAATCAACAAAAACATTAAAAAAAAAAAAGTGCGATGTGAGGAAAGGGTATTTGTGTGAGGAAAGAGACCCATGGGGGCGTGCTAGGCACGGGGGCTGTCAGGAGGGCTCGGGAAGAGGCGCCTAATTCCATGCATATGATTGTAAGCAGTTCCTCCAACACGTTATCCAACTTCTGGAAAAGCACTCAGGCCTTGGAGGAAGCTATCCCCGGAGGTACTACGGATTTCTTAGCTGACACATCTTCCTCGGGCTCTCTTCCAAAGGAACAGGTGTGAAGGGAGGGAGGAAGGAAGGAAGGGCTTCGGAGGGTCAGGAAGCATCCCTGTTGGAGCTTCCTAAGCCTGCAGTGACATCTGCCCAGGGCGTGGCAAAACGAGAAGGCTGGGCTCAGATGGCTGGGCCCAGCAGCCTTGGGTTTGTTCTGCGGGACCCACACATACTATCTGGACAGTGAGAGGAGAGAGACCTTATCTTATGAGTCATGTCTCCCAACCCCCACCCCACCCCTGCACCACTTCCTAGGCTTAACACAGGACCTCGGTGCCCAGCCCTACATCACCAGGCCCCTGGAATGCAGGTGGGCGGCCTGGGGACTCTCACCACCAGTGCGACCACCACTGGCAAGGACTGGGGTACTCTTCTTCTTTTCTTCCGCACTGTTACCACGCTCCTGGCACGTGGTTGTGTCTGCTGAGGTCCCACTGGCGGAGGCTGAAGCCATGGTGTTGGGCAGTGCCAGAGGGAGCATAAGACGTTAAGCCTGCCCATCACCCCGGGGATGCCCAGGAGCACTGATCTATGAGCCAGGAGGTCACAGTCTGATTCCTGCTCAGGGCACATGCCCGGGTTGTAGCCTTGATCCCCAGTGGGGTGTGCAGGAAGCAGTTGATCAATGATTCTCTCTCATCTATCTCTCTCTCCCTCTCTGAAATCGATATATATATATATATATTTCCCCGAAAATAAAACATCCTCTGAAAATAAGATCTACTTACAAGTTTCCTTCTGAGTGAAATATAAGGCATCCCCCCCGAAAATAAGGCCACAGGCTCTGTCTCAGAATGAAAATTAATTTACCGTAAACGGGTCGCTAGAGCCACCACTACTGGCGCCTAGCAACCAGTGATGTTACGCGGAGTCCTGACGTCACTGCTGTGTCAATGGAGAGAAATCAGCATGGAAATTTTGTGAAACCTAAACTGCAAGAAGTTGTGACTTGGGTGAAGAATTCATGGGGAAAAAAATCACTGACACCCTACCTTGACAAGAAGTACTCATTTAAAGACAGTGCTATTGCTAAACATGAGAGATTTGGTCTACTGATTCTGAAAGAAATGGAGTCGCAAGAAATTCACCAGGACATTCAGGAATTGGATTGTTATGATGATGTTCCAGAAGATGATGACATGATTGTCATTGAATAAATGAGTAAATTCTTGATACTGTAGGATTCAGTTTGTCTGGTTTGTGTTGACAACTACCGTACTACTGTACTGTATATAGGTAATAAATTTCCTTTATTTTCATTTAACAATAAATGTATAACATATTCTTCTTCATGGAAAAATAAGACATCCCCTGAAAATAAGACCTAGCGCATCTCTGGGAACAAAAATTAATATAAAACACTGTCTTATTTTCGGGGAAACAGGGTATGTTTACACTTCCTCCCAACCAGAAAGTAAATAGCTTAAATCACCCTACACAGGGATACAGATAACAGAAATACAATTAAGCGCCATTTGCCAACCACACCCAAGGATAGACAAATTAAGAGAAAAAAAATCTCATTTTTGGTAATCAGCATAAAGCTGGTGAATAATCTAGTGACCTGCCCCTAAGACCTCCCCTAAACATCCAGACTTTAAAACCCCTGAGAATGAAGGTCCCAGGGCACCCTCCCTCCAGGGAGCACACCTGCACCATTCATTCCCTTCTGCCTCAGGCACATGACCCCTGACCTCTACGGACCAATGAGACTGGAAACCAAAGATTGATGGTCCCTGTTTCTATGTCCTTCATGTGCTTGTGCTGTGGTCAGCAAACTCTTGCTTACTTTTCTACACTTTGTCTCTTGATGGAAATCTTTCCCTCAAGGAGAGGAGCGCTGAGGGCGCCTCTCTCCCAGTAACAGATGGCCTACCCGGTAACACCCCGCCCACCTGCAGCGGTCACAACCGGCTTTGCCTCTGGCCAGGGCAGCCTGATTTTCCTTCAGGTGATTCCCCGGTCCCAGCTCAACGGGCTCCACCCTCCACCCGCACTTCCTGCTACAGGACAGGCGGGAGGATGGGCATCTCTGCCTGAACTTCCAAATTCTGAGAAGGAGCCCCCTCTTTCAGTCACTTGTTATCTGAAGGAGGGAGGGGAGCGGATTCATTCCAGCCAGATCCAAGTGTTTCCAGAGGAACAGAGATCTGGATTTTTATGTGAAGTCTTCTGAGTTTTAAATACCAACATTGGTTTGGTATTTTAAGCAAGCTCTGCTGCAGGCATACAGGGCCTGCAGTTCTGAGACCTGACCTCAGGCTCTTCAATAGCTGCAAGGTTCACCCCCTCCTCCCTCCAGGTCTTAGATAAGGACTTCTCACTGAAACCAGCCCCAGGCTCAGCACTCTCACCCCTCTCCCGGATTTTTTATTTTTCTCAATAGCATTTATCATCTAAAATAGGGATCAGAGAACTACTCCCTACAGGCAAACTCAGACCACTTCCTATTCTTGTAAATAAAGTTTTATTTGCACATAACCACGCCCATTTGTTTATATACTGTCTTTGGCCCCCTCAGTCTACAATGACTGTTGAGTATTTGCAACAGAGACCAATGCCCTACGAATCCTCAAATATGTGCCATCTGGTCCCTTAGAGAAAGTTTGCTAACCCTAACTTAAAACAGCAGAATGTAGGCAGGATTTTGTCAGTTGTGTTCACTGTCACTTGGAAAGCACTGGCATTTAAGCGACTCTAAATCAGACCACTTCATGTCCTTGTGTCTGCCCTGCTCTTGACCTTCCTTCTTCACCATGCATCCTTCATGGCTCTGCTCAGAGTCCCTTTAATACGATGCCTTCCTCCCCCGCCCCCATACAATCAGTCCCTTCTTTTGTGCATGTCTTTTCTCATCCGACATGGAAAAGACCTGTCTGCTTGCTCTGTCCCACCACACTAGGGCAGCTTGGGGGCAGGAGCTCATCTATCTGTGCCAGAGCCCGAATGCCTGGCACAGGGCAGGGCTCTGGAACAACTGCTGACTGACCCTGGGCTGAGTGAATTCAGGTTCAAAGCAATGCATCAATGTCCCGAAACGCAGAGGACCGCCTGATCGTGCATTCTGCTCTCTACAGGTGGTAAGAGACACGTGGCTCAGAGGTTCAATGGAGTCACCTTTGCAAAGTGCTCTGAATTGCCGAGAGCTCTAGGAAAACCAAGACACCTCCCCTTGTTGGTCTCCAAGACATCCATCTGCTGCACCAGCTATCCCGTGGCCCCAAGCATCCCAGAACCAGCTGCCCTGCGGCAGTCCCCTGCCCATCCGTACCTCATACTCTATGGCGAGGTCTGTGTGGTCGTCAATATCCACCTTGGCCATCACCACCTTCCCATGCTGCTTGGCCACCACCTTCTCTAACCGTGGCCCCAGGATCTTGCAGGGACCACACCACCTGGGAAGGGGAGGAAGGAAGCACCCTGTCACAAAAGCACTCACCAAGTGATCGACGGGCCCCCCAAAACATGCCCTTGGCCCTCATCCTTACAAGGGACCTTTTGCCCTTATTACCTGTTTATAGTGTTTGAACATTAACTGTCATGCCGCTATGCCAAATGGCAATGCCAAGAGACTCTGTCACTGGGCCTCGACTCACCCTAAGACTCTTTTAAAGGTTTTTCCACTTACTTCGAAAGAGCTAAAAGGAATGCATTGTCACATGAAAAAACACAGGATTTGAGGTTAAAAGGTTTGGGTTCAAAGAGAGGCTCCTCACCAACCACTGATCGTTCTGGGGCCCGGTTTCCTCATTTGAAAAAGAGACTCTCCGGGCTGCTGTGGGAAATCAGCGAAGGCAACGCGGCTGAACATGCTTTGCAAGCTGCAGGATTACACTGAAGACCTCACTGACTCAGAACCAAAAGGAGGAGAAACCAATGGCGGGGCAGTCACTGTGCCAGGACCTTCTCAGCTTTCCCCGTAGAGCCCTCCCCCGCAAAGGGAAGGAGAACTGAGACACGGAGGCCCACGCAAACGAAGAAACTCATGTGGGGTCGCAGCTGGTAAGAAGCACAGCGGAGACTGCAACTCAAGGTTGTGTTCCAAGTGTCTTCTTGTGGCCCCAGCCACGCGGCCACCCCCAGGCCCAGCGTGAGCGGCTCTCGCTGCACCGAACACCTTGCTTCCGGGTGGCGAGCTTTCAACAACAGGCTGCCATCCTCAGGATGTGGCACTAAGGACAGTGCCTGGCACTGAATGAACAAACTCACACCCTGCCTCCTTGTTGGATAAGAAAACGAAGTGTCACCCCACTCACCATTCATTTCACATTGATTTTTAGAGAGTGGAAGGGAAAGAGGGAGGGAGAGATCTGTTGCTTCCTGCATGTGCCCTGACTGGTGCCAGGGGGCAGACCTGCAACCCAGGTATATAATCTTGATTGGGAATCAAACCCGAGACCCGCCGAAACCGGTTTGGCTCAGTGGATAGATCGTCAGCCTGCAGACTGAAAGGTCCTGGGTTCGATTCTGGTCAAGGACATGTACCTTGGTTGTGGCACATCCCCGGTAGGGGGTGTGCAAGAGCAGCTGATCGGTGATTCTCTCTCATCGATGTTTCTGACTCTCTGTCCCTCTCCCTTCCTCTCTGTAAAAAATCAATGAAATATATTTTTTTAAAAACACAAAAAAAACCCAAGACCCTCTGGTGCGAGGGCCAACACTAACCACAGAGCACACCAGCCAGGCTCCCATTCACTTTGGAGCCCTCTCTGGAGTGCTCCCTGTACCAGGAGGGCAGAATAGCTCTGCCGCCCACCAATCCCTGCCGTTGACTCCTATTTTATTTTCAGCCTTTAAAACCCTCTCCATTCAGAGATTTCAACACCTAAAAACCCAGTCTGCAAGACCTTGTCTCCTGTTACAAGTGAAGAAAGACAAGTATAAGGACATCAAATGGCCTTCCCCGAGTGACATGGTGAGTCAGAGAAAACAGGGGGGGGGAAGCAAAAGAATCTGTTAAGAGATCTGTGCAGAGTCTCCCAACTTGTAACTCCCAACTTGTAACACTGGCTCCTTCTAGAACAGTGGTTCTCAACCTTTCTAATCCCACGACCCTTTAATGCAGTTCCTCATGTTGTGGTGACCATAAAATTATTTTTGTTGCTACTTCATAACTGTAATTTTGCTATTGTTATGAAGTAGCAACGAAAATAATTTTTATGGCTGGGGGTCACCACAACACGAGGAACTGTATTAAAAGGTCCTGGCATTAGAACCCTGTTCTAGAACATCTCATTGAGGCGTCCGTCCAGTTTTTTTTTGTAGCCAGGCCCCACAAGTCTAGAAGTGAAGAAGGCCACGCTAAAAGTCAGTAGGCCATAGGCACTAAACATCCTGAAAACAAACTCGACAGCCCTGAAAAGAAACTCCTGCCCATTCCCTGAACACATGGGCACTAGGTGATGGTACTGAAAACTTTCAGCGATCCCTTCCCAGTTTGAGTGGCAAAATGTTAAAAATAAAATACACCTGTTTGCAGACCCAGGAACCAAAAGCCAGATGATGCTCTAGTTAAGGGGTGGGCAAACTTTTTGGCTTGAGGGCCACAATGGGTTCTTAAACTGGACCGGAGGGCCAGAACAAAAGCAACCTGACCATGCTGGCACTCTCATCTTGGGCTGCTGGTGAAGGAGCGGAGGGGAGAGCAAGAGAACCCTCCGCTCTTTCGGCTCTGCAGGTTGGATAGAACAACCGAATGGGCCGGATCCGGCCTGCGGGCCGTAGTTTGCCCACAGCTGCTCTAGTTACATTTCCCTTGCTTTGGTCCAAGCTGAACATGGCTCTGAGCCATCCGGGCAGAGAATACAGAACACAAGTGGTTCCCAGCACTAATCACAGTGAGCTCTCAAGACTGGTTACTGGTCTGTCCCCTAGCAGACTACAACACAGATTGGGTCTTCCCAGTATTTGGAGCAGAAGCATCCAACGTGGTACTGAGATGTAGCTGGCACTCAAAATTATCTGAACAAGCGACACCCCAGTCTTCTCCTGGACCCCAGGACTCACTGTGCATGAAAATCCACAACCACTGGCGTGTCACTGTTGACAACTCGGTCTTGAAAGTCGGGTCCATCCTGGATGTTGAAGGTTGTTGAACAGACTCTGGTGGTGTGTAATGGCCGGGCTTGGCTGGGTGTTACTGTCAGGTCACCAGGACTGTGTTGGGGGGTCTGCAGAGCCCTGGAGATGAGGGGTGCCCACCGACCTTGAGGGGGTCTCCTGGAGATGACGGAGGCCAGGAACCTCCTCAGGAGAAGTCGCTGAGCCATCTGTGAGGGGAAGAGGCAGGAAGAGCTGTGGCAGAGAACCGGAGAAAGGTATTTGGGAGGACTGGGGGACTCAAGGTTCAGGGCTAGAAGCAAAATGCCAGGAATTATATAAGCTTTCTGGAGTGGAGGCGAATGAAGAATGAGAATCAAAGGGAAGAAGGAATTGCAAACCAGGAGAGGATAATTGGGTTGACAACCAGAAAGAAATCAGGATGTCGCTGTTATTACAACAGAAGAATGGGAGGGGGGAAAACAATACCGCTAAGGGCCAAGTGCCTTAGATACATTATGTGTCTTCCCAGATCAACTTATAAGGGAGTTTTTACATATAGGATTGCCGGTATTTAGAGATAAGGAAGCCGAGGCTCAGCTGTGGCACGCCCAAAGCAACCCAACTATTCTCACATTATTCTTACATAAGAGTAAACATTGGAATCCTAGGTCGCCTGCAAAGTTCTTAGGCTATCAATTCCTTTTAATAAGTGTGTTGGTGGGAAATTAAGGGAAAGGGGAGGTTGTAAACAAAGCGGGTACGAGGAACCACAATTCACGGAGGAACGAAAAGGTACAGAAACAGGAGTGTTGGGGGGTAACTAAAAAAAGAAGGGACGCAGGTATGGAGGGAACTGGGGAAATCCGACCCCACCAGGGACCCCGGCTCCGCCGAAGGCAAGTCCTCCCGCCCAGGGCCTCCGCCCACTCGGGCCCCGGGCCCCGCGGGAGCGCGCCCGCAGCGCGCCTCGGCCGTGACACCACCTCCCGCCACCCACATGGGCGCCTCACCTCCCTGCAGCGCGAGATGCACAGCCCGGCCCTCCCGCCTGTCAAGGGCACTTCTGCCGTCACTTCCTTAGAGGCGGGCCTTTTGTCGTCACTTCCGGGGACGGGCCGCCCGGGGCACGTCTCGGCGCAACTGGAGGGTGTGGCTCGGATTTCGGCCAATGGGGATGGCGGGAAAAGTGAAAGCTAAAGGGGCGGAGCCTCACTTAGGGACCGGAAAGAAAGAGCTCTGGAGATTGGGGAAGAGACCGGAAGAGGAAGGGCGGGCCCGAGGGGGAGGATCCGGAAAGGCGATGGCTCTCGGGGGAGGGACCGGAAGAGGCGGGCGGGCCCAGGAGGAGGGACCGGAAGAGGAGGTGGAAGAGGCGGGAACGCGAGGGAGGTACTGTTGGGAGGAGAGGGGGGGAGGGACGTGTGATTCTGGAGTTTGCAAGCTCCGTCTGCTGTAAGCTCAGCCACCACTGCCCATCCTTCTGCCTCAATTCATTGTCTTCCCCAAACTCCTAGAGGTGCTGGAAGGTTCTTTCCGTCCATTTTTACAAAAGAGGGAGCTCGGCTCCTGAAAGCTGTAGTGTCCGTTCCGAGGCATAAGACAGGGAGTCAGGAGGCCGCTTTTGGCCCTTTTCTGTATGAGTTCCTGTGCCCCTGGGGCGTTAGCTTCCCGATATATAGCATGGAGGGCCGGGCTTCTCGGGCCTCAGATGGTGTGGATATTTGGAGGGCCTGCCTTTGAGGCCCCAGGCAGTGTGGTGACTGTGAACCTGGGCCCTTCACACTGTGGGAGTTCAGAGCTTGTTCTAAAAGTGCTTCCGTGGTACGTGGATTGTTTGGAGATGAGGACAGTTTTAGCTTCAGGTTCAAGAGAAACATCTGTGCCTCCCTCCCTTGAACTACCAGGAAGAAATTAGGGGCCTTGCCCATAATAAGAAATTATCAGCGATAACTTGTTGTTAATCCTCACCTGAGGATATTTTCCCATTGATTTTTAAAGAGTGGAAGTGAGGGAGAGATAGAAACATCAGATGTGAGAGAGACACACTGATTAGTTGCCTCCCGCACTGACTGCAATCGAACCCAGGACCATTCAATCTGGGGGCCCACACTCCAGGGCAGCGATCCTCTGATTCATCTACATCCGCGGTGGCCAACCTGTGGTCCGTGAGGTCCGAAAGGTTGGCGCCCGTTGACCTACAAGACAGCAAACTTCTGTTTACTAAAGATCTGTTGTTATTATTTTGCCATGATCCTTTGAAGCCCCCAAGGCACCTTTCCTCATCCCTAGCTCAGAATGTCTTCTGTACCCTGTTCTCTTCCTGTCTCTGAACCTCTCTCCACGTGGGGATCTGACTCCTGTATGCGGGCTTCTCACACATCTGTATGAAACCTGGTTATTTTATCTTGCTAATCTGTCCTGTGTATATTTGATTATTAGACCAGCTAAAAGAACTTTGAGGACAGAGGAACGTCTGTCCCTCCCTGTCTGACAGTAGGGGTCCAGACTGGGGTCACAACCAGCTCTTGTCTCCTCTGCACCCTGTACAACCACTCATGGCCTCTTACGTTTCTGTGAATAATACATCAGTGCGTTTTTCTCCTCTGCTTAATTTGAAATGTTTTTCTCTCTCTCCACTTGGTTGAACACCTAGACTACTCACACCTCTTCTTTGAGAGCAGCATTCATTGCTTCCTTCTCTCGAGTGCTTGGTTCCTAACTTTCACAGAGCACTTTGCAGTGTCTGTCTCTTCACTAGACCATTCGCTTCCTAAAAGTAGGGATTTGTAGCTTTCATCGACTCCATATGCCCAGCACCAGCCTGATACAGTGCCTCGCCCTCGGGGGATGTTAATAGAAGCTCCTTAAGCTGACTACCTTTGGATATCAGGGGGTGGAATACAGCCAGAGAGGTTACGTGACTTGTCCAAGGTCATGAAGCAGGTATCTGGGCAGAGTCCATCTCACACCTCTATTCAGCCTACATGCCAGCCAGTGGGAATCGCAGTTTCAGAGTTTTTGTAAAGGTCTCTCCCCTCCCTGTGAGATGCAGTGTTTCCCAAACTTCTCTCATGATGAGAATCACTTGGTGGAGTTGTTAAAATACAGATTCCTGAATCCCAACTAAGAAGTGCTAAACTAGAATTTTTGGGAACATATACCGTATTTGCCGGCGTATAAGACGATTTTTTGGCCCTGAAAAATATGCCTCCAAGTGGGGGGTAGTCTTATACGGCGAGTATATAACAAACTCTGTATTTTTAGTGGAAATGTTAGGGGGTCGTCTTATACGCCCAGTCGTCTTATACGCCGGCAAATATGTATTTTTCAGGGCCAAAAAATCGTCTTATACGCCGGCAAAAACAGTAGGTAAAATTGTATACTTAACTTTTACATATAGGTAAAATTAAGTATACAATTAGTTATACAATTGTATACAATTCTATACTTAAAAAATTAAGTATACAATTAACTTCTACATATAGGTAAAATTAAGTATACAATTTTTGGGAACATATAGGTAAGATTAAGTATACAATTTTACCTATATGTTCCCAAAAATTCTAGTTTAGCACTTCTTAGTTGGGATTCCACTAGGTGATTCTCATCATGAGAGAAGTTTGGGAAACACTGAAATAGGGTATGTGGCAGAACAGCTGCAATCAATAAAAACCACAGGAGCTGTGAGGAAGCAGGAAGATCACCCTCGCACCGAATTTATGGCTTAAAACCAGCAAAGGCCAGTTTGATCCAACATGGCAACTAATTTCACCTGGTGGTAATCCCTAGCCTCAGAATATGCTCATTGCTTGCTAAATGACACACCACACCATCATGCTTGGAAAGAAAGCCCATATACGGGCCCGGAATGGCTGACTGAGCTCCCCAGAGAAATCGCCACCCTTTCCCCCAGAAGATCTTGAATATTCCTGCCCCTTATTGAATTCCCTACACCCCAGATTGAATGCATCTCAATAAAGGAAGCAAATCCGCTAAAGGGGGCTCCTCCATTGGTGGAGTAGCCCATTCTCGGTCTCACTGCTTCACTAACAAAACCACTTTCACTTTATTTATTTATTTATTTATTTTAAAAAAATATTTTATTGATTTTATACAGAGAGGAATTGAGAGAGATAGAGAGTTAGAAACGTCGGTGAGAGAGATACATCAACCAGCTGCCTCTTGCACACTCCCCACCGGGGATGTGCCCGCAACCAAGGTATGTGCCCTTGACCGGAATCGAACCCGGGACCCTTCAGTCCGCAGGCCAACACTCTATCCACTGAGCCAAACCGGTCTCGGCACCACTTCCACTTTAATCTACACTAGGATTGTTCTTCCCTGCAGGAAGCCAAGAATGCACCATAAGTTCACGGATCCTCTGGTCCCCAGACCTCAGAACGCCTGCATCATCTGCACTTTGTACTGCTGGTCCCTATAACTGGGAGGCTTTTCCCTCTACTCTCCCTCCACCTGAGAAAAGGCTTCCAGATACCAGACTACCACGTTAAGCCCCCAGCTTGTGTTGTCTTCCAGACGGAAAGCACAGTGTCAGTCACCGTGACTGAGCGCTTAACGTGTTAGGCATCCTCTCTGGAGCCCCTTCCCTGAGCCTCCACAGCCCCTGTCGGTCAACACACTCCGCACTCTGTTCTTACTGCTTCTGTGTCCCTCACTCCTCACTGTACTGTCGGCTTCTGGGTTCCATCTGTCTCCGTTGCTTACCGCGGGGCTTGGTGCATCACAGTAGGAACTCTGATGGCTTGTTCTTGGACAGACAACAGGGATCCCCATCAAATCTTCCCATCACATCATAGCTCCATGTCGCCTTCCAAAGTCATTGCCATGCTTCCCCTCCCTCCAGTTCATTTTGACCACAACATTATTTGTCTCCTGTCCAACTGGCAGGTTCACTCCCTCCCTGCCCTGATGGGCAGGGCCTCGGCCACAGCTGCCCAGGGGCCTTCCTCTGGGATGGGGTGAGGGAACATTTGGGATAAGGGCACATCCCCTGCCCACCAGCAGCCATGTCAGCCTCCTATTAACGAAGCCCCTTGTTCATCGCAGGCAGAAGACTAGCTGAGGGCCTGAGCAGCATGGCCTTCTCCGCCTTAGCTGAACTCTTGCTTTAGCCTCTGTCCCCACCTGGGACTGGAGCCAACAGTGGGGATCCACAGGGGGACCCCAGTACCCCTGGCTCTCCTGAGGTCAGCATCCCTTGGCGTGGCTGTTCCTGCTGATGCCCGATGCCATCTGGCAGGGCACTTCCACCTTGTCCATTTTCATTTCTGTTTTTCTGTGCCTCCAGCACTTTCTCTTCCAGAGCCACCAGTGAACCCTATTCAGCATTTCCACGGCATTTTCCGGAAGGCCAATGTCCTTGCTTAATTCACACCCAAGTTCAAAGGAAAACCAGTCCTATGTATTCTTTAAAAAAATAAATTGTGTGTGTGTGTGTGTGTGTGTGTGTGTGTGTGTGTGTGTGTTGATTTTGGAGAGAAGGGGGAGGGACGGAATCATCACCCTGGGCCAGGAATTGAACAAGTGAGCTCTGGGTTCATAAATCAATGCTCAACAACTCAGCCACCCCGGCTGGGCCTGTTTATTCTTACTCATAGTCACTTCATCTCTGTTAGCCTTACTGTCTTCTCAGGGCTGTGAGGTTGCAGGAAGGTTGGGGTACAGAGCCTGGTGCATTGTGAGGGCCTGATGAAGGATGAATGAATCTCCTTCCCTCCTGCAGAGGAAAAGAGAGCCAGAGAAGCATGTGAAGAAGGCTCCTCAGTTCTAGGGCAGCTTGTCTGCCAAGTCAAAGGCGGGTTAAGGGTGCAGGTGTGAGGGGAAGGGAAGGAAGCCAGGACTGGCAGCCTGCTCTAAGGATGAAGCTTCTGCTACCTGATATTGTGGTTTCTCAGATGTGATATGTGAGTCACCAGTGGGTTTATGAAATCAATTCAGTGGGTTGTGATCAGGTTTAAAAAGATGAACAGAATTGGGGGACTCTTTCCCCCTCCCCATGTGGGATTCTGTGCTTTCTCAATAGCTTTTCACCTTTTGCTATCTATAATAATAAAAGGCTAATATGCAAATGGTCATCACACGTGATACCATAATGACTGATGAGCAGGAGGTGCTGGAGCACCTCTTGGGTCCTTTCCCCCACCCCGGAGCAGCAGCTCTTGTGGCATGGATGGGAGGTGAGGCGCCTTCTCACAAGGCTGGTGCGGATGGGAAGCAGGAGGGCAGTTGGCGGCAACCAGACCAGGAGGAGAGGGCAGTTGGGCAACCAGGCTGGCAGGGGAGGGCGATTGGGGGTGTCCAGGCCAGCAGGGGAGGCCATTTGGCGGCAATCAGGCTGGCAGGTAGAGGTGGTTAGGGGTGATCAGGCAAGCAGGCAGAGGCAGTTAGAGGCAAGCAGGAAGGCAGGGGAGCAGTTAGGGGCATCAGGCAGGCAGGTGAGTGTTTAGGAGACAGCGACCCTGGATTGCGAGAGGGATGTCCTGGATTGGAGAGGATACAGGCTGGGCTGAGGGACCTTCCCCACCCCGTGTACAAATTTCGTGCACTGGCCTCTAGTAAAATAAATAAATAAATAAAAAGATAAACAGAATTGAAAATAGAGTATGCTGCATGCTATAAGTATTATTTTGTTTATGTTATTTCTATATGTCTATATGTCCTGGGTTGTAGTATAGAATGTATTTCTTTTTTAAAAGAAGGCTCTCTGAGTAAGCCAAGTTAACTTTAAAAAAAGTATTTTTACTGATTATAGAGAGGAAGGAAGAGGGAGGGAGAGATAGAAATACCAATGATGAGAGAGAATCATTGATCAGCTGTCTCCAGCATGCCCTCTATTGGGGATCAAGCCTGCAACCCGGGCATGTGCCCCTGACCGGAATTGAACCCGGGACCCTTCAGTCCACAGGCCAACACTCTATCCAACTGAGTCAAACCAGATAGGTTCTAGAATTTATTTCTTACTGTGGGTCGTGTGTTTTAAAGCTACTGATAGATTGAAAAGCTACCAAACAACTGACATCGTTCTAAGCACCCCACATGCACTAACTCATTTAACCCTGTAACCCATGAGGTTGGTACTGTCACAGCCCCCAACTTACATACAGAGAAACCGAGGCACATAGAGGTTAAGTAACTTGTCCAGGGTCACCCAGGGAGCTTAAAGGTGCTATACTTCCCCTAGCAAAGGTGTGATCTAACCCCAGACTGCTGCCTTTCCCCCGACTTAGTCCCAGGGACCAGCCGGCCATCAGAGCAACCCGGGCTCAAACATTGCAGCAGGCGGCAGGCAGGCAGCAGTGGTTGTGAGCAGAGGCGCCCACACGGTGGCAGTGTGGTTCTTTCAGCCTGCCTCACAGTGGGCCAGCAAGCTGGGCACATCCTGGGGGCACAGGCTCCCCCAGGACGACTGGGCTAAGCACAAGGCATAGGGTGCTTCTCCCTGACCAGTGTCCCGAGAATTTCATGGGTGAAGGGTCACACCTTAGAAACAAACAAACTCAGAGAGAAGTGCTGGGCTGCACAGTCCAAGGTGATAGTTCCTCTCCAAGAGGTGTTGGTCCTAGAACAGTGGTCGCAAATTGAGGCTCTCGAGCCACATGTGGCTCTTTGGCCCCTTGAGTGTGGCTCTTCCACAAAACACCACATGCAGGCGCACACATACAGTGCGATTGAAACCTCGTGGCCCATGCGCAGAAGTCGGTTTTGGGCTCAAAAGAAACTTCAATCGTTGTACTGTTGACATTTGGCTCTGTTGACGAATGAGTTTGCCGACCACTGTCCTAGAGTATCTTTGTTTCCAGTTTCCATCTTGATGGCAATTGTTTTGTAAACACAGCTTCAGAACAGTTGGAACTATGGCCTATGTGTTGCAATTCAAGAAGCTGATTGTGATTCACATTCTGTTGTTTCCAGCAATTGCCCAGTGCCCCCCTCACCCATTTCCAAACATAAAGACTTGGCACTGGAACAGTCACATAACCTTCAATTCACAGACTGGCGCCGGCTTTGTCCTGCCATGGCAGATGTGGAGTGTCATGGCTGTGATGTAGGGGGCCATATGCTGTCACCCACACCTGCCCACTCCGCTGTGAGACCGGTGCCCTCAGTGGACACATGCAGGCTCTTTCCACATCCTGCCCGCTGCCGGATGAGGCTCCTCACGTGTTCCTGGTCCCACTGGGCAGGGTAAAGTCTGCAGCTGTGCGAGGATGGGGAAGGGCGGCCCGGAAGGACCCTTCCTCTTTCATCCCTCATCCTTTTGGCTTGCTCTGCCTCCCCATCCCGGAACAGGAGGCAGCTGTGTGTTAGAAAAATAATGAGCCCTGGGCCCAGAACTGGCACTGCTGCTTCAACAGGCTGTGGCCCCGCCCCACTGAGTGCCCTCGGCAAGGCGGTCACCCGCTGGCACTGTTGCCCATCTGTATGAGGCTCTAACAATGCTGACTCTACAGAAAGGGTAGGAACTTTCATAACAATGAAATAATGCACAGCACATTTGGGGTTTGTACCACATGCCTCACAACTAACTGTTCTAGCACTTTTCCCGTTCCTCCTCACAGCAAGCAAGATGCTATTAGTCACATTTTACCGACGAGAGAAACTGAGGTCCCAAAAAGATAAATAACAGCCTAGCCCAGTGGTTGCCAAACTCATTAGTCAACAGAGCCAAATATCAACAGTACAGCAATTGAAATTTCTTTTGAGAGCCAAATTTTTTAAACTGAAACTTCTTTTAATCCCACTTCTTTAAAATAGACTCGCCCAGGCCGTGGTATTTTGTGGAAGAGCCACACTCAAGGGGCCAAAGAGTCGCATGTGACTCTTGAGCCTAGACCATGAATCAAGCAAATGGGAGGCCTGTGACTCAAACCCAGGGAGGCTGGCCCAGAGGGTGTAGCCTTAACTCGGCTCTACCGAGTCTTTACTATGACCTGTAAACAGGAGTTAGCATGTAGAAAGCCTGTGAAAAGGTACCTTTAGTGCAGTGTTTCCCAAACTTTTGACATATGTGTACCCCTTCTATAATTTTCATAACGCTAACGCTGAGTACCCCTCGTCAAAAAAAATGGGTGTATTTTAATAACAATATTAAAATATTGTTATTAACAATATTTAATTAACATTAAAAATATATTTCTTTTTTCTTTTTTTGGGTACATACACAAAATAATAATAAACGAAAAATAAAATTATTCATAATAAAATATAAATAAAAGTTATATTATGAATAACATTTCTTTGCACACTGGACCATCTCACGCCTCACAAGACTGTCTTGACTTGACTCATGAGAACGTAGAATTAGGCGCAGCTAAGCACGGTGCAGTGCATAACCCCACCAATCTCTGGTGCAACGCATACCCCCACCAAACTCTTCCCATACCCGTGGGGGTACGCCTACCACACTTTGGGAAACACTGCTTTAGTGTAAACACTAGGTCTAATGACAGGCTTTGCTGGATGTGCAAACACACACTTGTGCAGGGAAGGTGGGGCTCGCTCAGGTGTGTTGGCGTTAGATCCATGGAACACACGGAGACCTGGATTTGAATCCTGGCTCTGCCACTCACATGTACTATGACGTAAGCCAGCTAAGGCTCAACCTCCTCCTCTGTAAAATGGGGCTGGCAGTATGTACCTCCGACTGCTTACAGGTATGCACATCCAGTCTCAGAGAAGTCATGTGACTTACCAAGGGAACACAGCTAGTTAGTGTGCAGGGGAGGCTCACATTCTGATCTTCTGACCACAGGTCCTGGGTCAGACCCTGAAAAGATGTGGTGGTGAGGCAGGATAGATAGTAAGAAATTAGGAAAATTGGGCAAGTGGAATGGGAAAACTGAGACGGGATAATTTAAGCAAGGCCAAACAACGTAAACGACTTACGGACAGCTAGTGAATCACAAGACCTTATCTTCCCTAACCAAGAACACTTGAGAACAAATGGTTTATATTTCTCCTCCCTAGCCAGAGAATAAATAGCTTAAATCCGTGGTTGGCAAACTACGGCTCTCAAGCTCTTTGGCCGCTTGGATTGGCTCTTTCACAAAATAGCACGGCCTGGGCGAATCTATTTTGAAGAAGTGGCGTTAGAAGTTTAAGTTTTAAAAATTTGGCTGTTTAAGGAAATTTCAATTGTGGTACTATTGATATTTGGCTCTGTTGACTAATGAGCTTAACGACCACTGGCTTAAATCACTCTGGAAAGGGGGGGGGCGGGGAAGAGAGAGAGAAAGAGAAAGAGAGAGAGAGAGAGAGAGAGAGAGAGAGAGAGAGAGAGAGAACGAACAAAGTTGTTTTTTGTTTTTTGTTTTTAACTTTCCAGTGAGCTAAAAGCCTTGGCTCACTTCTTTCCTGTAACGCTTTTACGGAGCCAAAGCAGACTACCACCTAGGCTCTCTCCTGTTGCTTCTTCTACAGCCCTTCCTTCGTTTCACTGTCCCCAGCTTTCATGAATGTACTGTCAAAATCACCTGGACTTGTGCTGTGAAATCTTTTCACTGATGAATGCTCTAACCAAGTGAGCTGCCAGCCAGGGCCAAAGACTTTAAAGCAGATATTATAAATATGCTCAAAAAGATAAAGGAAAATATGCTCATAATGAGTAAATCGATAGGTAATTTCACTAGGGAGAATAGAAACTATTAAAAAGAAATAAATGAAAGGGATTCTGATTCTCTTATTCTCTGTTTTAGCCTCCAGAGGTCCAGCACAGACAATTTACTGTTACTTTTAATGTATTATGATGATCCCTCACCCACTGATGTAGGATCTGATCAGAGTAGGCACTCGGTAGATGCTTGTTGAGTGAGAGGAGGAAAGGCTGAAGTCAGAGGTGGCTTTAGTTGTGGTGGTCTGTGAGTGGGAGCCCCTTAACCCTGTCCCCAAGAATGTCCCTCCCTGAGGCTTGTATAAGTCAGAACTCTTTTGTGGTGTCAGGAACCAATTCAAACCAGCTCATTGCAGAGAACTTCCTAGGTCATATGACTGGTATGCTCAAGGGTGCAGCTGTCCTCGGCTACCTTAGGCCCTAGAGGGAACAGGGCCCAAATGAAGTTACTGAGCTCTGCAACTTTCCACCCAGTGTCTTATTTCCCTCAGCATGTTAGTTTCATTCTCCATGCCATGGGAAAGGTGGCTAGTACCAGTCACAAAAGGACAAGCTTTGGTTTTACAATCTAAAAAGAGCAAAGTCCTGCCCGGCCAGGGTGGCTCAGTGGTTGAGCATTGACCTATGAACCAGGAGGTCACAATTCTATTCCAGGTCAAGGCACATGCCCGGTTATGGAATTGATCCACAGTATGGGGTGTACAGGAGGCAGCCATTGATTTTCTCTCATCATTGATGTTTCTGTCTCCCTCTCTCTTCCTCTCTGAAATCAATAAAAATATATCTACACTGCTGAAACTGGTTTAGCCCAGTGGATAGAGCATCATCCTGTGGACTGAAAGGTCCTAGGTTCAATTCTGTTCAAGGACATGTACCTTGGTTGTGGGCACATCCCCAGTGGAGGGTGTGCAGGAGGCAGCTGATAGATGTTTCTCTCTCATCGATGTTTCTGACTCTTCTTCTCCTTTCCTCTCTGTAAAAAAGCAATAAAATATATTTTTAAAAATAGATCTACACTAATAAAAGAGTAAGATGCAAATTGACTGTATCTTGAGACACCCACCAGCCAATCAAGAGTGTGTATGCAAATTAATCCAACAAAGATGGCAGGTTAATTTGCATGCACAGGCACTGCTCCAGGCCTCTGAGCAGTGTGGGAAGGCAGAAAGGCGGCTCTGGTCAGGAGCAAAGGCAGTGCCAGCAGCCAGGGGAAGGAAGGCCCATTCTTGCATGAGTCTTTGTGCATCGGACCTCTAGTTTAAAAATAAAACAAAAAGAGCAAAGTCCTTCTCCTTCCCCAGGTCTGCATATCCCATCTCAGGAAAGATGCTGATTAGCCCTGTTTGGGTCACGTGTCTAACTCTGGCTCAGTTACGGATTGGCCAGTCTGCATGTATCTGCCCCTATAGTGGGTGGCCCCCATAGAGTTGGGTGGAAGTTGAGTGGGTTCTCCAGAGGAAGGCATGCGTGCCAATCATAAACATGCATGCAGGAGCTCTTCTTTTCAAGCCCAATAATATTTCCATCTGTCACATACGGTAACTTCTTTGTCAGCGATGTCTGATAAAATTGGAAGTCTTCAATGTTGGAGGAGCGTCCCTTAATCAGGGACAGTTGTTTCAAGTGCAGAGTGTTGATCTCTCAGGGAGATACCTCTTGTCTTTCGGACTTGTACATCCGATAGTTAGCCGGTTACTTGTGGTTTTCCAGAAGGAACAACAGACATCAGGCTCCCGCATTAACACCGGTTAATTTCGGATAACCAACGGAGTCTCCAGGCACCGTCTTTCCTTATTTGACTTGCTCATACTTCTTTTCCTTGTCTTTCCTTTGTCTTTGACCCCTCAGTGTAGATACACCAAATGGTGCAATGCCACAATGGTATTTTACATGGAGTGCCTTCATGGACGTGTTCTGCAATTATCTTTGTAAGATGTTTATTAATAATCACTACAGCAGATATTATACCTGTTCTTACAAGTTCACCTTCACTATGTCACCTCTACATTTTGCTCCGTGGTGCTAATCCCCCTTCCCTATGGCTGTGTAACAAACTGCCCCCACACTTCTTTTGCTCATGAATATGACATTTGGGTGGGGCTTGGCAGTGACAGCTCCTCTTTGCTCCACGTGGGGAGGTCACGTGAGGCTGGATGATCCCTTTCCAAGATGGCATACTGATGTGACTTCCAGTTGGTACTGACTGTCACATGGGGCTACCCCCAGGATGGTGGCCGGGTTCCCAGACAGACGGTAGAAGTTGCCAGTCTCTTAGGGCTTGTGCCCAGAAACTGTTGTGACACCACTTCCACCATGTTTTTGATTCAAACAGTCCTGGAGGGCACCCCAATTCCAGGGGAGGGGCATAGACCTCACCTATGGATAAGAGTCATTGAGTTTTGGGCTATGCATCTACCACAGTGCCTCACAAAGGAGGCTTTGGGGCACCTCTTCTTTTCCTGACAGATGGACTTACTTAAAACCTAAACAGGGTTCCCGAAACTGGTTTGGCTCAGTGGATAGAGCGTCGGTCTGCGGACTGAAGGGTCCCTGGTTGGTTGCGGGCACATCCCCAGTAGGGGGTGTGCAAGAGGCAGCTGGTCGATGTTTCTCTCTCATCGATGTTTCTAACTCCCTGTCCCTCTACCTTCCTCTCTGTGAAAAATCAAAAAAATATATTAAAAAAATATTTTAAAAAACCTAAACAGGGTTGATGTGAAGGGGCTCACCTCACATATTTTTTGTCGTTGCTCTGTTTCTAAACTACAATGGTAGATTACAACACACTGCACATTTTGAGATATTGCTGTGTTTTTTTCTGTAGGTAGGACGTTTCTACATCTAATTAATTCATAATGGCTTGAGAAACTGGTCTGAGATAGCAGTGTCCCGAAGAGAATGAAAAGCAGGTGACACGCTGTGGGAAGACTGCCGTTTGCTGGGAACGCGGGGCTTTCTCTAGAAGAGCAGGCACGGCAGCCTGACTTAGGCAGAACTGCGAGAGCAGTGAGTTCTGTCGGCTCTTTCTTCCCTGCTCCGATACATCTGTTTCAGGCTGTGTTTTTATTTCAAGTTTGATGGATTGGTTGTGTTGAGGTACTTGCATTAAATACTTGGGCTAAAGCATCTCCTATATTTGTCCATCAACTTCACTTTGTAGCAGATTTACATTCTGTCCGGGATGCCAGATTGATTTAATGCTTTCTGAAAGCCTGCAGTCTGACAAAAAGCATTCCCCAGTCAGCACTTTTAGCATCCTTAACAAATGAGCATCTGCAGGGAAATGATGCAGCCTCTGGCTTCCTTTCTGGGAAGAATGTAATTTGGTTTGTGGGGATGCTGATGTGATTGGCCGGGGAGCTGAGGATCCTGAGGCTGCAGCCTGGCGCGGGCCGATGCTCCAGCCTTTCCTCTTCCTGTCTGGGCCATCCCACCCGCCTGGGCCACGGGAGGCCTGGTTTGATGCAGGGGGTTAGTGCTCTGTGTGAGGTGCCTTTCGTGTAACCAGCATTTCCACATGTCTGTGCCTCCTCTGGGAACCACACACTTTCCTAGGTTTGAGGATTGCTTGGTCTCAATTTCTTGTCACCCAGGGTTGTTCACATGAAGGAAACTCATAGGGATGGTGATGAGGGAAGGTTGCTTTGATTATTTCATATTTAGAGGATGGCTCAAAGGAAGATTTTCAAAGCTATTTAGTGCACATATTAATTATCTATTGCTGTGTAACAAATAACCCTCCCAATTTATTTTATTTTATTTTTTGACTTATAAATTTATATATATATAAATTTATATATAGATTATATATAGATATATATATTTATATATATATATATATATATATAGAGAGAGAGAGACAGAGATAGATAGATAGATAGATAGAGAGAGAGAGAGAGAGAGAGAGATATCTGAGAAACATCAATCAGTTGCCTCCCACATGTGCCCTGACCAGAATCAAACCATCAAACCTGTCTCTTTGGTGTACAGATGATACTCCAACCAAGTCACATTGGCATCCCCCAAATTGATCAACTTAAAACAACAAACATGAGATAAAATTTCTGTAGCTTAGGGATCAGGGAGCTACTTAGCTGGTGGTTATGCTCAGGGTCTTTCATGGGGCTGCGCTAAGGTGCAGTCATCCGAAGGCTGGACTGGAGAAGGAGCCACTTCCAGGCTCCCTCACGCACTGGCTGTTGGCAGCTCAGTTCCTTGGCATGTGGGCCTGTACATACTGGCTGTCCTTTTGACAGGACTGGTGGCCTCCCCCAGGGAGGGTCTTGAGAGGGGGTGGGTGGGGAGAGCACAGTTTTTTGGTGGATGAATGTGTGTGTGTGTGTGTGTGTGTGTGTGTGTGTGTGTGTGTGTGTGTGTTTCGTTATTATCATCCGAGGATATTTTTTTCCATTGATTTTTAGAGACAGTGGAAGAAGGGAGGTAGAGAGAAAGAGAAACATCAATGTAAGAGAGACCCATCGATTGGTTGCCTCCTGCATGCGTCCTGAATGGGGCTGGGGATTGAGCTGGCAATCGAGGTACGTGCCCTTGACCAGAATTGAACCTGAGACCCTTTAGTCTGTGGGCCAGTGCTCTAACCACTGAGAAAACTGACTAGGGCTGAATGTGTTTTTATGAGACCCACACACTGCCCATGCGCCAAGAGGGCTGTTTTGAATGAGTTTTCAAAAACTTAATCTTGAAAATGGCATCCTCTCATTCCTGATGTATTCTATTTGCTAGAAATTAATAACTAAGCCCAGCCCACATCCAACAGAAGGAATGGAGCTCCACCCTTTTGGGGGAGAAATATCAAAGAATTTGTGGACATACCTCAGACAAATTCACTTCTTGGTGAGTCCATTTCTAGGCAGTTTTTAGGGACACCCCAATTTTTATTTTATTTTATTTTTAATATATATTTTATTGATATTTTACAGAGAGGAAGGGAGAGAGATAGATAGAAACGTCGATGAGAGAGAAACATCGACCAGTCGCCTCTTGCACACCCCCCACCAGGGATGTGCCCGCAACCAATGCACATGCCCTTGACCAGAATCGAACCCGGGACCTTTCAGTCCGCAGACCGACGCTCTACCACTGAGCCAAACTGGTTCGGCCACCCCAATTTTTTTAATTAGTAATTTAAATTCGTTATTGTTTAAAGTATTACATACGTCTCTTTTTCTCCCATTGACCTCTCCCTGGCCTTTTCCCCCCAGCACATGCCCTCAACCCCCTATTGTCCGTGTCCATGGGCTATTCTTATAATCGGGATACCCCAATTTGATCAGGTGGAATTGGGGCTCTCCAACAGAGTGTATTTGGTACCCAGGAGACCTCCACAAAATGAGGATTCTAATCTTTCATTTTCTATCAGGAGGAGGGAAGATTCTTCCAGAGATCTCCATAGTGGTGGGCCAGTCAGTCCAAAGACTAGAAGAGGGACACACCCACTTAAAATCCTCTTCTCTAGACTGAGAAGTTGCCCTCCGACTCGGTGCTGTGTCTTCCCAGCGGGGGAGATGGGATGATGCCCGGGTACCACTTGGACCAAAGGGCAGAGCATGTCCCCTGGGAAGGGCCCCAGCTCCACTCACCCCCAGCAATTAAAAAAATATATTTTACTTCATTTTTTAAAAAATATATATTTTATTGATATTTTACAGAGAGGAAGGGAGAGAGATAGAGAGCTAGAAACATCGATGAGAGAGAAACATCAACCAGCTGCCTCCTGCACACCCCCTACCGGGGATGTGCCCGCAACCAAGGTACATGCCCTTGACCGGAATCGAACCTGGGACCTTTCAGTCCGCAGACCGACGCTCTACCCACTGAGCCACACCGGTTTCGGCAAAAATATATATTTTATTGATTTCAGAGAGGAAAGGAGAGGGAGAAAGAGATAGAAACATCAATGACGAGAGAGAATCATTGATTGGCTGCCTCCTGCATGCCCCTACTGGGGATCAAGTCTGCAACGCGGGTATGTACTCTTGACTGGTCTTGAACCCGGGACCCTTCAGTCTGCAGGCCGACGCTCCGTCCACTGAGTCAAACCAACTAGAGCTTGCCCCCAGCAATTTTAAATTCCAAAACTAGATGTGATTAAAAAAATAATGTATTTATTTCACTATAGAGTATAATCACAAATTTGGACAAGCGAAAAAAAGCAAAAACAAAAGACTTCTGCAAATCTTACCCAACCACCGATGACATTTAGTGAGGCTTCCTTTCTGTAGTATGCTGGTTTCTATTTTTATGTAGTTTAAAGAAGTTGCAACTAAATTTCATATCCTGCTTCTTTCCACTTAATTTCATTATACATCTCTCACTATATTTTAACTTTTTAGAGCTGTATAATTGGGTGAATGTGCCATATTTTACTTTGATTTTTCTCCTTTTCTTCAATTAGTTCTATATACAATAAAGATGTTTATTAATTATTTTCTGCCCATGCTGTTTTACCTTTTAATTTTTACCAACTTCTTTAAAATAATCCCATTGATTAGGTACAGGCTAGAGGGGTGTACCTGGAAATGTTAAACCTTTTTGTCTGGGGAATTACTCTGCTGCTTCTAAACCTGGAACAGCCTTTCTTTTATTAAAGTACCCCCTCTTCATCTCCAGTTCCTATATGGCTTAAAAAAATTCACCTGGAATTAGATTTGTAGTATGAAATAGGGTCTAAAATTAGATGCATTTTCTTTTCCAAATTACTACCCAGTGAGACCAACATTATTGGTTGCATGGTCCTGCACAATCTTTCCCATTGGTTTGTGATTTTCAGAAAATCACCTTCTCACTTAGAATGGGGTCTGTTTCTGGCCTCTTATTTCACTGATTTGTCTCTTTTGCACCAATAGCTTTGTAATATTAAAAAAAAAAAAAAAAAGGAATTAATGAAGTCAGGCCTAGGCTAGAAGAGGAAGTTGGTCTAGCTGGGAACAATGAGATCTGCTAGGAGGGAAGATCAAGATAGGATCTCTAGCAAATGGAGCAATGATCTTCATAGGAAAAAAGTAGTTCTGTTCAAAGCCAACTATCTATAATAATCAAAGTGTAATATGCTAATTAGACTGGATGCCCTTCTGGACATCCTTCTGGATGAAGCTGGGGCTGTGAGAGGCCCGTGTCCCAGGTGACTGCTGGCGACTGGAGGGAGGCCTGGGTTCTGGGTGCCAGAGGGAAGCTGGTGCCAGCAGCAGGGGGAAGGCCTACTCTTTTTAAAAATTTTAATTTTATTTTTAATTTCTTAATTGATTAAGGTTATCACATATTTGTCCTCAAACCCCCATTCCAGTCCCCTGCCCCGGAAGGCCTACTCTTGCATGCATTTTGTGCATCAGGCCTCTGGTCCTATATAATAAAAGCCTAATATGCAAATTGTCCCCTCGGTGGTTGTTCGACTGCTTGCTATGATGTGCACTGACCACTAGGGGCCAGTGTAGAACATGGCGGGTGTCAGTGATGTGGTGCTGGCAGCGGGTGGCAGTGGAGGTGCTGCCAGCCCCGATGAGAATAGGACTGTGGCGGGATGGTGGAGCAGGTGAGTGGGCAGCATCAGGCCAAGGCGGGTGTGAGTGGGGCCCAATCACCCTGCAAACAGAGACCAGTGGTGGCAGTGGGGGGGTGGAGGGCCCGGCCCCGATGATGGGATGGTGGAGCAGGTGAGAGGGCAGCGCCAGGCCAAGACAGAGTGCCAGGTGGGGCTGCAAGCTGGGGCCTGATCTCTGCGGGCCACCCCGAGGAACCCCCCCCGCCCCCCCCACATTTGTGAACCGGGCCTCTATTAATTTATAAGAATACCAGGGACATTGCTCAGACATCTCTATCGGCTGAGCGAGAGCGGAACCAAGTCTTACTAACTACAAATAAGGCTGGCGGATATTTTCATGGAATTAACAAGTTGGCAGACGACAGGAAAAGCAGCAGATGCCACATATTCAGGCATCAGTGAGCCATGTGTTTCAGCACCTCGAGCTTTTGTTGGAAAAGAGGCTCAGCCAGCCTTCAGTGATCTGGTAGGCAGGATGTGTATTAAATTATGGGTACTGTCCTAATTAAAAGACTTATTTGAAGAGGTTTTGGAAAGGAAGGGTGGTTTACCTGTCATCTGTAGGACACAGTGGACCCTACGCCCTGGGAATGGGGAGACCCGTCATGTAGACGTTTTAGCTGGTGCCAACTATGGAAGAATTGTCCCTGAGGCCTTCGCTGGAGTTCCAATGCTCTAACTCTGCTGATGACTGGAGGGAGCGGCATCTGCAGATGCAGAGGTGGCGGCAGGTAGGGAAGGAATGTGAACCAAAGCCAAGAGAATGGCCCCAGAGACAGGTCGTGGAGCCGGGAAGCCCAGGTCCCTCAAATTCTGAGCGGCTGCAGGAAGGGCTGTACGAACCAGTGAGAAAGCATCACTTAGGATCCTGACCTTGAGAAACGACCATGATTGTTTTATGTACAATGCTCTCCCATGGCTTTCTCAGAACACAGGACTGCAATGCCTGATGGGCGAGGGAAGAAGGGAACAGGTCCCGGGTGAGGAAGGACCAGGAAGAGCCAGAATAGCCTGGGGAGCTGGAATGAGATCCATCATTGTTATCACGCAAACGCATTTATAAATGTCTCCCCACAAGCTGAGCCGGGCCTGTTCAAACAGCAGGTAAACCACCTCCAAAAGCAACCCCCCACTGCGCAAGGCAGGAAGGTGCCGAAGCCAGATCTGCCCGCCAGGCGAGGCCCGGTTCAGGAAGCCAGAGGTCAGGGTGGAGGAAGAAAATAGAGACTAAAGATAAATCAGGGAGATAAATCAGGGAGAAAGCAGCCGTACTTTTCTCTGGGAGGGCCCTGAGGTAAGATGCTATCTCTGACTGATGACAGCCCCTGGCCATTAGCCCAGCTCCCCAGGGCCCCGGTCTGAAAACAGAGGTGGGGTGGGGGTGTCGGGGAGAGGCTGCAGCAGACAGGCTCCTGCCTGGGGCCTGGGAGTCACCCGACCTCTCTGAGCTGGCGTCTTGGAGTAAAGGTCAGGTCCAGCCTGCCCAGCGGGACCGGGAGCATTAGAGCTTTGTTTCGAAGGGCCTGCCAAGAACCCTTATGCAGATGAGGATGGGTTTCATCCGTGAAATGCTCCACCGATGGGGAGGAAAAGAACCACTGGGCACTTGATGGGCACAGACTGAGGCCAGTCTGGCGCTTGGCGATAATTCACTGGCAGACAAGCCGGGCTGCGGGAGGCGACTCCTCCTGGCAGAGGATGTCCTTCCCTGGACCCCACCACCTCTTGGGCACTATGGGCACAACAGGAGGGGAGGAGACCGCTGGGTGGCCGTCCCCAGCCCTTGTGTGCGCTGTGTGGCTGTGGTGGGGTCACCACAATGATGTCAGTGGCCTCTGGCAGTCACACGTTGGGGGGAGCGCGGTGCCGGGGGAGGAAGGCCTGGGTGGGGGAGACCCGCACATCACAGCTCCTCCTTGTTGCCGGTGAGGGGCTGGCCCAGAGGCCCGGGGGCCTGGGGCTGACCTGCTGGCTCTCGGAAGCCAGGCGGCTGGCCGCTGTAGCCCTGCAGGAGCCCACTCTCCACTCGGTGCTGGCGGAGGCTCCCGGTCCCCACCAGCCCCTGCATTTTCAGGTATCCCTGCTGGCAAAAGGGCGGCAGCTTCTGGCGTGTGAGGGCGAACAGGAAGCAGGACTCTACAGGAAGGCAAAAGGAGATGGATGAGAGGTGTGGGGCGAGGTGCAGGAGGAGCAGCCGGGGCCTCCCCCAGAACCCTCCATTCCTGAGTCTGGGAGCTGACTTTCCTGGGCATCTAATTTCTAACCGAGTGGCCGTGGAACTCAGTCCTATCTGTGAAAGAAAAGAGCCACATGCTAACCTGACAAGCTCAGGGGAGGCCTGCGTGGCAGTCTTGCAAACTCAAGAGGCCTGAGATAACCACAAAAGATGGTTTGAAGATTAAAAATATTTTAACTACAAACAGGTTATAGTGGGTAGTCATTTCCTAGGCCGATAATTTCCCAAAGATCAACTTTGATCTTCTTTCCTGAGCCCACGTGCCTTTTTACCTCTAAGATAACATATCTATGAGACGTCTGGGTAACTTGTAACTTCCCTTTTTCCGGAGCCCTTGGGGCACAACCAAATGTGGTGGGCGCCAGGGCAGACGCCTCAAATTCGTTATTGAAATACGGTAGCAATCAGACTTTGGTAAACACTGCTGTTTGAATTTTAACCCTGCGAAGTCTGTCTCTTACACCTGATTAAACCAGGAATATTTACGAAGGCAATTTTCTCTTGCCTAGGACCAGGAGCACAGGAGATTGATTCCCACTGACTCAGTAGATTCAGGGATAGAAACTGTAGGTAACCTTTAAAGATAACCTTTAGAGATTAACCACTGAGTTCTGCTTGGCAAGACAGGGCCACATTCCAATGTCCAGCAAGATGTGATTAGGGAACCACCCTGCCAGCTGACCCCAGTCTTTAGAATGCAGTCTTTAGCCTTTAAAATTAGAACAAAGGAAAATTCCTGTGGTTTGAGCCTTTAAAAGGGCTAGCTACATCTAAAACGATGCAGTCGTATGGAGCCCACTTGTGTGTGTTGCTCTTGCAGCTGCCCTGGCCAGACATTTCAATAAATCTTCGCCTGCTTTTATAATAAATCATCAGCCTCCGGTGGTCTTATTTTGAACCCAGGGTTCGACCCCACAACAGTTATCACGTTAATTGTTCCTGCACTCACCTAAGTAGAGTCCATCATTTTACTTTTTATCCAATCCCAGAGGTTTCCCACCATCTTGTTTTCTCCCGCCTCCTTACTCCATCACCAATGAATTTCATGTAACCCACCTATGTCCCTCCTCTGATTGCAATGTATAAATATAGAAATGTAACCCGCCATTCTTCGGAGCATTATCTCAATCCGTTGAAGTTCTGTTTCCTGGCATATGTCGACAGTTTGGTTCAAATAAACTCACAAAAATTCTTTACAGGTTTCAATGGTTGTTTTTTTTTTGTTAACAATCCCTTCCGTCGTTCCAGGAATTGGCTATCCCACCAGAGATGATTCAGCTTCCAGAGATGGGGCCAGCAGGATGCTCGGCCCGGGCCAGCCTGGGGGGACTCAGTCCCCTCTGAGCTCAGAGTTGCCGGCAAAGATTTCTTCCCTCGACAATATCTGAGTGGCAAATGCCGTGTGCGAGCCCTGCTCTCAGCGCTGCGGGGTTAAGAAGACAAAACAGGCCAATGGCGCCTGCGATCTACCCTCCTCGGTGCCCCAGCAGCTGGTGGGTCAAATCCGACTGATCAGGAAATCACGTGGGCACTGATTATTTAGAAGTAGGAAGGAACCACAAGAAGAGCTGGAAGCAGTTCCTTCTGGAGAACGAGAATGGAGGTGGGAAAAAGCCCTGGAGCCAGGTGTTATGTAACTTAGATTAAAAAAAAATAAAACAGAAAGGATGAAACATGGGCTCAGTGCTCTGAGGGACTGAGACAGGCTGGGAAAACGGAGTGAGGGTCAGAAAACCAGTCTCTTATTTCACAAAACGGGCACACGGGGGTGAGCAAAAGTAGGTTTACAGGTGTTCGAGCGCCAGACAAGCAGGTTATAATTACTACCATAGCTTTATTAACTCAAAAAAAAAAAAAAAAGGCACCCCAGTGCAGCTGTAAGCCTACTTTTGCCCACTCTGGTTCTGCTGCTAAGAATGTCGGGAGGCCTCCACGGGGGAACAGGCTGCTACACAAATATTATTTCCCACTTTCGTTCTGACTCACAGCACAGAGGGTCCCTGCCGACCCTCTCCGCGCGGGGAAGACAGCAGGGGCCAGGGGCAGGGGAGCCCAGCCCATCATGGAAGGGGGGCGGGGAGAAGGCAGCCCTCTGCCAGCTGGCCCTCTGCCAGGTAGGATTCTTCCGAGTCCAAGGCATTGCCATACAGCGGCCTGTACTGGTGTCTAGGGAGAGGGAGCCGGGAGGCTAGAGGGCCAGGGATGATCCAACCGCAGGAGCCAAAGCTCAGGGTGGGAATGCGCTCTCTAACCGGCCCCGCATCTCTGTGCTCCTGAGACCTCGAGACAGGCAGGGCTTTGTGGCCGCCAGTCCTGGTCCCTGTCATTTCACGTGTCAGCTGACGGTGTGCGGAATGCTAGCACCCTGCTCTGTGACTCGCCTGTGCTGGAGCAGTGGCATGCATTTGGACGGTGAATTTGAACTATTGCGTTAAGCCATTCTCCCTTAACCTACACACTTATTTTATTTCAGAGTGGCCCGAGGACGGCGCCTGGGACGAAACAAGGACGCTTGCTCTCTGACCTGCAGGTGCGGACGGACCGTCTCTAACCGGCTTTGGCACGAATAGAACCTTGTAGGCTACGGATGCTTCACAGAGGCTTGCTGTACCACAGCGACACTGCGCAGTCCGGCCCCAAACTCACAGGAGTGAGGCTTCGTGGACGAAGGCATCAGGGGTGACCACGCCCCTCCCCTCCCCACGGGCCTCTACCATCTCGTCTTGGGGGTTCTTTGCCTTCTCGTTTACCCACCGAGATCCAAGCTTATTTGAAAATCTCTAAGCAGACACCCCCATCCCTACCCCCACTCCAGCCCCACCCGCCTCCCCGCAAGTGCTGCTCACTGTCCCGGGCTGGGCCCGCTGACAGCGAGCAGATGGCCCACACCCAGCTTGGGCTCATGCTTGTCTTAGTATCTGGCTCTGAGGCTTCCCAATTTTCCTGCCAGTTGTCGGCGTTGGCAGGCGTGCTGTCTGGGAGGGTCTGTGACCACCTAGTCCCCCACGGTGTGGGAAACGGAGCCCCGGGTTTGGGTTTCTAGATGTGCGTCCTGACACAGCACAGGGCACGCCCTATCGGGCCTCCTCCCACCCTCCAGCTCAGCCCCGCTGTCCTTCGGGGAACGTACGCTACCTGCGTAGAAGCTTCGCAAATCGGTGCCCAGACAGTTCTCCAGGAAGCGCCTCAGAGGCAAGATGTGGCTCAGGGGGGCGGTCCAGTCCGTCAGGAAGTCCTCCAGGATGTGGTGGATGGCCGCGGGCCGCGGCAGGGGCCAGTCTGCGGGGCGGAACCTCACCTCCTGCTCTGTGGGCGAGAGGCGGGGCCGGTCAGAGCCCCGAAGCCCGGCTTCCCACTCGGGTCCGTGGCAGCGGCGTGGTTCCCGCACATTCCCAGCGCCTCCCTGCTCGCCCATGCGCGTGAGCTCGGCTCTCCTGGGCCCGCTGTTCCACAGTCATCCCCCGATGCCTGGAAGGTTAGCGTGAGGGGGCAGGACAGAACCAGACTTGTCCCTTGTGCCATCAGAGGGCAGAACTAAGACCAACCGCTTGAACGTGGTGTTCCTCTAAGGCTCACGCAGACGGAGGTCTATTATGGCTGCTGCAACACGGGTCTTTCTGTGAGGCGGCTCGGGTCCAGTGTCGGAAGGGGTCTTAGAGCTCACCTAGCTCACCCCCACCTGTGGTGGGTCCCCTCTGTGGTGTCCCTGTCACACGGCTCAGGCCATGAGCCAACCACCCCGGGGTGGGAAATCCGGCTCCAGGAGGCAGCCATTCCTGTGGGACGGCTCATGACTCGCTCCTTCTGGTGGGTATGCACTGCGGTCCTGCCGCTTCTACCTGCTGAGACCACCCCTGCCCCTTTCAGATCACCCTCTTCCCGGTGACAGCCCTTCGAGTTCTGAAGCGGGCGTTGGGTCCCCCGGGTGGCTCACCCCCGGGTAGCTACTCTGCCAGGCACCGCGCTGGTGTTCTGTGTATATTACCTCACTCCTCCTCACGCAGGAAGGAAGGTACTGCTTTTACCCCCACTTGACAGAGGAGGAAGCTGAGGCTCGGGGGGGGGGTTTCTAAGTGGCCCAAGGTTACCCAGAGGGGAAAGGACAGACCTGGGAGCACCCCCCAGCTCCCTGCTCCGCTCCGCTCCGGGGTTAACCGCTCCCAGGTCCTCTCCCGTTCCTCCTAACCCTCTCCAAGTCCCCCGCCCCACTCCGTGATGAAACCAGGCGTTTCCTCTGGAGACACACAGCAAGACAGCAGCGCCCCTCTACCCTGTGGTGCCCGGAGATCATGCCACCCCACGTGTGCCCTGCCCGGGTCCAGGCCAGAACCCGGGACCAGCCCTTATCCTTCCTGGACCTCCCGTCTCTGGGCAGAGTCCCCGGCGCTCCTCCTCCGTCAGTGTGGCGTGGTGGGAGGGGTTCACGGGGACACCTCGCTATGCAGCGGAGCCCCAGGGTGCCCACCTCCAGAGAGCCCGGGGGGGGGGGGCAGCGGAGCCAGCTCACCGGTGGGCAGGTGCCTGTAGTAGTAGATGACGGGGTGCAGGAAGTTGGACTGCCAGGCGTCCTCCGTGTGCCCCACGGAGCGGTCGTAGAAGAAGACGTCCTTGTCGGGCCCGGAGAAGTTCCTGCCGTACTCCATGTTGACGACGAACAGCCCGTGGCGGGCCCGCCGGCCGGTGACGGCCTCCAGCTGGGCCAGCATCCGCATGGGGAACTCCTCCAGGTACTCGAACGCCGTGCCGTTCCTGGGGACCGAGGCAAAGGGAGGGCGAGGCGTGTGCATGGGGGCCGGCGTGTGCACGGGGGCCGGCGTGTGCGTGTTGCTCTCCCTCCAGGAAGGGACCATCAGACAGCACGCAGACTCTGAGCGGCCCCGCACATCTCACGTTCAGGTTCCAGCTGAGCCCCGGGACGGGGCGCATGCCTTGGTGTGTCCAAGGGCCAGGAAGGAGGCCAGGGTGGCCGGAGTGGAGTGGAGGGAGGGAGGGTCCACAGAGGGAGCTGGGGAAACCGTTGGGGGCAGGTCGAGGAAGGCTCGTGCATGCCGCGATGGGACGCCTGGGTTCACCTGGACGGAGGGAAGCCACGGGCCCCGGAGAGCACCGGGCAGAGGTGAACTGGCGTGGCTCGTGTTTTATAAGGGCCACCCTGGCCCCGCGTGAGAGCAGACCGCTGCCGGACGGGGGCACGTGAGAGACGCTGGTGGTCTGGACCGGGGGGCGGGGCAGGGCAGTGAGGGGAGTGAGGTCTAGATGGCCTGAAGGAGAGCCAGCGGGTGGTGGTCTGTGCGGTGATGGGTGTGAAGGCGAGAGGGTCGAGGGCGATGGGAGGGTGCTGCGCCGGGCGCCGCCCTGAACGTGGTGTGCTGCGGCTCCCCGTGGCCGTGGAGTCCCCGCTGTTTCCTCCGAGAGCTCTTCATCTGCGTCTCCCCCGCCACCTGTCCTTGCAGGGCCTCCCCCAGCCCTTCCTCAGCCTCCGGCTCAGGAAGTGACCCTGACACCAGACCCGTAAGAGCCAACCTGGCCCCGGGAGCTCACGCATCTCACTGGTGTTGCAGTTTACTGCTCACCTACTTGGCGCCAGATGCTCTCTCTGAGTTACCCCTCTCCTTCCTACGGGTCTGCCAGGTGCGGAGATCCCCCACTTTCCCCCCATCCTGCAGGTGAGAGAAAGGCTCAGAGAGGCTAACTAACTTGCCCAAAGACACATGGGTAGAAGGAGGCACAGCCTGGTCCACGCGCAGGACTGTCTGTCCGCAGAGCTGGTGGCATGGACTCCACTGACTTTTCTCCGGAACAAATCCGTCTCCCCTCCCCTCACCCCCCGTTTCTCCTCGGGCTTCTTCTCAGGAGGGACCCGCTGGGCTATTCCGCGCTTGGGATGGGAAGAGGGGTGAGGAGGGGAGGGTGAGGCGGTGGAGGGGGGGCGAGGTGGGGGCGGGGGACTCACTCCTTCACCAGGACGACGTCGGCGAGCACACCGAACATCTGGTAGAGCCCGGAGGCCTCATTCACGCGCCGGAGGACGGAGCTGGTGAGCTGCGTGACCGGGTGCTCCGTGGAGGGCCAGGCGACACCGTGGTGGCGGTGCTCCAGCAGCCGGTGAACGGCACGCACTGAAATGGCCAGAGGGAGGGGTGGCACGCTGCCCTTAAGGGTTTAGCCTCCGCCCGGCTGCCGTGGCTCAGTGACTGAGCGTGGACCCATCAACCAGGAGGTCACGGTTTGATGCCAATCGGGGCACATGCCTGGGTTGTGGGCTTGACGCCCAGAGGGGGTTGCAGGAGGCAGCCGGTTAATGATTCTCTCTCATCAGATATTCCTCTTTCTCTCTCTCTCCCTTCCTTGCTGCAATCAGTAATAATAATAATAAAAAAACATTGAAAAAGAGGAATTTATCGTTTGCCATCAGGAGGGACAAAGCCCCCACTAACTTCTCTAAACTCAACACACAATGCACATATGACGCCCGGAAGATGCCGTGAGAGCAGGGCCAGCACATGGTCTGGTGGAAGCATTTTCGGCTTTGCAGAGGCTGTCAGGCTACTCAACCCCGCCTCTGGCGTGGACGCAGCCACGGGGGACAGCTACGTGAAGGGGCGTGGCCGAACCCGGTCCCCAGGCCCGTGTCTGCCCCCCTGCCTTCGCCACCTCCACATGGGAGTCCCACAGCTGTCACTCCACATGTGGTGTGTCAAAACTGGACGTTCGCCGAAACCGGTTTGGCTCAGTGGATAGAGAGTCGGTCTGGGGACTGAAAGGTCCCGGGTTCGATTCCGGCCAAGGGCATGTACATTGGCTGCGGGCACATCCCCGGTAGGGGTGTGTGCAAGAGGCAGCTGGTCGATGTTTCTCTCTCATCAACATTTCTAGCTCTCTGTCTCTCTCCCTTCCTCTCAGTAAAATATCAATAAAATATATTAAAACACACACACACACACACACACACACACACACACACACACAAACTGGACGTACAGCCTCCCTCTGCACCCTTCCCCCTGGCCCAGTCCCCATTCCTGCGGGAGACCTCCACACGGAAACCCTCCGCTGGCTCCCTCTCCTTCCAGCCTAAACGCAACCTGTCCGCGGTCCTCTTCTGAAACGCCCTGTATATTTATGTCAGGACAGAAAAGCCACAGCTGCCTAGGTCACCAGGAGGCGTTTCTGTGTGCCCGGGGCTGCCGCGCACAGTTGTCAAACTGGGGCACCGCACACAGCGGCCTGATCTTCCAGAACGAACCAACCCAACACCCAGATCCGGGAACGGCCAGGGCACGGCAGTTCACGTGACCGGGCACTCGCTGGCCCGCGGTCACAGCCAGGCGCGCAGCCTCCCCAGACACCGGGCTCTCCGGAGGACCCCAGGGCGAAGCCGAGTTTTGCAAAAGGCTGAGGAATCATACAGCCAGAGAAGTCTGGGACGCTGCCCCAACAAAAGGAGCGCATACGGGGAGGAGTAAAATCTTCAGAGAGCCTGGCACCTCTTGACAAGCAGGCGAGGGACCAGGCTGGAAGGGCCAGCTGGTGTTGGCTGCGCAGAGCTCTGAACGCCGCCGTGCTGGGAGCTGGAGCTCCCTGCGGAGACGGGGAACCGCTTAAGATGTGCGAATAGTTGAAACCGGTTTGGCTCAGTGGATAGAGCGTCGGCCTGTGGACTGAAGGGTCCCAGGTTCGATTCTGGTCCAGGGCATGTACCTTGGTTGCGGGCACGTCCCCAGTGGGGGGTGTGCAGGAGGCAGCTGGTCGATGATTCTCTCTCATCGATGTTTCTAACTCTCTATCCCTCTCTCTTCCTCTCTGTAAAAAATCAATAAAATATACTTAAAAATGTGCGAATAAAGGAAGAATACAGTTATTGTTGTTTTTAAAAAAGGTTGTTTTGGTGGGTACTATGGGGGGGAGGGGCATTTAACAGAACAGAGATGGGGGATGGGCAAGGCTGCCAGCGAGTCCCACGTCCCAAGCAGTTCCGGCCTGTGCCACGGCCCAGGTTTTATCACTCTGCCTTACTGTCTGCTACTTGTCCCCCTCGGGGCCTGTTTCTCAGCTGAGCGATGAGCAAGGTCTGGGCAGCATGTGCTGTGTGGTCACCCGTCCCTGCCCCAGGAGGCTCCTCAGGGAGCACTGACCGCGGCACCCTGCGGCCCACACGCCCACGGCGCCTTCTCATTTGCCCGAAGCCCTGCCGCTCGCCGTGAGCACCAGGCAGGCAGGTGTGGGTTCCAATTCCACCTCCGCCACCCACCGGCTGGGCGACTCCGGGCAAATCACTTAACGTCGCTGTGCCCCCGTTTCCTTATCTGCAAAATGGAGTTGGAATAAGAGGATGTGTGTCGTGGGGCTGTTGTGAGCTGGAGAAAAGGGGCGGAGGACAGAGGGACGGGGCGGTGTGTGCCAGGAGAGTGGGTGCAGGGAGGGAGCCGGGCACAGGAACGGCGATGAGGTTTCTACCTGAGGGGACTGGGCTGGAGACACTCTTCTCATTCCGTGTGTGCGTGTGTGTTCAATGTGCAAATACTCTGCTTCACAGACAGCTAGCACCCCCTCCCTGGTGTCCTCCTCTGACGACACACATGGGGTGCAAATATACTGCCTGGAAATCAACAGTAAAACATGGCCATCTCTCTCTCCCAAACCGGAAGGACAGAGAAATGCAAAAGTGAGCGTTAAGGCAGCGCGAGGCATCAAATTAAACACAGAAAGGACGGAGCGCAGGGTGCGGGGCCTTCACGGTGTTTACGACAGAATGAACGGGCTCATTAACACCCCCTCGCAACAAGGCACCCACCCCACAGCCTCCCCAGAGGGCAGGGAATTTACACCCTCAGTACCCAGAGCTCCACAAAAGGAGCATATAGAATCCAATTGTAATTATTATTATTATTTTTAAAAAAAAATATTTTATTGATATTTTACAGAGAGGAAGGGAGAGAGATAGAGAGCCAGAAACGTCAATGAGAAAGAAACATCGACCAGCTGCCTCTTGCACACCCCCTACTGGGGATGTGCCCGCAACCAATGTACATGCATGCCCTTGACCGGAATCGAATCTGGGACCTTTCAGTCCGCAGACCGACGCTCTACCACTGAGCCAAACCGGTTTCGGCTATTATTATTATTTTAAAATATATATTTATTGATTTTTTTACAGAGAGGAAGAGAGGGAGAGATAGAAACTCCAATGATGAGAGAATGATTGATCGGCTGCCTCCTGCACACTCCCTCCTGGGGATTAAGCCCGCCACCCGGGCATGTGCCCTTGACCAGAATCGAACCCGGGACCCTTCTTCAGTCCCCAGGCTGACGCTCTATCCACTGAGCCAAACCAGCTAGGGCTCCAACTGTAATTCCTATTCAGGTGTGTCGGTACCCAAAAACTGCTTCACAGCTGCATGGTCCCAGGTACGGCTGTAGTCCTTTCTTTTTCTTTTTCTTTTTTTCTTAAATATTTTATTGATATTTTACAGAGAGGAAGGGAGAGGGATAGAGAGCTAGAAACGTCGATGAGAGAGAAACATCGACCAGCTGCCTCTTGCACACCCCCTACCGGGGATGTGCCCGCAACCAATGTACATGCCCTTGACTGGAATCGAACCCGGGACCCTTCAGTCCGCAGACCAACGCTCTACCACTGAGCCAAACCGGTTTTGGCGGCCTGTAGTCCTTTCAACAGCCCCTCGTCCCCACCTCTGACGTGAGGCACCCACAGAGGACACCAGAAGGGGTATGAAGCCTAACCTCTGAGGCCACCCCCTGGGGAGGAGCCCAGGCTAACAATCCTCAAGCTCAGGGCTCTCACCGATACCCGGCACTTCGCCCGACAGGACACAGGCACGTAACACGCATCCCGGATGTACGGACTTTTATATTTTATCAGATGCTCTTCTAGACATATCCTCATGGAAACCCGTTGCTGTCCGCCCCAGACACGGGACTTAGGAGAGTCGACTGCTGACGAGCGACCCCCTGAGGGCTGCTGGAAACCGGAGCGGCCTCCTGAGCCCGGGCGGCGGCTCACCTGTGTACCGGAATCCATGGATGAAGCCCCCGGCAGACTTCCGGTAATCCACAGAGTGGCTGGCCGTGCCCAGGACAAAGAGGCCACGGCTTCCTTTGGACTCATAGCTAGGCCTGATCAGTGGGTACTTCTTGCTGAACTCGCCCCCCGAGGACAGCCTGAGGGACCTGTGAGCAGAAAGTGTTGTTAGTAAAAAACCGCTGCTGTGTACGAAACACCGATTACAGGCCCGGCTCTGAGCTAAGTGTTTTCTATTCCTTATGGCATTTAAATCCTACCACGACCCGGGAGGCAGGCATCATCATCCCCATTTAACAGACGGAGTAACTGAGGCTCGGGGTAAAGAGGTGGTGGGTCAGGGTTTAAGCCTGACTCAGGGCTGGGCTCCGGGCTACGACGGGGCCTTGTGTGACCAGATGGGACAGGAGGGTCCGGTTCAGGCCTCCGGGTTCTTGTCTGCCTGCGCCCCGGCCAGAAGGGAAGTGAGACCCTGGGTGGGTTCTTTGGTACTAAGCCTGACAGAGGAACTGGGGCAGCAATGTCTGAAGACGAGGATCTACAAGGCAGTTCTTCAAAACGCAATTATAAATAATTTCAGCGGCCAACATTTGATTGAGCATACAGTATATGCCAAGTAGTTTTCCTTTCTTTCCTTTCTCCTTCCCTTTCCTTGTTTTCCTTTCCCTTCCCTTCTCCCCTTCTTCCTTCCTTCATTCTTTCTTTCCCTCCTCTCCCCCTCCCCTCCCCTTCCCTTCCTTCATTTCTGTTTAATGCTCTTGACTGGAATCGAACCCAAGACCCTTTGGCCTGCAGGCTGACACTCTATCCACCGAACCAAGCCTGCTAGGATCCAAGTAGCTTTCTGCATTCATCCTCACCACAGGCCTATGAAAAAGGAACTAGGATCTCCATTTTAGCGATGAGAAACTGGGGGCCAACTGTGGTAAAGCAACCCTCCCAGAGCTCACCGATCTGGTAAGAAAGAAACTCAGACCGACCCCCGAGTCTGCGCTCCCGGCCGCCACACTGCCTTCCAGCAAGTTCACCCCCTGGTCCTCGCCTTCCCATCCCTCAGGTGGAAGATGACGACACGGACGAAGACTCGCTGCTGCCGCCGCTCCAAGGGGCAGGGCCTCAGGGCCACCCGGGACCTTCTCAGGGGACAGAGAGCCACCATCCGGGCGGGAACCCAGGCCGCATCCACATCCAGGCGGAGGGGGGAGGCCTGAAAGCCGGGCGCCGGCTCAGCCGGACGGGGGCGCTGCTCCCCCGGGGGGGTGGTGGTGTCAGAGGGGTTTGTGTGGGATCCCAGCTCCCCCCCACACACACTTGGACTCACTTATTGAAGATGGAGAAGTCGAAGTTCCAGCCCAGGCAGCGGATGACGCGGTCGTAGGCCACGCGCATGGCAAAGTTGTCTTTGTCGTCCTGGGGGAGGGGCACGGCCCCGGCACTCTGGTTGCCGTCCTCCACGTAGAACTTGAGGGTGACGTGGAACTTGCCCGCGGGGCCCTTCACGACAGCCAGATCGGTCAGGTCGGACTCCAGCAGGCCGTCCAGGGACTTCAGCTGGTAGGTGTCCAGCAAGCCGTTGTTGATGGCCCTGGGGCCCGAGGAGCATGCAGGAGAGAGGAAGGGGTCTGCACTGGGTACCGGGGGCTCCGGGGAAGAGGTGGCCCGGTCTGGCTGGGGTCGGGAATGGCGGCTTCAGGGGGGCTGGAGCACGCAGCCCGCGGGAGCTGCTGCGTGGCATACCTGAGGTCTCCTACGTAGTGGGTGGCCCAGGACAGCCGGACGCGGGAGCGGCTCAGCATGTGGACAAAGTTGGTGACGCCCAGGATGTTCTCCGCCGTCTCGAAGGCCGAGTTCCCTCGGCCCAGGATCAGCACGTTCTGACCCACGAAGTCCTCCGGGTCCACGGACACGGACTCGTAGCCCTCCAGGTACTCGGCGCCGGGGAAGTCCACCAGGTTGGGGACTGACAGGCCGGTGGCGACAAGGAGGACGCTGCGGGGGGTGGGGAACGAGGAGGAGCTGGCTTAGTCTCTTAGCTACCAGACGCTAAGGAAAAGTCACTTTTGGGCCGAAACCGGTTTGGCTCGGTGGTAGAGCATCGGTCTGTGGACTGAAAGGTCCTGGGTTCGATTCCGGTCAAGGGCATGTACATTGGTTGCGGGCACATCCCCGGGTGGAGGGTGTGCAAGAGGCAGCTGGTTGGTGTTTCTCTCTCATTGATGTTTCTAGCTCTCTATCTCTCTCCATTCCTCTCTGTAAAATATCAATAAAATATATATATTTTTTAAAAAGTCACTTTTGGGACCTGCCACCTGGCTCACACTGCTGGCTCCTAAAACAGGACAGCCCAGCCTGTGTGCGTGTGGCTCAGCGGTTGAGTGTCAACCAGGAATCAGGAGGTCACCGGTTCAATTCCCCGTCAGGGCACAGGCCTGGGCTGCAGGCTCAATCCTCGGTGTGGGGCGTGCAGGAGGCAGCCAATCAACGAGTCTCTCTCATCATTGATGTTTCTATCTATTGCTCCCTCTCCCTTCCTCTCTGAATAAAAACAACACAACACAAAAACAGGATATTCATTCATCTGATGACTGATCTATTCCAGGATACGTGAGACTTTACCCCTGTCCCTCACTGGGCTCACTCAAGCAGAGTTTCCTTTATCTCTCACTGAGATTATACCAAATATGGGAACTGGACTGACAGAAGAAGGTGGCACCGTGAGAAAGCAAGTCATTCATCCAATGCTGAACACCGCAGTCAGACCAAGTATCGCCCTCAGCGATGAGAAGGAGACTCGATGTTCCCACTTCCCCTTTCTGACTTGCTGGACACATGCAGACATCTGTTGAGGAGTCACCTCTACAGACTCTGTACATGTTTTATGGGTCATGTTACAGCTCAAAGCACCCCCGATGGATTTATCCGGCCTGCTTTACAGGTGAGGAGACACAGGCCCACAGCTGGCGTCCAAAGCTCCACGTCAGCAGGCCAGACGCTGCCCACAGATCAGCAGGACGCCAAGTCCTGCTCTTCATATCGGTGGGTCTGCAGTGCTGTCGAGGCCGGCCGGGGAGCTGGATCCTGCCGGCCTGCAGAGGAATGATTTGTTCGCAGGGTGGTTTCAAACATCGAACTGGGAAAAAAATCCAGCTGGATGGCCTGTAGAAGGGGCACACGCTGCCCTATCACTGTGTCTGCTGACTCCCGTCCACTCTGCTCCTGTCTGGCTCCCCGACGCTGCAGCACAGCTGTGTCGATGCAAGGGTCAGGGTGGCTCGGCCCTCTTTCCCTGGCCGTGAGCTGCGAGGAGCAAGGCTGACCGAGGGGAGGATGACGGCTGACCGAGCACCTGCTGGGAGCCAGGTGCTCCGCTAATGGCCAGGGAGCGAGAGGCCGTGTGGGGCAGCTGGAAGGAACACGGGCTTCCAGATCGGGAAGATATGAGCTCAAATTGCAGCCTAAAAGCTGCGTGAAGCTTTGCGCAGTGGCAGTGTCGTGGGCAGTGAGGTCTCTCCGAGGTGTGATTATTGCTAATTGAACACTTTTCCCAATTAAAAAAAAAAAAAAAAAAGCTGTGTGCTGCAGCACCAGTGCTGGGCTGCTCTCAGACCCAGTTCTTCATGTGTAAGACGGGGGTCAGTGGCCCTCCCCCATGGGGTCCCGGTGAGGCTGCAACAAGTGCAGTCTAGTTCATGACTCTGAATCGGGGTTGCCTACAGCAGTGGTCAGCAAACTGTGGCTCTTTGGCCCCTTGAGTTTTTAGCAAAGGCCAGCTTGGGAGTATCCTAGTTAAGTTAATAACAATGTACCTACCTCTATAGTTTAAGTTTTAAAAATTTGGCTCTCCAAAGAAATTTCTTTTAAAAAATAGATATATTTTATTGCTTTTTCACAGAGAGGAAGGGAGAGGGATAGAGAGTTAGAAACAGCAATGAGAGAGGAACATCGATCAGCTGCCTCCTGCACAGCCCCCCACTGGAGATGTGCCCGCAACCAAGGTACATGCCCTTAACCGGAATCGAACCTGGGACCCCTCAGCCTGTAAGCCGACGCTCTGTCCACTGAGCCAAACCAGTCAGGGTCTATCAAGAAATTTCAATCGTTGTACTCAACAGTTGTACTCAACGATTGATATTTGGCTCTGTTGACTAATGAGTTTGCCGACCACTGGCCAACATTAAGGACATTAAGCTTTCTCGCAAGCTAAAACTGAGTGCTGGTAGCACTGCCTGTCGGGCCTTCTCACTCTTGATCGGTTCTGGAATCCCACTGGGCCCCTCTCACACTTGCTGGATCCAGCAGTTCCCAGCACGTTTGGGGGAACGCTAGTTCTGGGAGATGTTCTACAAAAGGGTTTTGTGGGTACATAAGCTTAGGCAATGCTAACTGCCCAGTGTTGCCTTCTCCCATTCCTTCCACACCAACCGGCCACACACAGACAGCAGTGCCAGTCCCTCCAGGAGAGGCCCGGCTTCCGGTGAGCGCCGGGGCCCCGTTCCTTACCTGCACCTATATTCCCGGCCCTCCTGGTCCGTCAGAACGAAGTAATGGCCATTCCAGGCCTGCCGATCCTTGTCCAGCGTGACGTGGGCAATGGCCGTGTTGTAGCGCACGCGGAGCCCCAGCCTGCTGGCGAAGTCGCCCAGGTAGCGCACCATGTCGCCGGCGTCGGGGAAGTAGGCCTGGGAGTAGCGTCGGAAGAGCAGCCGCGGGTCGTGGCTGAGCAGCGAGTTCCAGTCGTGGCGGAGGTTGAACTCGGCGTTGGTCCGGCCGGTGTGCCGCTTGTTGATGCTGATGAGCTTGCGGTGCCGGGGGTAGCGCCTGAAGAAGCTGCCGGGCCCCGGGGCGCGCTCGAACACCTCGTAGTCGCGGCCGGCCCGCTGCAGGAAGTAGGCCATCTGCAGGCCCGCGGGCCCCGCGCCCAGGACGCAGTAGTCCCGGGGTGAGGACCCCCAGGCCTCGGCCAGGTGCAGGGTGAGAGCCGGGCTGAGGGCCATGGTGAGGAGCAGCCCCGGGAGGCCCATCCCGAGCAGACCAGATGGACGAGGCCCCGGACCCAGGTTGGCCTGAGGCCCCGGGGATGAGAGAGGTCGGGCCTGGCCCCGAGGCAGAGGCTGGCCGGGGCGCTCAGGGCTCTTTGGGGTGCAGCCAGCACCAGAACTCAAGGACTTCTGAGCTCACTTGCTCCAGTGGTTCCAAGCTTGGATCTGGAGCTCCCTCCAGAAGTCCCCAGCTCCTCCGGGGCCTCGGTTCCCTGCGGCACCGGCCCTCTTCTTAGGGCCATCGTAGTAAGAAGGTGGGTGCTCCCCTGGGCTCGCCCGAATTTGAAGGATGTCCAGCAGCACCCCTGGGGGCATGTCTCCTTAGCCACACCTCTGCTCCGGGGCTGGAGCCTGCAGAAGGCGTGGCCCGCATGGACCCCACCCCGGCCAGGTGCCGAGCCTCCTCGGCCGGCCGGCGATGCCCAGCGCACACACCTGCCGCCACGCCGCCGCCCGCGCGGGCCGCCCTCCCGCCGGCGCGCACGCTTCAGGGGCCGCTCCCCGCGCGTGCGCAGTGCCCGCGGCCGCAGCTCCGGCGCCCCGGCCCGCAGCCCCCGCACCCCGATACCTCGGGCTCGCACCTCGCAGCGGCTCCGCAGGCGGCGCGCAGGGAGGCCGGGGCGCCCAGCCCGCCCGCCGGGGACCCGCCTCGCCCCGCCCCGCCCCGCCCGCCGCGCCAATGGCTGGGGGCGGGGTCACGTGCGCGGCGCGCCGCACGCCGGCCGGACGGTGGGCCCGCGGGGTCCATGGGCGGCGCACCTGCCGCCTGGGACCCCGGGGGCGGGGTTTGCGGTGCCAGGGCTGGAGGTCCGCTCCCAGCACCGGCGCGGGCTCTTTGTTTTCAAGCTGCGCCTTTTCACTTGTGAGGCGCGGGAGCAGATTATTCTTGGGAGGGGATTCCAGCTCTTACATGAAATCAGTGATGTAGCTGAGGCTAGTTGGCTACCCAGGTTTTGGGGACTGGAAACCAGGTTGGTGAAGTCAAACAGAAAGCCAATGAACAGGGTGGACTACAAAAGGGATTCTACAGGAAATAACTTCACAGGTTGATCTGATAATAGATTCCTAACCGGAGCCGAAACCGGTTTGGCTCAGTGATAGAGCGTCGGTCTGCGGACTTAAAAGGTCCCGGGTTCGATTCCGGTCAAGGGCATGTACATCGGTAGCGGGCACATCCCCGTTAGGGGGTGTGCAAGAGGCAGCTGGTTGATGTTTCTCTCTCATTGACATTTCTAGCTCTCTCTCTCCCTTCCTCTCTGTAAAATATCAATAAAATATATTTTAAAAAAATAAATTCCTAACCGGGCAGGCTGAGGTGAGTGGCTATGCCCTAGGCATAAGCATTTTTTTAAAAAAATATATATTTTATTGATTTTTTTTACAAAGAATTAGAAACATTGATGAATCATCGATCAGCTGCCTCTTGCACACCACCTACTGGGGATGTGCCTGCAACCAAGGTACATGCCCTTGACCTGAATCGAACCCGGGACCCTTCAGTCTGCAGGCCGACACTCTATCCACTGAGCCAAACCGGTTTCGGCGGCATAAGCATTCTTTAGTAAAAGGTTTATCTTTGCCTTAAGTAAGCCCCGTTCATTGTTTTTGTGCATCTAGGACTCACACACCTTTAAGTGCCTTTCAGACCCATCAATCTAGAGAGCATATACTCTTAACTATCCAGTAATAACCCCCACCATCTGCATCTTCCTTTCCTTCCCCTCTTTAATCCAAAATGCATAAAAGCTGCAAGCTGTCCTTCTGAAGCATTTTTCTGTGGAGATCTTGCTTCCAGGCATATCCTTATAAAAATTATTTACAGGCCGAAACCGGTTTGACTCAGTGGTAGAGCGTCGGTCTGCAGACTGAAGGGTCCCAGGTTCGATTCCGGTCAAGGGCATGTACATTGGTTGCGGGCACATCCCCGGTGGCTGGTGTGCAAGAGGTAGCTGGTCGATGTTTCTCTCATCGACATTTCTGGCTCTCTATCTCTCTCCCTTCCTCTCTGTAAAATATCAATAAAATGTTAAGAAAATTATTTACAGGTTTGAAAGTTCTTATCTGGACACTACAATGATTCAGTCTATTGTTTATTAAGAAACATTCATGATTGACTTGATCTTTCACCAACCAGTGAAGTAGCCAAAAATTCTGTTTACATTTTGTAGCCATTAGCCAAAACCTCCATAGGGTTAGAGTGATTTGCTTAAGATCACACAGTTAAGAGGTGGAACATGGAATTAAAACCCCTTTTCACTCAATGATGAGCTCTTTATATTTTTTATTCATTGATGAATGTTTTATGAGTCTGGTAATGTAAATAAAGTGGCCGGTAGGACACTTAAAACATAAACCCACGTTAGCAGTGGTGTGGCCGGAGTGGAGGCACAGCAGGATGGCAGGATGATCCTGATGATTCAAGTGAACAGGATGGTTGTAGCTGGCCTCCCAGAGGTGGGATGTGGATACTGCATGAGATTACCAACTTGGAAGGTAATTCTTTCATCAAAAGGATTTAGGAGCTGAAACCGGTTTGGCTCAGTGGTAGAGCGTTGGTCTGCGGACTGAAAGGTCCCAGGTTCAATTCCGGTCAAGGGCATGTACCTTGGCTGCGGGCACATGTGCAAGAGGCAGCTGATGTTTCTCTCTCATCGACGTTTCTGGCTCTCTGTCTCTCTCCCTTTCTCTCTGTAAAATATCAATAAAAAATATTAAAAAAAAAGGATGTAGGAAAAATATGGCAAGCCTCATGTACAACTAAATTAGACAACAATGGGAGAGCAACTTATAGAAGAGGAAGGGCACGATGACCACCAGAACCTTTTCTGTGGGGTTCTCACAATGGCATAGGAAGCAAGAACACCTCCCTTAAACTCTAGCTCCTCCCACATACCCCAATCAATTTTATCAAGATTTACACGGACAGGACAGGAACCTTCAAGAGGCATTAATATGGTCCAGTGAGATGGAACTGAGGGTTCTCATGGGAAAGCAGCCATGTCAAATGTGCAAAGAACTTCATATTCTAGCTTTGCATGGCTGGAGCTGCTTTTCATAAAAAATAGCTGAGCTCAGTGGGCTTGGCTCAGTGGTTGAGTGTAATTGCACTAGGTCAGTTTGATTCCAGGCCAGGGCACATGCCTAGATTGCAGGCTCGATCCCCAGTGGGTAGGTGTGCAGGAGGCAGCTGATCAATGATTCTCTCATCACTGATGTTTCTATCTCTCTCCCCCGTTTCTGAAACCAATAAAAATATATTTAAAAAGACCAAGGAAAGCACTAACAAATGCCACTTACCTATTACTTTCATAGCCTGTATCAGCATCACAGAAAAGCACCATTAGAGCAGAAACGGTCTTACTCATTATGATAACCTCAGTGCACTCTCCAGTATCTGAGGGCATATAGGATGCCCTCAATGAGCATCTGTTGAGTGAACATTGAAACCAGCCAGGCTAGGAAAAATACCCAACCACAAGTAAAGTAGGGAGGTCTACTTCTTAGTGGTTATGAAGATTTGTGAATGGAAGCTGGCAAATAATGGAAGTACCTAGAATAGTTGCTGGTCTTATCTGATAACGGGAAATTAGGACAGATGAAGTGTGGCAGGACCTGGAGACTAGGCTGAACCTGGATTGCAGGCAGCAGGATGCTAGCCAAGGCTTTTGAGGTAGGGCTGTTTCTAGCAATCAACTTGGTGGCCCAAGCAGGACAGATGAGCAGGGGATAGATCAAAGAAATGAAGTGTTTGGAAGCTGATGCAAAATGTTTTGTTGGCATGAAACCAACTTCCACCTGCCTCCTTGTCCCAGCAAATCCACCTGGAGTGCACCGTGAGTCTGCAAGAGGCAGTTTGGTATTAGTTGAATTTTGAAAACCCCTAGCACTTGTTACACCACTTTCTTTTTCTTTTTTCAGAAAAATATATTTTATTTTTTTACAGAGAGGAAGGGAGAGGGATAGAGAGGTAGAAACATCGATGAGAGAGAAACATCGATCAGCTGCCTCCTGCACACTCCATACTGGGTATATGCCTGCAACCAAGGTACATGCCCTTGACCGGAATCGAACCTGGGACACTTGAGTCCGCAGGCCGACACTCTATCCACTGAATCAAACTGGTTAGGGCTGTCACACCACTTTCATCTGTCGTTTTTATCACACTACCTACACTGAAAACTCCCTAAGAAGCACATTTATGCTCTATCTTTCTAATAACTCTAACAAAGTACATTTCGCTTGATTTAAGGCACAATTTTGATTAAAATTTAGGATGCTACTCAGAAGCTGAACCCGTTTCCTCATCTGTACAATGGTATCCCTTCCATCAACATTGTAATTTCTGTGTCAGGCTCAGGAATTTCCAGAAAGCTTAGTACAATACCTGACAATGTAATTACTTCATAGTCCCAAGAACAGAACACTATCCCTTTAATAGAAACAGTGCTCTTACTAAAATAAGTTTATATATTCTAAACATCTGTAACTCTGATTTATAACACTGCTTTGAGTGCCAGCTTGAGACAGTCACCAGCTCAAGCCAAGCTTGAAAACAATTTACGACCATTTTGACCACCACCTAGTGGAACGTCACAACCTTCTGAGGGCGTCTCCATGAGCAACAGCCCCCGCGGCCTCCAGGGACTGCCCCGCTCCACGTTTTACTAGTGACTGGTCTCTAAGGGCAGTAATTGGGCTTGGCACATGACCAGCTTATGGAAATGGACTTCTCATGTGGACCTCTGTGGGACCTCCCAGTTAAGAGTCTCCCGGAAAAGATAATTTCACAGGTTCCAAGAACAGAGAAGTAGGGCATCCACCCTCTAACAGGATGGTAATCTCAAAACGCTCAAGAACAAAGGATAGAACCCAGAGAACTCCAGAAAGGAACTTCTGTGTCTCACCTTCCCTCTCTCAAGGGCTCCCTGGAGAAGGAAGAAAGGCTGTTAACCAAATCATAATGTAGGCACGTGTTGAGGGTAAGAGACTAAAGAGACTTATACTTTATTCCGTCTGTTAAATTCCAGAGCGCAGGTATTAGACAAACAGTCTACCAGGAATCAGAGGCCCTCCTAGGCTCGGTGGATTTACACTCTCCAGCTCCACATCACCGTCTGGCTTAAGTTTCTTCCTCTGAAAGACACAGAATGTTAAAGAAATGAGCCACGTGAAACTGGTGAATTGCTTATGATTTAACTCCTCCACCCAGAAACCACGTCTTTCAGATCCTCATGGGCTGACACCTTTCCTTTAGTCCCAGCTGGCGAAGCAAGAAAGACAGCTTAACCCCATGTAACGACCCCAGAGCCTTTTCTCCTTCAGCCCACTGTAATGTCAGGGACTTCCATCGTCTTTCTCTAGACGCTTCTTCCTCACCTAGCCTCTAAAAGACCCCCTTATGTTACTGAAAGGCTCATGAAGCCACTTCCTGGAGTCAGACTGAACGCCACTCCGAATGCAGTCATGCCTCAGGGAGCCCTCAAAAAGTTTTACGTCAAGGTCCAGGAGCAATGTGGCCATAGAGCTTGGTCCCTGGGCAGCCCGCCGCTCACTCGAGACTTCAGAAAGAGACTAGTACCAACCTTCTTCCTCCTCCTCCTCCTCTTCCTCGTCCTCATCGTCCTCGTCCGAGCTGAAGGTGCCGTCCGGCAGGCTGTAGACCCGGATGACCTGCTTATTGGGGTCCTTGAGGATGAGGTACTTGCCCTCCTCCAGCTTCATGCAGATGTCGATGACGCAGCGCAGGATGCCCCAGGCGTTCTCCACGCTCAGGTTGATCTGGCTGGCGAACTCATTGGGCTTGAACTGCTGGGTGCCCAGGATGACGTGGCGCGAGGAGTCTTTCACATGGTACCGGGACACGTAACTAGTGGGGAGGATGGGGTGTTAGTGACGGGCGCAGAATCCGGGGACAGATATCAGTTAAATGGGGAAGAGAAAAAGGCAAGCCCTTGTCTCCCTGACCGCAGACACCTCCTTCCAGTCGGTGAGTTCACAACTCCCGGACAAGAATCTCACCCAAGCTTGAGGTACTCGGATCCAGCCAGCAAAGCACAGCAGGTCCATCGGGCCAACTTATAGCTGTTGTTCTTCAGCTCGGTGGCAATGACGGCGCCTCGCTGGGAGTCCAGCTTCTGACGCCAGTCGACACCATTACAGTGCTGCAGAAGGAAAGCCCTAGTGTCAGGAGCAAAGGCGAGCCCGGCATCTCCTCTAGCAGAGAAGGAACTCCCTACGGGGCTTGGCTAGAGAGTGGGCCAGGCGTGAGAAATCAGAGGTAAGACCATTATCATTTGCCCTGGCCGGTGTGCTTCTGTTGTTTGGAGCGTTGTCCTGTACACCAAAAGGTGCAGGTTCTATTCCCGGCCAGGGTGTGTGCAGGAGGCAGCCAATCAGTTTCTCCCTCTTCTTTTCTAAAAAAATAAAAAAAAATAAAAAATAAACTAATTAACATATACCCAGGCGAGGAAAAAAAAATCACATAGCCACGCGAGTCTCTTCAGTCTGGTGTAGAGCTTGGAGACAGAGGAAGGCAGGGGGTCAAAGCACGAGAAGGGTTTGATGCTGCTGCTGGTCTGAAGATGGAAGACATGGCAAGGAGTATGGGCGGCCACCGGGAGCTGAGAGGCCCCAGCTGTAGGTGGCAAGAGAATAGGGGACCTCGGTCCTATAACTCAAGGAACTGAGTTCTGCCGATTAGAATGAGCCTGGAAGTGGATTTTCTTCCGGAATCAATAGATGAAAATTCAGTCAGCAAACATCTTTGATTTTAGCTTTCTTATATTCTGAGCAGAGAACCAAACCATATGATGCTGAACTTCTGGCCTACCAAACTAAGAACTAATAGATGTTGTTTTAAGCCCCCAACTTTCTTTATTCTTTAAAAAAAAAAAAATTTTTTTTAAATTGACTTTTTACAGAGAGGAAGAGAGAGGGATAGAGAGTTAGAAACATCAATGAAAGAGAAACATAGGTCAGCTGCCTCTTGCACACCCCCTACTGGGGATGTGCCCGCAACCAAGGTACATGCCCTTGACCGGAATCGAACCCAGGACCTTTCAGTCTGCAGGCTGATGCTCTATCCACTGAGCCAAACCGGTTTCGGCCCCCAACCTTCTTTTAATTTGTTATGGAGCAAAAGAAAACATAAGGCTGTATAAAGAAGTAATTATAGCAAAAAGAGTCGTGTAGGCGACTGACCCTAAGAGACGGATCCATGAGAGATAAGAGTGGAACCAGCACAGAAAATACGTGAAGGAAGCTGAGAAATGTATGAGACCAGAGTCATGCACACAGTGACACAGGGAAAAGCTACAACGCCAAATGCTACAGGGAGCCACGGTGGAAAGTCTAAGGAGAGGCCACTGGCCCAGAGCTGAGGCCACAGCCAGCCTTCCAGCAGGGGCTGGAGACTGAGGAACACCTGGGGGATAGTCTGCAGCATTAATTGCTAACCCTTGGCTCTGATGAAGGCAAAGCTCATTGCCCTCTTGCTCCCTATCACTGGCCACGGAGCTGTCCTTCCCACCGAGAACTCTCTACAGCAGCCCCCAGGAGCACTGCCACCAGTTCAAATTCAGGCACAGAAGCCTGGGTAGCTTCAGAAAGGATAACAGTCCAACAATCATGCACGCCAGCGAAGAGCAGAAAGAGGAAAAGCGAAGAAAGCACGTGGGTCCTGCAGAGCCAAATGGAAGCTAATCTTGCATTAAGTGAGGGAACACTCAGAAGGTAAGTGTCTCAGTAGCCCTCTGAGTAATACAAGGGGAAAACAAACCGCCTGAGACAACACGCCTTGCAGACGTGGAGCCCCAGGAGGGCGACAGAGGGGCGCCTCACCCGCGAGTCCCACTCGTTGAGAGTCTTGATGTTGATGAAGGACACTTCCCCGTTGGCTCCGGTCATGACGCCATCGTGCTCACAGCGGACAATCAGGTCAATGTCGTCTCCGAGCTTCCACCTGCGGTACCTGCAACGAAGAAGAAACTCAGTTGGTCACCTCAGACCCTAAATTGCAGGGATTTCACCCCATACAGGGTGGGGTCTGTGCACACCCCGCCCGAGGTGACATACCGGTATGCCACAGAGGCGATTTCATTCTTATCCATGTCGTCTTCCACAAACGGGTTCGGGTTGGGGAAGTTGTATCTTTCTTTCCCCTGCAAAGATGACAAAGGGGTCACGAAACAGCGCCAACTTGTCGCCACGCCAATCAGCCAGACTCTGAAACTCCGCTTACAGCTCAGGCCGGGTTCCTGGAGCTCTTGACGGGGCTGAGCTCATTGCATGTTGTGTGCCTACTTACCCCTTCCGAGCGCAAGCACCCCATGAATTACAAGAGGTTAACAGCTAGTGTTTACCAACAACTACATGTGTCGACTGTGTGCTCCACGGTGCTCATTTAATTAGCAACCATGCCTCTCCCATTTCATTTTTCTCAACAGCACACGTCTGTATGTAGTATTTAGGTTTATTGCTTTTCCTCTTCCATTATAATGAAGCTTCCCAGGGGCAGGGACTTGTACACCACACTGCAGGTGTCAAATAACTGATGGGACCTTTACAAAGTGTGTGTGTGAGACAAGTGTTAGTGTTCTGTGTAACAGAAAAGAGATATGTCTAACAGCACAAAGCTCTGAAGTGTTGGATCCGGGGTTCAAAGCCAGGCAGGGTGACCTCAAAGACCAAGACTGACAGTCCTTGGCGACAGGTGGGGACCCTATCTGTCCTGCTCAATCGCACAAGCCCAGAGCCTAGGCCAAAGCAGATGCTCAGGAAAGTAGTTGTCGTTGCCAAAAGGCAGCGCATGCCCAGATGCTGCCCTTCCTCACCATCCTCAGGCACTGCTGGGAGAAGTTGTGGTTGATGTAGGTTGCTTCCATGGCCAGGTTGCGAGGCGAGTTGAAGGAATTACCTTCATCTTGAGGGGGCTCGTTGGCCGTCTCGCTCACTGTCAGGAGGTCTGCAAAAGTGGCAGCATGGTCACCCACCCACCCACCAAAGAACCGCTGATGACGTGCACACACCATGGGGAGCTGTGGTGACTGAAATGCCCTCCCTTCAAATAACTGCCACCTATTACCATGGGCCTCCCAAGGGGGGGACAGTAAGGGGCAAAGGCGGGGGAGGGCTCTAACATTAAATTCAATCACAGGGTAAACATCTATCCCTTTCCAATCCTTTTGGATTCTATCAGAATGTTTGATTTTATCAGCTTTCAATGGAGACAAGGCCTGAGGCGCACAATATAATCACACTGTTTTGTTTCACTGCTGTTATTGCTGAGTGACTTGATTTTCAGTCATGGCAGGTATGTATATGTTTTATACTATTTGGCATAAAACATGCACACATATTTTTCTTTATAAATACACTGAAATATAAACCATCAATTAAAAACATACACATCAATACTAACGATGGTATGGCGAGATGACAAAAGTTACAACAGTATTATTCAAATCGTGCATTTGGAAGCACGATTTTGGGGTGCTGCGAGGACCCAGAATGCTGACACCCCAAGGAGGAACTGCAGTGAGCATTCCTTCTCCATGCCTCCGAGGAGGTTGGGAGGGGTCTGACCAGCTGCCAATGCCTGAGGGAGACAGGCCTCTGCCACCCCTTCTCCAGTACCAAGGAACTGCTCGGAGCCATTGAAAACATCCACTGCCCTGTGCCGTCCCAGCCCGGCCTCTTACCGAAGTCAGAGTTATCCCTCTTGTCAAAGAAGAGCTTGGATCCGACTCTCTGGACGACTATGTCCCAGGAATACACGGAGCGGGTGCAGCTCATCAGTGTGGCCAGAATGGCGTCGGTGGCAAACACGTTCCCCTGGGTTTTTGCCAGCTGCAGAAAGGACAGGAGAGAGGAGGACACCCTCAGGTCTGGCCGCCATTCACACCGAGGGGAGAGGACTCCTCGGTAAGAAGCCTTCACAGCCACAGCCACACAGACCACCTGCACCCTAGCTGTCTGAGCAAGGCTGCAGCCCTCAGCCAGCGGGCTTCTGTTGGCTGTCACCATCCCGGGCCAGGCAGTCCGTAGCTCAGTGAACACTTACTTGCCATGTTCCAGGAAAGCACTGCTCAGCGCTCTCTGCCACCCTCACCCCAGTGGCATGTGGTGAGGGCATTTACCCCATTTTACAGGGAAGAGAGTGAAGGTCCCCGAGAGGTGGAGCTAGGACAAATGTGCTGGGATTTGAACCCAGCTTTACTTGACTCCGGCATTCCTGGTCCAGCCAGCGGAGTGCCTTTATTTCCACCACCTGCTAAGTCCGACTCAGCAGACTTATCCAGAGGGGCTTTTCCAAGCCCCAACCCCGGGTCCTCTTCTTTCCGGGCCCTGGCTGTAGAAGCTGGGGGCATCCCTAACGGTGGTGAGCAGTCGAGGGGTGCGCACCTTTCGGATGACAGGGTCGTCCGTGGTGGTGACAGTATGGAAGATGCGCTTGATGCTCCTCAGGGGCTTCTCGCTCCTCGTGGTGATGCGGTCAAAGGCTTTGTCATAGTATTCCAGGGCCCCACAGCACTCGCTGTAGGGAGTGGGCAAGACATGCAAAGTAAGGGGGAAGATCACCGGCTTTTTCTCTTATGCCTTGGAATCTGGAGTCTTATCCAGAAGTCTAATATGTAAGACGTGAAAACAGTATCCGCCTGCAACAGGAGGACTCTCAGTGCTCACTCAGGTGCCTGTTTCCTTAGCTCCCAACGTGGCTCCAGATAACAGTGTGAACACAACTGGTTCAGCTCAACCTCCCATTTTAAAGGCGGGAGAGGAGGCCTGACAGGCACCCAGGCGTGCTGACACTGGGGCTGGTGCTTCAAGCCATTCCCACTACGTGCCCTGGAGGCAAGGAGCTCTGCAAAGCTTTGCCTGTCCTGAACAACTGCTGTCTTTCTCCTGCCAAAAGAGCCATATAACTTAATTTTATTTCTTTTTTTGCTCAGGATTCCAGGAAGCTGAAAGAAACCTGGAATTCAATATCAGCAAATTTCTTTCTGCTTTTGCTTTGCTCCTGTTCTCCTTCTGCCAAAAAGAGCTATATAACTTATTTCTTTCTTTTGCTTGCAATGCCAGGAACTTCAATGTGATCCAAAGGTTATTATAAAAAAACTTCTTTCTCACCACCCCCCAGGATTTTATTTGAGTAAGTGGTTAAACCCTTTTCGGAAATACCAGGGCTTTGGAAAATCCCTGGAAAATTCACCACCAGCCAGTCCACCCACAAGAGCACGATGGAAGGTAGTAAAAGATGCCACTCACATGTCCTGTGGCTCCGAGACCTCCAAGTAGCGCATCTTCATTAACTGAGGAAAGTCCATCTCCTCTTTCACCTCCCAGTCACTACGAACTTCAACAGAAGAGTCTCGGGGTTTCTGTCATGAAAACCATTGGAGGGACAAGAATTGCAGTCAGTGTAAAACAGAGGCTAAAGGCAGGTATATAGTACAAAGGGCTTTTATTCAGTAAATATGTCTAGAACATTAACTACGTGCTGGCTGTTCTTTAAAACACAGCACCCCCCGACTCTCAGGAGCCTACAATCTAGAAGAGGACCGAGGGTCAAGAGTTCAAAAACAAAGGGAAATTCCTCCCCTCGTTAAGATGTCACCATGGAACAGCAGCTCTTTATATTTCACAAAGGATTTCTCTCAAGCTATCAGCTATCTATTCTTAACACAGCAAGCATCTTATTTAGCAAAATGTAACTTCTAACAAGTATAACTACGCTCTTGCTTACATGTGTCTTTTATTCTAACAATGTCCACACAAACATTCATACAGGAATGTTCACAGCAGCATTCTTCATAATAGCAAAATGTGGAAACAACCTAAATGTCCATCAACTGGTGAACAGATAAACTCAATGTGGTCCACCCATACAATGGAATTAAGCAATACAAAAAAATTAAGAACTGATCCATGCTACAACATGGATGTACCTTACAGATTACACATTGCATGATTCCATTTGTATGAGTAAATGGACAGAACAGGCACACCAGAGACAGAGACGAGAGTAGTGGCAGTCTAGGGCTAGGGGAGAAGAGCGGCTGACTGCTAAAGGGTACAGGGCTTCTTTTTAGAGTGCTGCAAGTGTTCTGAAATTGACTCCAGTAATGATCGTACAATTCAATAAATATACTACAACCCACAGAACTGCATACTTCGCATGGGTAAATTGTAGAGTATATGAATTCTGTTACAAAACCAAACAAACAACATCAAATGCCTAGATAGAATTCTGGCACAAATACACTACCTGTGATTTTTGGTCCCATTTCTGCCTCACTCCAAATTGTTTCTGAAATTTTTTCTGCAGTCGTATGCGTTCTCTGGAAAGACAGGAAAATTGTGCCTTCAGTGAAGATTTTTAAGAAAAGTGAGGACTTAATAAATAAAGAGGAACAAAAGAGACGATCTCCTTTGCTGACTGGCTGGTAGGGCATATTGTGCTCAAATATGACCACTTATACTTTACTCCGTCTACAGATTGTCCACTGGCAGCCCCAACCCGGGCCAGGCATTGCACTGCGCAGCTCCAGGAGGGCTCATAGGACCCAGTGCGAAGGGGGCCCCCGGAGTTGTGCTCCGGCAGAGCTGAGCCTAGGTAAGCTCCAGTCTCTTATTGGCCTTGGTTCCCTTCAGCAGGCATGTCCACTGTAGATAGTTTCTTGCTCGTGCTATTGCCTTGAACTGAAACTGGCCCTTAGGGAATGATGTCAGGTTGAAAGAGTGGCTTCACCTGCTTTAGGAAGGTGATTTTGTTTGCAATAGTGGGGAAGACAACCTACTTTGGCCTAATGAGTTCAGAGTGTCTGTAGTCCCGGAAGAATGCCTTGTTCTGGCAGGATGGGAGCCTCACCTCTCCTTCTGCTTGGCGCTCTTAGGCAGGGTCTGCAGATTGAACTGCAACATGTTCCGTCGATCTTTGTCTCTGCGGAGATTCCGCTGAGAATCAGAAAAAACAACCATGTTAAAGTCTTTGAAACTGGGCTACAGTAGGAAGTGCTTAATGGGAGGTCATTAGCCTAAGTTTAGAATGCCAAACCCAAGTTGTACATTTTATTATTATTACTTTTTAAATGCTTTATTGGTTTTAGAGAGAGGAAGAGAGAAACACTGAGAGAGAACATCATTTGGTTGCCTTGGGGACCAAACCCATTACCTAGGTATGTGCCCTGACTGGGACTCAAACCCACAACCTTTCGGTGTACGGGATGATGCTCCAACCAACTGCACCACACATGCCAGGGCCAAGTTGCACATTTTACTTTGTTTTCAATCTAATAATCAACAGTCTGGGGGTTTAGTTGAATAAATACTTGGAATTAGCTTAGATGTACAGTCACACACATATTTTACGGAATTCAGTTTACTGGCTCTTATTAGAGTTGCTGAGTTTGCCTCTTCATGTAATAAGATGTGATCCAACTGGACCATCTGCTTAATAAAGTCTGCAGTCTAGCAATTAAGTCAGGTAATAGGCACAGATATGCTCTTTCATCTGGCACAAACGTCATTCTTAGCACAGGGGTGTAATGTCCTACCTACTGGTCAACAGAAAGCTAAGCTATTTAAAGGCATCGCTGGACCTAGTTAAGTTTCCTTTACATAGTTTGTCACTGAGGAGCTCCTGGGGCTCATTAGAACACCCTAACATGCTTTCCCCGCATCAGGGTTGCACTTTAGCAGCAGGTGACCGCCGTGAGGTGGTCGACTGCTGGTCCTTGGCCTACCTGTGCAAATCGCATTCGGTTCCGCTGGTAGGCAGTCTTCTGTGTGCGCGCTGTGTCCACCAGCTGGAAACTAGTCTCATCCTCCTCGTGGAAGTAAGCATACTGACTTCCACCACCGAACTGAGAGGAGTACTTATCTGGAGGCAAAGGCGGAAATGTGTAACAACCACCACCTATAGACTTCACAGTACACACCAGCTTAGCGCCCTGCAATTTAAGTGTGGCCGTGGGACCCTGAACACTGGCTGAGAGCGTCATAGACACGCGGACTCACAGCCTCCCCAGACCCACTGACTCAGAACCAGCATTTAGAAAGGACCCCCAGGTGAATCATGCACGTTCAAGTTTGAAAGTTCTCATCTAAAGACTTTTAAAGTCAAGACAGAATCTGAGGAACTCAAGATAAACCCATCCCACTCTCTGCCTTAGTCTGTAAGAGTACGAGTTAAAATTTATTCTTGCAGGAGAAGCAAATATGGGATTTAAGTACCATCACTCTCATCATCTGTGCCCAAGGCAGACATGTCTAATGGCTGCCCTCAGACTCAGATAATATTACTATTCCAGAGGGCCACTTCCGACTATTTCTGATAAAAAACAAACAACAAAACAATTTACTGTATCAGTATCTTAAACCCAGGAATTTTAAACTGGAACCCACTGTGTGGCTTCACCGGTTCAGTAAACCCCAAGCAATGCAAAATGGGAATATAGAAGGGTTCATGGCTCCTCAAAAATGGGGGGTGCGAGTAGTAATCCCACTATAACAGGTCAAACTTCTTTAACGACCAGTCTAACTTTTGGGGCTACTTCCAAAAAATGTGATAGCGGCCACGGTCTAGAATAAGCTCTTAAAATTATGCATTATCAGCATCTTGTCACCATTCTAGAACACTTTCAGATAGAGGTTACCAGAAAAAGTAACAATCTTCCCAAGGACATGATGGGGCAGTCAGTCAGAGAACACTTACTCGTGTACCTCTTATCTTGGTATGTGGTACCCGTCCAGTCTGCAACCTAGTAAGAGCAACAAGGGAAGACAGAGCACACAGGTCAAGCAGGCAATTTTCTGTTGACCCAGAAACCCCCCAAAGCGAGACACGGTGGGAAAGTAGCAGGATTGGCTCACAATGCCTCTGTAAGCGCCCAGCTCGCCTATGACTACTGGACGTATCCAGAGGTCATACCCTCTCCCAGCTGGTGTCCCTGTAAGGAACTCAGGAGTAATGCTTCTGAGAGAATAAAATGGAAATGAACTCAGAGAGGGTAGCAGCCACAGGTGTGAAGATGCAGACTCCTGTGACAGACAAGTACCTTTCCGAGCCGATCTCCTTTGCTGAAAGGCTGGTAGGGCATATCCCGGAACTGCTCGGGGACGGCACAGGGGCCCCAGCCTGAGGGGTTGTCCTGGATCACGGGGGTCATGAACTTTGCCATCTTCTAAAACCTTAAATACACAAATAATGTAAGTAGCTTCATGAAGAAAAGCCTAAAGGTATATATATATAAAAAAAAAAGCCTATTTAAGGTAAGCTAAGACATAGATTAAATTAAAAAGCAACATATGAAATGGAACCCTCAAATCTTAGCTACTCCTTTGTTTTCTTGTAAATAATATTGTGAATACTTATAATTGAGAAGACTACTAACAAAATAAATTTATTCTACTTCATTGACTTTTTTTCTACTGTAACATCTTCCAAATGAGTTTGCATCTCATGCTTGGTGGGGGTGTCATATCTCAATGTCAGTTTTTCTTTCTTGCTGTCACAGAGAATAATGGTGCTTCATAAAATAATAGTGCCTCTTAAATTTGGTGGTGTCTCAAAGATTTGATAAAAATGCAGTCAAGTGTAATTACCATGTTCACCAAGACATAAAATATTTAGCTTCTCTAAACCTATTTCTTCATGTATAAAATAAATGTCTGTCGTTTTATTAGTTAACACACAGAAATTCTTTCATTGTACTACACTTGATCTTAGCCAAAAGGCCAAGAAGCGATAATTCTTTCATTGTAAATGCTACCCAATTACTATTCAGACTTGTAAAACTACTTCTACTCAGAGAAAAATAAGAGTCTGTAAGTATATCCTGAAATTCAACTTTCTTTCCTTGTTCTTCCAATAGTCTGTCTGTTGTCAATGCAAATCTTTATGCAGAGCAGGTGGACACAGAGCTAAGCAAAAGGCCATCAGAGTGGCCACACATCAAACATTTATACCCTGTTTCCCCAAAAATAAGACAGTGTCTTATATTAATTTTTGCTTCCAAAGATGTATTAGGTCTTATTTTCAGGGGATGTATTATGTTCCACGAAGTAGGTCTTATTTTTGGGGAAACACGGTAGATATTTGAGTACCAGGCATTGTTCTCAATGATTACCATGCACATTCAGTCGGAGGTAGGGGCCAGTATTAGCCCTACTTTTCAGAAAAGAAATTGCCCAAAGTTAACGGGACCAGATGTCCCGATTTTTAACAATTTGTCCTGCGGTGTTTTAAAAAAGTCTTGATTTTTGGAAAGACTTTTTTTTTTTAAAACGCCGCAGGACGCGGGACAGATTGTTAAAAATCGGGACTGTCCCGCCAAAAGCGGGACGGCTGGTCACCTTACCCAGAGTCATAATGTTGGTTGATGAAGAATATGTACCATGGAAGTCTGGCTTTAGTCTAATGCTATAGCTCCTCTCAGGAGGGTAAAAACCAGGGCCTCCCAACAGATGTTTTAGGCAATTTCTATCAAAAGACCCTCTGAATATGCTCAGATGGTGAATTCCCAGAGGAAAACTCATTATACAAATATTTCTGGAGGCCAGAGAGAGCAAAGAGCACAGGACACTGAAGTTAGTAAGGAGACTAAAGCTTCCTAGAGAGGTGACAGCAACTGGAGTTGAGTGACAGCGGGAGAATGAACCTGCGAGCTCCACCCGCCAACTCTGAACTTAAGAAGTTATACTACAAAAAGGGGCCCGAGGGAAGGGGTGACAGACGCAGAACTCAAGTACCGGGCTGCTACTCAGAGTCAGGCACTGTGCTATAGATACCTCAACCCACTAACTCTCCCACACCCCACTTTAGAGATAAACATTTGTAGCTCAGCCAAATCAAGGGGTTCATCTACACATCATCCAGAGCCGTCTGCGTTAAATCCAGCATTCTCCCCATCATAATCTAGCTGGAGAGCAGTCTGAAAAGATCTGGGTTTTCAGCCTGTACTTAACAGCCCAACGACGATGCCTCCAAAACACACTTTTAAAAGTCGGCTTGATCTGTCAGCTCAAGGAAGAAATAGGCCCAGGGCTTGACAGACATTCTTCCTGGGGGTGGAAGTCCGGGTTCCCACCCATGTGAAATAAGTGAGCAGAACTGAACAGGTGGGACAAACCGAGCCCTTCAGTTAAAATGGCCTGGCAGCTGGGCGGGGCACCAAGAGGGCAGTCAGAGGGGCCTTCTTGCTGGCAAGCCACGGGACTGTGAAATTATTGCAGCCACTGCAGGTCGTACCCCATCAAGCCCTGGTGGTTCGGATCTGAGATCAAGCATACTCCATCCCAGCCTTCTACTTCACATTAAAGGGAAGGAAACCTTTAGACTGGGAACTCCTCAGAGCAGGGCGGAACACCGATTAGCTTGGCATTCCCAGAAACCCAAGCTTCGGTCACTTAAAAGACCCTGAAGCCCAGCTGGGCCAAGTGACATTATTAAATTGGCCCAGCCCTTGGCCGCAGTCTAGAGCCTGGGACCTCACGCACCCCGCATGCTGGACCTGGGGCCCGGAAGGCGGATTCTTGCCACTTCCAGCGGAGGGACAACGGCAGCAGATGGGGATGTCCGGGGGTCTCTTCCGGGAGCCTCTGAAGGCCGGGCCCAGCCCAAGCCGGCGCCGGAGGTCCCCGGAATCCTACGGAACACGCCACTCACCTTTTGGGGCCTCGGCCGGCCCGGATGGCGAAAGATAGACCAGGCCAGACGGCTCACTCCCCGCTGCAGTCTGGAGAAGAGTGGACAGGCGAGAAGATGCGCGCGCAGTGACCGGCGCCGTAAACCTGGCCGGCGCTGCCGTAAACCTGGCCGGCGCTGCCGTAAACCGAGCTCCCGCTTCCTTTGGGTTCGGCGGCGGAACGCGAGTCGTAAAGCGAAGGCACACCGGAAATGAGTTACTGCTCTTGGGGAGGTGTCTTCCTTATCCTTGTAGGCTCTTTAGACACCGAAAGGTGGTTTACAGTTACGCCGCGGGGCATCCGGCGACGCCCCGAGAAGGCGTTTAGATTTATAGAAACGTGGCAGCCGTGCCGTCAAAGCTAGAGGCGGGAGCGGCTGACGGCCCTCCCCCCGTGTCCCACAATACCTTGCGGGACATTCGGCCGCTCTGTACACAGTCGTCTCCAGCCTTCTCCAACCAATCACGTGGTTTGAGTCTCACCGGCAGGGGGAAGCCGAGCGTCTGTGGAGGATTTTATTGTTACTCTCTCGCCCCCTCCGCCCCCAGCTATTCCAGCTTGGGAACCTGTCCAGCCTGCTAATTTAGGAGGTGGCCGCCAGGGTTCAAACCACTGTTCTCAAACTTGACTGTACGTCGAGGATGCCTGGAGCCCTCGTTTGAAAAAAAAAAAAAATGCAGACTCAAGTATGTGGAGCCCACGAATGGGCATTTTAAGTTAGCAACTAAGATTCTGAAGTGTCCACCCAGGAAGCCCTTTGCTACAATGGGCGACAGTGCTGACCTTTCCGCGGCTCCCAGCCTATGGCGTTTGTCCTGGAATCTTACTGGGGAATTTCAAAACGTTAAAAGTGAATCTTTTGAGGGTGCGATTTTACTCACACCTCGGTTCCTCTTTTACCCTCCCTGTCTCCTAGGTTTTCCTTGTCAGTCTTCCAGCCTGTCTCCTTTATTGGGAAGTATATCAGCTACTAGACAGATCTGGTATCTACTCTTAAAAAAAATTATATATATATATATAATTGATTTTTTACAGAGAGGAAGAGAGAGGGATAGAGCGTTAGAAACATCAACGAGAGAGAATCATCGATCAGCTGCCTCTTGCATATCCCTACTGGGGATGTGCCCACAACCAAGGTACATGCCCTTGACCGGAACCAAACCTGGGACCTTCCAATCCACAGGCCAATGCTCTATTCACTGAGCCAAACCGGTTTTGGCTGGTACCTACTCTTGACTGCTCCTTTCTAGCTGGGCCTCACTTTCCTCTGCTATCTGTAAGTTGGAGATAACACTAAGCGGGTGCTGTGAAGGTAAAAGTAAAAGTATGTAATTCCACTCACCAGTTGGGTGAACTTGGACAGGTTATTCGGATCTCTAAAGCTGCTTACTTACCTGCAAAATGAAAATGTTAATAGCAACATCTGTTTCCATAAATTGTCTCCCAATCTAAAACCTGGTAGTCATCATTACTAGTCCTTTTCTCTTTTGTAACCACATCTAGTTCTTCACCGAATCCTCTTTGTTTTTCTTTCAAAATGCATCTTGAATGCCAGTTTCTCCACCATCTCCAGCTTTGTGTTTGGACCCTTAGTGTCCACTCTTGCTCCTCTATGGTTACCTAGAGTTACTTCCTCAGTGAGATTTTCTCTGACCACCATTCCTAAAAACAGCTGCTCCTCCCTCCACCCCTCTTCACCCCCTTTCTCTGCTTTGTTTTCCTCAGAGCCCTCCTCACACTGAAATATTTTTGTCTCTTTGTTTAGGCTCTGTCTCTGCCTCTAGAGGGCAAGCTGTGTGCTGGCAGCAACTCTGTCGAGAACAGTGCCTGGTAATATATGCTTGTTGAATGAATGTTTAGAGATTTTTGTGAGAATTAAGTGAGAAAATGAATTTAGCGCCTTACTCTGGGCACTAAATAAGCACCCAATTAATGTTAGTGTAATGGACATCAATAGTAAATCGTAGTATTTTGTAAATTATAATGGGAGATGTAGTTTTTCTAAATTGTTTAGATCATGTCTCTCCCCTAGGGCCCACAGGCCATCTGCTGCAGTCTCTCTCTCATGTCAGAGTTTAATCATCTTTTCCATATTTTTGCCCGGACGTCCTTGCACACCCCAGATGGAGGAGGATTTGAAGTCTCCTGTCTCATTCTCTCTCTCTCTCTCTTTTTTTTTTTTAAATATACATTTTATTGATTTTTTTCAGAGAGAATAGAGAGGGATAGAGAGTTAGAAACATCGATGAGAGAGAATCATCAATCAGCTGCCTCTTGCACCCCCCCCCCCCACTGAGGATACAACCAAGGTACATGCCTGTTCTATTTCACTTATAACATTTTATAATATTATTATAACAATGCCCTTGACGGGAATTGAACCTGGACCTTTCAGTCCGCAGGCCGACGCTCTATCCACTGAGCCAAACTGGTCAGGGCTCCTGTCTCATTCTAAGTAGTACATAGGTCCCTGGGCTTAGATGGAATCTTACCTCTATTCCTCCTCCCAGCTGACCCCCGGGTTGTCTCTTTCTGCCTGTCTCACTGTCCTTTCTCCACACGATATAAAGCTGGACTGATCCCCCTTTCTATGAAATCAGAGCATGCCCACCTCCCTCCCTCCTTCCCTCCTCCCTCCACTGCTTAAAATCTTTCAATGGCTTCCCTTGATCCTGAGGATAAAAGCCCTTCCTGTTCCACGGCCTGCAAGTTTCTAAGTGGCAGCTTTTCACCAGCTGCTTCCTCTTTCTGGGTCATACCCAGGCCCGTTTCCTGTCTTGAGACCTTTTTCACCTGCTGTTCTCTGCTGCCTGGAAGGCGCCTCCCTTAGATCTCCCCTGTTTCCTCAGCACACAGGCATCCTGACCGCCCCTCTGAGTAGCCTTGCCCTGTCCCCATTCACTCTGTCACGCACCACGAGCCTGGCACTACTGCAAGAGCTTACATGAACTCATTTAATTCTCACCACCGACCTAGGAGGTAGGGCCTGCTATTCTCTCCATTTTACAGATGAAGAGATGGAGGCCCGGAGAGGTGTTCTAGGTTGAGCAGTGCATAGCGAAGCTGGGCTTTCACACTCAGGATTTACCTGGCCCCCGCTGCTTCTGCACATCCCTTAGGTGCTTTACTGGATGCCTAACATGGATCTCTCTTACGATTATCTTGTTTGCTTGTTTGTTTACTTACTTATTGTCTCCTCCTCAGAAAGAAAGCCTCACGAGAGGCGGGGTCTTACGTGTCTTGCTCGCCGCTGTGTCCCCAGCATCTAGAATGGTGCTTACCTCGTGTAGGTGCTTGGGAAATGTTTGTTGGATGCATGAATGACCTCTGACCAGGAATTGAACTGTGACCTCCTGGTTCATAGGTCAGTGCTCAACCATAGAGCCACGCCAGCTGGGTGTGGAGGGTACCTTCTAAAAGAGGGAAGGTAGCCCTAACCCAGTGGTCGGCAAACCGCGGCTCGCGCGCCACATGCGGCTCTTTGGCCCCTTGAGTGTGGCTCTTCCACAAAATACCACGGCCTGGGTGAGTGTATTTTGAAGAAGTGTTGTTAGAAGATGTTTACGTTTAAAAAATTTGGCTCTCAAAAGAAATTTCAACCGTTCTGTTGGTATTTGGCTCTGCTGGCTAATGAGTTTGCTGACCACTGCCCCTAACCGGTTTGGCTCAGTGGCTAGAGGGTCTCAAGGGTCCCAAGTTCGATTCCAGTCAGGGCATGTACCTTGGTTGCAGGCACATCCCCAGTAGGGGGTGTGCAGGAGGCAGCTGGTCGATGTTTCTCTCTCATCGATGTTTCTAACTCTCCCTCTCCCTTCCTCTCTGTAAAAAAAAAAAAAAAAAAAAAAAAAATCAATAAAATGTATTAAAAAATAAAATAAAAGAGGGGAAGTAGACCATGGGCAGGTGTACAAAGAGATGTGAGAAGTGGGTAAATACGCTGTTACAGAGATGTGTGGTAGAGAATGATTTGGGGCGCAGTACTTTTAAGGTGGTGCTTCAGGAAGGCACCTGTGAGGAGGGGCCATTTGAGCGGAGACTGCAGGACGAGAGGGAGCAGGCCAGGGGAGATCTGGGGGAAGAACATTTCAGCGGAGGGAACAGGCCTTCTGGGAGGGAAGAGTGAGTACTGGGGGTGTACGGGACCCTCTTATTCCTCTGGTCAAACTTGCACTCCAGACAGGCATTTCCTTGTCACCTGTCTGCCTGGTTGCTGTCACCTCTGCTTGGATGTGCCTGGTGCTGGGGGGACCACTCCTCTCATGATGCTCCTTTGCCCTCTGTGGGTTTCTTCTTGGTAAACTTTCCTAGTCCTTTATTCTTTTTTTTTATTATTAATATATTTATTGATTGATTTCAGAGAGGAAGGAAGAGGGAGTTAGAGATAGAAACATCCATGATGAGAGAGAATCATTGATTGTCCGCCTCCTGTGCGCCCCCTACTGGGGATCGAGCCTGCAACCTGGGCGTGTGCCCTTGGCCAGAATCGAACCTGGGACCCTTCAGTCATCAGGCCAACGCTCTATCCCACTGAGCCAAATTGGCTAGGGACTTTATTTATTTCTTGGCGTCACCCCAATTCCAACATGGTCCCCATTTTCTCATGCCTTCCAGTTTGTCAGAATTCTAACAAAACGGCCACCTCCAGAGCCACTCCTCCCCTCCAGGACCTCTCTTTTCTTGCTTGGTTTCTACCCTCCCCTTTGGGGCCTTTCTTAACCTCCTGCAAGCCCCTTCCCCCTTCCCCCTCACCCCGCCTCACACGAACAAATTTTCTCTACTCTCTCTGGCCCCATTTGACCCTCTTTTTTATTTTCTAATATTTTAAAAATTAAATTATTTATCTGTGTACATATATTACCACTGCCCCCCCCCCCACCAGCCTGATCAATTGGCTGCGAGGACCAGCTGCAACTACAGTGGGAGACCTACTATGGAGAGACCTGTATGGAGCAGGACTTGCTTTGGTGGGGCTTTGGTGCTCACTGAGTCTGTCCCTTGAATGTGTCATTTATGGATGTGTAGAGTTGTAATCTGGATTGACACTGACCACTGGGTAACATTGGCTCTTGGGTGTCCAGGAAGGTGGAAAGTCAGCCATTGCCTGAGGCCACCCAGTAGGAGCTACAGAGAGATCTGGAGATTCCTTCTCTTTGTTTTGAGTTTGGAAGTGCCCAGATGAGGCCCAGCTGTGAAGCAAGGCAGGCTGGTGCTGGTGCTGGGTCTTAGGCCTTTTATTGATAGGTTTGGGGCTCCCTGACCCAGCTGCAGCTTGTTTGAGAGACTTTAGCACACAGCTTGGGTGGGGTTGTAAAATGGATGAGGTGGGGTCTTAGGGAATCACCTGGGTGGAACAAAGAGAAATGGCTGCCAGTCAGGCCTGCAACTGGGGTGGCCTCAGCATAGGAACAGTGATCCCTGCGAGCATCTCCATCGGGGAGAAAGCTGCCCTGAGTTCCTGCCCTGATGCCAGAGAATCCAGTTTCTCCTCGTATGTGTCTGTGTTCCACAGAGCCTTGCCCTGGGGCTGGAGCTCCGAGGAAGCGGGACCTTGTAAGTTCAAATCGCGGTGCCGGCCTTTTAAGAGGAACAGCTGGATCTCCAGCAGCCTCTGTGTCACTGAGCCCCAATCCCCACTGGTTTTTACAACTTGTAGTTCTTACTTCCTGTAGGGACTTCTTTTCCCAGCTCTGGGACCCTGGGCTGGGGTTCTGGTATGGGGCTGGGGCCCCTTGCTCCTCTGGGTGGCCTCTGCAGAGATGATCTCCCTCCTGATTAACAAAGCAGCCCATGTGGGTGCTGGACCAGCCCGTTCTGCACCTCTGCACCTGGTACCAGTCTCAGTGTGCTTTCTCCTTTACTTCTCTAGTTGTAGGACTTCCATTCAGCCAGCTTTCCATCGGTTCTGAACGATGGTTGTTCCGTATTTTAGTTGTAATTTTGATGTGGTTATGGGAGGCAGCGAATATAGGCTTTTATCTATGCCGCCATCTTCAGATCTCTACATTCTCTTTGACTAGCTCTTGGTCTAATGTCCCTTCCTAGGCTATGTCTTCCCTCCCACCGCATACCAGGTTCCTTGTACTTTCCTCTCCTTACACTCATAGAACCGAAAGTTAAGTGATTACTTGTGACTTATTTGATCCTTGTATGTCTCTTCTATCACTTGGAGCACCTGGTGGGGTGGGAATAGGGCCTGTATTCCCAGTTGCTGGAACAGTGCCTGACAGAGTAGGTGCCCAATAAGAATTTATTGACTTAACTAGTCAATGATCAAATGGATCAAAATTGGTATGAGATCATTCAACTGGCATTATCCAGAGCCACCCCTTTGCAACAGGGCCCTGCGTATGTAATGACATATGAGATTCTTATCTTCAGAGATCCTGTCTAGCTGAGGGAGACTCATAGGTGCCTACCAGGCCCTCCATATGCATCCCCTCATGTCATGTCTAGGAGTGAGAGGCACCAGTGCTACTGATTTCTGATCAGCCTCTTTTTATGCTGTTCTGCCCTTCCTATCCCTTCCAGATAAGGCAAATGCACTTTCTAATAGGAACCTCCAATGCCTATTAGGTAGCATTTATGGAGTGCTTACTATATGTCAGGCACTGTGCTAATGCTTTACATAAACATTTCTTTATAAGAGGCCTCAACCCTCCCATTGATGCACGTGGGGAGAAGCAGGCCCAGGATGGTTGGGGACTTAGCCCAACGAGTGAGCTGCTGAGTCAGGAATTGAGAGTGGTTTTGTGTCCTCAACACTGAGGTTTGAAGAGGTCCCTTTTTCCTCCTGGGACTTCTCCATGGGAGGGGGAAATCCAGAATTTCCACATGAGAGGGGCTTGGTGACCGCTATGTGGTGAAAAGGGGGAGCCCTGGGCTTCTTCTGAAGCTGCAATTGCATAACAGATGTCTTGATTTTACTGAGATTGTATGTTTATTGGGGGAAGGCATTCTGGAGGTTGTGTGGGCACTGAGCCCGAGCCATCTCTTGGGAAAACTGCTGAGCATACAGACAATGGAATTGGGAGAAGGGGAAGGGACAAGGGAACCAGCATCCATTTCTCAAATGCTCTCTATACATGAGGCACCTCACTTATATTTATTCTAGACTGTGAGGTGGAGGGTTGTTGCCAGGATTTGTAGGGTGCTCTAAGGCTCATCTTGGCCAAATGTAGGGGTGACCATATAATTTACTATCCAAACTGAGGTGTTTCTGGGAGAGGAAGGTATGGATACCACATTAACTATACCAGACAAAAGGTGTAAACTGGGACTATTCCATGCAAACTGGGAGATATGGCCACCCTACAGAGAAGGGCAATAAAATTGCCCCTTGCTGGTTATCCTTTGCTGTGTAACATCCCTCCAAAAAGTGGCAACTTAGAACAACAACAATCCTTTTTTAAATTTTTAAAAATTAAATTATTATCTGTTTACATATCTTATCATTGCCCACCCCCACCTCCCATACATGCCCTCCCAACAACAATCTTTTTACTATCATCTCTCTTGGTTTCTGTGGGTCAGGAATTTGGGAAGGGCTTGACTAGGTAGGTGGTTCTGGCCCGGGATCTCTCCTGCCATTGTAGTTGGATGTGGGTGCGGCTGGAGTAGCTGGTGGCTGGCTAGATCTTTCTCTCTCTCCATTTCATCTTAGGGCTTCTCTCATGGAGGCTCTGGGCTTCCTCGCAACATGGCGGCCTCAGGACAGCCAGACTACAATGCTTCCATGGGCGCTGAAGACTTCCGGGGCGAGTGTTCTGGCTAACAACCTGGAAGCTGCGTGGCGCTCTGCGATCTGGCCTCGGAAGGTACGCACATCACTTCTAGCCCTCCTGCTGGTTCCCAGCAAGCTGAAAGCTTGCCCAGAGCTGAGGCACAGGTTCTAGAAGAGCATGTGGAGGGAGAGATGTGGCTGGGGCCACCTTCAGAGCATCCGATCTGCTGCAGATATAAACCGGCCTTTTCTAGGAGCCACCAGTTGGTTGTCTGCAAACACGTGACTGAAGCGTTTGGGCCAATCAAATGCCCCCACAGAGTTTCTGAGGGAGTGTGGTTGGGAGGAGGCCTGGCATGGGACTGGCTTTCCAAGGAAAACCTGATGAGAAGGAATGGAGGCGTGAATGGCAGTAGAGGAAGGGGAGAGTCACAGAGCCAGAGACTGGCATCGTCCAGGGAGCGGGCTGCTGGCTGTGCTGGCCGGAGCGTCATTCCCATTTCCTGGGCAAGCTGTCCCCTCAAGTTGCCTCTGCTGAGAAATGCTGCTTCAGATTAATGCTGTCCCTTGTTCTGCCTTCCTCCGGCTAGTGAGCCCTGTGAGACATGAATCACCATGGAGCTCTTACTGCAGGGAATTCTGTGCTGGTCAGGCGGACAGAAATGCCCCGTCCTGCTTGCCAGTTGGATTTCCTGTGCTCTCCCTTAATAAATGGATCTTCTGTTTGTGCATCAGCCTTGAAAGTTTGATGCACAAACAGAATCTGCCTCTGCCTTGTGTGTAGACATACCACAAAGTGTGTTGGGTTCCCCAAGGTCTCCTCCTGGCATCTGTCGTTATGGCCAGCACCCCTCCCAGTGCGGCAGCCTGCATCTCCTCATGCACCTCCTGAAAACCACCATGGAGATTACAGCCCCATTTTATAGATGAGACAACTGAGGCACAGGGAGTAGGTGTGTCTTGTTCAAGGTCAGCCAGCTGGTAAAGTGCAGTCGGGATGAAAACCCAGGTGTTGCCAAAACCGGTTTGGCTCAGTGGTAGAGCATCGGTCTGCGGACTGAAAGGTCCCGGGTTCGGTTCTGGTCAAGGGCATGTACACCGGTTGCAGGCATATCCCTGGTGGGGGGTGTGCAGGAGGCGGCTGGTCGATGTTTCTCTCTCATCGACGTTTCTAGCTCTCTATCTCCCTTCCTCTCTGTACAATATCAATAAAATATATTAAACAAACAAACAAACAAACAAAAAACCCCCCAGGTGTTCCTGGAGCCAAAGCTGGCACTTCATGCAAATTCTGAGATCCCCAAATGCTCTGAAAACCACTTGATGTGAATTGACAGTGAGGTTCTTTATAGTCTTTATTTTACCCGACTTGGTCTGACTGTTTATACATTCGCTGTGGAAAAATGAACAGGTTTATGGAGTACTGTCCCAGGGTTCGATGGGCATGCTACATACAATGTTGGGCATGCTACATACAATGTTGGGCATGCTACATACAATGTTGGGCATGCTACATACAATGCGGTGGAGCTATCCTAAAACCTTCTGAGATCCAAAGTTCTAGAACACATTGAGCCCCAAGCTTCTCCTTCTCAGCAACGTGGAGATCGCTGCCCCCGTTTTACAGATGGAAAGACTGAGGGTGGGGGATGCGGAGCCCCAGGCAGACTCCGTGGAACCTCAGTGCTTTAGCATCTTGCTGGAGGTGTGTGGGTAGGAAGGGAAGCCTTTGAGTCACCAGCCCACCCCAGCTTCCCCAGAGCCTCATCGCCCCAGTAAATTTTTAAAAATAGAAAACTTTTAAGGATTAAAGCCCAAAGGATGCTTCAAGCGCCCTAAGAGAAAGGGAGGCTTGCAGCATATTCCAGTGGTCGGCATTCAAATTTATTTTTTTTAATCTCAGCTGGATGTACACTCACCCATCACAGGATCAGTTCTCAGAATAGAGAGGTACCTGTTGAATCATCCACCCCACTTCCTGCCTCGTGCGGGCATCTCTCCAAGTGCTGAGCCATCCACTTCTCTCCGTGGCCCGAGATATATCAGGACTTGCAGCCCCGGTGACAGGACACAAAATAGACTCCCATTTCCTTTGGAACGATTTAGCTAGTTTAGAGAGTGCTTGGCTTTTCAACGGGATGAGCAATACCCAGGCCTCTCCTTGGCTTTTTCTGTCTCTATACATTTTCTTCTGGTGGAAGCTGGGTGTTGGTGTCCTGGGGACAGAGGCAAGCACTGATTTTGGCTCGATCTGGCAGCGCCGTCACGGGCTGGAAGGTGCCCTCCCTGAACGTCAGTGCACTTTCTGCAGCACGGATGTTCTTTTCTCTGTTTGTGCCACAGGCCCTGGCTCCCACCATCCTTAGGACTGGTAACCATGCATGCGGGGGGGGGGGGGGTGATCCTTGTTGGGGCCCAGTGACTGCAGGTGATATTAAAGGGGTCTCTCGGGGCAGTATGAGACCTGTGGAGATGGAATCCTAGGTACTGCTTGGGCCAATGGTGCAACTCCCTGAGTCTTGGCTTCCTTGCCTGCAAAAGGGATGGGATCAGAGTATGTATGTTGTGAGAATTAAGTCAGGTACTATGTAAAGTGCTTACAGCAGTAATCCCTTAATCCATGCCAGTCGGATTAGCAAGGGTCACCAGAGGCCTGTGGAGGCTTTGACTGGGACCAGATCTGCAACTTTTCAAAAGCAATCACTGGCCCAGCCAGTGTGGTTCAGTGGTTGAGCACTGAGCTATGAACCAGGAGGTCACAGTTCGATTCCCGGTCAGGGTACATGCCCGTGTTGCAGGCTTGATCCTCAGTGTGGGACATGCAGGAGGCAGCCGGTCAATGATTTTCTCTCATCATTAATGTTTGTATCTCTCTCTCCCTCTCCCTTCCTCTCTGAAATCAATAAAAAAATTAAAAGATTTTCTATATATAAAAGCAATCACCTGTCACTTATGGGGATACAGGTTCTGAGCTGGCACTTAGGGTTCAGAGAGTCCCAGCAATGTTCTTAAGTGGTCCGAAGCCTAGTGGGAAAATAGGTGTGGCTAATCCAGAGACTGCAATACCTATGAAGTAATTGGTGAACTACGTATCATCTATGTTTAAAAAGCAGATTTCACATAAATACCCAGATTTTTTGACTTCTCTTAAGATCTGGTGACACTGGGCTGGCTTCGTTGCACGATGATCAGAAGCTGGAGCGGAATAGGGACTTCCCCCGAGGCCAGGGCCCTCCACTTGCCATAGTCCCTACCACTCCCAAATGCATCGCATCCGACCTTCCTGCCTGGCCCCCGGGGAGCCTGCAGATGAATTACGGTGCGGTGCTGTGAGCGCCGGGGGAGCAGCTCGGATGATAACTCAGCCTCGGGCAGGCAGGAGAAGCTTCCCAAGGGAGGCAGAGTCACAGCTGCTGCTCTGTGCGGCCTTCGGATGCTGCTGAACACCCTCGCCGCTATGGCTCAAGGGCATGACTAAAGGACAGGCAGAGCTGGCAGGGATCTCTTGCCATAAAGCAACCAAGGCTCAGTGGCTCGTCTGAGTCCACACAGCCGGCTGATGGCACAAGCAGGGCCAGAACCAGGACCATCACCAGAAACAGGCCTGGTCCTCGGGAGTCGGAGAATTTGTGCTCTGGAATTTTGAACTTGAGTTCCGTCTCTGCCACTTACTGGCGCATGACCTTGGACAAGTTACTTAATCTTGTTGAACCTCAGCTTCCTTATCTGTAAACTAGGGCTGTGGCTTCTGATCTCAAAGGCCTGTTCTTAGGGTCAAATAATGAGCAAATGGATAGGGGGACCCTCATAAGCCCCAGCAGACTCGAGACATATGAGGGCCATTATGATTATTGAAAAATAGCCACCTTCTCCCAACAGATTTTGGTACCATCTGTTCAACAGGGACCTTGATTTGGGATCTGTGCCCCCATCTGTTTTTGCCAGCTCCTTATGGGACCATGCGTGACCCTTTCCGGGTCTGGACCACGAAGGGATTTCTTTGGAATTCTCAGACCTTGGCTGTACGCAGGACCCTGGGTACAAGGCCCAAGAGTTTCCCTCTTCCGGGAGGACCCAAGGTCAAAGGAGTTGCTGAGAGAGAGATGGGAAGAAAGCAGAATTTCCTGAAAAAAAAGAGGAGAAATGTCAATATTTCTCGTTTTCTTCAAGACACCTACCTCTGTGTATCAGGGCTACCTTTTCGGTGGAACTAGTTAGATGATATAACATTGTTGACTACCCTGATTTGAGGTCCCTTGGCCCTGAGTTCAAATCTTGGCTTTCCTCCGTATAGGTTGAGTGTGTCTTTGGGGAAAATTTCACACTTCTCTAAACCTCAGTGTCCTCATTTGCAAAATGGGCTTCCTAAAAACACTTATTTTATATCGCTTCAGGGGACTCAAGTAATATATGGTAAAGGGCCCAGCATAGCGAGAAGCTCAATAAATGCCAATCATTACTATTTTTGGTAATACTATACTAATAACCATTTATTATGTTTATATAGCGTTTTATTATTTATAAACTAGTTGTGCTTTTCTTATCCCACTTGACCTTCACAACTATTCTCTGAGGTGGCCAATGCAGGGATTATAACCTTATTGCACAGATGAGAAACCTGGAGCTCAGAGAGGGCAAGTGATCTGCTCAAGGTCACACAGCTTGTGAGTGGCAGGGTGAAGTTCAAGTCTTCTTGGATGAAGGATGAGCAGCTGTGTCCACATCCACAGGCTCAGGCCAGACCACTGAAGCACAAGGGTGGGCCACTTCTTGGGCACTCCAGTTCTCCCAAAGACCCCATTATGGAGAAATAATCCAGTGTGTTGCTTTAATCCCTTATTGAACCTATTTATACTCTGAGTCTGCACCACCTCGGGGGGTGAAGAAATTTCTCCTTGTTTTGTGGTGTCAGACTGACTTCTCTTGCCTTTGTTCTAAAGAGACCTCTATGGGTTCTCAGCAGCCCCCACCGGGCCTGGTGCCTATAAGTCCATTGTGTTTTGAATTCTGACCACAGGATGGCGCTGTTCCCCAAGGCTTGGAAAGTCATGACTGTCACGGGGACTTCATTTCATTGCATCAGACGGCAATTAAACACCTACTGTGTGCAAGTTGCTGTGGCTGCAGAGGAGAAGACTGCAGTTATTCATTCCTGTTATATTAAGATATATAAATAACAAAGACAACACCAGTAACATTGGTACAGATTTTAACAGTTGAGCAATTTACATAGATTATCTGGTTCCATTTGCCAGACAATCCCGATGGAGTAGATGGGGTGGATTTTTCGACCCCTGTTTGAGGAGGAGACTGAGGCACAGAGAAGTGCAAAGGGGCAGAGGAGAGTGGCACACTGGCAGGCACTCAGTGACTCACAGACAGTGGTGGATCAGTGGGGTAGACCAGACATTTGTCTCCTCCACGCCACTCTTTGTATATAAGGCAGGGATTGTCTTATTCGCCTTCCCGTTTGCACTCCTAGCACAGAGCGTGGTTGAGGGCTTCAGCAGACCTCTGCGGCAGGGAGAAGAGAGGCGGGGGTGGGGGTGGGGGCTCCCTGCAGGCCGCTCAGCCTCCCCCAGCTGCAGAGCTGCACAGTGCGCAGCTGCAGCGCCCAGGCCAGCCTGGAGGGCTCTGGGCGCACTCAGGCTGAGAGGCAGCCTCGGGTTGGAGCTGGTGGAATGGACTGCAAGGAGAGGTCACTGTTTCCCCCACACGGATGGGCAGGCCGGGAGTGACTCACCATAATTGGACTTCTGAGAGCTGCCAGGTGACTGAGCGGTCAGGAAAAATTCATTCGTTCACTCATTCGTTTATTCATTTAACAACATTTCCCAAGTACCTGCTACATGCTGAAGGCTAGGGGTACAGAGATGCAGACACAGCCCCCGTCCTCCTGGAGCGTTCAGGGCAGTGGGAGACACTGGTAGATAGTGAACAATACAGGCCTTGCTCAGAAGCCTGTACTGAGATCCCAGGGGCAGCCGAGTCCACCAGGGGCAGGGGGCGGGCTACACAGAGGAGGGACCCTTTTCCCTCGAAGGATGAGGCAGGTTTGCAGGTGACCAGGCAAAGAAAGTGTGCAGGTGGAGGAAGGAGAGCCAGGGGCAGTGTGTGTGCACGAAACAGGAGCTGCCAGAGGTCCTTGTGCATCCGAGGATGGGTGAGAGGCGCGGCCAGGAAGACAGCGGGCCCCCAGAGAGCGGCCTTGAGCGCTGTCCCAAGCATGTGAGTTATGTCCCGTAGATTCCAGGCAACATCTCAAGACTCTGGAGCTCCGGCATTCAAAGTCGAATGCGGTGGTTCTTGCTGTCAGGAGCTCAGAGTTTGATGGTGAAACCATCACTCACGTTCACTGAGCCCTGTTTGCCGGCGTGGTGCTAAGTGCTTCCTGAGCTCTGGCTTCTCACCTACCTTACAAGGTAGGTGCCCTTACCACCCCCATTTTGCTCCTGAGTAAACGGAGGCTTGGAGTGCTTCAGTACGTTGTCCAAGGTCATAGAACTAGTAAGGTGGAGGCCAGAACCCCTCTATCCCCCCCCCCTTTAAAAACTTTTGAATGATATCTTTACAAAAGCAATACAATAATTTTATGTAGATTTTTTTCATGCAAATGCTACAAAATTCACAAGATGCCCAGTGAAGTTGCTCTTGCTGGTATCCCTGCTTTCAGCCCTCCCTCCTAGAAGTGACCACCCTACTAGTTTCCTATCCAGACTCAAGCACAAAAGGTGAGGACAAGCCCATGGACATCACCAGCGTGGGCTTCGGGAACAGCCTGCAGGGGACTGAGTCCTGACTTTTTTTTGTAAGCTTAAAGCATGTTACCACTAAATTACGTTTGAGCAAGGGAAGAAGGGTTTGGCAGGGGTGTGTGTGTGGGGGGGGGTGGTGGTGGTGGTGGTGGTGGTGTAGAGCTGGCCTGGGGCAGGTGTGGGTGGAGAGGAGGGACTGAGGACCAGGGGGCCTGGCGAGAGACTGAATGGAGGTGCGGAGGGGAAGAGGGGCTGCGGAGGGGTTGAAGAGGGTTGCCACGATAGGCCGATGCCTGGCAGGATGGAGGTGCACGAAGAGGGACAGGGGAGACCCATGGCGCTGGGACAGTCCCTGTCTGGGGCCTCAGGCTCCTCCCAGTGCCGCACCAGTCCCTTGGGCTGCACCGTGGGCCTGGGCCTCTGGCCTGGGCGGACAGGGAGGCCATGGTCTCAGGACTCCGGGAGGTCTAGCCCGCGTCGGGGGTTCTGGGCGAGTCATTTCTCTCTCCAGGCTCTAGTGCCAGCGGGCGCTCACAGGGGCTCCTTCCCCCAGCTGTTGGTCCTGATGGAGAGAAGGGCAGGTGGTGGGGAGTGGGGGGCCGGGAGAGGCCCAGGCCCAAGGTTTCCAGGCTGTGTCCGGACAGGTGTCCACAGTGTGCAGAGCTCTCCCAGGCAGAGCAGGGATACACGTGCTATGTCTGCAGTATCACATGCTACATCTGACCTCTGTGTAATATGTGAATAACATGTAATGTATATTATTTTGTTTAATTTTCACCAGCCCCCATTTTGAAGCTAGTTTTCAGAATGCCTGGGTTCTCTGGCATCCTTCCACTCTTTCTGATGCTCATATACTTCCTCTCCAGCCCGAGGGAGCCCCTTCAGGTCGGACACTGAGCCATGTGACCCGGCCCTCGTCGTCTTTGGTAACTTCCTGGCTTTCTGGAAGAACACGATGTTCCAGTTCATCTTGTATGTTCTCTTCCCGAGCCCTGGAATCAGCCATTTCTCCCAGGAGCCCTGGTTCCCTTCCACGATTTGGAGGCTACTGTCCTCGGGTTGGGGGATGGAGGGTGTGTGTGTGTGTGTGTGTGTGTGTGTGTGTGAGCGGCAAGCTGCGGAGGAAGAGCCCTGCATCTGGGCAGCCCTTTAGCTCTGGTGACCTTGAGCCAAGTCCCCTGGGGTTGGTGATTAGAGGACCAGTGTAGTCCTTTCCAGACTCGCCTGAGGCCAAGAACAAGACGTGGAAAGTATGCATGCCGTGTGCCTGGCCCCAGCGGCACAGTGGAAGCCATGGGCCTGGCCTCCAGCCCTGGTCCCGCCACTGTGTGAGTGACTGAGCCATTTACTTACCCTCTCTGCGCCTCAGGGTCCTCATCTATGAGATGGGGATCATACCACTTACCTTGTAGGACATTCATGACGATTGTATGAGATGATGCGTGTAGATCACTGACATATGTCACCTAGAGCAGGTTTTCAATGGATGCAGGTTCCCTTCCTCTCCCTCCTCAGTCATGTGCCTTCAGCACCCCGGGGAGGGGGGGAGAGGACTGGATTACTGGTTGGTATGGGAGAGGGGAAGAGAGGTGGGTAGGAAAGAGGAAGAAATTGGAAAAATCGAAGTTCGTGGACAAATAAAGGGGAGGGGAGATGATGATTATTTTTTAAAATTTAAGTATAGTTGGTATGCAGTATTATATTAGTCTCAGGTGGACAATATAGTGACATGACATTTATATATCTTATAGTGTGATCACCACACTGAGTCTAGTTATGTCACCATGTAAACTTATTGCAATCTTGTTGTCTATATCCCCCTTCATCGTTTCCATCCATCCCCTCGTCCTCCCATCTGGCAACCATCAGTTTGATCCCTATTTCTGTGAGTCTGTTTTTGTTTTGTTTTTCTAGATTTCACATATAAGTGAAACTACACGGTATGTATGTGTCTTTCTCTGTCTTATTTCACTTAGCATGATGGGAAGCCAATTTTAATAGTCAGATCAAGGAAGGCTTTGTTTGCTTGGGGAGGTGGAGAGCCTTCTGTCCCTGGAGGTATGCAAGTGGAGGCTGGGGGATCCTATGCCATAGAGAGGTTCTTGTGCGGATTCCTGTGTGGGCCAGGAGGTTGATTCATTTCCTTGGCAAACTCTTGGAGAAGTTTGTCCTTGCCCGGTCCTATGTTGGGACAGGGGATGCCAAGGTGAATAGGACACCATCTTTGGCCCAAGGAGCTCCCCGTCCGGGGAATGAGCTGATGCCTAAGGTCCCTTCTACTCTGCGGTTCTTGCTCTAACGCGTCCAAGCCTCGGAGGGAATTGGCTGCGGACTTGCAGTGTGCGTCTCTTGGTATTGATCCACTGGAGCTGGCGCTGGCCGGGGAGCGGCAGGAGGAGGACGCCGCAGTGTTATTAGTGCGGAGGACACGCTGTAATCTGTCAGTGTCACCCTGGTCGCAGCTGGCCAGGGAGCCATCCTGCACTTAACTCCTCTCTCCCCAGCAGCCACCAAGCGCACAACTTGTACAGAACCCTCCTCAGCACCTCCATCTATCCCTAGAGGAGGGGGGGAATGTGGGTGTCTCTTTCTGTTTCTCCCTGGCGTGAGCCCTCTGCCCCAGTCACACCGATGTATTCAGTGTTTCCTTAACACACCTCAGTCATTCCTACCTTCGTGATTTCAGTTACCAGATTTTCCTACCAACTAGGTCACCAGATCTACTCCCACCCATCCATCCATCATCTTAACATCTAAAGATTCATTCGTTTTTTCATTTATTAAACCAGCTGTCCATCTATCCATCCATCCAATCATCTCTCCATCCTTTCACCCTCCATCCAATTCAACCTTGTGATTCCGTTCAGTCCAATTCAATTTATCTCAACTCAGTTCAATTCAATTCCCTTCACCTTTACTCAATTCATAAGATTATTAGGCCTTGCCATGTGCCAAGCAAGTGATAAGTGAGTCATGACTCTGCTGTCAAGGAGCCCGTGGGAAGAACCCCCTCTTCGTCCTTGATGGCCGGCTGCGAGTCTCACTTCTGTTAACCCTTTGCCACAACCTTGCGCAGAAGCAGTCCACTCTAAAGGGCTATCTCATGGAAGAAAAGTCAGTGTGGTTTTCTCAAACTCTGCAGAACAGAGCTAAGACAAGAGGGCAGCAACGCGTGGGAAGGAGGTGAGAGTGAGGTGAGCCAATAGGATGGAATCTTGGCTCCATAGAGGGAGGAGCTCCCATTCAGCTCTGAGCGCGTAGCAGCCTGAGTGGGTGTGTGGTGGGGGATGAAGGTAGAGAGAAAGGGGCACGGAGAACACTGCTGGCAAAGTGTAGGGGTGAGGATGTGAGCTCTGGAGTCAGTGGACTGCCTGGCTCACTGACCCAACTCCACCACATTCTTCCTATGTGACCTTGAGCACATATCCTAATCTCTCTGGGCCTCGTCTCCTCATTTGTAAACTGGGGATAATAACAGGGTCAATCTCATAATGTTGCAGTTAGCATTGAAATATAAAGAGCTTCAATTAATGCCTGGCACGAGGGGAAGCTCAATAGATTCTAGTTATGATTCTTCTTCCTCGAGCACCCGCTACATCTAGGCGCCAGGAGCTTTCACATTCAGGGTCTCCTCAGAGCATTCCAGCCACTGATCCTATGTGGGGGATCATTGAACCCACTTCGCAGATGAGGAAATTCAGGCTCAGGGAGGCTGTCTCTTACTCATGTTACATAGCTGGTGACGGGTGAAGCGGGGCTGCAGATACAGGCCTTTGTCACTTTCTACCCATGCTCTCCACCTGCTGCCCTTCAAGGGCCGAGTCCTCTGAGACTTAGGGTTCTAAGACTTCCAGCCCAGTTTCTGTCTGAGGCACTCTTCTGCCCTTCTCTACTTGTAGCTTTGAGTTGTTGATTATTGTTTTATATATGTTTTCTCTCTTCTCCAGAGAGCATGAGAGCAAGTCAAAATTTTTCTCTACAGCACCTGCAGTGTCAACATTGACAGCGAAAGCTGCAGAATTTATGGTGTTTCCCTTTTTGCCTTGCTTGCCGGGAAGCTTGTATTTTTGGTCATATTGAGCCTCCTTTCCACGGCCTTGGTTTCCTACCTTTAACATTCTTTTTTATTCATGTGTCTTGTAAGCTGTTCCACTCATAGAAGGAGCTGCTTAAATAGAGGTTAATTGAATGGAAAAGGGCAGACCACAATCACAAGTAAATAATTCAAATAAAGCGATGAGCTTCAGGGAAGAGACCTGGCTAACTTATATCTGTCCCCCCACAGTGTTAAGCTTAGTGAGTTTTGCATGGAGAGCTCGGGGGTGATTTTCCCTGTCATGTCTGGGCGAGGGGGCCTCTCTTTCTACTTAGAATACAATCCAAAGGCCTGCCCACAAGGACCAACCTCTGTCCACCTTTCACCTCATCCTCTGTCACTTGTCCCTTGCTCACCAGTAGTAACCATTGGGGTCATCTTTAGATCTACTCACAGGCCACTTTTTTTCCTGCCTCAGGAAAAGAGGCTTTGCACATGCTGTTCCCTCTGCTTGGAATCTGGCCTTCCTTGCACCCCTGTTTTTGTCTGGCCCACCCTCCCGACCCTTCACATGTTAGCGGACAATCAGCATCTCAGAGAGGCCTCCCGGCTGCTCTGCCGAAGGGGTTGTGGTAGCCAGCCTTCAAGGATGTCCTCCTAGCATTTCCTCCCATCTCACACGGGTGCTGCTACTCCCATCAGGAGGTGGGTTTGGTTTTTCCTCCCTCTCGAACTGGCCTTGGGACTTGATCTGACCAACTGAATATGGCGGAGGTGACTCGTTGACACTTCCAAGGTTAGGCCTTCCAATGACTGGCAGCTTTCAGTTTCTGCTGCTTGGAAGCCAGGCGCCCTGCTGAGGAAGCCCAAGACACACAGAGGCCACAGGGTGGGGGCTTAGGCCAGCAGCCCAGCTGAGCTCCGGGCGGACAGCGAGCGCTGACTGCAGCCCCGGAGTGAGCCAGTGTGGTTGCTGCAGCCCAGTCAAGCCCCCGAGTGACTGCAGCGCAGTCCTCACCGTGCTGAGCAAAACCGCCCAGCTGAGCAGATAATAAATGCTTATCGTTTTAAGCTGCTGCATTTTTGATACCCAAAGGAGAGGTCAAGCCCTGTTACTTTTCTAAATCAATTTACTTTTTAAAATGAATTTACTACATAGCATTCATGACAATTTGTGATCATATTATTATTTGGTTCTTAACTTGCTCATTTTCCCTCTTCCCCTCTGGAATGTGATTTATAGGAGGCTGGAGCTCCGATCTGTCTTGATTGCTGCTACCCCCAGCATTGAGCACAGAGCAGCATGTAATAGGAGCTGAATGAATGGACGGATGGATGAATGAATGAATGGACGGATGGATGAATGAATGAATGAATGATAGGCATCAGAGTGGTCTCGAGTGCCCATGAGAACCAGGTCACAGCAGCACCAGGAGGGAGGTGGGTACAGCCTAAGCCTCAGCCCTCAAGGGCTCTACAACCTAGAACTGTGAAGCCTCTCCTGGTATCGCCTGTGCACCCCCGACCCCTTAGCTCTGCCAAGGAGAACTTGCCCTCCCTCCTCCCTGCCCCTCTGTGCCCTGGGCAGCCTCCATTAAAGCACTGGTGATGCTGCGTGTGTTTGTGTATGTGGATGACGAAGGCCAGACAGAATGGAGGGTATGCATGAGGATCAGGCCACCGCTCTGCCACGTTCTGAGTATGTCTTGGCGCATGGCGCAGTCTTGAGTGTTCACTTACATAGAAAGTGCTATAAAACTGTTATGTTATGTCTCAGGACAGAAGCATTATGCTCTAATGCAAGCATGTCAAACTTCAACAAATACTTTTTGTGGGCCAGCCAATATAAGGGTATGTACGAAACATTTTAATAAAAAGTTTATAATTTAATTTTTACAATATCCTGTTATACATAATTATTAACGAACTACAGTGTTAGCTAATAACTGATTATGATAATCATGTTGCATTCATTTCCCTCACGTGTCTTATGCATGGGCACACCATTTCTCTCCACTAATACTAGCAGCGAATATTTTAGCAGCCAATTGCCACGTCAGTTGTCTTGTACTGTCTTGTTTGGTGTGCACAACAGGAAGTATTTGGCTTTTGGAGAACAAGAAAAATAGGTTTATTTGTGTTACACTTATTAATTTGTGCCGTTATTCAGTGTCTGGTACGCTAATGTTCAAGAAAAAAATATCACTTTTTATTAAAATGTTCTATTATTTGATGCTAACGATGACCTATTTATTTCAGCCCTTTGCATTCAGCATGTCCCTATCGAAATAAACCTACGTGTCTATGAAAATTGAAGCTTTTGTTTTTTTGCGGCCCACATACACATAAACCTTGTTTATTTGGCCCGTGTTATCCTTTGAATTTGACATGTTGCTCTAATGCTTTTAATTCATATACTCTGCATAACAACAGTGCTATTATTATTATTCCCCTTTTACAGATTAGGAAACTGAGGCATGAATAACTTGCCTAAGGTTGTTCAAGACTCAGGATTCAACCCTGGCAGTGTGACTCCAGAGTCCATCCTGTTACCCATTTCTGCTTCTCCCAGCCTCAGTTTCCTTATCCGCTTAACAGGTCTGTGATAATATATGGTCTGACAGTTTGCTGTGGTAAGACAGACAGCGAGAGCCTAGACGACAGAGAGCATTGAAGACTTTACTGTGAGTGCACAGGGGAGCCACTGAAGGTTTTGAGAGAGAGAAACAGTGGTTTAGCCCAAGGCTTCCCTTTCCCTCCCCTGGCTCCCTCTCCCTGCCTAGAGTCACCTTCTGACAGCTGACTACATCCTGCCTGACATCCGTGTCCGAGTTTCCTATCCCGTGAGATTTTGAACTGTTTAGGGGTCATGACAGCTCATCCCGGGCTCCCTGACTTGATGGATGGGAAGGGATACTCTCCTCCTCCCCCTCACGCCAGGGGCTCTTGCTCTTGTTCATCTCCTCGCAGAGGGCTGCCTCAGAGAGCCCATCTGGCTCTCTTCACTTCTCTGCTCTGAGAGCTAGAGGCTGAGAGAGGTGCCCGGGTTGCTCTCACCACTTACTTTTTATTCCCCCTGGAATCCTTTGCATAATAGCAGTGTGGGGGAGGGGAGATTGAGACTGGTAACTCTGGTAACTGGGTGGGAGGGGGACGAGGGAGAGAAAACAAAAGCCAGAGCAAGACAGTGTAGAGGAGACTGAGAAAGAGATGGAGAGAAGAAGAGAGAGAGAGAGAGAGAGAGAGAGAGAGAGAGAGAGAGAGAGAGAGAGACTGCTCTCATTGCTTCAGGCTAGGTGTGCCTGGTAATAAAAATGGGTCATGTCCCTTAGTGTTGTGTTCCTGTGTTCTAGCCGATGTTTTGGGTATGTATAGGCACACCCATATATGCACACACATGTACATGTGGTCCATGTGTCCACATAGATGCAAGTACCTGTGACAGTATACATACCTCTATGCTTACCTGTGTTTGCTATGCATGGACAGGTCTGCGGGTGCGTGTAGATGGAGTATGTACAGAAATGTGTGCGGTGGGCGTGCACATCCTCGCTGAAGCCCCAGCTCCTCTGGGTGCCTGCCCCATGTTCGGGTACCAGCCTCTCCACGCCTTTGTGCGGCTTTATTATCTTTCTCAGAAACCTTCAGGTTCCTGTCCATGCCCCTGTCTCTACTGAGATCTTCCTGAAAGACAGTTCATGTCCTTGTCATGTCTGGACACTTGGGACCAAGATCAAGGCCTGGTAGAGGGGATGTGCTGACAGACTGAATGAATATGTTTGGGTGAGGTGATCTGATTCCAGAAGCATGTGTGCATGTAAGAATATGGACATGGACATGCACACATGCTCCACACCGTGGGGGCTCTGGATGTGTCTCAAAGGTGTGCGTCAGTGAACCACACCTACGGATTTATGCAATGGTATGCTGGTAACTGTTTGACTATGAACCCTTCATAAAAAAAAAAAATCCCTGATTTGTAGCATTTGCCCATTTCTGTGGTGTAAACACTCCCACCATTGCCAATTTCAAAATGGCCTCACTGAACATGGAGTTGAGAAGAGATGGCTGTAGGAGGTGATCCCAGCACCCCACTGGGTTTTTGTCTGTGACAGCCCGTGGTGGGGAGGGCAGGCGGGGCAGAGCGCTTCATGCCTGGGAAAAGTCTGCACATTTCTTTCCAGTGCCTGGCCACCAGGGGAGCAGGCGGTGTCTGGCTCCCCGCCAGCTTCTGCCATTGGCTTGGAAGCCAGTCCAAACTGATGTTCCTTGTTAGGCAGGTCTAGACACTCACCGAGACAGCCGCCTTCCCTCACTCCCTGCAGACACTGGGAGCTCTTGGAGTTTGGCGAGGTTAGCGGTACTACGAGGGGGAAACTCTAAGCCTGGAACATGAATGCAGGATGGTGAAGGAATGCTCCAAACCTCCACCGGAAGGGTGGGTGGGGCAGTGCGGGTCAGGAGGCTGGGGCCTGTAACCTTCACAGTGCCAGCCTGGACACACAGCTTGTCCTCTCTGGACTCCACTGGGCCTTTCCCCCCCAGAAGGTATAGGTTTTCTGAGCTCTGTGGCTTCTTCCCTACCCTCTGGGAGTCAGAGCTCTTATACAGTCAAAAGCCAGAGAGCAGTTGTGCATTGCAGGAGGGGCCCTGGGCTTTAGGGGCCTTGCTCTGGCCTTTCTCTGACCATGTTCCTCCCATGGAGAGGGAGGGGTGGGGAAGAGGGAGTCTCTATGCCAACAGGATATACTCCTCCCTTAGCCTGTATTTTGAATTCCTTCCCAAAGGCAGATTCTAGGGCTGGCTACCATCTCTCTTGAGGTTGCACTGGTCTTAGGGGTAGCCAAGGAGCGGCTGTTTTGGGTGGCAGTAGCTGGAACATGGATGTGCAGGCGGGGGTGGGCACCCCTGTGGGAGAGGCCTGTACATGTTGAGTGGAGCTGGAGGCGGGGAGGGAAGGGAGGCTGGGCTGGGTGCTGGGTGCCAGAGTCAAGGGCCCAGGGCTGGCTTGCCTTATGCTGCCACTTTGGGGCATGGAAATTAGAGGAGGTTGAGATTTCCAAATTCACACCGTCAGGATAGAAGGATAGAGCATCATCTTAAAGTTTGATTTTTAGCTGTTAGATATTTAGATTTGTGGTACGTGGGCCTCCATTTGTATTCTTGCCCTGGGATTATACGTGTTAGGAGCGAGCCTGGAGGGAGAGTTGCTTGTGGGCCCCTGGGAACTTGGGCTGAGCTGAGTAGGGAGTTCTGAGCGTTGGCTAACTCTAGAGCGAAGTTTTCCAGGGTCCCGTACTGCAGGGCTGGGCTCCCCTCGGCCTGTGTGGCTCAGAGTGTGCCATCTCTGGGGCCTCTGGGAGAGCTGTCCAATGACAAGCTTCCTCCCCCACATGGAGACAGGGTCTTCCCTCCTAGAGACCCCGCTTCTGGAGCTGTGCTGGAGCCCTGGTCTGTCCGGACCTGGGCCATGACCGCTGGGGCTTCCCCTCTCCCCTCGCTGTGCATTGCTGTGGCTGTTTCGAAGGTGACTTGGATCACCATCAGCCACTTCAAATGAAAATATTAAAATACCTAGGCCAGTGAATCCCAGCTTCTGTAGTGAATGAGACCTCCATGCTTTAAAAAAATCTATGATGAGAGATGTCTGTAGGACAAAATGAAGTCTCCCCCCCCCCCCCTTTTTCAGAGCAATGTATCATAACGTTTTCATTTTGACAGGCTTTGGTCAGCTTTTCTTTTTCCTATTATCATGGCTTGGTTGTGAGTTTATACCTCATCTCTGAGTCAAGGATAATAAATTCAGTAATGGTGGTGAAGGGGAGGTGGGCAAAGAAGGTGTTAGGAGGAGGAGGAGGCATATTTCACAATTTTCCAACAGACAAGTACTTTTCTGTTTGCTTTTAAAATCTTGATTTGATTTTTAAATAGCGTCGTTCCTCCCACCTCAAGTGGTATGACAGTTTTTTAAGGTTAAAATGAACTAAGTGAAATGTGTTTCATGCCTTTGGAAGGCATGTACAGCCATCCTTCAAATAGGGCTGGACATTGGGGGGATAGCTGTTTGGCTGCCTTGAATGGCGCCTTTCTTCACTGTCAAGGGTTAAATTCTCCTGTTAGCATCCTGTTATGTTATGGCCTGAATTTTTGTGTTCCCAAAATACATATGTTGGAGCCCTAACTCCCAATGTGATCGTATTTAGAGGTGGGGCCTTTGGGCCGTATAGTTAAATGAGGTCACGAGGGTGGGACTCTGGTGATGGGATTGGTGTTCTCATAAGAAGAGAGGAAGACCAGAACTCTCCTCTCTCTGAGAGAAGGCGCCATCTGCAAACCAGGAAGACAGTTCTCACAGAAGCCTATCTTTTGGCATCTCGATCTTAGACTTGCCAGCCTTCAGAACTGCAGAAATAAATGTCTGATGGCTAAGCCATGCAGTTGGCGGTGTTTTGTTATAGCAGCCTGAGCCAAACAGAACACATCCCATCTTGCCTTTCCCATCTCTTCAAGCCAGCAGAGACCCAGGACCCCTTCCAGAATCCTCCCCATTCGTCTTGAAGGGGACTGTGTGTTGTGTCCCTCTAAGTGTTGTGCCCACTCCAGACTTTCATGGGGAAAATTGAAATCCTGGACTGTCACTGGTTTATTTTAGGCAGAAAACTCAAGGACATCATGCTCCAACCTTCTGAGGAACTGCTGTGCTGAATAGGGAAGGAACTCATTCAGCATTGCTGGATTCAAAGGAAGAGCTGATTGAAATTCATTGTGTAGAAGAGACTCACCAGTGAGTGCTGTCCAGCATGGGCTGGGGTGACCCCCCCCTCCTCATTAAGGAATATTTATGAAAGGACTCATAACCTGACACTCTCCTGGGGACACTCCTGCATGGCTCCTAAGCCTCCCATCCCTCACCTCTGAGAATCTCTGACTCTGCGATTGTTTGAAACGAGATGCTAGGAGTTGAGAAAGCAATGAAAGAAATCCACTGAAGTGAGGACCAAGCTATAAAAAAAATCTTTATTTCATGTACCAGGATTTTTTTCTTTTTTTAGTTTTCTGCTTTTTAAAATTTTTTTCTGTTAACAGTCTGGAAAAAAAAAAGGACCCATCAAGAAAATAAAATGGAGGTTGGTTTCTTGAACTGGTTTGAGCTGGACATGAGCAATCATCCACCCTGGCAAGCAGTGCCCTTGCCATCCCAGGCCTGGCTCTGGGCCCCCAGCCCTTTCTCAGCCGAGCTGGGTTCACCCACACCGATGGCCTTATTCAAGAGGACCCAGGACCCCGGCCCGGAGACAGCACTGATTTCCATCCCGGACACAGAACAAATTGGGGCCAGCTGACCTCTTCGGACAGCGCCCGCTCGTTTTTGTGCCTCACCCTTCTGTCTAGTCCTCGAGCCTTTCTGGTGCGGAGTCTGGTGGCGTGGAGGGCCAGGTTGGAGCGGGGAGGGAGAGCTCGTGATGTCTGCCCAGACCGGAGACACTGGGTGGCCGCCACGCCTGGTTCTGGCCCCCATTGCTCTGCCCTGGGGCCCTGGGGCCTCCCGGGAACTGCTGGGCTGGGCCGGCAGATCTGCCTTGTGGTTCAGGCTGAATTGAGGCTTCCAGATGCTTCTGACCTAAGAACAGAGCTTTCCTTTCCCAGACCAAAGATGGGGAAGGGGAGCCGGGAGTGTGGAAACCCCCAAAGCATTGCTAGCCATTCCCCTCGACTCCCAGAGCTCAAAGGAAGAAACTTCCGGGCAGGGCAGTGCCAAGAACGAGGCAAACCAAGACGTGTGGACGGGGCAGCAGGGCCCCCACCTCCAGCAGGCTGGGCTGAAATTCAAGCTTCACAAAGCTGTGGGGTTTCTGTCAGTCTGACCCTCTGGGAGGAAAGGGGAGCAATACGGGATGCTGCAGACTTTAGTCTGCCGTGTAAGCTCAACTTTTGAGGTTGGTCCCCACCCTGGGACCAAAACTTTATAAAGCTCGCTCTCCTCTGCTTCTCCTGGCCTTCACCGCTCCCAGCAGGCCTTGCAGGGTCCTCTTTTTCTCTGGCCCCGAAAGGGAGTGGGGGAAGCGTGGCGGCTGATGTCTTCTCACAAGGAAGGCCCCTCCCCTTTCTGTGACGGGGTTATGGCATTAGAGGGGACACAGAATGAAGAGCGGCTTTGGGGACCTCTGGTGCCTTTTCCCGCTCTGTCTGAATGGCAGGATACGTTTGCTCACGTGTGTGTAATTTTTGCTTTGACGTTGGATGTGGGGGCAGGGGGTTGGGAGCACAGTGAGGAGGCATATGGTGTGTGTGTGTATGTATGTGTGTGTGTGTCTGTCTGTGTATCTGTGTGTGTGTGTCTGAACAGCTGACCGATAATTCAGAAATGTTCTCAATGTTTTGGGGCTGGATGGCAGCTATTTTGGTTGTCTCTGGCATCTTCCTCTGGGCAGGTGGCGTATCTTTTGACAAGTCCTCAGCGCCAAGAATAAGAATGAGCCTCTGGAGCTCATCTGGGTCAATCCACATGCTTATTACACAGGGGAAACTGAGGCCCGGAGAGGCCACGCAGCAAGGGGTTTCAGAGTTCAAAGCTGGATTCTAGACTGGGTGCCCTTTCCATGCATGCAAGTGATGTGCATGTGTGTGTGGTGGGAGGGCACTGCGAGCATACATGCCGGTGTAGGGCTGCTGTCCATGGCTTTGGAGGGCACGAGTCATCTTCTCTGAAGCCTTCCTCTGCCTGTGGATGGGGATGGAAGGGTTTAGATGGCACGTGTATCCCTGTGAGTGATTCTAGCGCTGGGCTTCAGGGGCTGTGTGTGTGTGTGTGTGTGTGTGTTGGTGCTGTGCGATCTCCTTCGTGAAGAGAGGGCTCTCCATGTGGTTCTCTCTCTCTCTCTCTCTCTCCCACGCTAGCAGCGCCTTCCTGGTATAAGGAAGAGATCTTCCGTGATAGGAACTCCCTGCGGCTCCCTACGGCCTTTTCTCTCTCCCTCCTGCTTTAAGCCCAGCTCTGATCTCTCACGATAAGTATTTTTAAAAAATGGATTTGTATATTTGTTTTGTTTTCTCTTTACAAGTTCCCTGCTAAATTTTAAGTCCCCCACCCGCCCCGTTGTTTTTTTTTGTTTTGTTTTCACAGTTTAAAGCTGGAAAAGAATTAAAAGAAAAATACTATCTGATTTTCTTTCGAGTAAATCCACGTATTACATATTTACATTTATTTATAGTCTGTGGTTTTTTTTATTAAAAAAAAAAGTCACCACTTGTGTTTCCTTTTTCTTTTGTAAAAAGAAACCTTTTTGCAATTTCATTGTGGGACCCACCGAACCCCAAGGGGGCTTCAGTGAGTCTAAGGACCCCCAAAGGGTCAGTGAGCCCCTTTCCCAGGGGACTGCGGGCCTATGAGTCTGGGGGTCCGCCATCGCCCCAGGGTCATTGGATGGCCCTGAGGTGAGGGGGTGAGGAGGGAGAGCTGCTTTATATCCCCGGGGGGTGGGGGGTGGGATTTCCTGCCCCCAAGGACAGGATCTTGGGGTTTGGGCCCCAAGAGGCTCACCCTGAGGATTCCGGGGTTTCTGGGCATCTCAGCAAGCCACCAGCAGCCTTCCCTTCTCCTTCCTTTCCCTCAAGGCCTAGGAAGTCATCACAGTGGGTTAAGGACCATTAAGGATAGGGAACCTGGGGGCTGGGCACGCCCCAAGTGCACCCCCTCCAGGGACCTTTCGGACAGGAGGGACCAAGGACTCATGGGTCACCTGGAGGCCTACAACTGCCCCATCGATGCTGGGTGGAGGGGACTCGCAAGCCAGGAGCTTGCCCAGCATTCCTGGGGCACCGCCCAGAGGCTCCAGGGACCTGGCAGTGACCGTGAGGCTCACCTGGCCCCGGGCCTCTGAGTCTCCGCCCCCACCCACCCGGGGAGGCAGAGCCCTCTTGGGGTTAAAGGGAACAGAAACGTAACTCTCCCAGAGCTTAAAAAAACAAACAAGCAGGTAACAGAAAGCCCTGATTAAATGCAAAGAACATCTCCTTTCCTTTCCGTGCCTTCTCAGGTTTTTTTTTTTTTTTGCTTTAATGTTATCTTAGTTCCCTTTTATTTTTTCATTTAAATTGGTTTTTATTAAATGTTAAAATAATGGTACATGGGAAATCATGCATTTTCTTTTAGATTTATTTTCTATTTTTAATTTTTATCCTCTCGCTGTTTTTAAAGTTTGTTTTTTCTCTTCCCTCATTTATGTGTTTTTTCACATTTTCTGTTGTTTGGCTTCTTTGTTCCTCTTATATGTTGTTCTTTTTTTTTTTAAATTTACTTATGTTTTTCTCTTTTTTTTTCTTTTTTTTTCTTTTTGAAGGTTCCCCTCCCCAACCCCCCCCCAGTGGATGGTTTGGTTCCCCCCCACCCTACCCTTACCCCCAGGCGCACCCCACGAGCCTGGGCCGCGTCCCCACTCTCGGGCTCCGCCCGGGACCCGGCAGGGCAGGCGCTAGCGAGGGCCCCGTGGCTTCATACGGGGGTGGTCCGGCGGTTGGCTGTGTTGGAGTGGAGAGAGTCTTTGTTTTCCTTCTGGATACAGTTGTGGACTTGGAGGAAGCTGTTATCCCTGTCGGAGTTGTAGGTGGCGGTGGGCGTGGTGGTGGCCTTCAGGGGGTCCCTGCTGAGGGTGTACATAGAGATCTCCGTGGACGGCAAGGTGTTGAAGCCCTTGAGGCCCACGGGGGAGGCGTCCCTGGAGTGTGAGGGCTCGGTGGAGCGGGAGCTGGAGCGGCTGCGGCGCTGATAGCGGTAGCGGTAGCTGGGGATGCGGGTGATGGCGGAGGCCTGGAGGTAGTCCGTGGCGCGGGCCGTGGCCCGCAGCTGTTTGTGCCGGTCGATAAACATGTGCACGGCCAGCACACCGACCATCTCGGCAATGATGAAGGACAGGGCCCCGAAGTAGAAGGACCAGCCGTACGAGTAACTATTCTTTTTGGAGTCGCTCTTGGAGGGGTCTCCGGCATTGGCAGATATGTACACTATGATGCCAATGATGTTACTCAGACCTGTGGGGCACAGGGTGGGCACGGAGGGAGGGGGCGGGGCGGAATCAGAGAGAAGGATGTTAATTTCCAAGCAGAATGCCAGGCGCATGGGCGGGATTAATGGACGTGGACGGTTGCCCTGGCTGGTGTGGCTCAGTTGGCTGGCTCAGTTGGCTGAGCATCTTCCCTTGCACAAAGGTTGCTGGTTGGATTCCCTGTTAGGGCACATGCCGGGGTTAAGGGCTGGATCCCCCCCAGGGGGTGTGCAGGAGGCAGGCGATGGATGTTTTTCTCTCTCTCTCTCTAAAATAAATAAAAACATTTAAAAAGGGGGGTGGGCAGAGACAATTGGATGGGCCTTCGTTTTCATAGTGCATGGACAGGCAAGCATATAGGGATGTTGGAAAGCATCACCTTTATCATTTCATTTGGAGGGAGCCACAAAGGAAAGAACTAACGGAAGCAGATATGGAGGAGGGAGAGGAGAGGCATTCGGCAACTACTGAGTAACGATAATAACAATAGACATTGTTTGTCAAGCATTTACCACCTGCCTTCACTGCTAAGTGCTTTTCCAGGGGTTTGCACGTGAGGGACTGGGTCACAGAGACGTTAGGTAACTTGCTCTCGGCTGCCCTGGCCTTTGAAGCTGGTGTGGCAGGGGATTGGGACTGGTGCTCGGAGCCGGGCTGCCCGGACTCAAAGCCCTGGGCCAGGTAACTGGAGCCTGAGTTTCCGGGTCTGTGGATTGGGGGGGACAGACACGCCCTGTAGGGCCATGGGGAGGATTAAGGGAACTATGAAATTAAGGGAATACCTATGAAAGCTGTTAGAGTCCGGGACTTGGTGAGTGCTACTTAAATGCTAGTCATTCTTATTGAATGGCTCGTGCTGCAGCCCGTGTCCTTGTTCTGGAATTGGAAGCAAATGTGACTTGTCATGTAACTGGGCTGAGAAATGTGGTTTTGGTTGCCTGCCTGCTTCCACTGAGGGGGGTGGGGGTGGGAGTGGGGTGGGGTGGTGGTGGTGGGGGGGGTGGGGGAGGAGAGAGTAGGCCCAGTACCCGGGGAGGGCCGAACTTCAAGTTCCCTCGTCTGTGAAACCTTCACTGACATCCTTAAGCAAAGTTTTTAGGTTCTTCCTCTGCTCTTTGGGATTTGGGCCCTTTTCTAGGAGGTGGGAGGAAGATGGGCCATTGGGCTAAGGCCATGGTCGGCAAACTGTGGCTCTCAAGCCACATGTGGCTCTTTGGCCCCTTGAGTGTGGCTCTTCCACAAAATAGCACAGCCTGGGCAAGTCTATTTTGAAGAAGTGGCATTAGAAGAAGTTTAAGTTTAAAAAATTTTGCTCTCAAAAGAAATTTCAGTCATTGTACTGTTGATATTTGGCTCTGTGGACTAATGAGTTTGCCGACCACTGGGCTAAGGGATGGTCTGGGATATTCCTGGAATCAGTGGCGGCAGGAGCCCTAGCACGACCTGTCTTCCCCTCAATATGACCTGTTGCAAAGCCCAGAGATTCCGCTCCTCCTCCTCCTCTCTGGTTCAGGTCCTCCCAGCCAGTGAGCACCCAAACCTCAGCCTCCTCCCCACTGGCGGGCCCGGGCTCTGCCTGCCTAGCTCAGTGGTCTTTACCTGCAGACACGAAGAAGATGCCAGCACTCAGGATGATGTTGTGTCGAGTCTTGTAGAACTCGCTGGCTGCGATGCAGAGTCCACCCATGAAAAGTAGAATCACACTCAGGATTGGGAAGATGCTCGAGGCCCTCACGGCCCCTGCAGAACATGGAGGGTTAGGGAGAGAAAGAACGTGGCTGTGAGGCTGAGGCATGGTGGCAGGAGGAGACACAGGAATGGGGTTTTATGGACACAGGACCCAAGTCGAGGTTGCTTAGCAATACCAGGGAGGAGGGAGAGGGAGCCAGCCACTGCCCAGCTCACAGCCCTGCAGGGCCTCATCTCTGCCTACGGGCCCAACTCCAGGGCCCTGTGAGGCCCGCAGGGCCCTGTGTGACTTGGCCTCTGCCTGTGTTCCCTCTTGTCCAGCCACAGCGAGCTTCCCATATCATGTCATTGCATGTCTCTGACTTTGACATACTAAGCTTTTTTATTAGACTATTTTTCCTGCTCTTTTTAACTCAGTAAACTTCTATTCGTCCATCAAAACCTAACTGAAAATTCCCTTGTCTGTGAAACCTTCACTGACAACCTTAGGCAAAGTTTTTCTCGGTCCTTCCTCTACTCTTTGGGGCATTTGGGGTACATTGAGAGGCAATACATTAGAGTGGCCAGGGAATCACATGACCTGGATTTGAATCTGGCTTTAGCATCTATCAGCTGTGTAAGTTTGGGTAAACTATCTCACCTCTCTGTGCCTCAGTTTCCTTATGTGTAAAATGGGGATGGTAATGGTGCCTGCCTCCTAAGGTCGTTGTGAGGGTTAAATGAGTTGATTCTGACAATGAGCCTAGATAAATCTTTGAAGGCATACAGTAAACATTTGATGAATGGGAGTATCCAGGTGAGCTTTCGTGGGGTGAACCCTAGCTGGGTGAGAGTGAGAGGGCAAGGGATGGGGGGGACATCTGGGTTACTTGGCATTCTCAGCATTCTTTCCCTTCTGCCCCCAGGCAGGGATGGAAGTACCTTCTCACCAGACCTGGATGGTCTCTCCCTGCAAGTTGTTTCTAAGATAAGGTGCTGTATCCCCATCCTGAGCCTCAGCCACACATCTGCACACGGACACATGTATGCTCAGATGTGCACAGTCAAAGCTACCTGCTTTCTCATTTTCAGGAGCACACAGGGTTGGTGAGAGCTTCTTGAAGACCCAGGAGAGAGAGAATGCTTGTTGGGTCTTGAGAGTGGGTACCTGATATACATTATATAACCCTCATAATAGCCCTTCCTGTGCATTTTTTAGCTCCAGTTGATAGATGAGAAAACCAAGGTTCTGAGAGGTGAAGTGAGTTGCCTAAGCCCACCCAGCTAGTGAGTCAGAGTGGGGATCATGCAGTTAGCTAGGTTCAAGTGTCTATGTGACCTTGGACCAGAGTCTTTACCTCGCTGAGTCTCAGTTTCCCCCTCCTGTAAAGTGGGAAGAGCAATGCTAATATCGAGCTCACAGGAATGTTGTAAGGCCCTGCGCTCAAAGGGTAGTCTGAGCAGCAGCACAGACCTCATGGGGAACTTGCTAGGAATGCAGGTTCTCAGGTCCGTCTGACCTACCTACTGAACCAGAATGTACAGCTAACAAGACCCTCATAACAAGACTTGTATGCACACAACAGTTCATAAGGATAAATTGGGTAATATCTGCATTGTTTCTGATACTTCAAGGAATACAGTAAAAGATAGAATTATTATGATTTCTGAGACCCCTTCCCCTTCAGTCCAGACACAACTTTGCCATAAATTGTCTTGACTTTCCACTGAAGCTGGTGTGGTCTTAGTGCTAAAATCTATCACAAGAAGCAGAAAATATCTGATTTGCTCCATGAACAAGTATTTATTGACCTGTGAGCATATGGAACTACACAATAGTTACTAATATTTAGGGAGCTCTTTCTATGTGCTGGGCCCTCTAATAAGTGTCTTCCATGAGTTAACCATCTAAACCTCACACCAGCCCCATGAAACCATGGGCCTCGGCTTTGAGGAGATTCCACATTCTGAAAACATGTGGTGGCAAACTTTTTCTAAAAAGGAACATATACCGTATTTGCCGGTGTATAAGACGATTTTTTAGCCCTGAAAAATACCTTATTTGCCGGCGTATAAGAGACTGAGCATATAAGACGACCCCCTAACATTTCCACTCAAAATACAGAGTTTGTTATATACTCGCTGTATAAGACTACCCCCCACTTGGAGGCATATTTTTCAGGGCCAAAAAATCGTCTTATATGCCGGCAAATACGGTAATAAGTATTTCTGGCTTCGCTGGCCATACGGTCTCTGTTGCAACTACTCAGCTTTGCTATGGTAGCATGAACATAGCCATAGACAATATGTAAACAAATGAGTGTGGTTGTGTTCTAATAAAACTTTATTTATAAAAACAGTTGGTGAGCCAGATTTGGCCTGCTAGTTGCAGCGCAGCTACCCCTGGCTGAGTCCCTAATAAAGGCTGCAAGGTCTCGAGCAGGGAGATGCGTTGCTCTTGACAACTGGAAGTCCAGTGAATAGATACAGGCTGAGTGCTGGCCATTGTGCTAGGTTCCAGGCTAGGCGTGAAGACAGAGGAATGCAAAACAGGCCGGGTCCATGTCTTTACAAAGCCTACAGTCTCATGGACAAGATATATGTCTGATAATCACAGATAAACAGTTATCAACTAGGATGGCGTTATGAAATAAAGATGCCGTGTGGCACCATGAAGGCATGGGACAAGCTAATGTTCACTGAGTGTAGCCATTTGTCCAAGGCCGCCAAGCAGAGACATGGGGACGTGGGTTTGTGAACCCAGGCAGCTTGCCTCTAGGCTCTGTGTGCCTACCACTGCACTCGCCTGCTCTCATGGCTCTCAGAGCCTCTTCTGAGTCCTGTGGAGATCAGGGAGGGCTTCCCTGAGGCAGTGATGTTGGAGCTGACCTCTGATGGGTAGGGGGAAGCTAACTGGGCAGAACAGAGGCGGGATGTGGAGAGTGTCCCAGGGAGAGGAAGCGTGCATGAGCGAGGGCTTGTCCAGCGAACCGAAAGAAGCTGGATCGCTAGGAGCTGGTGGAGGGGCCGGGGGAAGAACTGAGGGAGATGGAGCCAGGGGGGCCAGGCCACACGGGTTTGTGGGTCACCGGGGACCTGTGGGTCATGCTCCAGAGCTTACCTTTATCCAGAACAATGGGCAATATGAAAGGGCTTTACGTGGGCAGGACTGTCATAATCTGATTTGCATCTTAAGAAACACATGGATTCTCAACAATAAAGATATTAAAAATACATATCCTCAGGTGAGGATTAAAAAGCACATGGAGTAAGAAGAGGCCAAGGGTGAGTACAGGGAGCCAGTGAGAGGGCTGTTGCAGTGGGAGGGCTATTGTGGCTTCCAGACAAGTGATGGTGCTCGGACCAGGGTGGGCACAGAGGGTCTGGGCAGAGCTGGGGTTGAGGGGTGTTGAAGAGGTGAATGAGACTCGGTGATGGGTGGATAGGGACACACTGGCTTGGGAGGAGTTTCCAGGCTCTTGGTCATCTTCCCTCTCTCCTCTTTCCACACTGTGCTGGGTGGGGTCACCGGTGGCTGTGAAAGGGGACGGGCTGGAGCAAATGCGTGTTTGAGTGCATGTGTGTGAGTGTGTGAATGTGTGAGAGTGTGTGTATGAGAGAGTGTGTGAGTGTGAGAGAGTATGAGTGTGTGATATGAGTGTGTGTGTGTGTGAGTACGAGTGTGAGAGTATGTGTGTGTGAGTGTATGAGAGTGTGTGAGTGTGAGAGAGTATGAGTGTGATTGTGAGTGTGGAGTATGTGTGTGTGAATGTGAGTGTGAATATGTGAGTGTGTGAATGTGTGAGTGTGTGAATGTGTGAGTGTGTGAATGTGTGAGTGTGTGAGTGAGAGAGCATGTGAGAGTGTGTGTATGTGAGAGAGTGTGTGAGGGAGATGAGAGGAGAGGGAAAAGGGAGCGGAGAGGAGAAGATGTGTGTGTGTGTGAGAGAGAGAAGGTGTTATTGGAGAGGAGAAAGAGAGAAATAGGAAGAGGAAGAAGAAGATGGTGGATGAGGGGAAGAGGGAGAAGTCGAGAGTGGTGGTTGGGAGCATGGGCTTCAGGTGTGGGCTGCTTGGGTCCCACCCTGGCCCTCTCCGTCTTTGTGGCCTCTGTGCCTCCCCTTTCTCATCTGTGTAACGGGGCACCAGCAGTGCCTTCCTTTTGGGGTGGTCGTGCAGATGGGTGAAGATAATGCACACAGTGCTAGGCCTGGCCCGACACAGCCGGGCATCCAGTGAGCGTTTGCTGCGGGTAACGACACATGAACGGGACTTGGAAGCTCAGCAAGCGTCCTTCGGGAGCACCATCTGTGCAGGTCCTGGGAGCCTTCCCAGTTCCTGTCGTCTGGGGTTGGTGGGCCTGGCATAGGGGGCGGAGAAAGGAAAAAGGGAGGAGGGGGTGCTCTGAGGCTGGGAAGGGTGGCTTTGACTCAGCTTGAAACCTTGTGTCCTCATTCTGGGACAAGGGTGGATGTGCCAGGGGTGTCCTAGGAAGGGTGGGCTCTCATTTGCTCATTCAGCAAACATCTCCAGCTGGCTGAGGGGTGGAGAGAACTGTCTGTCTGCAGCTACTCAGAGGAGTAGCTGTTCATGGTCCAGGGGGCAGGGAGAAGAATCCGTAACAAATCATGACATGCAGGTTGGGGCAGAGGATCCTTCAGGAACGATCCCTGTCTTTTAGATGCTCTAACCAACCAGGTTAGAGCTTAATAGAGAATGATAGGAACTCACATCTCCCAGGTTAAAAAATTACTTTTCTTGTCTAGCTCAAGATTAGCATATTAAAGGTCAGGGGTCAGCAAACTACACTGTGTGTCACTTCTGTCTGTTTCTGTAACTACAGTTGTTTCACTTCCTTCTGTTTGCCGATGCCTCTTTTGTGCTCCAAGGCTAGTGAGTAGTTGGAATAGACGGTACAGTCTGCAAAGCCTAAAATATTTATTATCTGTCCTTTTACAGAAAAAGTTCACCGACCTCCTATTATAAATGCTCAAAAATATTGTTGGATTTAGTCACCTCAGACCCTCGGACCCTGCACTGCTAATATATGTTCAAGTCTTTTGTCCAGGGACACCAGAACGAACCCAACTCTTGAATTTCTTCTCTCTTTAAGAATTAGGAAATGGCCGAAATCGGCCATTTGGCTCAGTGGATAGAGCATCGGCCTGTGGACTGGAAGGTCCCAGGTTCGACTCCGGTCAAGGCATGTACCTTGGTTGCATGCACATCCTCAGTAGGGGGTGTGCAAGAGGCAACTGATTGATGCTTCTCTCTCATCGATGTTTCTAACTCTCTATCCCTCTCTCTTCCTCTCTGTAAAAAAATCAATAAAATATATTTTAAGAATTAGGAAATGAAGGTACAGAGTAGGTAAGGGATGGTCACCGAAGAATCCTATTCATTTTCCCTTATTTAACAAGCAGCATTGATTGAGCATCTATTCTCTTCCAGAAGCTGTTAAAGGCACAGCCAAGAATGAGACAGAGTTCCTGCTGCAAGCACTTGGCATCTAGAGAGCTTTGCCCCGCCCACCCCTGTGTGCAGGACGCATCTCTCCGTGCGGGTCTCCCAGTCCAGCTGTTTCCCTGAGCGTCCTCCCCACGTGGTCTTCCCAGGGCCACAGACGGTCTCATTCATTCCTCTCCATCTCCCCAGCCCTGCGCACAGGGTTAGCACATGGGCGGTGCTCCCTCAGCCTTCTCGCCACTGCCAGCCTCCTTCGGGGGCCCCAGACATGGTAACGGGGAGCACAACCGAATGGCCCTTTAGGAATTCCATTCATGAGCGGCGTCTTGCAGGACTTCGTAAAAATAAATGATGAGCATGGTCGGATAGTCTCCCTCATTTAAAAAGAAATCTATAAACTGCATCATGCTCCCTTCCTTCCTCTCCCCAGCTGCCTGGCTGACGTCATGCTCTGTGGCTTCTCAGCGAAACCCGATTCCAGGCTGACCTGAGATGGGCTTTGATGCGAGGAGTGTTTATTGAAAGAGATGGCTGATCCATAAAATAAAACGCCTCCTACATTTTTCATAAAAGTAATCGGAGGGCAGTGCTAACTCCTCTGCCTTGGGAGAGGAGTTGGGGGGCGGGGCGGAGGGGGTGTCCCTGGGAGGAGAGGGGTGGCGGGAAGGCAGGCCTAAGAGCCCCAGCAGAGCCTTCAGCCACTTCTGCTCAGCGGCTCTGCCATCATCCCAGGTGTCAAGGACCCTCAGCCCCTCTCTTGGAAATCCATTTTTGAGGGAACATTTCGTCTTGTTAGTTTTTGCCTCTTCTTGAGGACTTTTTTGGGGGGACTCAAAGGCTTTCTCTTGCTAATATGTGTCAGGTGGATTTAAGATCGCAGCGACTTCATCAGGATTTAACTTTGACTGGACTTGTGGGAAGGAAAAAAATAATGTCACATTGTTTCAGTAGAAGTTCTAATCTGGCATTGCCTGACGAGTGTCTTTGTTCAGTTATTTAAGAAATATTCACCGAGGGCACGGGGTCGGACATATAATGCAAACAAGATGGGAAGAGCCCCGGCTAGCAGTGTTGGTAGGATGGTTGCTCAAATAGACAAGGACTCTATAGCTTGATGACAGTGCTGTGCTCTGGCAATCTGTTCAGGGGCCATGGAGGGCTTCCTGGAGCAGGTGATGTGTCAGCTGAGACCTGGTGGATCAGTAGGGGTTTGCCAGACCAAGAAGGGAGGAAAAGCTGTTGCAGGCAGAGGGAACAGCATGCATGAAGGTATGTAATTTTGCTACTGTTAATGAATCGTAATCGTAATGTAAACATCTGTGTTTTCCGATGGTCTTAGGCTCTGATTTTGCATGTAATTTTGCTACTGTTAGTGAATCATAATGTAAATATCTGTGTTTTCCCATGGTCTTAGGTCTACAGCAGGGTCGCCTAAGACCATCAGAAAACACAGATGTTTACATTACGATCCATAACAGTAGCAAAATTACAGTTAGGAAGTAGCCACGAAAATAATGTTATGGTTGGGGGTCACCACAACATGAGGAGCTGTATTAAAGGGTCGCGGCATTAAAAAGCTGAGAACCACTGTTCTAGATACTCCTGGTGTTTGTGCTCTAAAGGTTGGCGGGCAGAACCCATCACCATGAAGGAGATAAAAATGGCTTGCACTCACGGAGGAAATATTCTGCTGTGTCAGCTTCGTAATCTGTATCCTCTGGGAAGTGATCAATTTGCTTGCAGAGACCTTTGAAGTTCCCTGGAAAACAAGAGGAGAAAGGACACATGAGACGTCAGAGTTTCTGGGGTTCAGACCACTGGCCTCTTCTGAAGCGGGGCCGGCCTCGCCCCCACTCTTGAAGGGAGGTACCGCTGTGTCTGTGGGGACGTGCTCCCGGTGAATCAAAACACGCAGCGCTGGAGAGAGGATCTAAGGCCGAGAACTTCAAAACCCAGCCATCCACGGAGGCTTCTGAGGATCAGCTGAACTTGGCGGGCGGTGGAGGTGTGATTCGGGGCCGGGGACTGCCGCAGAGGGAGCCATGAATGATGGACCGGGTGTGGTGACCTCTGTGCCCTAGCCTCCCCACAGTCACCCCACAATTCGCATGATAGCTTTCCAGAGAAGGCAAACCCTAAACTGCTGCTGACAAACATCCCCACCGTACGTTGGGTAAGCCTGCAAAGCGCCATCCCGTCTGCAGGGCATGGAGTTCACCACACCCAGCCACCAACAGATCTGAAATCCAGGGGGTGAGCGCCCCACTGGGCGGCCTTGGACTAGACTCATTCTGGCTCTGCCACAGGCCTCTGAGGGGGGATTTTCTTTTTTTTTTTAATAAGATTTTTAAAATAATATATTTTATTGATTTTTCACAGAGAGGAAGAGAGAGTGATAGAGAGTTAGAAACATTGATGAGAGAGAATCATTAATCAGCTGCCTCCTGCACACCCCCTACTGGGGATGTGCCCGCAACCAAGGTACATGCCCTTGACAGGAATCAACCCAGGACCCTCCAGTTCGTAGGCCAACGCTCTATCCACTGAGCCAAACCGGTTTAGGCTGAGGGGGTATTTTCACCCCCATTTTACAGATGAAGAAACCGAGGCTCAGGGAGGCTAAATTACTAAGTACTTGTGCCAGGATATTGCGGAATCAGGGCTTTTGACTCTAAATATCTGCTCAGTGAGGAGGTGAGAACTGGCTCAGGATAAAACCCCATCCCAGTGCCACAGCAGGTGCTACCAACAGTCACTGAGTGAATGAGTGAGCTACGCAACGCAGTCTCCACAAAGACAGGTGCGCAGAATAGAACACACAACCACGTCCACTTTATGACAGCAGGGACTTCCGTGTCCCCAGCACCAGCGTAAGTACGACAAGTGTTGGCTAACTTCCCCTATGCTGGGAGATACGGTGCAGGGGTGAGGGGCCGGGAGATAGGGTGCAGGGGTGAGGGGCTGGGAGATACGGTGCAGGGGTGAGGGGCTGGGAGATTAGGGTGCAGGGGTGAGGGGCTGGGGGATACGGTGCAGGGGTGAGGGGCTGGGAGATAAGGTGCAGGGGTGAGGGGCTGGGAGATTCGGTGCAGGGGTGAGGGGCTGGGAGATTCGGTGCAGGGGTGAGGCAGGTTCAGCCTCGCTGATATTCCTCAGTTTCCTCCCCTGAAAGAAGAGACCTTCGCAGCTAGTCAAGGGGATTAGATGAGCTGACACACATAAAGTGCTGGCACATTAGTGAACGTGCTCGAGGGCATTGCTGTGAGAGAAATGGATTTGGACTATATTCAGCCCCTGACATTGGGGATTTTTCTGTGACAGTAGCTAATATAACCTAATTAATACACAGTCCTCGGTACATGCTAGCAATTTATTTTCCTAGAGAACTCGGAGCCGCCCATCCCATACAGAAGGCTTTATTGTATGCTGTGGAAACTGGTTATGAATTTTAAAGCATTGTAACACAGACCTGTCTATTACATACACCTACATCTCTAGGACATGGGTATACTTACATGAAATAAACATGTTGTATATTTCTAGCTATTGTTATACGCTACATGTTACCGAGGAGATGGTTGACCCTCCGCACCTCCCGTTCACTGTCCCTGTACCAAATTCACCTCCTCTTCTGACTTCTGCAAGAAAAAGGATTCCCTAAAGCATTTCGAGATTTCTGGCAACTTTACAGAAGCTTTGTAGGGTCCCAAGAGCACAGAGTTTCACCCAAATGCTCCTCAGAGAAGGGCAGGTCTCCTCTCTGAGCCGGGGCAGTCCCTCTCCTTGCTCCCTTCTCCCCCAGACCTGCTGTCTCCCCGCTTCCCTGTCCTCCGGAGCACACCTGCCCCGCCCTCGCGCATCTTGGCTCATAAACCGATTAACTGCCACAATATTTTGAATTTAATTAAAAAAGGTTGCGCCTGCCGAGGTCGGTTTGGCTCGGTGGTAGAGCTTCGGTCTGCGGACTGAAAGGTCCCAGGTTCGATTCCGGTCAAGGGCATGTGCATTGGTTGCGGGCACATCCCCGGTAGGGGGTGTGCAAGAGGCAGCTGGTCTATGTTTCTCTCTCATCGACGTTTCTGGCTCTCTGTCTCTCTCCCTTCCTCTCTGTAAAATATCAATAAAATATATTTAAAAAAAAAATAAAAAAGGTTGCGCCTATAGATGCTTCTGGCATACACATGGTTAACAGGAGGCCTCAACCCCCTGCCCCTAGCAGCTTCTCCTTCTCTCCAACCACACCCCCCCTCTCTCCTGAGAAGTGTCTTTATACCAGCTGCTAAGAGGATCTACTATCCTCCTAGTGTTAAAATTACAAATCAGTGTGTTTGAAAAGCACTTTGCAAAGCACTTCCATTTTCTCTCAATTCAATATGACAAATATTTCATCAGCGCCAGCTCTGTGCCAGGCATCTTTCTTTATAAGGAAGCCTGCAGGAGCTGAGGTGTGAAGAATGGTCCTGACATGCCCCAAGTCTCCTAACAGATCGGGGACAGTGCTCAACCCCGGAACAAGGGCTCGCAGGGGGAGCCTCCACACCCCTCGTCTGCGGGTGCATGCCTGCACCTGCCCCCCACGCAGCCTGGCTGACCTCTGCACAAGCCTGTGCCTCAGCCCCCTTTGGACTGACTGTGGGCTCCCAGCACAGTGCTGAGCACAGAAGAAGGGTGAAGAGATGCTTGTTGGGAGGCTGTGTGAAATAATCAACTGCACGGACCTCTCCTGGGAGGTCCAGACCTGGGTAGTCAACTGCCTATTTGATGTCTCCTGGTGGATGTTTGAAAGGCATCGTATGCTCAGCAGGCCCAAACCGGAACTACGATCTTTCCCTCAAGCCTGGTCTTCTGGAGGCACCAACTAGCTCAGTGAACACCACTCCATTGCTTCCTGGTGCAAGTCTGAGCCCAGCCATCATTGCTGACATCTCCTCCTCCTCCTCCTCCTCCTCACTGCAGGTTCATGACATCCTGCTGTATTAGCTTCTCAGGATCTCTCAAACTCATTGATTGCTCCCCATCGATGATATCACCCACTGCCAGGCCATCTTCCTTGCTTCCCCGGAGGACTGCAACAAGTTCCCCAATGGTCATGTTGCACCCACTCTTATCCCTCTCCACAGAGTTCTCAAACTGGTCCCTGGAAGATGCCAATCTGATCAGGCCTTCTCCAGCTTAAAATACTCAGCAGCTTCTCTGTGCTCTCAGGAGAAAGCTCAACAGCCTCGGTCTGTCCTCACCTCTCTGCGCACATGCTATCTGGGCCTTCCTTCTGGCATGTTCCTTCCTACCACAGGATCCTTGCACATGCTGGTGTGGCTGCCTGAGCCGCCACTACATCCTTTGATGCCTCCTTTCCTCTAACTCCCAGTGAGATGTCTCCCACCCTGCTGGCTATTGTGTGTTGGGGAGATGTGAAGGCATGGTGAGAATGTTCCAGTAGAGGAAGGAATTGGCCCAGAAAAAGGAGGGAGCAATTTACAAGCAACATGAGGGGGGGATGAGGTCCAGGAGACACATACAAGGACGGCCTTTGATGGGGTAGATGATGGTCTCTTCCGTGCACCAGGAGGGCAAGGAGACACATGTGGGTAGACATGGTGGGAGCTTGTGACGCTTCTCTCTGGTCGCTTCTATTTTATTGATGGAATGGGAAGCAGGAACATCAACTGAGAATTAGGAAGGGGAGACAGGTTTGGAGATTCGAGGAAGGAGGAAGGGAGTCAAATTTTTCTCCACGAGAAAGGGAGAGGGAATGGACCAGGCTTGAGACATGAAGTATGTATGTCAGTGGCTTCAAGGTCCCTCTTGAGAGCCTGTGGCTTTCTCAGGTCACATGTAAGCATGCTGCTGCAATTTATCTTGCTGGAGGGTTGTTATCCAACATGGGGGTCTGTGAGGAGAGTGTAAGAAGGGGAGGGAGTGATTATGAAAATGGACAGGCCCGAAGCTGGGTAAAGAGGGCAGTGGAAAGATGGGCGTCAATGCCTTGGCAGCTAGGGTGGGGCCCAGAGAGTTGTTAGAGTCAGAGGCTGGTGGGAGTGAGCGGAAAGGATGGGACCTAGGAGCCCAAGAGCGGATGCAAAAGACTGAGATGGTGGAGAGTGGTTCTGGGTAATCTCAGGGCCAAGTGCAAACCCATGAACTGTGTGGCTCAGGTTGCAAGGGGGGAGGGGTGACATTCAAAGTATTTAGCAACTGGAAAGGGTTATATATAAGACAAATTAACATATAAGACAAAACTGCAGTTCATGGTCATTTTCTACGTACACGGAGTATATATTACAAAACTGCTTACTAAGTTAAAAGCTGAAGTGCAAATAATTCATCACATTATCCTAATAAGCCCCGAATTATCGGTTGGTTTTTAGGAATTATTGGTGTGATCTTTTGTTGATGAGGCTTTTACAAGCTCAATGACGCCCTGTCTGGACCACGATTTGACACAGGGAACCACACCAGACGCTCCTGGCCCTTCTCTGCTGCAGCACGAGTCATTCTGTCTCAGTGAGTACTGAATCTTAGTACTGAGTTTTCTCCCACTCTGGTCTGACGACTTCTCTGTGAAAACAGCCCTCCACCCTCAGCAACCCAGCAGGCGGGATTGATGGTGGTGCGGGGGAGGGTGGAAACCTCAGAGGTGGTCATCAAGCCCAGTGTTTGTATGGCTTCAGGCACAGATGGATCCAGGTGCTCAAAAAATCTGGTATTGGCCTTCCTCCCAGCTGGCTTCCTTCTTAAGCAGGCTTTCTCCCGAAGAGAAGACCAAGGGCTAAGTGCCTGGCCCGGGGTGGTGGAGGGAAATCTACCTGACCCCTTCCCTTCAGGGACACACAGTCTGGAGGGAAAGACAGAATGTGCAGGATGTAATATAATTTACTAGAATATAATGTCTCACATACTATATTAGAGGGAGGCGCAAGCCTTATGGGAGCGGAGTTGTTCAGCGAACACGTATGGAGTGCTGACTGTGTGCTATGCTCTCCGTGCAACCCGCTGAAAACAGGGAAATGTGTACTTTCTGTGCAACAGAACTTGCAGTCTGTTGGGGGGACAGAAGGTGGATGCTATGGTGTAGCAGGATATGTGTTGTGACAGAGCAGGGCCTGTCTGGGTGCACACAGTAGGTGCATATGTCAGTGTGTGAGTGTGTGGGTGTTGATGCAGGCCTTCTGAGGCGGGGGGTGTGGGTGGGGGGTGAGAGTGGGGGTGGGAAGGAGGGGTGGCTGAGCTGCTACAGAAGGTGCCGAAGATGGAGAAGGAGTTAGCCAGGAAAAGCAGGTCAGTGTGTGTGTGTGTGTGTGTGTGTGTGTGTGTGTGTGTGTGTATGCTGGAGCTGGCCTGTACCGGCTCATGGGAGCCGACGGTTGGTGTCTTTTCCTAACTTCCATTAGAAGCTTGAAGTCAGTCATGGTGGGAGCGTTTGTACCACGGGAACCGGCGAATAGCACAACTCCCCAGAGAGCCAGTTAGACATCTACCGACACACGGCGGGATGAAGGGCCGTCCCTGGTGAGGGATCGGCTGGTGTAAGCACATGGCATCCTAGTGGGATTGAAGATTTACAAAACAGGGCTTCCGCTTAGCGTGCAGGGTGGGCACGGGGAGGGCGGGAGGTGGCTGGAGAGGGACGGGGGCCTGTGGTCCAGGCTGAACTGCCCACTGCCCCCATAGACACTGGCTTTGAGCTTTTGGAAGATGAGGAGAGAGTGAGGGGAGACACTCCCACCATGAGCTAGGGGCCCAATCAGCACAAAAATCTCTGCCGAACCCTCAGCCCAGAAAGGCAGCCATACCGCACCAACCCCGGAGCCCAGAGGCTCCCGGCCAAGCCAGGACAGAAAGGCCGCGGGCGCTGCCTGCGGCTGCCGCAGCTCTGCCTCCAGGAATTGACCGGCTCGCGCTGGAAATTTCAGCTCGCAGGCATTAAGTAGTTTAAGAGGAGGTTTCATCAGCTTTGTAAAAAGCACATTAATATCTCACAACACCAACTGCTGCCTCATGTCTTTGAATTCAATAAGCTCTTCATAAACCTGGTCATTAGGGGCTGCACGGAGCGGTTCTGTTTTCCGCTTTTCTTGGGGAGCTGTAGGAGCAGCATGGGTGGGGGGGAGGGCTGAGGCGCTAGGTGGAGGCTGGCTCAGTAATTTTTTTAAGTGAAGCAAATGAAGGGTTTGGTGGGAGCTGCTTTCTCTGTGTTTGAAACCTTTGCTGCTCCTGGCTCCTTGCTTTGCTGGCAGGGCTCTCCCTGAAGGCAGGGATTTAGGAGACCTGAGCGGGTGAGCAGTGCTGGCTTGTCCCTCCGGGAATGCCAGTCTCTCCCCCTCCCCCCGCCCCGCCCAGAGTCTGCATTTCCCACAAGCTCCCGGGCAGTGCTGACACTGCAGGGTTTGAAACAACAGCCCGTGTGGTTCACTCCTTTGCCTGTTGTTCATTTGCTCATTCATCCATTCACTGGATTGTTGTTTTGAATGCCTACTATGTGCTAGGTCCTGTGCAGACACTGGGTGGGGTTAGAATGGTTACCACAATGGAAGCCTATGGTGGCTGCCTTCCTCCCTCCCACCCCCCCAAGTGTGCCCCTTCCATTTGCCCTGAGCTCTCACCCTCAGGAGACCTGACCCTGCAGTGAGCAGTTGCTCACACGGTAGTATCCTGTCCTCATTTCCATCTCCACAGCTACTTCTTTAGTTCCCTTGATGCAGGGGAAGAGATTGTGCTCAGACTCCGAAAGATCTGGCTTCTAAGCCTGGCTCTGCCAGCTATCTGCGATGTGGCCATGAGCAAGCTATGTGACCTCTCTGTGCCTCAGCTTCCTCAGCTATAAGAAAGGGAGCTGATTCTGAGGACTCGCTGAGATGACAGAAGTGAAGGTCCCTAGTGTGTTCCTAACCCAGAGCAGGCACTCACTGAATGTAGTTCTCCCTTCTCTTGCTTTTTCAAGTGGCACCTCTTCCAGGAAGCCTTTCTTGATTGCCCTCAGCAAGAAAGACTAGCTCCCTCCCATAGCTCCGGTGCAGTGCTTCTGGATTGTAATGAGTGCAGGGATCCGCTGGGGATCATGTTAAGCCAGACTCTGACTCAGGGGGGGCTGGGTTGGGGCCTGAGAGTCTGCATTCCTCACAGTTCCCAGGCGGCACCCACCCTGCAGGGCTCTGTTGGACCCCACTCTGGGCTGGCTCGCGAGGCTTTCAGGCACGTTGTATCTGTTTTGATCACATTCTGTGTCCTGGCAAAACTGTTTGGAAAACAAATGGCTGCAATCTGTAAGCTCCTTAAGGGCAGAACTTTCAGTTCCCCGAACATACCACATTTCCCCGGATCCTGAGAGGCTCGCGGGCACATTTCAGTGTTTCTGAAGGGGTACAAGTCTTATAAATAGATGGGTTCATTTACTCATTGTTACAGTGACGGCGTGTTATATAATTAATGATAATGGCTGGATGACAAATGTTTATTGAACAAACAGACAAATGAATGAGTCAGTGTGTGCGTGCGCGCGCATGTGCATGCACCTGTGTGTGGGCAGGGAGTGTGCTGCGCATCCCCTCCTAAACAGATGAACATTATGTCAACTCTTAGAATCCCCAGGGCACAGGAGATTTTGTGCTGCTCTTACTAAAAGCCTGTCTGACAATATCAAAATATGTGCATACCACACACCCAGCAGTTTCTCTCGGAAATTTGGCTGGAGTAGCACTTGCGCGTGCGCACAAGGAGATGAGTCGAGAATGTCTCTAGACTCTAGAAGTGCTGCCTGTAGCGGCCAAACACTGGGGACAGCTCACCCTTGTATTGTCAGAGAATGATAATGCCTGGGAGGGAGGGTATTACGGTAATGGGGTCAGTGGAGGTGAGTGGACCACAGCTACACATGTAAGCACAGGTGAGTTCCACAGACATCATGTGGAACATAAAAAAATTAAGCTGCAGGAAAATGCATATGGTATGGTTCCATTTCCCCAAATTTAAACACTTGTACAACTAGACTATAGATTGCTCAGAAATACATACAATTGTGGTGAAACTTTAAAGTCAAGCAAGGCTATGATACACCACAGGATTCAAGACAGTGTTGACCTGACCTGGGTGGGGACAGGGGATGTGGCAGGGAGGGCACATGATGGCTCTAATGTACTGGGATGCTTCATTTCTTAACCTGATGGCCAATGCACTGGCACTCATTTTATTGTTATTCTCTGTGCATCACTATGGCAGAGTCTGCTGGCTGTTTCCTAATACCCTGCTATCTCCATCTTCCCATGTTTCACCTGTGTGTATGGCTTCCTAGCATGTAGACTTTAGTTCCCAGCCTCTCTTGCAGCTAGAAGTGGCCATGTGACCAAGTTCTGACGAAGGGAGGTAAATGGGAAATTTACCTGGACATTCTGAGAAATGTCCTTCATGATATAGCCCCTTCTCAGCTCTTTTCTCTTGGTATGTGCACTATGGAGGTCCAAGGTTGCCATCTTGGAACATGACACAACCTTGAGAATGGAGAGCTGCATGATGATAGAATAAGGTAAAGGCGTCTGAACCACGGCACTGTGGAGTTGTACCAGCCCTGGACATCTTATCTCTAGAGTTTTGTGACGAGAGAGAAATAAACCATCTTTTTAATTGAACCCTCAGTGCTGGCATATAACAGGTGCTCGTTAAATATCTATAGAATAACTGAATGAATTAAGAGGTATCTCCACGTTCCTCACAAAGTCTTTGTTCAGGATAAACTTTTCTACTATTCAGTACTAGCTGTGGCCGTGAATATGGGAGTCATAGCTGGGGGCATTGCTGAGACCTAGGTGGGGTACATCAGCCTTTGACTAAGGAGGCTGGGAAAGGTGTCAGATGATGATTTGACCTCAGACACTGGGATGTAATAGGTCCCAGTGACAATAAGCAAACTACAATTATGGATTGTCGGTACTTAGAAATTATGGAGGAGATCCCTGAAGATAGTTGTCAGGGCCCCATACTGGGGATCTGGGCGTCATGGGGAAGGGTGTGCTCATGGGCTGGTGGATGGAGATGGACCTGACCTCACCAAGATGGAGAACTTGAAGGATCTGGGTTCTGAACTTCAAGGCACCTTCATCACAGCCTTGAGCTCCAGGTCACGCTCCCCCATAGTGCTGACACTGGAGCAGGCCCCAGGGACAGGAAAACATCAAGTCTACTTCACACCACAGTGTGATTGAAGGCTGTTCCCATGAGGTTAAGGACCCTTGGCACAGGTAACAAGCTAACCTAAAACACACTCCATGAAGTAGGCTATGAAGGAACCTTCCCTAAATACAGTTCAGTTAATTTAACTCCTACTAAAGAGGCAGTGAAGGTCAGCGGTTAGCCTCAGAATCTGGAGGTGGGACACTGGATTTGTATCCTAGTGAACTTCCCTGATCCTCACTCTTCTTGTCTGTAAAATGGGGAGACAGAAAGACCTGCCTCACAGGATTGTGAGAATTGCATAAAGCACTGTATTGAGAGGGCTCAGCACAGTTCCTAGCACCATAAGGGCTCAATGAGTGGTAGGTGCTGTTTCCCATTGCTGGGCCCCAAGCTGGGGTCACAGATGGGTCACATACAGTCCCTGCCCTCAGGAAGCTCACAGACTAGTCCAACAATGGTGATCCCACTCAGATGTGTCAAGAGAGCTCCGTGGTGGAGACATGCCCAGGGAGTACGGGGACCCGATACGATTAGATCCTACAAGACAGGACTGTTCAAATGACTATGTCAACCCCAGAGCCCCAGGAGCAGGCAGATAATGAATAAATACTGTCATCTGCCAACAGCTCCACATTCATCTTGAGAAGCCTGTGGTAGAGAGGAAAGATGGCCGTGCCACTCAGTGAGAGAGCTTGTCTCTGGGCTCTCCCTCTGCCATTTATTACCCACGTGATCTGGGGCAAGTCATTCACTTTTGATTCATTCAGGCTTTCGGCTAGTCCTCTAGTTCACTGAGGGTCTACTAGGTGTGCTGGTTGAGCTAGGCACCACCACAGCGAGGGGATCAGGGCAGCAGGATTCCCCATCCCCAAGAGCTGTGAGTCCAATAATTAACTTCTGTGAGGCAGAATGAAAACAATGGGAGGGCAGGGGTGGCGGCGGCCAGCCCCTCAGGGAAGCTGCCATGAGCCAGGCACTGGACTGGGCACATTACATGTCATCCTCAAACACCTTTCGTTGTTTTTTCCACTTCAAAGGTGTGGGAATGGAGGCACAGAGAGGTGAGGGAATGCATCTAAGGACTCACTGCCAGTGTGAGAAAAGGAGCTGAGATTTGACCCCAGACACTGGGGCTCTAGGTGACCCTGTGCCCTGTTGTTACAGTAGAACACAGGACACCGGAGGTGGGTGAGGGGATGCGTGGCTCAGTCTGGGTGGTGGTGGGTTGCCAGGAAGGCTTCCTGGAAGAAGCCCCATCTCAGATGAGCCACAAAGGATAAGTAGAAGTTGGCAGATGAAGGGAGGACAGAGAGTGCAAGGGAGAAGAGCAAGGGTTATGAGAGAGAGAGATGGAGAGAGAGACAGAGAGAGAGAGAGACAGAGAGAGAGAGAGAGAGAGAGAGAGAGAGAGAGAGACAGAGAGAGAGAGAGAGAGAGAGAGAGAGAGAGAGAGAGAGAGAGAGAGAATGGGGTCCTAAGGCCAAGAGCATGAGTCTGTCTGAAGGACAGATGGCTGGTCTGGATGTGTGTGTATAACCAGTTGGGAGAGCTAGTAGGTAGCTGCAATCAGATTATTTAGGACCTAATAAGCCATTCAAAGTATGAATTTAGGAGCCACAGGGAGCCACCAAAGGGTTTTAAACAGGGGATTAATGCGATCAGACTTGTGCTTTAGGTTGATGGCCCTGCTGGTCTACTGGGGAGTGGACTGGAGGGGAAGACTGAAACCATGAGCCCCATCCAGGCCACCAGGGTCTTGCCTGGTCACACTGGCAGGAGTGGTCCAGGTGAGAGCTGGAGGTGGCTTGGCAGGGCAGGGCTGTGGGAGTGGGGAGAAGTGGATGGATATGAAGTTGCTTGAGATCACTTATCTGTAAAATGGGGAAACGGGCCAGTGCTGCTTCTCTGACAGAGTAATTGAATATGTGAAATGAGAGTTAATAAACCTATTTGGTAAATTGCATCCCCCCACCCCCCATCGTGCAGAGCTGCAGGCCGGTTAGCACAGCCATCCTTCAGTGAGGGAGTCTGTGTCAGACTTACACCTCTCCCTCCGTGTGTGCACTTTCCAAACCCTGGATGGATGGCTGCTCTAACTTGCACTGGTGTGTGACCTTGGTCAAGCCACGTTCCCTCTCTAAGGCTTGACCTTTTCCCTTGTAAAATGGGAGTAAGGTTTTTGTAAAAACGAACAAGATAATGTACAAAGAACGCTGGGTGGATACTAGGCCCGCCACATCAGAAGTTCTTATCTTTACAGGGATAGTTTCTCTTCTGCTACTCTACACACAAAGATCGCGAGGCCTGGCTGCCGGGCCGTGTCCTGCAGACTTTGCCTTCTGAGGGACACTCCTTCCTGCTAGCAGTCATGAAGGTCTCCAAGATGCACCCAGATTCATCGATGGAAAGAAAAAAAATGCCAGTGGCCTTTCCTGCTTCACAAAATCCACATTAACTTTCTGAACATTGATTCCCCCCCCCCCCCAACTCCCTTTGGTTCATTTCTTTTATGTGCTTAGACCCATTCAATGTCATGGCAGAGATCCAGGCCAGAGTGGCCAAATGCCACCTAAACCCCTGACCCACAGATGGAAATGTCTCATGCGACAGGATCCATAGGCCTGGGGATCCATCTAACCACACTGGCTCCCTCAGAAATCTCCAAGACTCCCATTGACTGGAGCACAGAGAACAGATGCCTTGAGACCCAGACATTCTCAGCCACGTCCAGTTGGGCCCAAGCTTCCTACCTCATCTGCTCTGACTCTTCTCTCCCACCACGCTGGTCTCAGAAAAGCATTTGCCCATTCCCCGCTCCTCACCTTTGCTCACACTTCCCCTTCCAGCCACACCAAGCCCTCCTCTCTTTTCTGTCTGAAACAATGCCTGTTTCACTGGGCTAGGAGAGCTACCCTGTTTCCCTGAAAATAAGACAGTGTCTTATATTAATTTTTGCTCCCAAAGATGAGCTAGGTCTTATTTTCAGGGGATGTATTACGTTTCCACGAAGTAGGTCTTATTTTCGGGGAAATAGATGCGCTAGGTCTTATTTTCAGGGGATGCATTATGTTTCCACGAAGTAGGTCTTATTTTCGGAGGATGTCTTATTTTTGGGGAAGCGCGGTAGGAGCCATTGGTGGAATTCTGCAAGCAGGGTCAGACTAGGTGAGGTGCCTGGGTCCAAATTGAAGGGAGGTACTTGCTCTCAGGGTCGTACCGGGGCACCAAGCACCTCCTTCAATTTGCACCTCACCTCAGCTGGACCCTGTCAGGGGGAGAGTGAGATGTCAGCTTGGTACCTGAGTGAGTGTTGTGGTTTTCCAAACTGCCTCCCAGGGCAGTGAGCTTCCTGTCACTGGAGGGGTCCATGCAGAGGGTGGTCGGCCGCCTTTTAAGGATGCTGCAGAGGGCATTTCTGGGAGGTGGAGTAGATGATTCTGAGGTGCCTTTTATCCCCTGGAAGCTGGGATTTAAGGAGCCCTCCCTGATCCCTGCAGCTCAGAGCTTCCCCCTTTCAACTCTGCTTCACCCCCTTGACCACTCATCTGGCAATGAACCAAAGCTGCCTTATGACAGCTCTTGTGTTGCCGTCCTGTTTTGTTATTTCTAATTTCACTGGGTTATGTGCCACCTTCCTAACAGTGTTCTATGTGCATCGAGGACAGGAACTGAGCTGTGCATTTTCCCTTCTCTCTCAGGGCATGTGAGGCCCTGTGATGTTTCTTAGATTCTCTCGGTGCCAATACCTTACATCTCCCCTGATTTACCTACCACATTAATCCCTTGGGTGAGTTCTATTCATGGCCCATTCTACAGGTGAGGGGCTGGATGCCCATAGAGCTCGATAAATATTAACTACTTTTTAAGAATAGAAACCCAAGACAGAGGCTATCAGAATACCTGGGTGTGTACCTTGGGGAAGTTGCATAACCATGTTGGGCCTCAGTTTCCTTGCTGTAAAATGGGTTAATATTTCCTATTTTCCAGGGTTTGTGAGGGTTAAGTTAATCTAGGTGTGAGGCTCTTAGAACGGTGCATGTTATAAGCTCTCAGTACACATGATATATTATTACTGTCTTTGTTACGATAACAAGAGTGGCAGGCATTGTCATATCTAGAAAAAGAGAATGATCAGAATGTGAGTCTTAGAATTTCAAGGTGTTTCAAAAGATCATCCAGGTGGGAAAACAGGCACCTCCCCTTCAGAGCATGTGGTTTCCTCAGAATTGTACATCTCCCCAGTAAAGAGGTTCCTTCCTCCGAAGCCACTTGTAGAAATGGAAACGGGCTTCCCACGAGTCTCACTGGCGGGAAGCAGTCCCCGAGGACTTGATGTCCTTTGAGGAAAATGCGGAGAGAGTTCTCAAAACCATAAAGCTGAGGGCAGCACTTGGTCTGTAATGATCAATCGATGGGTGGATTGAAAACACATTGGCAGCCTTCACTGTGCTAGGCACTCTGCTAGGGAAGCAGATAAGGATGAAAAACTCGGAATCTTTGCTCTGAAGGCTTCGTAGTCTGGGGGACTGAGGGGAGGGTGGAGAATTGGACACAGTGAGCCCTGGCCCCCCAGAGCCAGCCTGTACTAAGAGAGGAGCAGATGAGACAGCCACGTCTGCCTCTCCATCACAGTCCCCAGGCGGAAAAGGGTTCTTGAGGGACGAGGAAAATTACTGAGAGACTGCAGCTGATCCAGTCAGCTCGGAGAGGACAACGATCGGCAGGGAGGGGGAGCTGGTTGTACTAGTTGATGGGTGTGTGAGGACGAGGTGGAGGCCAGCTCGCAGGGGACCGCAAGGCCTCTTCCAACCACTGAAGAAGAGCGAGTGGGCTCTGGAAAGACCGGCCCTGCCGGCGCCTCTGGCCCTCCGTTGGCTGCTAAGAGCAGCACTTGGGCTGCTGTTGGGAAGCCAAACACTGTTCGCATTTCTGTCACTTAAAACAATGTGGTGTTGTGACACTCTGGAACTGAAGATAAATGTTTAATAAAGGGATTCAATTTGATATGATGTCAAAACTTAATTAGATCCATAATGCACAGAGGGCTCTGCAGGCCCTTTAATTAGGAGCTACTTCAGAGTCTTGCATGCATGAGTGTGTGTGTGTGTGTGTGTGTGTGTGTGTGTGTGTGTTTCTTCAGCACTGTGGAGGGGCTGCCTGGCTGGATGGCGCCTTCCAGCCTGGAGGCCTGCAGATTCTAGCTTAAGGGCACTACTTTTGGCAGCAGCGATGGAGGGTTCAGGCCCATTCTGTGCTTTGGATGTATTTTCTCAGATTGGGGCTGCAGCATGTGATTGTAAAATGCTGCATGTGAATCTAAGCTATTTGACCCCAGGTCAGGTGAGGACTCCTAATAGGAGGCCAGCCCTGCACAGGGGAACTGTCTTTAAGCCCAGTTGGTCCTGCACACAGGGGCATTGAAGATCAAGGCTGTTAGACACTTGAACAGTTATGTTTTCAATTCTAGCCAAGACTGACATTCCACAGGTATGTGCCGGTATAGCTACACTGACTGCTAAATGTGACTGCTGTTCATGCACCCCCCGAATTCCTCTTCTTTCCACTGCTCTGGCCATGCCAACCCCTCCTCTAGGATCTTCTCAACACCCCCATTTCTTCCATTCCAGCAACTAACATGGGACCTGACATGGGTGTCTCCGGGAAGCTGTGCCAGCACCCACTCTGCCTGGTCAGGGTCTAGGCCCCAGCAGTTTTGCAATATACTGATTATCGCCCAATTACAGCCTGTAAAAATGACAGCAGGCTTGCCCTGAATGGTTTGGCTCCATGGATAGAGTGTCAGCCTGCGGACTGAAGGGTCCCAGGTTCCATTCCATTCAAGGGCATGTACCTTGGTTGCAGGCACATCTCCACTAGGGGCTGTGCAGGAGGCAGCTGATCAATGTTTCTCTCTCATCAATGTTTCTAACTCTCTATTCCTCTCTCTTCCTCTATGTAAAAAAAAATCAATAAAATATATTTTTAAAAAATGATAGCGGTCTGATGGTATGAGGTTATAGACCATCAGCATGAGCTTTGAAGTCAGACCCCACCCTTGAATTCGAGTCTCAGCACTGCCTGCTATGAGCTGTGTTAATACTCTGAGCCTCCATTGTGAATGGGGTTAATAACACCTATGTCAAACTGCTGTTGTGAAGGTCAACAAACATAAATAATGTGAGTGGTTCCAGGTTAGCACTTTAGATTCAGATTCCAGAAATCCAAGTTCAAGTGTCAAGTATCAGGGGGATGTTTTAAGGAATGTAGAATGTGGAGTTGAAGAGTATACTCTCTGGAGCAGACTGTCTAGGTTCAAATCCCAGCTCTGCCACCTAAAAGCCATGACCTTGGGCAAGAAATGTCACCTTTCAGTGTCTCAGTTTCCTTATCTGGTGAATGAGGTCACAAATGTCTTCTAAGTTGTTGGAAAGGATCATAAACTAACAGACTTAAGAGAGCATTGGGTGCATAGTAGGAATTCAATAAAATTTAATTGTTACTGTATTATTATTGTTATATGAAGTATGTGGCACATAGTAGGTGCTTAATAAATAGTAGCAACCACAACCACTTTGAGAATGGTCCTCACTAGTGTTCTTCATTACCCTCACCACCCATTGTTTTCCATACTGATTTTAGCCCCCAAACCTCACACTTGGAGAAGAAAGGGCCACCTCATGGTGTGGCTTCTCCCTTCATCCCTCCCACCTGGCCAGCATCCACCTGCTTGTCTGGCTAGCCTAGCCGTGGGCAAACTACGGCCTGCAGGCCGGATTCGGCCCTTTTGGCTGTTCTATCCGGCCCGCGGAGCCGAAAGAGCGGAGGATTCTCTTGCTCTCCCCTCCGCTCCTTCACCAGCAGCCCAAGATGAGAGTGCCAGCATGGTCAGGTTGCTTTTGTTCCGGCCCTCTGGTCCAGTTTAAGAACCCATTTGGGCCGTCCAGTCAAAAAGTTTGCCCACCCCTGGGCTAGCCATATCCTCACCAGGAGCATGCAACACATGTTCCAAGAATGCTCTCCCTGAGTCCCCTTAATCTTCCTTTCCCCAAATGTACCATGTCTCCCACCCTCCAGGCTCGGCCCACTTAGTAGGCACCCAATACACTTTAGATCAATGACTAAATGAGGGAACCCAGGCCGGGAAAGACATCTGTCTTAAGCTTGGGAGAGGATACATTTTACCAGTGGTTTACCAGCTGTGGACATTTCACCAGACATGCCCTTTTCTATTAATACTGAGATTTCCAGAGTGTGCTTTGCTGATGCCAGCTGGAGAAATACCGGTACAGGATACACCGTAATGGGGTTCCACTACCATATAAGTTAGGAGAATGCCGGGTTAACTGAGGTTAAACCTGCAGTAAGGTTTCCTTACTGTAGGGCTTGTGAGAGCCTTTCCTACACTAATTGCATCGTCCAACTCTAATGTAGGAGTATAGTGCACAACCTCCCCCAAATTTATTCCACTTCTGACTGTGTGTGTGTGACCTCAGGGGCTACAGTCTTTCAATCATGCTTTGGGAAACATTGCACAAATGAATCTTGGATTCACCCCTGTGCATTTATGTAGAGCAGAGGGTAATGAAGAAGTAGGGTACAAAGGTTTCCAACACCTTTTTTTTCCTCCTTGAGTGCTAGCGTGGGAGGCATTTTTACACGTGTCCCTACGGTATTTGCTGGCCTCTGCCATGCCCTGTTGGCATCATTTGTCCCAGCCGAGCACTCTAGTATCCTGATGTGCCTCTTCCCTTGGCACCTGGGACCCTCCCCTCGCCCCGTGGCCTGGTTTTCTTCCTGCCCATTTTAAGATGCCTTTGTAAGTTCCTCCTCGGATTATCCTGTAATTTGGTGTCCTGGGGCTCTCCCCTCGGCCCCCCTCTTCTCTTTTCACTCTGTATAGGTTCCTCCTGGCTTTAATTTTCACCTACATAGTGACGATCCACGAGCCTTTGCCTCCAACTCAGGCCTGTCTTTTTACATCTCCCTAGGAGCATCCCACAGATACCTGGACCTCACCCTGAACTATTGTCTACTCCCCCCAAGACTCTCCTTTCAGAGACTCTCTTAATAAACCATGCCTCATCCGGCTGCTGTCCCAAGCTGCAAATCTGGGGGTATCCTTGGTTTCTACCTCTCCATCCCCACTCTCATCGCATCGCCAATTCTTTAACACACCGTGAGCCATTTGTGCTCTGGTCCAGACCACCACTGAACCTCCCTGTGCTGTTAGAACACCCTCCAACCTCAGCGGCTTCCCTGCTTCCCTCCCACCCATTTCCAATCTACTGTCCACCTGGAAGCCACTTGATTCGCAAAAGGTGAAATCTGGGTTCCCTCTTCTCTCCTTAAAGACTTCCTATGTCCCTGTCTCCCCACTTCCTAAAGGACAGGATCCTTTGGCAAGCTCTGCAGGATCCATCACAATTTGCTGTTCAGATTCCCGTCTCATCTATCTTCAGAAGCCATGCGTCAGCCATCCCGAGCAGCTCTGACTCCTGTGATCTACTGTGCTGGCTCCTCTCTTCGACTTTTCCACCTTTTCCATGTGCACTTCCTCTCTTCCCTACCACCCCCTCCTCCCGGCCCACCCCCTGGATGCCTCCTTTTGGCTCTTCAGCTCTCAGTTTATGCATAATTTCCTCTAGGAAGGCTTCCTTGGAGTCCTGTTCCTTCACCACATCACCCCAAACAATGGGCTGGGCCCTCTTCTGCTTCCCACTGCACTCACGCTCCCCCATTTGGTAAGACTTCCCACACCACACTGAGGTGGCACAAGGGCCTGCTTCCGCTGCTGGAGTGTTAGCCTCTTAAAGGGCTGCTGGTTTATTGTCATGTCCCTAGGTAAAAGGTAGCCTGCCTACCTTCTTGTGTCTCCAGTCGTGCCCACGTACCATCTCAGCCCTTGCCAGAGAGTGGGCAAGGTGGTGGGAGCAACAAGTAGTGGGAGCTACGATGCCACAATCAGTTTTGCTGGGTCAGTGTAGCTAGTGAAAGGCTTGTGGAGGGAAACGATGGCAACTATTGACTCAGATGAGGTTGGGGGATTTTCAGTGGTTGGCGATGATTCATGTGCCCGTTACCAGCTGTGATGTGAATCAGCAGCACTGACAGACGGCCTGGGCCTGCTGCACAGGAGGGAGGGCGTGTGGGAGCCTGCAGGCAGAGTGGGGTTCTCCTTTTCCAGCTTCTCGGGTGCCTCCCCTACCTCTTGAGCAGTGCCTGACTGGCAGCAAGGGGCATCATGACTCGGGCTACTTCCTGTCTCCCTCACTAGAGATGCCCCAGTGGGAGCAGGAACTATATATGTTTTACTCACAGTGTATCCCCACCACCCACAAGGGCCTTGGCTAATACACCAGGTGCTCAGTGAATATCTGGGAATGAATGAATGGAGTGAATGTTTTTACAGCCATATGCCCATTACAGCATATGAGGCCCCATCAGATTGGTTTGATGGGAAAAACAGCACAAAGTTTGTGTTGATTGTCTAGAATCTCACTTGGAGAAGACCAATGAGCAAATGGCATGAATTGCCACCCACTGTGCCCATCTTTGCCTATCACCTTCAGCCGCCCCTGGTTTAGTCTGTGATGACTGCTACACCAGGCTGTCACTATCTACCATTCACTCTGCTTCGGACACACAGGCTTCCCAGTTTCTCCTTAAACACACCAAGCAGCCCCCCTGCCCCTCCCCCTTTCAGACTCCCTGCCTGCACCACTCTTGTCCTAGCCACACGGCGGCCGCATCTCTCACTTCATTCAGGTCCCTGACCAAAAGTCATCTGACCATCGTCCTCTGTTCCGGTAGCTGGATTTACCTTTCTTCTTATTTAATCACTAGCTAAAGTCCAATTGCATTTTTACTTGCTATATGTTTGCTCGGTGTTGCCCTTGCTAGAGTGGAAGATCCACAAGGGCAGAGCTTTACTCTGCTCACTGTTACAGCCCAATGTTTAAAACAGTGCGGCACATAGCAGGTGCTCAATGAATGCTTGTGGATTATGTGAATAAGTCTTTGCACGTTCTGTCTTAGCCTTTTGTTTTCCAAAGAAATAATGCCACAATAGGTATCAGTTATGTTTTTTTAAAAGACCTTTACTGGCATCCTGCCTTTAAAGGTAAGAAGGAGTATTTATGTGCATTCCCCATTTATTCCGTAGAACTTCCTAGGCTGTGGGTGGAATTTTTCATTTCTCATTTTCCTAAACCAAGGCTCAGAAAAATAAAGGAATTGCCACAAAATGCTCCAAATTTGGTATCCTCCTAATGACAGTGTCCTTGAATCACTTAACCTCTTGTTGCCATGGTTGCAACCTCATCTGTGATATGGAGATAAGAAAAGTTTATGCCTCGTTGAGTTGCCATGAAGGAGTTAGTTTGGTTAAATGCTTAGAGAAATGCCTGGCACATACTAAGAACTCTTTAAATGCTAGTTATTCTTGTTGAGTCACTTTAATATTGAATTTTTATTGAAATCCTCCCTTATTAGAATTCCTTCCTTGCACTTCTTATGTATTTTTCATGCAGTTGCATTGTAGGTTTATTATAAAGACAAAAGGGCAACATCTTGGAAAATCCCCATTCCTGGCACCTAATAGGTGTGCAATAAAACGTCAGTCTCTCTTTCCCTCGGGGTCAGCTGTAGATGATACGCAAAAATGGGTACAGCGGGTGGTGTGGAGGGACAGATGTGAGCTTGGGAATCACAGTCCAAGGATGGGACTCTGTCTTCATCAGCCCTCTGCTTACCTACTCTCTCTGAGCTGTTTGCTCACCTGTGGAACGGGAGAACAGCTCCTGCTGTTGGGGATTTCTGAGAAGATTAGTTGAGATAGCTTATGTGGAACCCCTGCCACATTCTAGGGTCTGGCAACTCTGTTAGCCTTCAGTCTAAAGCTTAGGAGCCCTGCATGTTTCAGCTAGAGCAGTGGTCACCAGCTGATCATCCGCAAACCTCTGGTGGTCGGTGAGGTCCCAAAGGTTGGTGACCACTGACCTAGAGTATAAGCATGTCTACTGGGCCATAGTGGCTGACCAATGCACGTGTGCTGAATGACTGTCTCTGATTTTATGAGGCTAAATGCCACCAGAGGCAGAGGGGGCGGGTTGGTGGTGACTTCTGAGTTGTATGCTGGTGATACCTGGAGGCTTTAGGATGGTTCCAAGACTCTGGGCCCGGGGACACTGCCAGCCTCTTCTCTGTGACTTTGCTCCCTTGGGTCTCGGGAGGACCAACCTCCCTTTGCTTCCCAAAGAGGAGCCTGCTGCCATATGGCCGTGTCTTCAGCTGGGCTGGAGCCTGGGTGGAACCCAGAGGAAAGCAGCCAAGTGTGCCTGCAGGGGCCCCTCGGAGGCAGCTGCTCTTCTGTCACATCCCGGGCTGCAGAGGCTGCCCCGAGTTGCTGCCAGGTCTGCTGACTGCCCTCACACAAGTGCCTGGCTTTCCCCTTCCTGGGGAGACAGGTGGCAGCTCTATGTGCTCCGTCTCCCTCCACTTCTCTGCCTTCCTGATGGCCACCAGGACTTGGCTGCTCCTGGTCCAAACAAACCAGAAAGAGTAAGATGGGCATGGCTCAGCAGGGTGGTCACTAACAGTGAGTGTGGCAGCTCTCCCTGGCCTGCCCTCTACTTGTGAAAATAGAGGAATAACAGAGCAGCATGCACTCTGGGGTAAAATGTAGAGAAAAGGGCAGGAAGTTCACTTAAATTTAAAGAATTTAAGAAGTGAAAGTGATATTCTAGGAGTCTGACTTTGCATTGCCACAGATCACAGGAGAGTTTAGTCTTTATAATGTAACTAGTGGTCCAGTGCACAAAATTTGTGCACAGGGGAGGGTGGGTTTCCTTCAGCCCAGTCTGTACCCTCTACAATTGGATATCTCTCTTGCAATCTGGGACCCCTGGCTCCTAACCATTCACTTGCCTGCCTGCCTGATCACCCCTAATTGCCTTTGCCTGCCTGCCTGATCTTGCCCCTGACTGCTCTCCCCTGCTGGCCTGATTTCACTCCCAATGGCCTTTCCCCACAGGCCTGATCTTGCCCCCAACTGCTCTCCTCTGCAGGCCTGATCTACCCCCAACTTCCCTCCCCTGCCAGCCTGATCTCACTCCCAATGGCCCTTCCCCACAGGCCTGATCTTGCCCCCAACTGCCCTCTCTGTCTCAGTCCCCATCAACATGGCTTTGTCTGGAAGGAAGTCAGACATCCAGAAAATGGCCAGTTGACCCGGTCTAATTAGCATATTACCCTTTTATTAATATAGATTATATAGGATAGAGTTGGTTAAATGTGTGTGTGGGGGAAGAAAGTCTTTTTCAGCAGGAGGAGATGCTCTTGGTAGACAAAAATAGATAATCCCCATATCTGGATTAATAGCCAGTCATATGCACTATGCTGCCAAACTGGTCATTAAAAAATTGAACCACTTTCTTACATCTTACACCAAACAGCTGTTGCCCTTAAAACCCTTCCTCAGCCCCCACCTTAGGTTCTGCCTTCACAGTGCACCCAGATTAGGTTCTGATAGGTCAGTTTCTATGCCAGTCAGCGTCAAAAGCTCTACCTCCTAGGCAGCCATTGGCTCCTCACAGTTCACCCAGATTTGTTTCTGATTGGTTGGTTTCTATGCCAGTCAGCATCTCCAGGCCTATCTGCAGGCCGGATCAGAGTGGCAGGGCTGATCAGCAGCCCCCTCAGAGGTCTGGAGAAAAAAAGAGGTGCAGCTGCTGGCCAAGCTGGAGAGAAAGAGAGAGAGGCAAGGACTGATCAACAGCTATCATGGAGGCTATAAATCAGAGCCTGCTTCTCTATCCAGGCCTCTCTCTGGGCCTGATCCGCAGCACTCTTGGCATTCAGTGTTGGGTCACAGGGCCCACAGCGACTGCAGGACTGACTTCCAGTCGGTCGAGCCTTCGGTCGTTATGGACTCTGAGTTTTTATTTATTAGGATGTGTAACGTGTGGCACTTTCCTCAAAACATCTTTTTTAAATCCTCACAGCTGACTTGTGATGCCAATATTATGATTCCCATTCAGATGAGGAAACTGAGGCCCAGAAAGGTTAAAAGGTTAAGATCTTGCAGCAGCTACGTGGCAGAGCCAGGATTTAAACTCAGTTCCCTCAGGCCACCCAATTCTGTGCTCTGCTTGCACTGCTTTGGAGTTTCTCAAATGCAAGTGGTGTAAGGTGCATGAAATGTACATGATTCTCATGGCTTTCAGGATGACAGACTTAAAAACACTCTGATGTTTAAAAGGTAAAAACATTGCTAGGCACAGATTTCTTATCCTCCCAATTTATAGCACTTATATGATTGTAACATATAAACAAAATTACCAAAGAAATACAGAGTTGCAATACTGATAGAATTAAAATTGACAACATTGATTTCATGCAATGGATGTTTTCTGCAAGAGCCTCTCTTGAGTTCATCATGCCTGGCCAATATGTGCCACGTGATTACTCTGTCTGCCTACCTACGTCTTCACTGTGAATTATCTCAGGACCCTCATGCATGAGGGCCACCACCCTGTCATTTCACCTCAGTTGAGGGAAGCCCTCCATTCACAGCTACTTCTGTTCTCTTTAGTCTGTGCCAAGTGAAGGCAGTACATTTCCTGCCCAGTGATACTACTCTCCTGATATAATATCCAAGTCTCAATTTACTAAATAATTTAAGAAATAAAAGTGACATTCTGTGAGTCTGACTTTCCATTGCCACAGACCACAAGAGAGTTTAGTCTTTATAATGTAAAATATTTCAACCCAGAGGGCCTACGGTTGTCACTTAAAGCTGGACATACCTGCCACTCCAGTGGCAGCTGGACATGGTTGTCAATCTGTTCAAAGTTAAATGCTGTCACGAGGGGCCATTGCTTTGTGTGAACACAGAGGCAAGCCCTCGCACTGAAATGGAGCTCACAGGAGCCTCCCAGCGCTGTGTAAGCCAGTTATGCGTAAGTGGATTTGAAAAGATTATCATCAACTAGAAAACACACAGGAGCGTGTGCATACGACACACACACACAGCTCCTGGGCCTGCGGTCTTGGAAGGACCTCACTCTGGGAGATCCTCCGCTGCCTCCTGTGACTTCACTCAGATTAGACCGGGAAAGACAAGTAATTGGACACTCACCTTTCAGCACAAATCTGCCCGGTGTGTTTGCAGAGGGCAAGTGGCTCAGAAAAGGATTCCCTCACTGGCATGAGGCCTTAAGGCAGCTGGTCCTCTGGGAGGCAATTGAATGACTCTCAACCGAGTGACAGCGAAACCCTCACTCCAGAGTGAGGCTTGCAGTGTAGGGGGAGAAATGTATTCACCCAAATGCACTTAGAGAAAGAGGCCCCTAATGTTTCTCTCCCTTTCTTTTAAATAAACAATCACCACCTGGAAAATCTCTTCTCATCCCTCTGCCAGTTTATTTGTTCTAAGGATAGGGCGGAATGTTTAAGAGCATAGTCTTATGAGTGACACTTTCCACTTTTGAATGCCAGTAACACCAACTATTGGCTGTGTGACCTTGGGCAAGTTATTAACCTCTCTGTGCCTCTCTGTTTGTACATCTGTAAAATGGTGCCAGTGGTAGTGGGTTTGTTATGGAGCTCTCAGAGGCTTGCATATTAAACCCTCAAGTTGGGGTCTTGCATCAGGGAGTCCACACCAGGGCAAGGCCACATTTGCAGTAGGCACCAACTTCTCTCTTGCAGCTGGCCCCAAAGGAAGTAAGAGCCCCAAAGGAAGGAGCTCTTTTCCTTGGGTTGCGCCTCCTTTGGGAAGCCTCCCCCACTTCCAGAAGCCCACAGCGAGAGCTACCTCCACCGAGCCTTCTCCTGGCTGCTGGATTTGCTACCCAGTCCAAGCCTGTCTGTTCTGGATGAGAGCAATTGGGGTGCAAAAATGACTTTTGTTTATGGATTAAGCTTGGCGCCTGGATGAATGATCAGTAATGATATCGCATAGGTATTGAACTCATTCTTGAAATTGATAAAGAGGTCAGGAGAATAGGATAAATTCCATCCCTAATGCCCATATGTGCTTTTTATTGAAAAGACAAAGATTAAGTAGAATCTGTGTGAGCACACACATGGTCCGGAAGACTCCCTTTTCCATCCCATGCACCCGTGGGCGCTGTGACACATGCCTGACCCCCCTTCCCTCCCCACAGGGCAGTTGCATTTGTCTCCTGGGACAGCGTCTTATTCATCCTGGCATCACAGAGTCGTAAAGGCACTGGAAAATACTAGGTGCACAGCAACTATTTCTTGGATAGAGCTGAATTAAAAAGGCAACGGAAGCTCCAGCCGTTGAAGACAAGCTTGAATGTTTGCAAGGCAATCCACACTGTTTTCCATCATGTCAAACATGCAGGTTGGTTCATGCATCTGCCAATGACAACAGCAATGAAACAGCATGTGCCATTTACTGAGTACTCGCTATCTGCTGCTTACTCTACTCAGTGCTTTATCTCTATAATCTCATTTAACTCTCCAAACACGGTAACTAAGCAGGCGCTGCTATCCTTCCCTGTTTGAAGATAGGAAACGGAAACAGACTTGACTTGTCCAAGGTTGCTTAGCTAGTTGGTGGAGGGGCAGGATTCAGACCTGGCAAGTTGGCTCAACCTGTGTTTCCAGAGTTCCTGTTATGTACTGGGCACAGACCAGGCATGATGCAAATTACTGTGTGAGTCGTTCTGAATTGTCAGTGTGCCCCAGAAGGTCCTGGCGGGCTTGTTGAAACAGATGGCTGGAGCCCAGCCCCAGAGTTTCCGATTGAGTGAGTTTGGGGCGAAGCCCGAAAATCTGCCTTTCTAGAAACTTCCCCAGGTGTTGACAGTCTGGGCATTCTGAGAGCCATTGGTCTAAACCAGCGATCGGCAAACTCATTAGTCAAAAGAGCGACCAACCACGGCTCGAGCTGCAGTTTGCTGACCACTGGTCTAAACTCACTTCCTTGGCCTTAAGATAGGGAAAGCGAGTTCAGCAATGGGTGGGACCTGGTGACAAAAATGACCAGTGAAAGCAGAAATTTAGGTCTGGAACTCTAGCGGGGAGAGTGAACAATTATTAGGCCCTGACTATATGCTATTACTGCTCTGACACTAATTTACTTAAAAGACAAGGTAAGACATCCTTTTCAACCAGCTGCAGCATTTGGAGAAGTACCAGAGGCATGACTTTGGAGAAGGTGGAGGTGCTAAGGACATGCATTTGACGTTCCTGTGCTTGGGCCAGACTCTCAGTAAAAATCACAGGGCTGCGCCTTCCTGGTGGCGTAATCTCAGGCATGGGACTTACTGTCTTATGCTCAGTGTTCCTCTGTGGGAAATGGGGTAACAGGAGTGTCTACCTGATAATGTCCACTCTGAGTGGCAAGTGACTTAGAGCAGCAGTGCTTGGCCCAGAGTTTGTCAGTGACTTTAACTGTTGGTTAGTACAGCAAGACTGCCTGGCTTATGTGGCTCAGTGGTTGAGCATTGACCTATGAACCAGGAGGTCATGGGTTGTGGGCTCCATTTCCCCATGGGAAGGGGTTTGTGTGTAGGAGGCAGCTGATCAATGATTCTCTGTCACCATTGATGTTTCTATCTTTCTCTCCCTTCCTCTCTCTGAAATAAATCAAAACGTGTTAAAAAAAAATATATAGCAGGACTGAGTCAGAGAGAACGAGGTTCAAGCCACTGAAGGGAACTGGGCTGAGAGTATGGGGAATTGCTTCAGAACTGATGATGATGATGATGATGATGATGATAATGATGATAATAATAATAATAATAATAATAATTTCTGTTAGTATTATTCATTGAGACATTTGTGGGCCAGTCATTGTACAAAATGCTCTACTGCAAAATCGCACTGTAACCTCTCACTAATCCCAACTGTTATCTCTGCTGTTGGGATGAAGAGACTGAAGCTCTATCTGGTTGACCCCATTAACTCTCGGCGACCTGGGCAAGCGGCCTAGTTCTCTGGGCCTCCAGGATGGAGTTGGTCTTGATGTTCTCAAAGGGCTGTGCTGCTCCTACCTGGCGACAACTCATCCCACATCAGTAAGACGTGTCAGTTCTTAAAGCCTTGGGGATCCCCAGCGTGGGAGGCTCTTCCCTGTTGAGCATCAGGTGTCGAAGCGCCAGGCTTCATGGAATTGGTGATCTGAGTTCTAGACACCCCATGAATCATTTCCAAGCCTTTGAACTCTGGGCTTCTCTGTGGGAAGTGGTGGGAGTGGCCCGAGGTGGAGCCGGGCAGCAGGCAGAGGTTTCTGGGCACCTTCTCAGCCCACCCGGATGATGGGAGCACCAGCTCTCCTTTATTGCGCCTCATCCCCTGAACTCCCTGAGCCCCTGCAGCAAGCCTCGGGTAGGGAGATGCAAAGATTCCCTCTCTGGAAGAGGAAGCAGGCCCAGGTAGGTCAGGCTGCTCACCCAAAGCCACTCAGCTCGAGGGTTAGAGCCAGGATTTGAACACAGGCCTGTCTGCCTCCCAAGCCCACACCGTGATCACCACCCTAACGGTCTCTCTGTGTCTCTTTCCCCTGATTTCTCATCATACCTCCACTCTGCGGGCCCCTCCCTGAACCTGCTCACAGTGTCCCAGGTCAGGTCTGATACGCATCTTCCTGGTATTAAGAAGCACTGAAGTCCTGGCTGGGTGGCTCAGTTGGTTGGGACATCGTCCATGCACTAAAAATTTGTGGGTTCATTTCACGGTCAGGGTCCATGCAGAAGGCAAATGATCAGTGCTTCTCTCTCTCTCTCTCTCTCTCTCTCTCTCTCTCTCTCTCTCTCTCTCCCTCTCTCTCTAAAATTAATAACAACAACAACAACAACAACAAGAAGGATTAAAAAAAATAAAAGAAGCCACTGACCCCCATAATCTGGTTTGGTAGTTCTGGGGTGATGTGCCCTCTTGATCATGAACCAGAGGCCCCTTCTGGACCTAATGTTCTTTGAGGCTTGGGTCCTAAAATGTGTTAAAAGGCTCTCTGCAGTTCCACTAGGCTGTGCACAATTGCAGGTGTGAGATTCAGCACGTTTCAAAAATGACACTAACATCTATTCTTTAAACAGAAGAAGGCACAGGATATGGAGTTTGAGAACTCATTCTGGCTCTCCCAATAACTCACTCTGTGACCTTGGGCAAGCCCCCTCATCTCTCTGTGCCTCACTTTATTTTATTTAAAATTTTTAAAAATGTTTTTATTGCTTTCAGAGAGTGGAAGGGAGAGAGAGGGAGAAATAGAAACATCAATGATGAGAGAGAATCATTGATTGGCTGCCTCCTGCACACTCCCTACTGGGATTGAGCCTGCAAACTGGGCATGTGCCCTGACCAGGAATCAAACTATGACCACCTGGTTTGTGGGTTGATGCTCAACCACTGAGCAACACCGGCCAGGCTCTGTGCCTCATTTTTTAAATGAGGGTTGGATGAGATGATTATTTTTGGCTGTACAATTTGGAGACTACATCCTGCCTTACATTGCTTGTGTACCCCCTTGTGTACCTGCCCACCCCGTTGCTGAATGTTGGGGTCTTTCAGGTCTTTCAGCACTGGTACCCCTCGTTTGCCTTAGTTTGTATCCTCAGGGTCTGGACATCTCTCACAAACTCTGTGTTGAGTAAATATTGTAGAAAGAATGAACAATGCTTCCCAGTATCTGGTTGGCTGCTCCATTCTGCAAACTGTAATATTACATTTAGATAATCACCAATGATAGCAGATAATCTGGGTTCTTAGAAAGAAACTGCATTATGCTTTGTCTTATTTGATAAAGTAGCACAGCTTTGGAGACTTGTGTTTATCTTTAACTACAGTTTTAAAAAATAATTTTTAGTAAAACCTTCTGAAAGTAATTTGACTATATGGGGTTTTCTACCTCTAGCCATTTTCTTGGAGAAAAGAAAAAAAAAAAGCAAAAACTGAAAACAAGTGCAATTCAGTCATAGGCAATGCTTGGGGATTTAAAGACACAGGCATGAAAAATTTAGCAGAATGAGCTGGCTGCCTGAACACCTCACTATAGACTGCATTGCCATCTTTAAAACTAGTGTCAGCTGCAGACCAGCTAAGAGCTCCCAATTCTAATCTAATTTCTGACTCCGACTTGTGTTAGTCTCTGAACAGGTCACTGAAATGCTCGGCCCAAGCTTGCTCCTATGGCAAAGGATGACCTCATTGACTTCTTCAGTCTTGCCTTCTGTTTCTTTCTTTCATCTCCAATGTCTTTTTAAAGAATCATCTGATCTATGTCACTCAATTTTATTCTCTTCTTCCTTCCTTCTCCACCATTCCCCTCTCCTCCTCTTTCTTCTCCTTTTTTAAATTGGATGAAATTATAATCCATCAGGGTTTTGTTGGTCTGTTTTGCTCTTTATCAATGAAAACAATATTTATGAAAGATCTTCATGCCGAAACTGGTTTGGCTCAGTGGATAGAGCGTCGGCCTGCGGACTGAAAGTTCCTGGGTTCGATTCCGGTCAAGGGCATGTACATTGGTTGTGAGCACATCCCAACAGGGGGTGTGCAGGAGGCAGCTGATTGATGACTCTCTTTCATTGATGTTTCTAACACTCTCTTCCTCTCTCTTCCTCTCTGTGAAAAATCAATTATATTTGACTATATATATATATATATATATATATCTTCATGAGTTTCGTGGCAAAGGCAAGCTGAGAACCTCAACCAACTAGGAGAGCTTTCTGAGAGTTGAGTAATATTTTGGTTCTTGTCTACTCAATGTTTTGCGTTTGAAATCAGATTCCCAGCCCTCTGTGAGGGTTCCTGCTCTAACATTAAGACGTACCGCTTTGTCCAAGCAGAAAAGTCTCAGCTGATTAAAAGTCTGCAGCGATAGCCAAGGCAATCTTGGCCTCAGCCGTGGTGAGAGGAAGGACTAACATTTTTAGAGTAAACTCAGGCCCCAAGATGGTCAGTGGTGAAGGCATAGAGTGAAGACATTTATTTGATGCATGTTTTTGTCAGAGATGATTTAATTTAATCACAGTATAACCCTGCAACCTGGTCTCCTTATCCTCGTTTTACAGATGAAATTGAGGTTCAGAGAGGTTAAGTGACTTGGCCAGGGTCACGCAGATAGGAAGTGACACAGCCCTTCTGACATCATAAGCCTGTTCCCATCAAAGTTTGTTTCCGTTCTGCTGAGCAATGCTACCTTCTGGCATCAGACTTGAGATGGATGGATTGGAGCCAGACAGGAAGAGACTGGGGAATGAGGTGCAAGCCCCCTGCTCTCTCTCACCCCTGCCCACACAGGCACAGGGAGGGAAGTGTGAGCAGGGGTGGAGGCTGTCCCCTGGAAAAAATGAGAGGTGGGAATGGGACTCTTGGCCGTGTGTGTGTGTGTGTGTGTGTGTGTGTGTGTGTGTTCGTGCGCACAGAGAGATAGAACGAGAGAACCAGGACAAATATATAATTAGGTATTGTTTGCTTCCAAATGAAGACAGCATTATGGTTTATTTCCGATTTTAAAAGCAAGGCACGCTTGTGGTAATATAATTTAGTCTGTACAGAAAGGGATAATAAAGGAAGTGAAAACCGCCCATAATCCCACAATCTAGAGATAACTGTGCCCACCAACAGCTGGGCTCTGAGCTCTACATTCTCAGGTTTGCTACCTTAAACTCATCCCAGTCTTGCCTGTTGGTGAGTTGCCATGGAGACCACCAGAAAACAGTTAACATGAATAGCTCTGATGTTTGAAATTTGGACTCACTTGTCACTGGGAGGTTGTAGCTTGGCTAATAACTTCTTTGGATTTGTTTGATCTAAGATGGATGTTAAAACTAGCAAAACACGATTAGCTCATTCAAAGTATGTTTTCAAAGGCAAGAAATATGGGGGAAATTTTTGATATGATGTTTAGATAAAAGAGAACTTGTATTGAATATGTTGAGTCTTGATTAAGATATATACCTACACTCAGAAAAAAAAAGACAAAGAAATATCAGTATTTTTCCTAAAATGTTATCAACGCTTATTTCTCAATGAATTATTTTAACTACTTCTTCATATTTTTTTGTACTTACCAAAGATTTAATATTGAGCATGTTTTGCTTATAGAATCAAAGAGTAATATATGCTATTTTTAAAACAGATGTTTGGGGACATGATGTTTTTGTAATACACAGTGATTAGTAGGTGTGAAGAGACAGCATGAAGCAGAGTATTAAGCAATTTCCCATTGACCTTAATCAACATTCTAGCCTGGATGGATGTGGGCGAGTGAGCGGGGGTGGGGTGGGGGGGGGAGTGACTGGCTGAGGGAATGTTCATTTGAGTTTCTGAAATATTCATTTCCTGCAAATGCCTTAACTCAGCACCAGCTCTTATGAGTGGAATCAGTTAAAATGAGCAAGAGAAAGTTTCTCTCTGCAGGAGCCACCAAAGTCCTCATTTATAGTTAGGGTTTTGCTTTACCAGTGGAATTGGTGGTTTTACCAATGGACAGCTGCCAGAAATCAAACAGAAGGGACAGGTAGGAGAAAATGGCCTGTAACTTTGGCTCTAGGGATGTGTGTCATATAGTAAACCCCCCAGCTTGCTGTGTTATGGGTATGAAACTGTCAAGAACTTCCTTGAAAGCTCCCACTCTTTGGGTCCACTGGTAGGAAGAGAGTGAGCCCACAGTCCCTCCTGGGTGGAGCTAATGAGCCTCTCCAGCCTTCTGCTCTGTCCTTTCCAAACGAGTGGTAAAGATAACAGTAAAAACCAAGAATCCTTAAATCTCCGGGGAGAGTGGGGAGGTGAAGGAAGGTCTGTTTTATGGCACAACTTCAATAAAAAAAGATTTACAGGTAAGTCGTTTTCTCTTCTTTCTAGGCGTTAGATTGAGAGGCTACAGTAAACTAAGCCCCAGAGAGAGCTTGGTATAAATAAAACAATCTGACAACTGTCAAAATGAATAGCAACCCATCAGAAACACAATGTTGAGAGAGGCTTTAGTTCCCAAATAATTCAGAGAACTGTTAGCCAGTTGCAGCAAGAGTAAAGACTTAAAGGGGCATTTGGAGGGTATTTAGGATGTCCACCTCCCCCACCCAGCCCTCCAAGCCTCAAACTTTGAGGCTGGCTGAGAAAAATGTGTAGCACGGGTCTAATTTTCTCTTTGAAGGAATACTCAAAGACCTAAGATCAGAGGACAATACATTCTTCCCTTCATTCAAGACCTAGTCACCGAGTGCCTCCTCTGGGCAGGTGTGAGCTGGGTGGTGGAGATTAGAGTGGCACGGACGAGACCCTCCGAAGGCAGCCCAGACTGGGAGGAGCCATAGCTATGATGCAGGGTGTTGTATACAGTGGTGGACATAAATGCTGGTAGTTATTATGTTGGATAGAGAAGAGGCAACTCTGTGTGTGTGCTGCTGATGATTGGCAGGCCTGAGCTTGAAGAACACAAAGCTGTTAGGCATGTAATGGAGGCCAGGTGATGAGAAGCAGGTGGAATAGTCATTCATTCATTCATTCATTCATGCAACACATACAGGGTGGGGTAAAAGTAGGACTCTGGTGTAGTGGATACAATGTATTATTTCCTTAGTACATTCTTGGCTCTTCCTCTTTCCTCTGAACACTGCTTTGCTCACAATTGCCTCCCTTCCCTTCCCTCTCTGCTGACCCACCTCCAGTGCTAGGGATGGCCCTCCAGTCTAGACAGGTAACCCACCCCTGGCCAATGATTAGTATGAGAATGATCATGTGGTCAACTTGGGCCAATGAGATGGGGAGAGTGGTTTACTGGAGGATTCTGGGAAGCGGCATTCTTGCTTTTACCTGGAAATGACACTTCCTGATTGTCTGGGTGTTGTGTTTTGAGGCTGGGTAGTCCTATATCACTGCAGCTGTCTCACTACCACTGTAAGAATAACGAGAAACCCAGGCCAATAGGCTGGAGCCACCCAGTTCTGCGAGCAAACCCATTTCCATACTGTGAAGCCAGTTTGAGTTGCATTTTCTCTTACTTGCAGCTCAAAGCACCTAAACAGATAGTAGGGCCTGTGGAACATCCAGGTGGAGATTTCCAGCAGGCACATGGACTTTCTTTCTAGGCCTGGAGCCCATGCTAGGGTCCAAGATAGAAAAAACTCTAATGCTCACACTTTTCCAGAGTAGGTATTATTAATAGGATTAATAATAGGATTGTTTTCCTATTCAAATAACACATGTTTTTTTTGCTTTAAAAAATTATTACCTTTGTTTTTGAAAGCATTATAGATGTCTCCCTCTCATCCCCCTTCCATTTACCCTTTCCTCGCCTCCCCCTTCCCCTCCCTAGGCCTTCACTGCACTATTGTCTGTGACCAGGGGTTATGCATATATGCATATAAGTTCTTTGATTAATCTCAAAGAAGACTTTTTATTTATTTTAAATTTAAAAAATATTTTTATTGATTTTTAGAGGGAGAGAAGAGAGAGAGAAACATTGATGTGATAGTGAAACATCAAGTGGCTGCCTACTGCATGCCCTCTACCAGGGATCGAGCTGAAACTGGGGCATGTGCCTTGACAGGGAATTAAACCGGCGATTTTTTAGTGTATAGAACAATGCCCAGCCATACCAGCCAGGTCAAGGCGTTTTGTTTGTTTGCTTGTTTTGTTTTAATGAGGAAGGAAGTGGAGTAATAAAAGGAAGAACTTCCTTGAACAACCCACTCTACGGTGAGGTAGTGCACAAGGTGGATTATGAAACCTCTTTAATTGAGAATTTAAAGGAGAGATACATCATTGGAACTATTCAGACACTCTTCAAAGAGAAGCTGAATGACCTATTTTTCTGAGGTTTTTTAACAGTGGGAACTCATTTTGTATTGGTTGTCCCAGATGACCTCTAAGAGACATGGACTAGCCCAGAGGAAAGAACATGGGAGCTTTGGGGTCTGGCACACATGAAGGCCAAGTCCAGCTTTCACACTTATGAGCTGCATTATCTCCCTGAATCTCATTTGTAAAATGGAGAAAACAACTGCTCCCCAAGGTGGTCCTGTGAATGAAATTGGCAAACTCATATAAAGAATCTCTACTGTGCCTGGAAGATAGTGGAGGGAGGAAGGAGAGGGAGAGAGAGAGAGAAGGAGGGAAGGAGAGAGAGAGAGAGAGAGAGAGAGAGAGAGAGAGAGAGAGAGAGAGAGAGAGACTTTTTCTTCTCCCATTGTCTCTAGATATCTATTAGGCATTAATCTCCAGCATCTTCTGCTCATGCTGTGGTTACCAGTGACCTCTGCTAGTCCTATCTGACGGTTAGTTCTCTGTCCTCATCTTGTGTGACTAAGTAGTGTCATTCAATCTGGTCAGTCACTCCCTCCTTAAACCCTGCCTTTAGGCATTGCTTGGTTCTCTTCCTACCTCCTGGACTTCTCCTTCTCAGTCTGTTTGCTGGCTCCTCCTCATCTTCCTGAGCCCAGAGTGGTGGTGTGCCACAGGACTTGATCCTCAAACCTCCTCTCTTCTCTAGCTTTACTCACCCTTCAAGGCTCCTTATCGCAGTTCAAGTCAAAAGCCCAACATCCTTATCATGGGCGACAGGCTCTACCCAGCCTGTACACTTTCCCAATTTTCTCTGCCATCTCTACTAACACTCTCCCCCAGCTCAGCTGATCTTCTTGCTGATTCTGGAAAATGCCAAACATATTCTCCCTACATCTTCACTTACCTCTGTCTAGAGGCTCACTACCTTGCTTCTTTCAGGTCTTTGTTCAAATGGCACTGTTTCAGAGAAATCCTCTCTAGCATCCCGTGTAACCTAACAACTCCCACCTCATCAGTGCACACCTTCTCTTAATCTGTCTTCATAGCACTCAGCACCACTCAGTGCATTATATATTTATTTGTGCATTTGCATTTTCTCCATTTAAGAGTGTCAGCCTCATGTGGTCAGGAAACGAATTTATGCACCGTTCTATCTCTAGCTTTTAAATGGTGTTTGGCACAAAGTGGGCTCTCAGTAAATACTTTTTGGATGAATGCATTTATTGGGGATTACTGCTATTGTTATTTCTAATAGCACTATTTCCCCCAACTTTAAGACTCTGTGGTTTAGAGGGATCATAGTACCAGATATCAAACTATACTACAAAGCCATTGTAATCAAAACATACTGCTACTGGCACAAGAACAGGCATATAAATCAATGGAACAGAGCAAAGACCCCAGAAATCGACCCACACTATTATGGTCAATCAATATTTGACAAAGGAGGCAAGAACATACCATGGAGTAATGACAGTTTCTTCAATAAATGGTATTGGGAAAGTTGGGTAGGTACATGCAAAAAAAAAAAAGGAAACTAGATTATCAACTTACATATACCATATACAAGAAAAAACTCAAAATGGATAAAAGACTTAAATGTAAATCACAAAACCATAAAAATTCTAGAATAAAAATTAGGCAATAAAATCTCAGACATCTCTCATAGCATATTTTTGCCAATATGTCTCCGAGGGCAAGGGAAACAAAGGAAAAGATAAACAGATGGGATTGCATCAAACTAAAAAGCTTCTGTACAGCAAAAGAAACCATCATAAAAAATGAAAAGGGAGCCTATGAATAGGAGACCATATTCACCAATGACATCTGATAAAGGGTTAATTTCCAAAACATATAGGGAACTCATACAACTCAACAAAAGGAAGACAAGTAATTCAATTAAAAAAATTGGCAAAGGACTGAATAGATACTTCTCCAAAGAGGATATACATGCCCTAGCCGGTTTGGTTCCTTGGATAGAGCCTCAGCCTATGGACTGAAGGGTCCCAGGTTTAATTCTGGCCAAGGGCACATGCCTAGGTTGCGGGGTTGATCCCCAGTAGGGGACGTGCAGGAGGTAACCAATCAATGATTCTCTCTCATCATTGATGTTTCTGTCTTCCTCTTCCCCTCCCTTTCTCTCTGAAATCAATAAGAAGATATTTTTTTTTTAAAAAAGGATATACAGATGGCCAATTAGACATGAAAAAAATGCTCAATATCACTAATCATCAGAGAGATCCAAATTAAAACTACAATGAGGTATCACCTCACACCTGCCAGAATGGCTACCATCAAGAAATCAACAAACAACAAGTACTGGCGAGGATGTGAAGAAAAGGAAACCTTAGTATCCTACTGGTGGGAATACAGACTGGTGTAGCCACTGTGGAACACAGTATGGAAATTTCCTAAAAAAATTAAAAATGGAACTACCTTTTGACATGCTGATCCCACTTCTGGGAATATATCCCAAGAATCTTGAAACACCAATCAGAAAGAATATATGCACCCCTATGTCCATAGCAGGGTATTTATAATAGCCAAGATCTGGAAATGGCCCAAGTGTCCATGTAGGTTAGTGGATAAAAAAGCTGTAGTACATTTACACAATGGAATACTCTGCAGCTGTAAAAAAGAAGGATCCCTTACCCTTAGTGACAACATGGACAGACCTGGAGATTATTATGCTAAACGAAATAAGCTGGTCAGAGAAAGACAAATATCACATGATCTCACTTATATGTGGAATCTAATGAACTAAATAAAATGAACTAAGTAAAATAAATCCAGGGACATGAATGCATGGAACAGACTGATAGATCTCAGAGGGAAAGGGGGTGGAGGGAATAGAAAGAGATTAACCAAGTAATTTATATGCATATATGCATAGCTCATGGACACAGGTATTAATGCGGTGAAGATCTGGGGTGGGATGGGGGCAAAGGGGAGGGACAACGGGGAGGAATGGGGGACTTCTGCAATACTGACAACAATAATAAATAAATAAACTATGGTTTATGCTTGCAAAGCAGAGCCAATGAACTCCCAAGATTCCTTTCAATTTTGCAAACCCAAGATGCAATAGCACAGCGGGTGTTCTGTAAATTGCTTACATGGGAACAGATCCAAACAGAATTACTGATCCTCAAGGGCCTCAGATCACCACACTCCTGGACATCCTACGCTTCCTAAAAAGCCATCCTGAGCGATACGGTTAGACAGCTATTTAAGACATGTCTGTTTTGGAGGCAGCTTGACCTATGGTGAGAATGTCAGATGAAACAAAAACATTCTGACATTTTAAAAGCTTTAATTTACTCAGGATAAAAGCCATGGCATCTGAATATGTCAAGTTTATAAGGCAGAGGCTTTAGAACAGGAATATGTGCCCACCTAATGTGAGGGCATGTCAGTGAGTTGACTGTCTTGTTGAAGGAGCACACCGGTAGCAAAGTTGAAAGAAATGGCGGATGCATCCACAAAATACATCTGAACCTTGGTTTTTGGGTGGATCTCTCACTCCCATTGCATTTTGGAGTTAGAATATATGTGAAGTCCAATGATTACCATGCTAATTCAAACAGATGCATCTCGGAGGCCTCAGAAGAACAGCACCACAGTGATGGCTGTCAATTTGTAGGGTGTGGTGGGGGAAGCATGGGCTTTGGAGTTGTGGAACCTGGGGTGTGAATCCTGGCTCTGCTGTGCACAGAGTATCATCAGGAAAGTTACTTTACCTCTCTGGGCTTTGGTTTTTACCATCACATGACAGAGATTGCTATGAATGACCCAACCACCTGTAGCCAAGCAGTCAGCTGGTCTACATTTCCCAGCCTCCCTTGCAGTTAGTTATAACAGCAGGACTGAGTCCTGGTCAGTGGAATGTGATGCGTGTGATGTGTGCTACTTTCAAGGGTAGCCCATGGGAGTCTTTGACAGGCCCGCCGTCATGCCCTTTCCGCTCCTGGTGTGAGGCCGAGGAGCCGGCACCTCCAGAATCTGTGTGCTGAAGATGGAGCAACCACAAGATCAACAGGCCCATATCCGCACATCAGTGCTTGGAGTAGAGCTGCCTGTTTTGAACTTTCAGTGAGTGAGAAGCAAATGCGAGTGAGAAATCAACTTCTACTTGTTAAGCCCCCTGGGATTTGGAGATTAGTTGTTATATCAGTGACTGTTACCCTAATATCTTTGTAAAATGCGAATAAAACATTTTTTTTGGAGGTTTGGAATATATGTGTTATGTTTAAAGCTCCCAGAAGAGGCCTGGGAATGTAGCAGGGCTTTAATAGACATAGTGCTTACCATCTCTTGCCCAGTTAGTTTATCTTCGGTAGTTGTTACACATCGACCCTGGGCAGAGTTTTACAAGGCCCCCAGGGGATGTCAAGTTCCAGCTCTCAAGTTCAGGTACTTACAATGGGAAGACAGTTACCTTTCTTATGCATTTTTACCCTAGAGTATATTTGGCCTATGAAGGACAAAAGTGCAGTGAGTGTCTCTAGGATTAGCCATTAGAATTCAGTGGAAGGTCCCTTTATCCGGTTAGACAGGGAAGACAGTAAATCACCAGATATTTATAATGGTCCATTAAAAAAGAATTTATGTTTTATTTTGGATGCACAATATATCCATTCTCTTAGCAGTTATCCATTGCTAATCATGTTAGAGATGTAGGCTATTTAGGAAATTAACCTAGAATATGGATAAAGCTATAAATTAGGACTAGGATATTCATTACTGGGGCATTTATAATGTCAAAAGACCAGAAACAACTCAGATGTCCAATAGCAGGAGAATGCTGGAAGTAAAACATGTTGCATCCTTTGGATGCGTGTCCCTAGGAGATCCCCAGCTGTCCACAGACTACATTACCACCTGGACATCAACGACGTCTTTATTTATGTCTCTGGCTCTGCCTTCTTCACACTCTGCTCCCCTGTCTCCAACTGCCAACAGAATATCTGCACTTGGATGTCTCAAAGACATCTCAAACTCAATGCTTCCAAGCCTGAGCTTATGATTCACACCCTTTCCCTGTCCCTCCAACGTGTCCTTCTTCCAGCACCTTCTGCCTCACAATCTCCAGTTATAAGAGTCAGGGTTATAGGAATCTTCCTTGCTATTCCCTCTCCCTCATCCCCATGTCTAATTATGATGTCTAATCTATTAGGTCCTCAGTCTGTTTAAAATCCATCCTCTTCTCTTCATCTTTGCTGCTACCTCCTTGGTCTAAGCCACCATCTTCTTTCATCAGGACTGGGGCTTAGCTTCCACACTGGCCTTCGTGCAATCTGGGCTCCCCTCCAGCCTGTTCAGGACCACCTCTGCTCATCGTACTCCCGCTGGTCCTCAGCCTCAGCACTCCTCAATGACTCCCCACTCTCAGAGCCTTGCCTCTCCCTCCATCCTCAGCCCATTCTCTTTCCCACCTCCTTCTCTGCCATCCAGACACAGGACATAGCACAGCTGTTCTCACCACTCAGAACACACTTTCCAAACCTGCTTCCCTACTCCAAACGCACCATTGCCAGGTTCTCATCTGTATGTGTCCTGGAATTCAGACTCAGTCACCTCCAGGAAGCCCCCCGGGACCTGCTTCTGTGGTTCACACAGACTGGACAAAGGAAAAAGTGGCATAGGGGCACTCTGGATGGTGAAGAGCCAGGTATTAAAAAGACATTTGTTGCCCAACTGGCTTGGCTCAGTGGTTGAGCATTGACCTATGAACCAGGAAGTCATGGTTTGATTCCCTGTTGGGCGCATGCCCAGGTTGTGGGCTCAATCCTTATTGGGAGGGGGCAGGGGCATGCAGAAGGCAGCCAATTAATGATTCCCTCTCCTCATTGATTCTGACTTTCCCTCACTCTCCCTTTCTCTCTGAAATCAATAAAAATATAAAACAAAACAAAACAAAACAAAACAAAACACCATTTGTCGTTGATAATGTGGGCTGGATTGTCTACCTAGAGAGTAGTCTTGATACTGGGTTTGAGTCAGGGCTAGTCTTCCAGGCCAAAAATATTTACTGTGTGCCAGACACTGAGCCATTTGCCTTATTCGTGTCGAGCTTGCTATTTACGTAACACGTTTCAAAAACCTGGGTATCAGGAAAGCACATTTGTATTCAGGGAGCTCCCACCAGCGTGTTTTATTTCCTTGGGTAAGACATTTAATTTTCTGGGTCTCAGCTGCAATAACAGCCCTTGCTGACTGCCCTGTGGTGACTGGGCTGGCATTCACACCGCGGAAATACTTGGACATCTTCAGCCCTGGAGTGTGATGCAGAGAAGTCCGGCTTTGAATCTGAGCTGTTGAAAGTGTGGCTTTCCCCAGACCCTTCCCTGATCCCCCCTGAGGACTTGTGTTCTTAAACCGGAGAGCAGAGCAGATCCTGGCTGGCAAGAACTCAGGGATTAATGTCCAGGCGTTAACATCATAATTGGGCGGGCATTGAAGGCGGCAACATCTGCTATGTGAGGCTTTGATGCCAGAGCCCGCGTTGCAGTTGCACCTCTCGGCTGGCCAGGACCTCAGCTGGGGATTCAGCGTGGGTGGCCTTAAGGCTGTACTTAGCACATGCTCAATAGCTACTGTCAGCTGTTGAAAAGCTCGCATTAGGGCTGAGAAATTGACTTGTGTCCTGGGCTTCTCAGGAAAACAATGGGGACCCATGGGAGAGGCTTCCTGCCCGAAGGTGCCCGGGCACTGGTAATTGAGTTACTGCTAAAGCAAGGAGAGGCTGTGGTCAGTGACGAGTGTCACCAGTAGGAGAGGTTGGCAGGCTGCGGGGAGGCCATCCTGCATTTCCTATTTAGCCTGGAGTACATGGGGATGAATTCTTTCTTTAAAAGTGATTGCTGGGAGCGATAGAGCCCAGAAATCAGGAGGGCAGACCACAAGTCAGACTGCTGGTGTCCGGAGGTGGCAAGGGGTGGCCACTTGTCCGGAAGGCCACTGTGCTCCACACTGTCACATGCATCGTCTCATTCAATGACAACATTCCCGGGAGGCTGGGTCTCTTATCCTCATTTTCCAGATGCGGAAACCGAGGCTCTAAGAGTTTCAAAGATATGCCTGAAGCTACAGAGCCATAAAGATGGGTTGTGGATTAGAATCTCATCTGCCTCCAAGGCCACACTGCCTTTGGTACCTCACAGGTTCGTTTGCAGACGTGACTGAGGCCTGTCAATACCTTCTTCTGTTTGATGTCCTGCTTTTAGAAGGGACCTTAAATCCGTCCTCTTCACCACTCTGGCTTGCATAGCTGTTACCTGTGCTGTGACAGTAGCGTCCTGGCCAGGCTCTCTGCCTCCCCCTCTGCTCCCTGTGGCCACATGGCACAGACCGATGGAAGGATGGCACTCTCTTGCTTCACACCCCTTAAAGGGTTCCCATCACAATCAGGCTAGAATCCAAAATATTTAACGAAACCCATAAAGCCCTTTGAGTGTTCCTTGCTCTGTTCCTGGTCTCTCCCACTCTTGGCCCTGTCCACACGAATCTCCCTGTGCTTTCTGGAAGGCTCGAAGCTCTTAGTTCTGCCTTGGGGCCTTCGCCTATGCCATTCCTTCTACCCGAAACACTTTCCCCCCACTTTTCTCCTGGATGACTCCTGGTCAACCTTAAGTATTCCTTACTCAGAGAATGTCCCTTGCCTTAACCATAGCTCCTCCTTAGTATCCTGTGCTCTCTTCATTACCAGCTAATAATTGGCAAATATCTCTTCCTTTGGGACATTATAGACCGCTTGCTTATTTTTGGTTAGGGATCAAGATGGTCTGTTCCCCACAATCTCCCTGGCATCTGACACACGCAGTGGATATCCAAATAAGCACTTGAAGAAATTTTTATCAAATGCATAAACGGTTCTCAAAAACTGTTGGCTTCGCCCCTGACAACGTGAGTGCACACGAGCGTATTTATAGAAGCCGGGTCATTATAATTCCGCTGCTTCCATTTATTCACCTATGAATCATTTCCATCGATGTTTACTTAGTACCCACTGGGTGCTGAGGATGCACAAGTGAATGAGTAAAGTGCCAGCCCTCCGGTGACCCGGTCAGGGTGGGGCGGGGTGGATATGGGAATGTGTAGGGGCAGAAGCCTGCGTTGTGAGTCTGTTGTTCCAGCTTTGGGTCACTGACCCTCCAGTCACCAAACTTTGTGACTTTAGGCACCTCTGTGATCTCCGGGTCATCTGTAAAATGGAGAGGGCTATGTGCATCTTGTAGGGCTGTCCTGATGCTAAATTGAAGGAGAGCAAGTACGTAAAAGCAAATCTCTAAAAAGAGAAGATGCTTTGCTGTTGTTATTATGTGAGTGGGGTGTAAAGATGAGTTAGGTGAGTTCTGCCTTACATCGGGGTTTCAGGAAAGCTCTTATAAATGAGTGCCTCTGACGCAAGGTGGAGAAAGGAGGAGGGCTTTTTGGGTAATAGCAAAGAGGGACTTCTGGGGGAACTAGGGGTTGTGGTATTTTGAGGATCAGCATTCCTCATGTCTCTCTCCCTCAGGGACACAGACCACTCTCACTTTTCCCTAGAATAGTTCAGCCTGTCCTTTGGGAAGTCCCCACCCACCCTGCCCTCCACTCTTTCTCCCCTGTTCTATCCCTGCTCCCATCCTTGTCCTCCCCATATAAGCCTGTACCTCTAGTTTTTCCTCTTAAAACTGGGAAGAATGAAGGATCGAAGACATCTCTGTCATCCATCAAATAAAACTGGGAGTTGGCAGCCATGGTTTATTAATGACTACTCAGCTCTTCTCTCTCAACATCTGGAAGACTTGTGTCCCAGGAGGGACAAGCCAGTGACATGCAGAGACAGACTTATCACAATTTGGAGATGGATGGGGACCCTGAGGCCGCCTCATCTGGCCTCCATCCTGGGCAGGAAGTCCCTGGCAGCACCCTTGAGGAGGGGCCCCCTAGCCCTTGAGCCCCTGCTGCCGCCGTCCAATGTGTCAGCAGTGTGCACTCCAGTCTCAAAGCCCAAATGCCAGCACAAGAATACTGAAATGTAAACATCTCTTCAAGGAAGAAATAGTATGATCAAGAGTCCAGATTCTTGGAACCAGACTGCAGGGCTCGCATCCCAACTCTATCCCTTGGACCAATTAATATAACTCGGCTTCAGTTTCCTCATCTGGGAAATGAGGACGGGAATCGTACTTCCTTCATCATAGTTGTTGTGAGGACCCGTGGGGGAGCGCTTAGAGTCTATAGTAATAGCTTGGAAAAGTGGTGACGATTATTTTAACTTGTGGTGGGACCCTTTCCAAGCAAGGGCTTGCGTGGATTACAAGGGCCCAGAAAAATCACCAGCCCCCCGAGCCCTTCTGAGGAGTAAACTTCCTCCCCTGGAACACAGTGCCTTTCATCGCGCAGAGCAGAGAAGCTTGCGGCAGAGCAAAGGGGGTTAGTCAGCCCTCTGCAGCTGGTAGGACTTGGTTGGCTGGTTACTAACCAACTAGCCTTGGCAATTACCTGCCCTTTCTGTACATAGTTTCCTCTTTTGCATGATGGGAAGCGTTATCCGCACATCAGAGGGTGGGGTCCGCCTGCTCTTTTTCCAGGCCACCTTCATTTATTGCCTTGGTTATTGCACTTGTCTTCTGATGGGCCTCTTTGTTGCCACACCCATTCCCATCTAGGCTGTGCTCCACCCCGCAGCCAGAGCAGCTTCTGAAACCCTTGTCCATGAATGGCACCCCTTTTCTTAGACCCTCCAGTGCTTCTGATGTTCCTCAGGGCAAATGCCTCATCCTCGCCCACAATCACTTCCATGCCTGGCCCCACTTCCTTTCTGTCCCTCTCTCTTCTATCTCTGCCCCTCCTTCCCTCGGCTCTCTCCCACCTGCCTCCTTGGAACGCACTGAACACTCTCAGAGGGACTTTGCATTGGCTGTTCCCTGAACCCAGAATGTGTTTGCCCAGACATCAACACGCTTGTTCATTCCGTTCCACTGTCACCTCCTCTGAGAAGCTTTCCATGGTTACCCTGTCTTCTGTAACATCCCCTTTTTGTCATTCCCTCTCCCCATACCCTGCTGCATTTTTCTATACAGCACTTATCACTGCCTGGCAGATGTTCATGTATTTATTAGTTTATTGCTTCTTTCTTCCCATTAGGCTACAGAGCTCAGGAGGGGAGGATCTGACTTTGGTCTGTGCTGGATCTTCAGTACCCAGCACAGTGTCTGGCTCTGTGTAGACAATCAGTAAATATTTTGTTTTGAATGAACAAGTATACAGTATGCAACACAGATGAACATTATTTATGAAAATGTGCCTGGCCCATTGTAGGTGTTTGATAAATGTGAGTTTTTAATTCCCTTATTACCAAACTAGAAAGAACATTTAAAAAAGCAAATACCCTGGGAGGGATAACAGGTTGATTTGAATTCACACGGGATTCCTGTAAAAGGGAGGACTGAGTTGGGAGGGCAAAAGAAAGCAGGCCAGGGGCCCTGTAGACAAACTTCACTTGCTAGGCAATTTTGCCCTTGGCCAGCTCTGTTTATGTCTGTGTTTACGACGATTCTCCAGGCAATTGAATTGCATTACCCTTTTCATTCTAATAATATGAACAGAATTCAGATGTGGTATTTGATGATGTCTTGTCTATTGAATGACTTCAGGACTGCCTGGCACGCTGCAGCAAATTACTGTCAACTTGAGGGCCGCCGTGCCTCCTCCAAAGTGCCAATATTTCTGTGGAAAATCCCGGTCATTTACAGTTTATGTCTCAAAAATGAATTTTTATTTCATTGGCTTAATCTTTAGAGTTATCAGAAACGTGTGTTTATTCCCAGCGAGGCTTCAAACGCAAGATTCTATAACAAGACCAGAGCTGGAAGATTTCCTGAAGGGAGAGAAAGAAAAGCATTCCCCGCCTGGCTGGAATTGCTGTGTGTATGCTACCTGCTGGGAGAGAGAAGAGGATAGTCTGGATTTCTTCCAGAAATTGGAAGGGAGGGTGATTCCAGCTTGGGAGGATGTTAAAAATCTTAAGAGCAAGGCTGCCCTAGAGAAGGGAGGAAGTGGAAGAGAGAGGGGAATGTGTGACCATCTTTCCCAGCTCTAACTGTTATATATCTATCTATATATATAAAAGGCTAATATGCTAAGTGTCTGACTGCCTGACTGGTTGCTATGATGCGTACGGACCACCAGGGGACAGATGCTCAATGCAGGAGCTGCTAAGCTGCAGTGACTTGGCAGTGGCAGTTCTCAGGTGACGCACCCTGAAACCAGAGAGGAGGGAGCCCGATTCCTCACGGGCCCTCATGATTCCACTTTTGGCAGTGGGCTATGTTGTTGCTGGGGCACTGTTGGTCCCAAATCTGGTTTACTGCACACTTTTTGTGTTCTACACCCTGTACAACAGCAACTTTGCAGAGTGCCCTCTCACACTTGAGGACCCTTTGGGGGATGTCAGTGAGCCGGTTTCAGCCTGATCCCCACAGGCCAGGCCGAGGGACCCCACCTGCCAGAGGGACCTGCTCATTCCACAGACGCCCTTTGAGCCACAGTGCCACCCCAAGTGTGGCTGGCTGGGGAGGGACTGTGGGAGGTTGGCTCCAGGGCGTATCTGGCCCATCTACTCTGGCCACCTTCTAATTAATTTCCTTTCAATGTGCACGAATCCACGCACCGGGTCACTAATTGTATGAATGTGTGTGTGTGTGTGTGTGTGTGTGTGTGTGTGTGTGTGTGTGTATTTCATAGAGGAAGGGAGAGGAGAGAGAGATAGAAACATCAATGATGAGAATCATTGATTAGCTGCCTCCTGCACACCTCACACTCAAGCCCACAATACAACCCAGGCATGTGCCCTGACTGGGAATTGAACTGTGACTTCATAGGTCGATGATCAACTGCTGAGCCACATCAGCCTGGCTCTAACTGTATTCTTTTTTAAAAAAAATATATTTTATTGATATTTTACAGAGAGAAAGGGAGAGAGATAGAGAGCTTGAAACGTCGATGAGAGAGAAACATGGACCAGCTGCCTCTTGCACCCCCCACCACCGGGGATGTGCCCACAACCAATGTACATGCCCTTGACCGGAATTGAACCTGGGACCCTTCAGTCCTCAGACCGATGCTCTACCACTGAGCCAAACCGGTTTTGGCTCTAATTGCATTCTTAAAACCAAATACCTGGACATCCACTGGACATTCCCTGGGCTGGCGCATAGTAAGCACTCAAGAATCCTAAGTTTAATTGGAACTGAACTTAGCTGGTGAGCATTTGGAGCTACTGTATTTGGATGGGAAGTCGACTGAGCCTCCCCTCACAGCCCTCCTGTGCATTCAGATTGCCTAATCATCTGCCATAAGCAGCAGCCTTTGGCTGTGTCACAGCTTCCAGCCCTTCCCAGGGGAATCTCCCTGTCACAGGCACAGCTTCCCCCACACACCGGGTCTCTGAGTCAGAAGGGCATGTTTTTACTGCGACTAATTTTATTACTATTATTTCTATCAAATTGGTAAAAACCCGATTAGCTTTTTAGGGAAGGGGTCCACACCAGCTGAGACCTTGAGATTAGTTATCTTGATAAAGAGGAATTTTCCTAACCAGCCCCTTACCCCGCTTCCTCATTTCCTGTCCTTAGACAATGGGGGAAAGGCAGGCTGCACCATGAACACTGTCATCACAGCAACTCCTCCTGCAGCTCGTAGGGCTGGCAAGGGCTGGTGGAATTCTGGGTAATTAGTGAAGTTGTAGCAGCTAGCTAACCCGGCTCCAGTGCAAAGCGATTGGCTTAGTGATTGTATTAAATCCCAGTGAAGGGATTATGCTGAGCAACAGATATGGGAAGATGCCATTGCCTTTTTCTGTCTGTCTTTCAGCAACAAACAAAACAAGCAAAATGCTTTGCTCACTTGGGCCTTGTATTCTAATGACCCACAGCTGTCTAGCCATCTCATGCAGTGACTTGAAATGACACAGACAATACAATCACAGAGAGAATCAGGCTCAAAGAATATGTCAATCAGAAGGGAAGGTGAGCACCAGAGGAGAAGAAAAGAAAAGCCGGTGAGCAAGTCATAGGGTCTGATACGGTTGACAGTGCTAAATGGGAACTTTGGCCCACAGATCCCAGATAACCAAGGCAGAGGGAAAGTATATCATTCACGAGAATTTCATTGTTCGGAAAGGGACGTTACTGCTTTTCCTATTTCTTCTCATAATCATATCTGTTATTTAATTACAGTACCTTATTTAATCCTTAGAACCATCTTATGACCATCATGATAATAATGATGATGAACATATCATTATTATTAGCCCTGCTTTACAGTTGGAAAAAGTGGGGCTTAAAAAAAGTTAAGTACCTTGCCCAAGATCACACCTGGAAAATGGCAGAGCAAAGATGAGTTCTCAGGTGGTCTGAATTCAGAGCCTGTGCTCTTAGCCATAAAATGTCACTGCCTTTTCTGCAGGGCAAACTGAAAAAGTACATCGATGGTCCTGGGCAGAAGCTTAATTGCCCTGAGAGATATTCTCCTGCCAGAGATCTGGGAGAAAGGGGGGAAAAGAGAGGAAATTGGATGTTAATTAAACACACACACACACACACACACACACACACACACACATTCCAGAGAGGAGGGGAGAGGGAGATAGAAATATCAATGATGAAAGAGAATTATTGATCGTCTGCCTCCTGCATGCCCCCCACTGGAGAGAGAGCCCACAACCTGGGCATGTGCCCTGACCTGGAATCAAACAGTAATCTTCTGGTTTATAGGTCGATTCTCAACCACTGAGCTACACCAGCCAGGCAGGAAATAGGGTATTAAACATGAAACTCATCAGCTTTTAGGCCCAAGACATTCCAATAGCCCAAGAACGGGAAAACCAGAGCTATTAGGTCCCAGGCTCAAGATGACCTGGCTTAAACTGGTCTGACAATTGCACCCATTTTCTGATGTTATAAAGGTATGATCTTAGCAAGTAGTAAAAATTCCCTTTTAGCGTGACTCTTGCTGTCCTCAGGCTCACCCTCTTATCATGGAACCTCATTAGGGCTCCAAGAACTGCTGCTCTGCCAGGAAAAACAGCTGGAAGGTGCTCTCCAAGGTGCTGAAGCAAGAGGTGCTTTTCTTCTTTTTGGATTGGCTTCTTGCCTCTGAGTCACTACTCCTGGTAACCTATGAATGGGGGCCTGGGGGTTGGGCGGGGATGGGGTCGGGGAAAAGGAAGCGCATCAAAAACTCTACTTGAAAAAGGAGACAACCCACATGACCAAGCTGAGAAAACATGCCAATTTGTAAGCATTCAAGTTTATTTGCAGGTGATGTTGACCCTTAAAGGGAGCATAGGGTAAAGGATATAGCGTGGACTCTGGAACTAGACTACGTTGCCTCAGCTACCCACTAGCCGGGTGACATTGGGGACATTTCTTAAACCTTTGATGCCTCAGTTTTCTCAAATGGTAGTAACAACAATAATAATGGCAATACTGATTTCAAAAAGAGTTGCTGTGAGGATCAAATGAGTTAAAAGTTACTAAATGTGCCTGGCAAGTAATAGGTCCTATATATGTGTTTGTCAAGAAAGTTAGTTACATTCCTTGGGGCAAAATAGCTCAGTAATGAGGTCATCTCTGGAGTGATGAACCTCATGCCATGGGCTAGATCCAGCCTTAGGGGATGCGGTAATGGCAGATGGCACAGAAAACAGTATCTCGCTCCCATCCCTCTCTATCACATTTACATGACAAGACAAAAGCCTGCACCAAATCCAACGTTCTGTTGCATCTTGGAATACTAAGTCCAGTCATTTTCTAAAATGTTGAATTCTGTTTGCTATACACTTCTTAAACAACAGCTGCTCATCCACCCCAGGGGTGATAGCGAGTCAGTATCGGGGATTGTTCCATGCATAGCCACATCTCTGGTTTTCCTTGTGGGGATGTTAGAGGCTCTAATTAATTACTGTTTGCAAAGTACTGGGAAATTCTCTAGTGAAAGTTGCTATAGAAATGCAAGTTGCTGTACTATTACATGTGCTTGTCATTGTTTTCAAAGTTTACTGGGGAAAGATGGAGAATTTCTCTTTCCATGGCAGTGGATTAGTGCTGTGTAAATTGGCATTTATGGATGTTGTCACTTTATAGAGACCTTGTGTCTCCGGAGCTACATGGATCTCACATGGGAAGGGTACAGGGAGCATTTCCTCTTCAGTTTTGCACCCACCCCTCATTCAGCTCCTTTATTTCCCACAGTCGAACAGATGTGAAAGGAAACATTGTAGTAAGCCACTATATACTGGTATATCCAAATTTAAAAAGAAAAAAAAATACACATTTCTCTATAAAGTTTCCTTTAAAGAGATAGGTTGTTTTTTTTTTTTTTTGCTTACAACACTCCTCCCATTAATTTATCATAATATTTGAGCAACATTAGTTTGAAATAAAATTTTGAAATAGAAAGAAAAGACGTTAGAGATAGACATAAACTCCAACATTAAAATCATGTGTTGGGCGCCTCCACCTACAAATCTATCAAAAAAATTTGGCTTGACTTAATTTTGTGAAAGTGTGAAATGATAATAGCAAGCTCACATCTCAGAAATATCTTTCCATGGTTGTAAGTATATGTGCTTTTCTTTGTTTTCTTCACTAGCTTTTTCTCCTACTTCTCAGGGAAGTGCCTGTTTTATAGGTATGGTTGGCCACTATTGATGAAACGTGCCCACTTTCCTTTAATGTTTCTATTTCCTAACTCAAGTTAGAGATAATGACATCACTCCTGGCATACTGGAAAAGCAAAATAAAACAGAGAACACACACCAAGTTCACTGGAATGAAAATTGAGCATTACACAGAGAAAGAACACAAGATCTTGTTTGCAAGCTGTTCAAGTGGTGATGAAATCTGAATCAGATAAGATTGCTATCCTTGCTACTATTAGCTGTTCCTCAGCCAAGTTTTATGTATAGCCTCACAAAAATTGATTTGCAGTCAGGTATATTTGATTTTAAAAATCTTTCAAACTCTGCCCTGGCTGGTTTTCTCAGGGGTTAGAGCATCAGCCCATGGACCGAAGGGTCTTGGGTTCAATTTCTGGGCAAGGGCACCTTCCTTGGTTGCAGGTTTGATCCCTGGCTCTGGTTGGGGTGCATTTGGGAGGCAACCAATTGATCTCTCTCTCTCTCTCTTTCTCTCCCATTCCCTCCAATCCCTCTAAAAATCAATGGAAAAATATTCTTGGATGGGGATTAAAAAAAACCATCACAAAATCTAAGAAGTCTATTTTAGTTAATAAAAAAAGAGCAAATAATTTCCTCTTGTATATAAATAAATGTAAAACCATTCTGGAATAATGGCCATTTTCTTACTCCCAAACAGGCACCCTGGGTGCCAGTCACACCACATACCTCCTAGGTATTCTAGTGGTACGCTCTTATGTTCAACTTGGGAATTTCATCAGCTCTCCCCATCCTTTTTCTTCCCCCTGCCTACCTCTCCCAGCTGCAGACACTGATGTTCTCCTCTGGGCTCCCGTAATATCTGTATGCTGTGAGATTTCTCACATAGTACTCAGCAAAGGAAAGGATGAATGAATGAGGTGGGTATCACTACGTTAGGGTAGGGAGCCTTGTGTTATATTTTCCTACAGCCTTTGGGGTGGTGTTCTGATGGCAGGGGCAACAATGACACTATGCATTCCAGCCACCCAGTCCTGGTCAGCTCACAGCAACAGATCTGGATAGCTTTTGCTCCTAGTGGATTAGTTATATTGCAAGTGATCAATAAGTCAAATGATTCTGGCATGTTTTCATTTAAAATTCTTAGGGATGCTGTCGCTTGCTTAGCTGCAGTCAGTCCTATTGATTTACCTATCAAATTCTTCCGCTCTGCTCCCTCTCTATTCACCATCGGCTTTATCTGGACAGCCCGCAGTGGCCTCCTCCCAGGCCTGCCTCAGTCATCCTTGCTTATTCTTATCTTTTCAAATGCACTTTAAATGACTGGAGGGGTAATTTAAAATGGGAATCTTAAAAACAGACATCAGGGGCGCTCAGACATGGTGGGGCAGCCACGTGAGGACACAGTAAGAAAGTGACCCTCTGCAAGTCAAGGACAAGAGGAGAAACCGAACCTGCCGATGCCTTGATTTTGGGCTGCTGGCCTCGGGGACTGTGAGAAATAAACGTCTGTTGTTTAAGCCACCCAGTCTGTGGAAGTTTGTTGTAGCAGCCTGAGCATACTAACACAGATGCTCAATCAGAATTACACCCACATCATGAGAACACCCGATCCAGAGCGAAGCCCTGCTTCCTTGAACCTTCTCCAAAATCACCTAAGAACACAAGCAGAATCCTGCACCAAGTCCTCAGAATAGCCTCCTACTGAGACGCTCTCCAGACCCCCAAGGAGTGTGGTCTGAGCACCGGGGCCACAGGCCTGGCCGGTGCTTCCCGAGAGATGCGATATGCTGTTGCACCCCAGCCTCTTGTCTCTCCGCTGTCTGTCTGCCGTGACCCCCACCTGGCCCCTGAGACCCCACCAGCCTTGGGAATGCCACCTGGCATCTGGCAACTGATGCTTTTATGCCAGAGAGGGCAGCTTCTCTGTCCCTGCTTCTTTCATTCCTTGCCGGAGGCCTGTTGTTTCTCAGAATAGCAGGTTCTCTTTGCCCCATGAATGACCATTGACCTGGGGCCAAGCCTCACCAACTAATGTCAGTAGCCTTAGAGATGGAGACTCTCTGCCCAGACCCCCTCCCGCCTGCCAGCCACAAGCCATCCGGGCCTGGGGATCTGAGACCTGCTTTCCTTCTTCCTAAAGAAGCCGTGGAACTTCCCTGTGGGCCCCAAATTCCGGCCCAAGTGGAAGCCCCTCTCCAAGTGTGCATGGCACGCTTACTCTGAGGGCAGCTCTGTCTCTACAGAGAAAATTATTTTAGAGTCTCCCAGAAATGAGGCATCATCAGTAAGATTATTTTTTTTTCCAGTGGGTTTTTTTTCACACATCTATGTACAGCTATTAAAATACATTTTGAGTTTTATGTTTGACATTTTCCCACAAAATAACAACCATGGCCATGCCAGCCACTCGGTGTCTCCATCCACCAGGAGTCTCCCTGCCCTCGTGCAGGGGAGCAAAGCTAGCATAGGGAGATTCAGTCACCTAGTAAGTGCCGATTCAGACTCACACACTCAAGGATCTGGTCAAGCTGGACACTGCACTCACCTCCCATGTCCACATGAAGATTACAACTCAGTTATAGCACAATCAACCTAGACAACCAGCTGAAGATTAGCTGAACAGAAGTCCTATAACTTAGGATATAAACAAGAGGCTACATCAGAACTGTATATATCTCATTTTTGTCATAAGTAACATTAATTAACATTCTTTAATGTGAAACACTCTACCATATTTTATTATACCCTTAAGCTAAATTCCTAGGAATAGTATTGAATTAAAGAATATTTAAAAAATAAGACGCAAATCTTATGACATCAATTCTTGATTTCTTAAGATCCTTTAGGTTCCCAATGCTTTAAGAACAACAATAAAAAACACACATATGCCTTGGTTTCACCTCCCACCAGTCTTGCTTCACTTTTTTTTTTGTTCCAGTCACTCGCCTTCCTTCCTGGTCCTTAATTGTCTCAACTTGCTCTCAGGACCTTTGCACATGCCCATACCTCTGCCTCCAACACTTTTCTTCCTCACCTTTTACCTGATTACCATGTCATCCCTTAAAGCCCAGCTTCCTCCAGGCGAGCTAAACCTCTGGTTACACACTCTCCTAATTCCCCAGGTTTTGTCTTCACAGCAGTTAGCAGTGTCTCTCTCTCTCTCTCTCTCTCTCTCTCTCTCTCTCTCTCTTTCTCTCTCTTTCTCTCTTTGTGTGTGTGTGTGTGTGTGTGTGTGTGTGTGTGTATCATTTGCTCCCCACTTGATCCCCTGAGCTTAGGCTCTCCTGGAACAAAGTAATTATTATTTTAAAATATATTTTATTGATTTTTTACAGAGAAGAAGAGAGAGGGATAGAGAGTTAGAAACATCGATGAGAGAGAATCATCGATCAGCTGCCTCTTGCGCACCTCCTACTGGGGATGTGCCCGCAACCAAGGTACATGCCCTTGACCGAAATCGAACCTGGGACCTTTCAGTCTGCAGGCTGACACTTTACCCACTGTGCCAAACCAGTTTTGGCCAAAGTAATTATTTTTAAAAATCTGTTGAATAAATGAATGAGTGAGTACCTCTGGGATAAATTTAAGATCTGCAGTTTCTAATAAAGCAGAGCTAGAGGGAAAAAATCCATATGCTCAAATGTTTATTTTCTAACTACTGGGCAGGTGTGCGCCAGCCATGTAATAGCATTGCCTAGCTCTTCTCCCAGAAAATCCTTGGTATCAACCTGAGAAATAATGCAGTTTCTCCACCCTCCCAGTATCAGGTAAGTCTTTTATGAAATGATTCCATCAAGTCATGGCAGGTATCCAAGAGGCTCATAATGAAATGCAAACAGAAAATGTAAAAAGAGCACATGATTTCCAAATCAAGCTTTGGGAAAAAATTACCATGTAATTGTACAATGACAGTCCTTTATCAGTGAAATAAATAATCCGGAATCCATCCATGCAGAATGTCCCAGACACCCATTGCTCTTGGTAACATGAAATAAAAACCCCTCCCTCACAGGGTTCCTGCTGGCATTTCTACCTTGTCTTGCCATTCATGGTTCATATCTTATATTCCAGGACAACCTTACTCAGAGTGCCCCAAGCAAGTCCACACTGGGAACGCATCTTCCCTTTGCCTCAAACTATCTATTCCTTACCCACCCCCCTCTTTGCCCTCCCAATTTCCAGGACCCCTGGGAGAGCATTTGTTATCATTTCCCTGCCCAAGTAACGCCTTATTCAACTGCATTTCCCAATGCAATGTGGAGTTTTAATTTTCCCTCCAGCATCTCAGTAAATAGCCCCCTTCCACAGCCTCCATTTCCTCAAGACAGAACTCTGGGGATCCTCTCTGCTTCTTTCCTCTCTCCTGTACCAGCCACGATGCATCCATTAGCAAGTCTTGTCCCAAATGTATTCTTTTTCTCCATTCCCAACATCCTAATCTTAACCATCATCTTGCGTGCAAAGGTTTCCTGACGGGTTTTCTCCCTTCCACCTATCTCCTCCATTCTTCCCTCAGTTGTCAGCACAATCTTCTGGAAGTAAATTAGGTCATACTAAAAAGTCTTCTGTGATTTCCCATTACAAAAAAATCCAGGCTTTCTTCCATGGCCAACAAATCCCTATGCGAGTTGGTTCTTGCCTTCTTAATTTTCAGACTGAACACACCTCGGCCTTCTCAACTCGGCATCTTCATTCCGGGCATCTCAAACTTGACGTGTCCTCAGCTGTGCTCCTGACTTCCTCTAGCCCCCAATTTGCCCTTCCCCAGCCTCTGACTCTCAGGAAATGCCATCGTTCCAACTGGTCCCCAACATCCCCATACATCCCCTGCAAGCATTCCCCATACCTACTGACTTCTAACCATAGAGCCCAGAAAGAAGGTCAGAGTTCTTAGCATGACCTCAAGGACCTGCCTGAGCTGGCCTTGTCCAACTCTCTGTCACATCCTGCCCTCTCTCTCTGTAATGCAGCCTCCAGGCCTTCTTTGGACCTTGCTAACATTTTTTTTTTTTTTGCGCATTCAAACCCTTCTATCCCCTGCTTCTAGAACACCCCTAACTCTCTCTCTCTCTCTCTCTCTTTCACACACACACACACACACACACACACACACACACACACGATTGATTTTTTTACAGAGAGGAAGGGAGAGGGATAGAAAGTTAGAAACATCAATGAGAGAGAAACATCAATCAGCTGCCTCCTGCACACCTCCTACTGGGATGTGCCTGCATCCAAGATGCATGCCCGTGACTGGAATCGAACCTGGGACCTTTCAGTCTGTAGCCCGGCGCTCTATCCACTGAGCCAAACCTGTTAGGGCCTCCCCCTAACTCATGCTCACCCTCAGACCTCAGCCCTTTTCCTGAATCCCTGAACAAAATCTCATTATTTATGGACCTCCTTTTTTCCTCCCTCCCCCCCTCTGCCCCACATGTGCCTTTTCTCTGTAAGACTTATCACAGCAGTGACTGGGCAGCAGTTGGTGTGCTTTCTTGATTGATGTCTCTTTTGCCCACAGGCCTGTATGGTCAGAAGGGCTGGGATCACAGCGAGGTCTTCGCATCCTATCCCCATCAATCTGCCCATAGCAGGTGCTCAGGAATGTTGCTGGATGCGTGAATGTGGGGCAGGGTACCCCGCTGAGCAATTAATTTAGGTTGGGTCTTCGAGGGATAGTTAATTTTCACACTCCATCCCAAGGAGGCAGACAAGCCTCGGGGGCACAGTAATGGCCCGGGCTGTGGGCTGCAGTGTGACCCGTGCCAGGAGGCCCAGGCTGTAAGCAGAGCAGCGTTGTTTGGCAAGCACAGTTGGCCCACGTGGTATTTCTTTATTCTAATTTGGATGAATTACTAACATTGAAAAATGAGGAGGTTTCACATACAAATCTGAATATTGAAAAGTTGAAAGATCCTGCAGCCTTGGGCCTGCAGTGTGTCAGTTGGCTGGAGCTGACCTGGGTTGCCTCCTGGGGTCTGTGTTGTGCAGTTGCCCACAGTTCCCACCCGGGATGCTTCTGCCACTAGGCTACCTGCCCGGCTTCTGTGCACGGGAGGCTGTGGCAGCGCTGGGTCGCAGACAGCAGGCAGCGCTGGGTCATCTAATGATAAATGAGAAGGGCTCCAAGCTTGTGAAAAGTCAAGGAGGACCAACCTGGAGAGGCCAGAGGCATTTGCAGACCCTAAAAGCCCAGGGCTCCGTGGGGGACTTTTACCCCGGGCTCCCAGCCTGGCCCTCCCCTGGGTCTAAGCTTGTGGAAGCAGTGGAGATGCCCACCTTCAGGACTGGGAATATGGACAAGGAGATGACAGGCCCTTTCTCAGAGATTCTTATAGGACTTCAAGGATTCTTCCATGATAATGGGGAGAGAAAGACATGATAGATTTATATATATATATTTACATACATACATATACACTAAATGGCCAGATTCTTATGATCTCTGAATGCATAATAATCTGGCCACTCAGTGTGTGTGTGTGTGTGTGTGTGTGTGTGTGTGTGTGTGTACATATACATATACATATGCATATACATACATACATATGTATATATGTGTATATGTGTGTGTGTGTGTATTTATATTTATTTATTTATTTTAGAGGCCTAGTATTCATGCATGGGTGGGTCTGGCCATCCTGGCCAAGGGGAGGAGACATGGGCGGTGGGCTGGCCTGCCTGCTGGTCGAACTCCTGGTAGAGGGGACAATTTGTTTATTAGCTTTTTATTATATAGGGTATACACTGAGTGGCCAGATTATTATGCGTTCAGAGATCATAATAATCTGGCCACTCAGTGTGTGTATATATATACATACCTCTAAGAACTGTGTGTGTATGTTGGAGTACTTTTAGAGGTAGATTTAATTTGTTTTAGAACAAATAAAGCAATTCAACTTTCATACCCACAAGAGCTATGGATCAAACTCATATCTGCCTCATTTAATAATGTTTCCCATATTTTTAAAGGAGAGTCAACCTTTTTCTTTGAGGAACGGTTTTATTCCTATCTCATCTTGTACTAATGAGTGAATTTGGGCATGCTTGATTTCCCATGGCCCCTTTTCTTCCTGTAGTCTTAAAACCCATAGTTACAAGAAGTCCATTATGACACTGCTCATTGTTATATATATATATATATATATATATATTGGGAGATAACTGTGGCAAAAGCCATGACCTTCAGAAGTCAAAAGTTAAAAACCAGATATGCCAGTCCATTAAGAAGTGCTGTCTTAGCCTCAGCCTTATGGACGTGTTTCAGTTTAATCCAGACATGTTCTGGGCTCAAGGTAAGCTTCAGCTACAAGAGTTTCAAAAGGGTTCTTTAGCCAGGCTGGTGTTGCTCAGTGGTTGAGCATTGACCTATGAACCATGAGGTCACAGTTTAATTCCCAGTCAGAGCAGATGCCTGGGTTGTGAGCTCAATCCCCAGTAGGGGGCATACAGGAGGCAGCCTATCAATGATTCTCCCGGGAGGGAGAGAACAGAGTGCTAGGGCTGGGCCAGAGAATTTCAGCATTGGTGTAGGAGGCTGGAGAAGCAAGAGGTGCTTCTGTGGGTTATGAGTTGAGTCCTCTTTAGTGTTCCCACAGGGTTGGAATTCCATTTTAATTGCTTTTTGACTAACTTCTTCATATGTGACTCTTTGCTGAGCAGCATTGTGTTATTTGTATGGGTTACACAAGTTCAGGCTACTGGACTTTTGGTAGAATAGTTCTTGTAAGGAGAATATCAACTATTCTACCTGATGTTTTGATTAAGTCATTAAAATCTGGATCAAGTGGAGCCCTTCTCTACTCCTGCATCAGGTATTTAGGTTTTTGACATCCCCACACCGGTTTTTCCATAGTTCTATTCTAGTACTCACTTCCCTGCATGACAATTTGTCAGTTTATATGTTTGTCTCCCTATCTTGGCCTAAGATTATAGAGCAGAGAGACCGTCTATCCCTGTTTTATTGGTCTGAATAGAGTCAATTCATAGCTAAGACCACACAGTAGTTGGCACCTGCTAGGCACTCAGGAAATGTTTTGTTGAACAAATGAATGAGCTACCAATGGGTGCAATTTACTTGTCTTTCAAATCTCTTTAATAGGCTCACAGTAAGGGCTCCGAACACATTTAGGCAGTATAGGTGGAGCCGTCTAGTAAATAGAGTCTAAACTGTTACCTGTGGGAGCTGATTGAAGTTGGGAAATGGGTGTTCCCAGGAAACAACGCCGGGCCCTTGCAGTCATCTTTCTTATAAATGATTCAGGGGAGGGAAAGACTATGCGTTGACGAGTTTGCAGATCACACTCAGTTGGGCCCCCAAATGTAGATTCGCCATTGACTCCTGTCTTTCACAATCCACATTCAGGCCAGAGCAAATCCTGCTGGCTTCACCTTCAGACACAGCCCGAATCCAGCCACTTCCCATCACCTCTCCACTCCTTGCAATCCCAGCCACATCCTGGCTCACAGGGATGTTGTAAAGGCCTCCTGACTGGTCTTGCTGCTCCCATTCTGGTCCCTGGGGTCTGTTCCCCACTCACCAACCAGATCCTGTGACCCTCCTCTACTCAGAGCCTTCCAGTGGCTTCCATCACACCAGAGCAAAAGCCGAAGTCCTTTCAACCTGACCCCTGCTGCCTCCTGGCCTCGCTTAGCTCCAGGGACCTGGTGTCCTTGCATTTCCTCAGACGCACCCAGCACAACCCTGTTTCTCCCGAGGTGCTAGGCTCCACCCCAATATCCCTGTGGCTCTTTCCCTTACTTCACTGAGGCCTTCCTTCCCTGGCCTCCCTGGGCGAAATGGCAGCTCCTCGGCCTGCCCCTTCTCTGTTAAATTCTCCATAGCACTTATCTCCACCTGACCTACATTTTGCTTTTTGATTTTATTGTCTGCCTATCTTCAGTAGAATGTGGGGCCCTTCATTTATTGCTTTTGATAGATTTTTCAGTTCGTTGTTGTTTGTTTGCTCTGTCCATATTGCATCCTGGTGCCTGGCCTGGCACCGTAAGTCAGGGTTTGACCTCAGAGAACAAACACAGGGGCAATAAAGAGGGACAAAGACCTCACAAAGCCACATGAGTAGACATGGAATACGTGTCTAGAGCTTTTGCAGGTTGTCGGTGGGTTGTTTCCATGTGGCATGTGCCTTGGCTAGTGATGTTCGCTGTGATCATGCTGAGATGATGAAATGATTGTGTTTATGTTCTGTGCCTTAATTGTTAAGAATTAATGTTTAATTTTTGCCCCTTTGCCTTCCATGAGAGATCAGCAGGCTCTGGGCTGAAATATGGTAGAAGTCATACTTTGATAAAGCCTGCTATTTGAATTCTAACTGCTAAGTCTGATTAAAACTTACCTCAGCTTCCAGGTGGAGACCTGGAGGCTAAGGCAATTATCCCATACCTGAGACCAGAACCAGGAAATTGATTCCCACTGACTCAGTAGTTCAGGGATAAAAATTGTAGATAACCTTTAGAGACTAACTGCTGAGCTCTGCTTCTGTTTTGTATATGGGCTATCCTCAACTTTTGTTTTGTGTTATCGGCTATAGGGCCACATTTCAATGTCCAAGAGGATGGGACTGGGAACAAACCCTGAGGGCAGTCCCCAGTCTTTAGAATTTAGCCTTTAAAATTCAAACGGAGGAAAATTCCTGTGGTTTGAGCCTTTAAAAAGACTTGCCTACCCCCAGAACAGTGCAGTCATATAGAGTCTACCTACATGTAGTGCTCTTGCGGCTGTCCTGGCCAGTTTTTTTTTGTTTTTGTTTTTTTGTTTTGTTTTTTTCTTTATTTTTTATTTCAATAAACCTTTGCCTGCTTTTAAAATTCATCATCAGCCTCCGGCGGTCTTATTTTGAACCCAAGTTTTGACCCTACAACAGGGCGTGGAAGGATATCTGAGCAAAAGACAACCCAGGCATCCATGTCTTTAGTGTGACAGTGGATGGACAGAGAGGAGATTGTGCTTTGTGGGTAGACTGGAGGGTATACAGAACCCAGCTAAAGGAAGAGGGTCATGGCCCCGGGAGATGCATGGGGCACACAGGAGGACAGAGGAGCTAGGCCGGGCTCAGGGAGCCTCGGCCTGGGTGGAGAAGGAGGGGAGGCCTGGCCTGGAAGTCAGGCCGGGAACACTGGGCTGGGAGCGCCTTCCCTTGGGTGTTCTCTGGATGAAGGAGCTTATCTTCATCAGATGTTACTTCCTAAACTGGATGGTGCTGGACACTGGATTGACACTCTGTGCCTAAATTAAAAAAACAAAACTCCTCAGAGTTTTGAGTTTCATAAATCTTAATTTTTTCCCCTCTTTACTGGGCACAGTGAGATTGGCCATGGATGGACAGTGTTGTGATGAGGAGGACCTCCTGGGGTTTGTGTGTTTCCTCTGCCATGACCCCGGGGAGGGGAAGTGGCTGGTTCTAGAATATGGAACAGGCACTGAGGGCTCTGGGGCCCTAAGGAGCCAGGCAGGTGGTAGAGTAAATGGTGTGGTCTGATGCCCCCCAGGGGAACAAAGCAAATCTCAAGTTCTCGTCCACTTCCAACTGTGCTGAGTACCCAAGGCCCCAGCGAGGCCCGGGGAGTGCGTGGGTTGGCAGGGACTTCGCGTTTGGGGGATGAGCCTATAGACCTGTCATTTCCAGGGGGCGGTCAAGCACCCCTCTGGATTGTCATATACAAGTGTGTTGTGATGGACTCATCACAGCATGTGCTGGTTTGCAACAAAGCCGCCATTGAGGTCGGGGGAATCCTTACAGAACAAATTATGGGGCAACAAATATGGACAGAGACTTCACAAAGCCACACGAGTGAAGAGAAAACGGCCCAAGAAAATGGCAGCTATAAAGGAAGGGCGCTCTCACCTGGAGTGGGAGGAAGATGGGCTCTGGCCTTGGAATCTCAAACCAGGACAAGAACCAGGGTCAGGGCAGATCCGTCCTGTAACATGACGGGAACCCGCTGCCTTTGCCCCGACTGAGCAGGGAGGGCCGGCACCACGGGCCTGACTGTTAGGGACCATTCGGGACCCGGCGCGGGAAGATGAGCAGAGAGCAGCACTCACTCATATTGGGCATTTCACATATGAGGGCACCTTCAAAGATCCCTGAAATGGTGACTGCTCTCCCATTTTACAGATGAGGACAATGGAGCTCACAAGCCGGATAGTTTACTACTATCTCATGGCTGCTGAGTGTGGGGCTGGAGTTCAGACCTAGGCCTGCCTTCCTCTTCCATCTGCTCTTTAGTTCCTTCCTTCAGCATGTTCGTATCTGCATGCGAGGCCCTGCTCAGGTACTGGGCGTCTGGCAGTGGCTGAAGCAGGAGCATTCCTGCTCTCACGGAGCTTCCGGTCTATGGGGGATGCCGGCAGTGAACCAAGAAACAGGCCGGCGAAGCGGTCACAGACTGCGCAGGTGCCCTGAAGGGAATTGCAGGGTGCAGTGCTGGGGCAGAGGTGGGGTGGTCGGGGCACTGAGACGGAGCCCAGCGGGAGGAGGGCTGGGTGGGGAGCTGCGTCTGGGCTCAGGGAGCAGCGGTGAAGGGAAGGGGCTTGTATGTCACAGGAGCAGAAGGACCACCTGAGTCTGCAGAGGAGCGGGCTGAGGGGCGTGTGAGTCTGAAGGTGCTTCTCCAAAGTGAACCACCCTTTTCTCTCTGGCACGTGGCTTCTTCGCAAGGGGGCAGCCCAGTCAGAAGAGGAGATACCACTTTATACTGTGGGTAGGAAACTTATGGCCTTTGGAAATCTAGGCGATGGTTGTGGCAGAAAGTACCAACCACACCCCAACAGGTGGGGACACAGTCCCGCTGAGGGGTTCCTGATGCATTCTTAAGGCAAAAGGGAAGGTGGGGCTCCATTCTTTTGAGGATGAGCAGCCTGTCTTCCTGGGACGGAGCCCTGTGGGCGTGGGAAGGGGGATGGGGGCCATGTGTGGGTGGAAGCCGGGTCACCATAGGGATCCTGATGGCATTGTCACTGAGGAGCAAAGGGCAGGCGGGAAGCTAACCTTAGAACGGGCTCTGCCGTAAGCACTGTTAGCCCTTTAACACACCTCCCTCCCTAGAGGCATCTCATCTCCATCGTACAGATGGGGACACTGAGGCGCAGAGAGGCAAGGCAACGTGCCCACGGTCACTCGGGCAGTAAGGGTGTGTGCTGTGTCTTCCCAACGCCCAAACCCACGTTATTTCCCATGAACAGCCCGAGTGGGGGCGAGTCAGGCGGGAGGGGGTCAGAGCAGCCGGCCCTGGGGTGATTCTGGAGGAGGATGGGGAGGGGACAGGGAACTCGTGTGCTGGGGTGGGTTTTGCTTTCGGGACCAGATACCTGGTTTCAAATCCCAGCTGTGCTGGCTGCTGGAATCCAGCAGGTGGGAGGAACACCTGGAGTGTTCTGACTCCCCACACGGCCCCTCCCCCACCTGCCACCCGCGAGGAGGCCCCCCCAGCTCCTCTTGCCTCTGGCTGCCGAGTAAGCAGTCCCCCAGAAGAACCTGACTCATTTGCCCTGGCTCCCTGCCACCGAAGCTGCAGGGAGGACAGTGGCCCAGTGGCCCCGTACCTCTCTGCCTGGTCTGACGGCCAGTCTCTAGGGGACAGGCTGGGCAGTCTCCGCACGACGCTGCTCCCGGAACCTGCAGCAGCCTTCGCTCTCAGATCAGCCTAGTACATACCTGTGCCGGCCTATTGGTGTAGTTGTATGTTCACGTGTCACTGTCCCTCACTAGGCCGTGAGCTCTCGCACAGCAGGGATGTGCCTGAGTCATCTCCCATCCCCAGTGCCCATGGCGAGACTTGGCACCGCGTAGGGGCTGCTCAGCAAATATTTGTTGAGTTCCCTTTTGAGTCACATAGGAACCCCACCCCCATCCTTGCGTGGGGACGAAAACCCACGGAGACAGAGTCCCCTGACGGAGCAGCCCCTGGCAAGGCAGCCCTCAGATGCAAAGCACACATAGGCATCTGCCGCATGTCGGCATTGTTTTCCTTCTGATGCTTTCGATTGCTGGTTTTCTTCCAGCCCATTCTCACTTTCTGTCTTGGAAAATCACAAGGAAACTCCACGCTGCTCCTGGAACTGTTGCCAACGTGATTCAAGCGGAATTGAGCACATGGCACCGAGTTCCCACACAAACAAAGACGTTGCCACTTTCAGTGGGATGGCCTCCTTCCTTCTGTCGGCCTGGGCCCCCCACCTTGTCCAGGTGAGAGGGGGCAGGGTGCACGCCTGACTCACTCATCCACTTCTCACCAGGGCTTAGGTGGTGTGGGTTGTGAACTAAACATGGAGGTGAGGTTGACCAGTGGGAATAACCCAGACGCTCACCACATCCTTATGCCCTCTCAGCTCAGGTGCCTCCCCCTCCAGGAAGCCTTCCTTCCTGCCTAGGCATGAGAGTGCACGGCCCTCTTCCCGGTCATGCACCCCCTGCACAGAGATAGCGGATTTGGTTTACTCGGCACATTCCGTCTTGGGACGCTTAACAAGGCTCTTTATACACCCACTTCCATTGCACCCTACACTCTTCAGCACAGTCCTGCTCGTCCCCATTTTGAGGTTGAAAAGCTAGGACCTGAACCTGAGTTTGTCTGCCGTGGGGCACCTGGTTCCACTTTATTTTTTTTACTTGTCTCTTTTACTGGACGTTGGCTTATTATTTACCAGGGCCCTACGCCACCTACGGATTCGAGGAATGGTTGTGGGAAGAATCCTGAGCACTTACAATATGTTTCTAGAATAATAATAGTTAAAAAGAGGATAGATCTCAATCAGCTATCCCAGGCTCCCATCCCTCCCACTGGTTAGGACAACTTCTAACGGGGAGCGTGGGCCCTGTGGGAGGAGACCTGGCCCGAGTCAGCCGGTGCTTGTCGGTCCAGTGCCTGGCCCAGAGGAAGGGCCCAGAAACCACAGACTCCACAGGAGCCCTCGCCCTTAAATCTTAGCTCTGCTTTCTGTGAACCATCTACTCAGGGGCCCCGGACTCCAAGGCCTTTGGTTTATGTCAGGGGGCTCTTAGAGGAACTAGCTGTCCTCCCCCTCAGGCCAGGGAGACCGGATGTCTGATGACTGCTACCCCCATAAGCAAGAAACGCAGTGACAGAGCGATAGGAACATGAAAGCACGCAGAATACCCATCTTCCCCGAGTCTTCCTTTTTAGAGCAAAACCTTGTAATATTAATAAACGACAGAGAGAAGGGTGGAAAAATGACTCTTTCCCTTTGACACGGCGAAGATCACAGGGACTAGAGAGACCTTTAATCTTTATTAATGTGTCGCAAGGGGGCCTCTCCCGCAAGCTGTGGGAAGCAGACATCCAAAGAGTTTGCGTCGCTCCCAGTCCCTCAGCATCCCCGGGCGCCTCAGATGACTGCCTGACACTGCGCAGAGTCTAGCAGCGCCGCGTCACAGGGACCCGCTGTGTCCTGGGCAAGAACAAGGCAGCCCTAACCCAGCTCCCATCTGTGGGGGGCTGGAAGACAAGGAAAATTCAGGACACGGGCTCCGTCACGTGGGCCCGCTTCTAACCAAGGGCACCGATGCCCCGAAGAGGCTCCGGAGGAACCGGGCTGGCGGTCGCGGGGACAGGCACGCGTTATGCCTCGGAGAGGGCACACCCGAGTTCATTAAGGAGAGCATCCGGTAACTAGCATCCTCATCTCCTTTCCTCACTGCCCTCCACCTCCCCAGGCCTCCTTCCTTATGGCTGGGCCAAAAGGATCCGAGACTTGGTATCATGCAGACCTAATCCCACCGAGTTAGTAAGTCAGGAATTGCAGGCTAGGCTCAGGAAAGTGCGACAGAAATGACAAGTTTTACCATCGGGGTTTAAGAGCCTAGGAAATGCAGGGGTAGTCACACACACACACACACACACACACACACACACACACACACATACTTGAGACATGGAGAAGCACATGTTTATATTCATTCATTCATTCAGAAGTACTTATTGACCATCTACGCAGTTCTGGGTGCTGGGGATCGTTGAGGTTCTTGCCCCTCCCCTAAGACCCCCCCAGGGGTCTTACATTCATTCCAGGGTTCTAGTAGGGCAGCTCCTCCAGGAGCCAGGATGTCCCAGGGTTAATCTCATTAAAGCCACATTATAATGCAAAGGGGTGGATACCACCTGCACCCCCTCTCTCAGGAGGCCAGCCCGTCCAAGGCCACTGACCAGAGAGATTCTGGACCCAGGATCTGACCCTGGATGCCAGGCCCTTGTCTTTCTACCTACTGTAAGAGCTGGCTGAGAAAGCCAGGCTGAGAGCATGGTGCAACCGGGGAAGAAGCGGTTGAAGTGTGCTCAAGTAAGGCCTGATTTGATTATGTCTGCTAGACTGCAATGTAATAAAGCGGAGTTCTCTCGTAAGCATCATCTCCTAGTGTTTACAGAACAAGGAAGCAACATTAAGACAGGAACTTCCAGGGAGAAGAGCATGTGTTTCAAGCTGAACTGTAAAGAGAATAGACCCGGAAGAAAGTGATTCCTGATTTTACAACTCAGCTCTGATGAAGGGACGCCTGGTGCGCGCGCAGCCTGGCACCCCCTGAAAGGTCTGGCTGGTGCCCAGAGGGAGCTGCTGAGAGTGGGAGGACACCGAGGCGGGGCAGAGGGGCTGATGGGAAGAGACTGGTCAGAAGGAAGGAGTGTAGTGAAGGAAAGCAACAATGAAGACTTGGGTGGTCTGTGGGATTCTATTTCAAACACCTCCCTGCTCCACTCCAGTCTCCACTTTCACACGCAGAGGGACTTTTCTGGCAGCAGTAGAGCCTGCTGACCAGCATGTGGACCCTGGAGCCAAGCTGCCTAGGTCTGAAGTGTGGTGTGCCCCTTCCTATGCTGTGTGCCCCTGGGCAGATTATTTGCTCATTCTCGACATCCATTTCCTCATCTCTACGTGAGGCTGGAAGTAGATATCCAGACTCGCGGTTGTCATGAAGACTGAAAGAGCCAATATGCACGAAGCACTTGGCACAGCGCCCGGCACATAGTAAATGCTCAATTAACGTGATGTTTTGTCATTATTTTAAATCTGTGTATACCACGCCCCCTTTGAAACCCAGGGGTGGAGGCTCTCTGTTGCCTTCAAAGGAGAGCCACACCTCCTAGCTGGCTTTGAGGCGTTTGCAATCCAGCCTTTGCCGGCTCTAGTTTTCTGTATCACTGCTCCCTCTGTCCATCCTTGCATCCCCAACGGATCCAGTGACCAGCAGCCCCTGTCAGCATCTTGCTCTCTCATCCCCCTGGGCCTTGCTGGTCCTCCTTCCTCATCAGGACCCACCCCACCCAGATGCAACATGGAATCGGCTTTCAGACTCAGCTCCCACTTTGGACAGAACTTTCTGACCCTGTGTCCTCCTTGGAATTCACTACTTCCTCTTCCGTGCCTCTAGATTTGGGCCCGGACTGTCTCCTCATGATTCCATGTTTCTGAGCTATTCGCATGACCATTCACCCCATTCAATAGGGCCCAGGCCCTGTCATTGCTGAACCCCCAGTCCTGCCCAGAGCTTCGCTCCATGCCCTAGTCAGCAGCTGCTGAATGGATCCGACACTTTTTTAAAGGAGAAAGTGCAGGCCAGAAGGGGCATGCGCGACCTGTTACTATTATAAAGTAAGCACCTCTAGCGATGGGGAAATGTTAAGAAACTTGACTGTTTAGTTTGTTTCTTTGGTTAAAACCCTTCGAGACAAAGAGCCGGGAGGGGATTCTGATTTTACCATCACATCTGCCTCTGGAACAGGGAGGGATAAGATGAGGGTTCGGGTTTCTCCTTTGAGAAATTAGGTCACTGGGTGTTGTTAAGTGTGCCTTACAGAGCGATGCTAATCAGTTCTCTTCTGGCCTAGATATCTGGTAATTATCTTGGCTTTTTGCTTTGCCAACTTGGCTTCCTAAAACAGTTCATCCACACCGTTACTTCCCAAGATCTCCAAGGATAAGGTTAACTGCCGCCACCCAACAGCGAGCATGCCAGCTCCTGCCCCATGCCTGGCACCGTTTTGGCTGTTTAAGTGCACAGACTCCTCAGGTCTCTGCACAGTACAGGAGGCAGTTGATACTATTATCCCCAGTTTACTGGGGAGGGGACTGAGGCTCACTGTTTTGGGGCTGTTGCCCTTCTTCTGGGCTCTTAGCTCCTCTCTTCCTCCTCCTCCTCGTGTCCTATTTCCCATGCTCACCCCTCATCCTGCTCATGTACCAGCTAGAGCTCCCGGGTGATCCAGCTTCCTTGCCCTCCCACCCCAGGTTGCCCACCTGCTTTAGGTCTGTAGACCCCATGCACCCTTCAGGGCATGGCTTTGTTTAGACTCTTCCAGAAAGTTATATCTGAACTCCCATTGCAATCCGAGTCCAATGGTTGAGTGTGCGTGCATGTGTGTGCATGTGTGTGGACGTGTGTGCATGCTCGTGTGACTGCTCTCTTTCCATACTTAGATTACAACTACTTGAATGCAGGGGTCAAGTCTCTCAGCTCTCACAGAACAATGATCTAACTATAAGATTCTCCTTACTAGCCTCATTCGTTCAAAAAAAAGCAACAGCAAACATTTGTTAAGCACCTACTATGTGCCAGATACCAGGACCAGCTCTGGGGTTTTGCACTAGACCCTGATGGACTTTTGTTAGGAGGGCCAAGGTGAGAAGAGAAATAAGGGGAAAACTGATATATTAGGGGCAGTTGTTTGAAACCCAAAGTTCCACAATCCCAACTTTCTACTTACCACACTAAATTATACTATCAACAAATAAAATTCAACACAAAGTATAAATGTAGATGATACAGCTCAGCATCTCCTGACCAGGTGATGTGTTTGGAGGGATCTGTTTTTAAGGTTGTATTTTTATAACCTGACAATCTCACTGAGCTGTTATGAAAAGAATGGTAATCATAATAGCTAAGTAATTGAGCTTGTGTAATAAGCTTTACTTACAATGCGTTCATTGTCCTGACCACTCTCTCAGAGCAGGCCTCCTCATACCTATTTCTCTGAAGAGGAAACTGAGGCTCAGTGAATTTAAATCATTTGCCCAAAGGGCAGGGCAGCTGGAATTGCAGGCCAGGTCAATGTTCACGTGCTTTACTCTGCTGGTCTCTCTCTCTCTCTCTCTCTCTCTCTCTCTCTCTCTCTCTCTCTCTCTCTCTCCTTCTGCAGTTCTAAAATCATAGAGGAAGAGAGAGATGTTTTGACCTTGTGGTAATACATTTTCTGTAAGGTCACAAATAAATAAGTGGAAATTAATCTGACAATCTCCAAGCAGGCTGCAAATACCATTCTGTGTTCCCCTTGGATTTGACCCCCATAATTGTTTCACTCATTGACAGCTGATTGGCTTAAATAATTCATACCCTTTCCGGAGGCCTATGGCTGGGAAAAGGCATTTGCTTGATGAGGGCTCTGACTGACGGGCTATTATAGGCTGATAGGTTCCAGGGAGAAGCTCAAAACTATCACCGGCCCCAGCGTCTAAGGTGAATTCGTGTGTGCAAAGCACTAAATGGTCAATAAGCAACTTTGGGCATATTCTGAACATATGTACATTCTCCGCCTTCCTGTGGATCCCAAAGTCAGGGTGCATGGTGCTTCCTGGGACACCAGAAGGCCCCTGCACTGGAACTGGGTGCCCTGAAGGTGTGTGTGGGGCCCCGCCTCGTGTCCTCTAGGACAGAGCTTCCATAGCTTTCCAGGCCCATCGAAGACCTAGATCTTCTGCTATGAAATGGGGACTCCAGTTTCCCCCAGTCCTAGCGGGTGTCCTGGAAAAACAGCAGGGACCTCGTTTCCCTCAGCTGCTCATGGGAGATTTGTCTCTCTTTCTGCTGCTTGTATTATGAAAGTGTGCATGAGTGTGTGTGTGTGTGTGTGTGTGTGTGTGTGTGTGCGTGCACACATGCACGGGTGTGTATTTTTAAAATCTTTTGTCAGCACCAAATTCATCTGAAATTGCAGCAGGAATAATACTTCAGTGTCCTCTTTGCTTCTGCCAGTCTTACAGCATCAGCCTCCCCTTCAGAGGAAAAATCATAATAAATGACTTAAAATAACTGCGGAAGAAAATGAGGTTTGATTTGAATTGCAGAGAACAACTCCCTTTTAGTCCCTCTCTCGCCTCATTTCCTGGCGAGGGCTTTCAGAGCCTGCAAGATCCTCCAGCATTCAAAGATTCCAAGAGTCAAGAAAAACCAGTCAAATTATTTGATCTAAAAGTGTCAGGAATCTATCGCTGTAATTCCACCAAATATCCCCTTAAGCACAGGAAGCATTGAGGCCTTGGGCTTTCCTTTCTTAAGCACTTTCTGGGTCCACAGGGTTGCGTTGATGGTTTTTCCACCAAAGGCACTGCCTACGCGAGCATCTTTCTCCGGGTGGGTCAGAGTGGTCCACACACCACAGGGCCCGTTACAAGCTGATCTCATTAATCACTGCGATCCATGTCAATAGGAAGGAATTCTCAGAAGAAGCCGAAATGCAGATTTGACCAATGTGGCCCGAGCCGAGCAGGCTCATTATAGCTCCAGCATAGCTCCCGAGAGGACACGGCAGGTCACGGGAGTACTGAACACATCAACAGCAACCCCGCTTAACCCACATGGGCATAAACGAAGCCGGAATTGCCAGAGAAATATGCGCTGACCCCGTGGCTCTGCTCACTCCTAATAAAGTTCTGCGGATTTAATATATTTTCTTGGTAGAGTGTCACAGCGGACAGAGTTGTGAATTGCACATTCTGTTTCTGCCTGGAGAATAGTCGTATTCAGCCAAAGTAGCCAATGGAAGCTCGGCAAATTAATAAAAGCGAATTCCTTTCAGGCACAATTCTGAGTATTGTTGTGGTTTGCCCCATGATTGCACGGATTTGAACAAAGGATTTGGAGGGTGCTTAAATGAACTTATTACCCAGCTTTTGTTTACAAATGTATTTTGAGGCTGCGAGTCATGGGTAGTCACGCAGTGAGGCCAGTGGTGTGGAGAGGGGAGGAGGGGTTGAATTTGTTGATATGCTGAAGGCCAAAGGGAGGGCGGCTGCTCACCAGGCTTACGTTCCCGGTAAAACGAGGCCACATCAACTTACAGAACTGTTACCTCCCCAGATGCCAATTCGGGTTGGCTTGCAAAGTGCTGAAGAATGAATCGCACCCTGTCCTGGTGGAGATGTATGACCCACAGTTTGGGGCAGGAAAAGGAAAGCCTTACTTGACTAACGTTATATGAGGGGAGCCCGCAGGTCAATGGAATTGAGAGGAGATGAGCATAACACAGAAACTCAGTTATTAACCCCGGTGTGGATCAAAGCAGCTTTCTTGTCCCCCTTCCCCTCTGATCTCAGAGAATCAGCCCACTCTCTCTATCACCTTCTACTACCCTCTTTTCACCCACATTCACATTTGACCCAATTCCCCCTTCTATCCAAAGACTCGACCCAATTCTCGAGCCTTCTCCCCCACAGTTCTGACCCAATTCTCTCATCATTTCCACAAAGACGTGACCCAATTTGTCTCCATCCTTCCCCATGCACATGTGATAACATTCTCCCTCCACCTCTCCACACTACAGATCCATCTAATTTCCACCTCCATGCTAGTCATTCACACCTGCCGCCTCCCCCACTCGGATGGACCAGAGCCAGAGCAAGTTACCTTCTCTTCCTGCAGCCACGACACCAGCCCCTTCTCTAAAAACACCGTAGACACAGCTTCATTTCTGCACAGCAACCCCTACTCTTCCCAGATGCCCTCGCGGGAATTTGACCTGATTCAATCCCAAACCCTACCAGGGTCACCGATCTCATTGCCCTCCCCTCCCCGCTCCAAGGACACATGGGTCATGTCATTGCTGGGATGTGCAGTCCTCTGACAGCCAGAACTCCCAGTTCAAGTTTGTGGTGTAGCTCAGAGCAGGCAGTACTGCAGCATCTGGCATGGCCTGTTATCAGGTTATTTTTGAATAAATCATTTTGTGGGCAGCATATCTGTCAGCATTTTGAATTTTCTTAAAAGGAAGGTGTGTGAATAGCTCTAGTGAAGTGTGGTGGACTGACAGGGGATACAGTGCTTTGTAAGAAAAGGCAGGAAAGGGGCAAATGCACTGGCCACTGGGCATACCCTGGCTATGTCAGCCGGGTACCGTAAGAGGTTATAGGAGCTTGCTCTCATGGAAGACTCATTCAGGACTGCTGCCTAATTATAAAGTAAATGTTTCATTACCATAAATGATTCCTATTTATTGCTAGGAGCCAGATTACACTCACTTATGCATTTTATAAAAGTTACGAGTCAGCAATCTGGTGACAAGGGCATTGCATAGCATCAATTTTGGGGACTGGTTTGAGTGAGTAACCTTGGGGTTGGGGCATGTGGTTGAGGGAAGACTGGAGAGGGCTTTGGTAGCACTTTCCCAATTTCCCTGGTTCCATTCATCCCTATGTAACTGTCCACTGACGTCTGAAGGAGAAAGGACCCAGGGCAGTCCTCCCTTTTCTCTGAACTTGGCTCCGTTGGGGTGACATTCGGTGGGGAAGATCTAGGATTAGAAACAGTTGTTTTGAAAAAACCCAGCATATTGTTGTGAACAGAGTTTTTCTTCTAAAACAAAGTAATGCAAATTAAAAGGCTTTAGAAACTGAAGAATGTTCTGGATGTCAGTTATTATGATGACAGTGCCTGTTACCAGCATAGTCATCACTATTTTCACCACCCCCACCTCTGTCACTGTCTCTTCCTCACCAATACCATCATCATCGCTGCCAACTTCATCACAGTCACAACCACCTTCATTATCACCACACCACCACCCACTTAACCACAATCTTCATTGTTAACATTATCATCATTGCCATGGCAGCTGAACAACTCTGATCCTGACCTTTACTTCTTCCAGTCTATTCTTGTCCTATCAACCTCTTTACTTACACTTTTATCCTTTGTAAAGAGTAAGAATGAAAAATAGAAAAGTAATTCCCTATTTTATTATTTTATTACAAGAGCTTTTGTCTGTGTTCATGAGTTAGACGTTCAAGATCTCTGTTCTATAGATCTACTTATTTCTATACTACATCATCTATCTATCATCATCTGTCAGCTATATCTATATCATCTGTCATTATCTGTTACATCTATTTATCTAATCATCATCATTATCATCTATCATTTTCTTTCGATTTTTGGTTGTTTCTCTGACTCTGCTCTTTTTCTGTTTCTTCACCCTTCGCCTTCACTTGCAGTTGGTGTAGAGCAGTGGTCGGCAAACTCATTAGTCCACAGAGCCAAATATCAACAGCACAACGATTGAAATCTCTTTTGAGAGCCACATTTTTTTTAACTTAAAATTCTTCTAATGCCACTTCTTCAAAATAGGCCGTGGTATTTTGTGGAAGAGCCACACTCAAGGGGCCAAAGAGCCACATGTGACTCGCGAGCCTCAGTTTGCCAACCACTGGTTTAGAGCTTAGAGCCTGAAGGTAACTGGTGGCACCTTAGAACGCAGAGGATGCTCCCAAATGCCCCAGCAGAGAGGCCAGACCTTTCCTATTTGGAAACATCACGGTGAAGAGCGGTTACATTATTTTATCTTTTTGTGGGGAAAAGAGAACATCTCTTTACTCAAGAGTGGGAGAATGGCAGTAAATCAGAACCCTCAGTCCGCACATGGCACCTCAGCCTCATGGTGCGCACGTTGTCACCATCCGGTGAGTGGATGCTTATGGAATTGGATCACCAGCTTTGGGGCAGGAAAGGGATCAAGTTTATAGCCCTTGGGCAGCCACACTTATGCTCAGTCTCTTTTTGGGTTACTTCCCTAATTTCTCCCACTGCTTCCTTTAGTCTTTTATCAAAATTTATGACTCTGATGCTGACGTAAAATTGACCATTAATGTTTGAACTAGGGTTTGAATCCAACTCCACCAGTGACTAACCTAAAAAAAACTATTTAACTTCTGTTGGTCTTAGTTCTCTCAGCTGTGCACTGGGGATCACTGCCGTGTGGGAAACGCTCTGCGAATGGAATAAAATAAGGTGTATACAGTAGCTCCCAGGGTATCCAGGCATGGTAGGTGTGGGCCCAGTACATGTATGCTTCCTGTTGCACCTCACCTCTTCCTCTCTCTACCATGGTCCTTCCTGTACAGCTAAAGGATGTCTGGGCTGCATGCTCCAGGAATCAACTCTCATCCTACCATCAGCTCATATCTACAATGCTCAGCCACTAGGAGAATCTGATAGTTGAATTAGGGAAATGTGGCGTAGGCGGACCCGGAGGCAGAATTCTCATGTGACTTTGCTGCCTCTTATTCATAGCTGGGACCCTCGGAGCCAGCCCATCTCCACAGAGGGAGATGGTTCTCACGGCTTAGTGATACTTGGAGTCAGGGTTGCAGGGCTGGGAGCCCCAAGCTGCAGGGGCGAGGGAGTCTTAAACCTGACTCCCAGCTCTGCAGCTGTTAGCTGTGTGACTCTGGGCAAGTTATGCAATTCTTTGCTCCCCAGTTTCCTCACCTGCAACATGGGGATCCTAAAACAAATATTCTGCATATTGCTCGGAGGAAGCAGTACTAGTAAAAATGATTGGCACATAGGAGGGTGTGCAAGAGATATTGCTTTTCTTCTCTTCCTTCCCTCTCTATCCTCTTTCTTTAAGCAGGTCTCCTTTTCTTTGTATTTCCTCTTCCTCCCAGGTTTTACGATGCAGATTCTGGGAAGTACTGGCTGTTCACGCTGGCTTGATGGATCTGCATTTGTTAGGAGGAGGGCCACGAAAACATCCACTAAGTGATAACTGTTTGATTGCATACATAAGAACAACGCCACAATTATTGGGGATTATTATTAAATGATGGAATCAAATGAAGCCAAAAATAATAATAATTGCATTGCAAGTCAGTGGACAGCTACACCCTCTAATTTGTTGGAAAATACTACTCTCGTTTATTATTGATGCTCAATCATGCAGTTATTAAGGAGAAGACCTCCAAACTGATGATACTAATAATGGTGATAAATCTTCCCGACACGGAGGGATCTCACTTTGTTTTAATTGAAGGGGAGCTATGGAAGTGTTTTCCCTCATTTAAAAAAAAAAATTCTTCCTTTTTTCTCAGGCCATCTGTCTGGCTATTAAAATCCCATCAGCTTCATTGCGAGAACGCTTACTGCCCCCATGCCTGCCATCCCGAAGGGGGCTCTGACGCCAACCAGTTTACCGCAGCTCAGGCCGCTCTCAGCCCTTCCTTTGGGCACCCCGTCTTTCTCTCCTGGCCTCTCTGTTCACAGCTGTGATTTATTTCCAGGCTCCACATTAATGTCCAGAAATTAGTTTATATCTTGCATTCTGTGTTGATTTGCTTAACTGTTTAAGAAATAGCTGTCCGTTCTCAGTGGCGTGGGCTCTAACGAGAGAGGGCTGGATCTTCGGGATAAACGTACTTGGGGTGAAGGTCAACACTTCAAGCTCGTTGGGTGCTTTCTAGACATGTGTGGGTGGGGCACGGTGAAGCCCATGCAACCCAGTGCTTGAGTCAGGACCAAAGCTGTAGAAGGAAATTCTTGTGTGCCTCTGCTCTGATCCGGTGCCTGGACTCCAGCCCTCAAGACTCTGGGGCTTGTGTGTCACAGTATTCCAAGTCCTTCCTGTGTTCCCCCAAACCCTTTCCCTCGTTACCATCATGGGAGACAGTTCTTACTATCATCACAGGCCAGCTTACCCCTCTCTCCCACACCCTTAGCACAGTCATTACTGAGAAATCTCACAGTGTCTTCCAAGTAGTATCTGTTCATACTAAGGGCAAATTCCTCTATGTTGGAAAGACCGTAGGGTGGAGAGAGAAAGCCCTTAACCTGTGATAGAGCAGAGAAGAGAGCGAATTCCTCTTATTCTGGTCGTCCTGGGAGGGGGCATCTGAAGACCCTGCAGGAGAACAGGGGGAATTCTCCAGCTCAAGCCAGGTTGTCAGCGAGGGAGGCAGGCTCACAACTTCTCCCCCTGGGGTCATCCATACCATTGTCCTTTCTAGAGGGATGAATGGGTCCAATGGTAAAGAACCTAGTGCTCCTGGTACCACAGCAAGACTTGGAGTCCAAGTGATTTCTGTGAATTTGGCCTCTGACCTTCTCTTTGCTTTCCATCACCTAAGAAGAAAGCTGGGCCCTGGCTGGTGTGGCTCAGTTGGTAGAAGCTTTGTCCCATGCACCAAAAGATAGTGGGTTCGATTCCCGGTCAGGGCACATGCTCATGTTTTTGGGTGCGGGAGGCAGCCAATGGACGTTTCTTTGTCACATGGATGTTTCTCTTTCTCTCCTTCTTCCTCTCTCTGAAATAAATTTAAAAAAATAAAGAAGAAGCCAGCAAGTACTGGGGATGGAGGGACACCAATCTCCCCAACCCTGATGGGTAGTTTATTAGTCAAAATGGTGCTTTTTGCAAAGTAAATTGTGGGCCTTGTGTTGTGGTCTCAGAGTGAATCTGGCTGGTATAGGCATGGACAGTTAAAGAGATTGAAGCTGAGTATTTTTAATGTTTGTTTAAAATTTAACTAGTAGGTTAAGCCAGAGATGCCTTGAATATCATTGCTTAGGGTGAGGCCAAAAAGGGATCAATGTAAAGCTATGTGTCTGGTTAATAGCAATGTAGGTTGTGACCAAAATGATGAAGGCGGATCCCAAATGACTGAAAGGTGGGAAATCTCGATTGAAAACAACGTCAGCCATCCTTTGAGCTCCCACTCTGGATGCATATCCTTCATACAGATTATTTTAACTTTTGTAACATACTGCTTCATAAGCCTTATTATCCCTGTGTTCCGTGGCGGGCGGTTCAGTGGGACCAAGTACCTGCCCGAGGTTGCAGAGAGAGCTGGGATTCGGTCCCAGGCTGTCTAATGGCCACACAGGGCTCTTTCTGCTGGATCGCGCTGCCCAGTCAACCCGAGAAGAAACTGGGGCCGGAAGTGGTTGGGTTCCAGGGAACATCTATGGTCTGGGCTGCTGTGGTGTGCGGTCCTATCGTCTAGCCTGTAATTTTAGCCCGAGTCCTGGCCACAGGCTTTGTGGCTTCATCGCCCAGTCTACATTGACTCCCCTGCCCGGTGCGTCTCAGTGAGTATCTCCCCTGGCAGTGTTTTGGGGCCGGAAGCGGGTGTCCGTCCCCGCTGCACATTCTGCCGCTGCTTCTCTTTGCCCTGAGCCATTGTCCTGAGCCCTCTGGCTCCCCTGTTCCATCTGCTCCGAGGGGGGCTGGCCCTGTGCTCAGGCGTCTCCCTCTTCCACAGCCTCTGCCCATCCTCCCTCTGCTCCCGCCCCTCCCCCACCAGCCTCTGTATGCTGAGCTTCTGCCTCCCTCATCCTTCCCCCAGCCCTGTCGCCTGCTTCCCGTGGCTCCAAAAGCCACTGACTTAGACACGCATTACTCTCTCTCTCTCTCTCACATCAGCCACCCCACCCATTCTGCCTCTGGCCACGTCCTTGTATCAGGTTCTGTGGCCGCTGAGGCCCATTGGGAAGCTGGAGAGACGCAGTGTTCTGAAGTGGGAGGGGGGCCCTTTGAAACAGACCTTTCGGGCCAGCTCCTCATGTTCTCCTGTGAACTCAGTCCTGGGGGAGGGACCCCGCTATTTCTTCTCCGAGCTGCTGCATCCATGGCAGGGTTACCCTCAGACCGATTTATCCCTCCCTTCCCTATCCGTCCTTTCATCTTTCCTTCCTTCTTTCATGAAAAGATTTTGCTGAGAGCCTACTGTGTGCCAGACACTGCCGTAGCTACTTCATTCCAATGATTGGCCCATCCCGTCTATTCACCAAGCACCCACTGTGTGCGAGGCCTCGTGCCAGGCAACGGGGTACAAGGCAGATCTCACACTGCCCGCCCTGTCTCCAGGGCCTTACTGTCTGGCTGAGGAGACACAGACTTGAAAACCGAGACGTACAAGAAAGTACACAGATCTTGGCGCACATCTGCCCCAGGTCGAGGCTCTGGTTTTTCCAGCCCATGGGGAAGGGCAAGAGTGACCACATGGCTTTGATCGGCTCCCTTCCCTCCCTTCACTGTGTCAAAACAGACATTGTGGATGCCAAGACAATGGCCATCATTTCCTGCCACAGCCACCCCAAATATGGAGCCCCATCTCTGAAGTAGATGTCCCCTCCCTGAGCAGATCCAGTGCTGTTTGAGGGCTCCCTCTCGCCAAACTGTCCTGCCTTTCAATGTGACTTCGAGGGACAGATAGAGAAGCACGGAGCGCACCCAGGGCATCAGCACAGCTGTAAGCTGGGAGGAAGGGGCATGAAGAGACCCAGGAGAGCAGTTGGCCCTGGGTGCAGATGGGATTTCATCCGCCCGCAGGGGGAGCTGCAGAGCGTGTGGTCCAGAGGGAAAAGTTTGGTGTCAAGGGTGATAGAGCCCCCTCAGTTTCCCAGGCTGCTCCTGGGTGAGCTCCTACTGTGTGCCAGGCACTGTGCTGGGCGCTGGATTAGGACACAGGCAGGGGGTTCTAGTCCAGCACTAGTGCCAGCTGGCTCCATGGCACCCTCGAGTCCCTCCCCTCTCCGGGCCCCAAGTTCTTCAGTCATAAGGCGAGGGCCAGGGTAGCTGAGCTCCCTGGATATGGTAAGTCCTCACGTAAAGTCATCCATAGGCTCTTGGAAACTGTGACTTTAAGTGAAATGACCTTCAACGGAACCAATTTGACCAGAGGCTAATTAAGAGAAACAAGAGTTATATTCCTATGGCATATTTGTGGTCACAAAAATATCACCAAATTTCAAAATAAAGAGCCCAAACATTTCTAATATTAAACTTGGAAATAAAGTAAGCCATACATATACATTTAAGAAAGATTAATAAGGAACAATTCTTTTAACAATAAAGATAAATTAAAACAATAAATAAAAACAAGTAAGAGAATTATTTTCCAAACCACTTATTCTAGCTCAGGCTCATGGGTGGCGGAGTCTCTCCCAGCAGCTCAGGACACAAGGCGGCGCCCACCCGGGACAGGAGGTCCTTCCATCCCTGGGCCACCCACACCCACACCCACACCCATACCCACCCACACACCCACACCCACACCCACTCAGACTGGAACCACGTAGACACGCCATCTTTGGAGCTGGGGATAAACCAGAGTACTCAGAGAAGATCCGTGCAAACACAGGGAGAACATGCTTATTCATGGGTCTCAGAGAATTCTCCACACAGAATCAATTCCTTTTCTTATCACCATTAGAACAAAACAACTTTGAACAAAACCATGTTATTCAAGGACCTAGCTGTAAACCCCTAGTTACCTTCCGCCTTTCCTTTTCCTGTAGCAGCAGAACCGCTAATTTTTCAAGGGGCGTGTGGCCACCAGGGAATAAAGATTATATTTTCCAGATTTTCTTATAGCTAAGATGTGGTCACATGACAAACAGCTGGCCAATGAGACCAAAGCAAAACATGTGTGATATCTTTTAGAAAACCTCCTTAGGAGCCCTGGTGACAGGTGCCCTTTGCCTTGATTTCTCTGTGCCATCCCCACCCTGATGCCTGGAAAGTGGAGGCAATGGCCGGAGCTCTGGCAGCCATCCTGGACCGTGAGGTCGAGGGCCACACTGCAGGGATGGTGGAGCAGGGAGCCGGAAGGAGTGTGAACTGCTAGCCAGTGTGGAGAGCCTCCAGACCGGTACTTCATTTCCAGATTGGTTTATTTGTGAGAGAAGAAACTTCTTGTCTTACGTAAGCCACTTTTAATTTTCATTTTCTTTTGCCTGTAGTCAAATCTAATCCTTTTTTGATACAAGCTCTGAATTGCCTTCCAGGTGAACCATTCTGAGGTGGTGACATTAGGGGAGTTCTTTAAGCTCTCACTTCCTGTGCTAGGCCTGTCAAAGATGTCCATATCCTTATCCCTGTAACCTGTGAGCATGCAACATTGTACAGACGAGGGCAATTCAGATTGCAGATGGAATTAAGGTTACTAATCAGACGGATCATTCCTTTGGGCCCATTGTATCACAAAGGCCCCTAAACATGGAGGAGTGAGGCAGAAGAGTCGGTGTCAGAAGGTTGCAGCATGAGAAGGGCTCTGTCTGATGCTGCTGGCTAGGAAGGTGGGGGAAGGGGCCACGGGCAAAGGACTGTGGGCTGTTTCTAGGAGGAAAAGGGGGAGAAAACAGATTTTCCCCTGGCGTCCCCAGGAGGAACTCGACCAACACTGTGATTTTAGCCCAGTGAGACCTTTTCAGACTTCTAACCTACAGAACTAACTGTAAGACAATATGTTTGTGTTGTTTGAAGCCATTACGTTTGTGGTGATTTGTTATAGCAGCAATCGGAAATGAATACACCCTCTGTTTCCTACTGGTAAAATGAGAATCAGGGTAACACCTATGTTATAGAGTACCGTGTGGTTTAAGGAAGATGACATATGTGTGGTCTCTTGGACAAGGCCAGGCATACAGGAGACCCCAGGGAAAATCACTCCTTCCTTTCACACCTCTGGTCACCATCTTCGGCCATAAATAACAGTATTAGCTGACACATACTGCGTGAAGTGCTCACGCCTGAATTAATGGCTTTGCCAAATTCATGCACTCTGAATTTATTCAGTTCCTGGGAGGAAGGTCATCATCCTCATCTCAGAGGCGAGGAAACTGGCCCAGAGGTAGGATTTAGATGCACATCCACCAGAGCCCACTGAAAGCCTTGTGTGGCCCACAGACCTGTGGCATCAGCCTCCCCCGGGAGCGAGACACAGTCTCAGCCCCACCCTGGACCTCTGTGGCGTCAGCAGTTCAATAAGATCCCAAATGATTGGTGTTCACATTAACGTCTGAGAAGTGCGACTCGGGACCTGTAGTGCTCTGCTCTCTCTCACCTCACCCTTGTGGGGCCACTTCAGGGGAGGCTGTCTGCTTTGCGCCTTTCTCCTCTGTTTCTACTTGGAAAACTTCTATTCATTCTCCAAAACCCAGTTCAGGGGGACCCCGCTCCCGACCTCCCCGAATAGAGTTGCTCTTTTGTCTGGCTCAGGCCTTCATCGGTGCCTGAGCTCACTGGCAATATCTCAGTCCGTGCCTGTCTCGTCTAGGCCTTGACCAAACTTCAGAGCAGAGCATGCCTTCTGTCATCCAACCAACGTGTTTTTTTTTTTTATTTTAAATATATTTTATTGCATTTTTACAGAGAGGAAGGGAGAGGGATAGAGAGCTAGAAACATTGATGAGAGAGAATCATCAACCAGCTGCCTCCTGCACACCCCCTACAGGGGATGTGCCCGCAACCAACGTACATGCCCCTGACTGGAATCGAACCCGGGACTCTTCACTCCGCAGGCCAACGCTCTATCCACTGAGCCAAACCGGTTTCGGCCAACCAACGTTTACTAAGCGTCCACCATGTGCCAGGTGCTGGTCTCACCCTGGGGCTATGGCAGTAAATAGGACAGACAGGAGACCCTGGTCTCCGAGCTCACATTCTGGTTGGGAGAGAAATAATATCCACTGTGGCCAAACACATTCAGAAAGCATGAAGTAGGATGAAGAAAATAAAGTAGGCAAGAGGAACTGGGAAGAGGGGGAGTGATGTCAGCGGGAGGGTCAGGGCAGCCCCCCCCCCCCACTTCAGAGCTGACTTCTTTCTGTGCCCCATGGACCCGCACAGAGCCTGACATATCAAACATTCAAAAATTGCCAGGTTGGATCAGAGCCAACCTTTCTTCCCGATAGAACTGCCTGTTTTTGTAAGTTCACATCCTATCGGAACAACTGCTGGGTAACTGTTTCCCTACCAAGGAAGCTTCTGAAACTTCCTTCTTCTCTATGAAGTCTTTGAGGTAAAAATTCAAAGCAGAAAATGCCCCATTTTTTCCGGCAAAACCCCACCCCTCTCTTCAGCCAACACGGGCAACGTGGACTGTCTCTCCCCGGCGCCCGCCATTTAGTTATTGAATACAACACATCACGTGGTCGGCATGCCAGCGCGCGCTTCCCAAACGGGGGTCAAGGTCAGAAAATGCCAGCCTCTCGGGGAGAGACGTGGTGAGGGTGGCAGCAGATGGGTGAGAGGCTCTCTCTTTAAAAGCAACAACTAATCGGGGAGATGCTCAGCAGAGGGAGCGGATGTGGCCAGCCCTCCACCCCAATCTCACCTGCAAGCACTGCCGCCGGCGGACGCGGGATATTTGTGCACTTGTTTACAGATGCAGGGATTTATTCACGCTTAGCTGCTACGCCCTGCCGGGGCTGGCATTGCTCTGCTAACGTTATCAGCCCAACGGAAGACAAAGCTCCGCCCGGAGTTTGCCATTGGCAGAGAGGAGCTTTTGCAAGCTCAGAGCTTGCAAGAGGCCACAGGAAGGCCACGGGAGAAAAGCAGCCACGCAGACACTCGGGGAGTGCAGAGCGCCTGCCACACACCTGGAGGGACATCTGCTGCCTGGCTCCTGCTGATGCTGCCGAGCGGGAAAGGGGCCCGGGGTGACAGAAATACGATTATTTTTTTTCAAGGAGAGCCCCAAATATGAACTTTAAAAAAAAAAAAGATAGGAAAGTTCTCCATGTGTAGAACATTTGAAGGCCACGCACAGCTCGCTTGCAGGTCACCAGTTGCAGCGGGGAGTATAATCAATAATAAACACACCGCCGCTCCTCACGGCACCTGGCATTTCTCGAGTGCTCACTCTGTACCCACACCTTTGCTAAGCACTTTGCACGGAGCATCCTACTGAAACTTCACAGCCAACTCACGAGTGAGATCTAATTTCCCCCACTTACACACGAGACAATCCACTTAGAGCGGTGAAATCCCCGTTCAAGGTCACGTAAGTGATAAGCTGACACAGACTCCAGGCCTGGCTAGAACGCAATGCCTGCTTTCATCATGACGGTGCTGAGGAAAACTCGAGATTAAATACGCATCCTAGTCTTAGATGCAAAGCTTTTGAAATATTCATTCATTCATTCATTCATCCATCCATCCATCCAACACTGGCTGAGCACTGGGCCTGGGAACTCAGGCGTGGAATCACTCTCGGAGATGAAAAGCCCCATCTTCTCCCTCCACGTTCCTCTCCTTTGCTCTGTCTCAGTGAAGGTCACTCGCTGTCACACCTTACCCAACACAAGCAAGAGCTCCCAGGATCTGCGGGACCTCTAGTGCCAGTGTCCTTCCTGGGCCAGCTGCCTCCTCACATCTCCTTCCTGGACTCCCTGCTCTGTGCTCCTCTTCCTCCATCTCCACGTCACACAGCTTCCTGAGCCCTCTTTCTAACGTGCACATCTGATCTTATCATTTCCTCTCCACAGGCTCCTCTCTGGCCTTTCTACAGAGCACAGCTGGCTCTTCATGGTATGGTCTTCAAGGCTGTCTAATCTTTCTTGTTTGTCTAATCTCATCCTTCCTCTACCTTCCCTCCCACACCGGGTCCTCCAGCAATGCTGGAAACCTGTGTGGTTTCTCAAGCAACCCTGCTCTCTCGCACCTCTTCCTGGACCAACCTCACCTCTCTACCCCGTGTGTGCTCTCTGTGTCCCTGTATCTCTCCCCCCACATCCCCCTCCTCCACCCCTGGCGGATGGTTACTGACACATAGCAGTAAATGAGCACATCTGTTGAAGACATAGATGAAAACTCATGATCTAGAGCAGTGTTTCCCAAACTTTTGACATATGTGTACTCCTTCCATAATTTTCGTAACGCTGAGTACCCCTCGTAAAAAAAAAAGAATGTATTTTAATAACAATCAAAATATATTTATTTTTTTGGTACATACACAAAATAATAATAAACAAAAAATAAAATTATTCATAATAAAATATAAATAAAAGTTATATTATAAAAAACATTTATTTGCACACCGGACCATCTCACGCCTCACAAGACTGTCTTGACTTGACTCATGAGAACGTAGAATTAGGCGCAGCTAAGCACGGTGCAGTGCATATCCCCACCAAACTCTTCCCGTCCCCCTGGGGGTACACATACCACACTTTGGGAAACACTGATCTAAAGCAAGCATGTCAAACTCAAAGGCTAACACAGGCCAAATAAATGAGGCATGTGGCTCATGGGCCATGAGTTTGACATGCTTGGTCTAGAGGCAGAGCAAAGATGGAAACAAGCAACAGAGAAGATGGAAGGTATTAGTGGAGGCCTATGGATGCTGTGGAAGGAAAGAGGGAGGGAATGCAACCCAAGGTGGGTGCAGGGTGGGAGGCAGCAGGGGAGCAGGGAGAGGCGACACCTTAGCTGAGTCCTGAAGACAAGTACACTGTGGTTGGAATGAGCCCTCTAGGCATAGGGCAGGGAAGAGGGAATAGATGTTCCTTCCCTCTCTGCCAGCCTCAAGGAGAGGGATGCCCATGCATTGGAGGCACCTTAGTTTTCACAGCAGTGAGAAAGCAGGGCCACCCTCCCCTTCCCGCCTCTGACCTGGGTGAGGAACATGTCCTCTTCAACCTGCAAACTTTTAAAGATGCTGCCATGCACCGAGTACAATTTCTGGTTAGCTTTCAACTTCTCTAAGAATCTTATTTATATATTTTTTGGGCAGGGGAAAATTATAAATGTAGTTAGTGTCATAGAAGACTGTGCATAAGTTTTTGGGTTGGAATCCCAGCTCTGCCACTTGCTGGTGGCCTTGGGCAACTGAGTTAACTTCTCTGGCCTCTTAAGATGGAGAGAATGGACATCATGGCACACACCTCTAGCATTGTGAAGACTGAATAAGAGCGAACTTCTGGAAAGCATCTCAGAGTGCTTCGTACAAAGAAAGTACTAAACAAATGATTAGCTATTATTACTACTGTAGTTATTATTAGTACTGAAGTTTTTCAGAGTTTCCTTCTTTGTAAAATATGTTGGAGAAAAATTGGGGAGGAGAGTTCCCAACCTTAGGGTGAATTCAAGAAGGGTATGTGCAGACAAGAGATCCAAGTGGGGTGGGGGATGGGGGTGGGAAATGTGACAGAAAAGAATGAATGACCCTTTATGCAGAGAAAGTGAGAAAGGCGCGCAATGGGGCAACATGGGGTATAGAAGGGTCTCAGGGTCAGCCACAGTCAGTCACCAATAAGTTTTGCCCAATGGCAAGGCCAGAGCGAGGTTGGTGCTGTGTGTTTAAATTGCAGAGTGCCGATTCCCCGTGCAATGACGCCACAGCAACTGTGCACCTGGGATCAGTACCTAACCCTTGGCATTCTCCTTAGCAGCTGGAAGACTACCCAAGGCCCAGGAAGTTCAGGGCAGAGTGGATAAATACAGCGTCAAGAAGGCGTGGTGGCTCCTCGGAGGCAGACCCCCGGCTGCCGTGGGCCAGGCAATAACTAACGGGTTTGGATTGAGATGAAAGGTGAATGTTGCCCAGAAAGAGCACAGCGGCTTGGGTGATCAGCTTTCTGAAGCTTGATTGCAAAGCTGTGGCCCGGGTTGGGGGTGCGAGGGAAACCCCTGCCTGTTCTCAAGAACGTGGCCCAGCCAGGCCTCGCAGAAAAGACTGGTCAACAGGATGCTTGCGTGTCTGTTTCTAAGCCCACCTCCCTCCTTAGATGGGAGCTCCTGGAGGCAGGTGCCACTTTTCTTTTTTCTTTTTTTTTAAGTCATTCATTCAACATATAGCTCCTAGGTGTGCTCTGTGCCAAGGTGAACACGGCCCCTGCCCTCATGGAGCTTGCAGTCTTAGAGGGGACACAGATCATAAACAAGTAAATGCTAAAAAGTAAAAAAAAAAAGAAAAAAAAAAGAAAAGGTCAGTGTTAAACTGGCAAAGAAGGAAATAAAGGAGGATAGTGGGACTGGGGGTGACTTTAGATTCGGGGGGTCAGGAAGGCGCCGGGAGAAGGGACATGTGAGTGAGACTTCCTGGCTCTTTGAAGCCCAGGGCCTCACATGCACTCACTGGAGGCTTGTTATACCCGGAAGTGGGAAAGGAATAGAGGATTGTGGGGCCCCTCTGTTGTTCATCGCCTGTGAGCGTCTCCCTTCTTCCTTTACTCTCCACTCACTACAGCTGACAGTGTACATCACCTGGGCACCACAACACCCTCCTCATTGTGCCTCGCCCCGTCCCCGCGAGTCTCACCGGCTCCCACCCCGATGCCCTCCATAAGGGCCTCAGCATCCTGTGACTTTGCTGATGGGCAAAGCTAGTTGGGGCTCCCCTTGCTCGCCAGCTTTCTGGGTCTCCCTTTTCTTCCACGCCGAAGCACATACTCCTCCGTGAGCCATTTAGGATCCTTTGGGATCCCGTCTCTGCTTCCTCCCAGCCTGCCTTCTCCCCCTTCTATCTTCCAGATAGAAGGCTGGACCGCTTGGGTATCTGTGTTTGTGCACATGCCATTCCCTCTGTCTGAAGCACCTTCCTCTCCATGGCTTGCTGACCCCTGTGATGTAGCCTTCAGAACTCCATCTTCCCTGACATACCCCCCTGCCCAGTCTCTGTGCTTCCAGAATCCTGTGCTTATATTTCAACAGCTGTGCCGTTGGTATCGTCTGTTAGCTGGTGTGTCTTCTCTACTAGACTAAGAGTTCGTTGAGGGCAGAGATTGAGCCTTTGACTCTGTCCTAGACTCACACGGTACCTGGCAAGTGCTCAGGGAACAGCTGTTGAATAAAAAAAAATTAACAATCACCCCTGTGCTTGTCAAGAAAGGCGCTGGTGAGACCACATTCTTCTCTCCTCGGCTGCTTCCCGAGTCATGGGACAGATACCAGCTGCACGCTAAAGAAATCCCTTGGGCCCTCTCAGCACCCTGCCTGCATTTCTCTCTGCCAGCGAGAGAGCTTGCCATCTTCCTTTGGTTCTATGGCACATATTTTAAGTTTCCACATTTCTGAAATCAGAGTGTGTTTTACCATTGATGCATGCATTCAATTCTCTTTCCCCTCCCCTGAATGCTGTTTAAGGAAATAGTCCATTTTGTAATTGATAGTGTCTTAGAGTTGAGGAAAGATGGAGCCGGTTGAATAAAGTCCTTTATATGCCCAGGAGGAAGGACCAGGATGCTAGGCCACAGTAGCTTATCGATAACTCTACAAAAGTTGACATGCAGCCGAAACCGGTTTGGCTCAGTAGATAGAGCGTCGGTCTGCGGACTGAAAGGTCCCGGGTTAGATTCCGGTCAAGGGCATGTACCTTGGCTGCGGGCACATCCCCGGTAGGGGGTGTGCAAGAGGCAGCTGGTCGATGTTTCTCTCTCATCGACGCTTCTAGCTCTCTATCTCTCCCCCTTCCTCTCTGTAAAATCTCAATAAAAAATATTTTTTAAAAAAGTTGATATGCAATTTTTGGCGTTGGGAAATAGTGCTAACATCCCTTTACTAGCATTCTTATTTTCAAAAAGTCTGGTGATGTAACTGAGCTCATTCAAATTCCAGCTCGAATCTTCAGTGATCCCAACATTGGAAAAGATTCCAGGAATCCCTCTGAATTTTAGGAGGGTGAGGAGGAGGCGTGGTGACAGGCTATGTCAGATGTCTAGTGTGAAAAGGAGCTGTTATGTGAGACGCCTGCTTTTTAGGATCCCAGAACTGGGATTTGCCTGGGGGGTCCCCGAGGCAGGGCGGGGCCTGTTCACCACTGCCTCCCTGTTTTAAGCACAGGGTTGGCTAACCACCTCCTCTGAGTATATTTTGAATTTGGGTGACTGGAGTTAAATCAACCTATTTCCTCCCTTCCCTGGGTTGTCATGGGAAGTTTTGAGGCCAAAGAGACCGCCATACTCAGGCTGGGGTGGACGTGGGACGAGCATGACAAGGAAGAGAAGGGAACAGTGTTCTAAGCCTCATGACAACCTCAGGCACAGGCATTCTGGTCTCCATTAAGTCGATGTTGCACATGAGGTGCAGAGACAGAATTAACCAGCTCCAGGTCACACAGCTTAGAAGCCAGAAGTCAAAGAGCAAAACCCTTTAAACCAGCAAGTCCCCATCTTTGAGTCCCAACTCTGTTATCCCCTTCCCACATCATCCAGCACCCCTACCCTATACTTCCCCTCCCCATCTCCGTCTCTAGCCACTGGACCTCCTCCAGTACACGTCTCATTCTCATTCTCTTCCTCATTGATCTGTGCATCTGCTGCCCTTCTACCAGGGCTGCTCTTTCTTGCTCTCTTCACCCAGTTAACTCCTGCTCATCCTTCAGGTGTCTATTCATATTCAGATACCCAGGGATGCCTCCTCTGCCCAGATACGATGGTAATATTATAAAAGCACAGTCCCATGTGACTCTCCTTGGGAGCACGTACAGTTGGAATTTGCATAGACATTGGGATTTACTGGAAGCAGGGTCCGTCTCTATCAGTTGGCTCTCAGGACTCTGAGGACAATGATCCCCCCAAGGGGGCTACTTCCTGTTATGACCCAAGCTCTGGCCCAGCACCTGGCACTATTTTACTTATTCAATAAGTAAAATAAATGAGTAAGGGAATGGACTGGTCTGTGGCTATAAATTAACCTAGAAACTCAAAGTACCTGTTTCATTTGAATATGGGTGTTTGGCTGAAATATATCTAGTTAAGGCTAAGAGGAGCGATTGAATTTGGAAATTAAAGAAAAATCTCTTGCATTATCAGTCTGGATTGTATGTCTTTTCCCTCACCAACCTGGGAGCGAACACTTGTGGGGAGCTGTCCTGTGGCAGATGCCCTGGGAGATGTGGAGGCAGAAAAACATGGCCAGAGTTCTAGACTCTAAATTCTAGAGCAGGGGTGGGCAAACTTTTTGACTCGAGGGCCACAGTGGGTTCTTAAACTAGACCAGAGGGCCGGAACAAATGCAACCTGACCATGCTGGCACTCTCATCTTGGGCTGCTGGTGAAGGAGCAGAGGGGAGAGCAAGAGAACCCTCCGCTCTTTCGGCTCAGCGGGCCGGATAGAACAGCCAAACGGGCTGGTTCCGGCCTGCGGGCCATATTTTGCCCATGGCTGGTCTAGAGGCTGTTCAGCCCCTAGCATTTCCTTCCCGGGCATTTCTTACCTCTCCACTTCCTTTTCTTCCCTATATTTCTTTATTATCACCCTTTGTGTGTTGAGTCTCCTCTTTCCCCTTTTCCCTCTTCTCCTCCTTTCTCTGTGTTGGGCCCATTATTTTTTAGAATGTAAAAAAAAGAGAAAAAGAGATGCCTTTGCCACCACGGCTGGCTGGATGTGATTTAGAGCGCAGTCCTTGGACGGCGTGAAGGGACCACCGTTCCGGAAGGCGCGCCCTGCAGCAGGCAGTGGTCATTTGTTCCTTCCCCAGCAGAGGGGGGTGACGCCTGGCACTGTCACAGGCGCTGAGCCTACAGCAAGGAGCAGAGCAGACAGAATCCCTGCCCTTGAGGAGCTGACAGTCCAGGTGGAGGTGGACAACAAACGTCCTAAGTGCGCTGTGTGCCAGAAGGTGATGCCCTGTACAAAAATAAAACAGGAAGGAGGGTGGATGAGGGGTGGGGCTGGAAGGGGGTGTTGACTGAAATTTCCAACAGGGTGGTCATCGGAAAGCAGATGACAGACACCCATTTGTTTGGCTGCTGGAGTACCAACCGCCCTGTGAGAAGACTGTTATCCTTCATTTTTACAGAAGGGGAAACTGAGGCTGGTGGAGGTGACATGACTCGCCCCAACTCACATGGCTCATGAGGCTGCAGGGCTTGACATGAACCCAGGTCTGTGTGGCCACAGGATTCTTTCAGCTGCAACACAGCCCACAAAGCCTCATCTGAAAGCTCCCATGAGTGACAGGGGACACACATTTGCCACTTTTTGAAAAACGCTTGCCAACATAAAACCAACGGACGGTTTACATCGAGGGCACTTCCAAAATGCAAGAGCGAAACCAGAGAGGCCCATGGAGGGTCTGCCCTGGGACTCAGCATTGCATTCCCTCAGCCTCATGAGAGTGAGCAGACCGGGGACCGAACTGTCACCCTGCATGGCGCAGGGTGCTGGGTGATGGGCGGGTCAGAACTCGGGTTTCCTGCCTTGCTCAGGTTGGCACCCGACGGGGCGCAGACAGAGTCTGATGCCAGTCAGGAGGATAAGGAAAGCCGGCCAGGGGCTGTGCGCGGAGCCCGCTGGAGGCCTGCAGGGTGGAGCTGAAAGGCCCGGATTCGAGTTCTGACTCTGTCACTTTCTGCCCACGTGTCCTGGTGTGTGTATCACACTGTGTGGGCATTCTGATCACAGGGAGGCAGGGGCAGGAGGGCAGGGTGAATGCCTGGGACTGGCAGAGCTTGTTACAATTCCAAGGCGAATGCCTGGGCTGCTGGGCCTGGTTCTATGGAAAACCGCAGAGCAGAGCCCAGGACCTCGGGGAGTGTTCTCAGGGTCCCAGGGATCGGCGGGGAAGTTTGGTAACGAATAGAAGCTTCTGGGGAAGCCAAATAGGGACGGTCCAGAATGCCCAGAGTCTATTCTGGTGAGTATTAAGATCAAACTGGCCTTTGATATACTTGAAAAGCAGGAAAGGGAAGAAAATCAATGGGTTATTCTTTCCTTCCCTGTAGAGGCCGAATGTACTGATGATTTTTTTGTTATCCAGTTAGGAGCTAATGCGCCCGCAATGACGGACTCCTTTGGAATTCTCTTATTTTATAATAATGAATTCATGACTCATTATTATTCTTAAAAAAAAAAAAAGTTCCAGGAAGAACAAACCAACCAGCCTGATTTCCTCACCGCACCCCCCCTCACTTGATTGTCACAGTCACATGTCCTTATGATGTTTGAATTAATTTCTGTAATTTTAAGAACTTCTGAGTCAAGCCATTGGTAAATATTTTTTAGGCACCTACTGTGTGCAAAGTGAATTATGGAGCCGTGCGCACACAGTGTGAAGGCCCATGAGTGACTTCCATACGCAGCTCGTCCACACTGAAAGGCTAGAGTGTCTGGGGAAAGGTGATTGGCTTTCCTAACATACAAGTCACATCCTTTCCTTCTCCAGAACAAGAGAGCCGTGGCTGAGCCCAGCGCGGAGCACTCGCCACCTCTCAGGAAAATCGAGACACGACTCGCTCAGCGAGAGCAGAGCTGAGAAGGACGGCAGACCCTCCGCGAGAAGCAGCATGTGGAGGGGGAGACAGGAGAAGCCGTGGAAGGAAGAGGAGCTTGGGAATTCAGCAGAGGGAATTAACAGTCTGAACACACAGCGAGATTTCGGCTGCGCCTCACAGAAAGGGAAGGGGTGGGAGAGGGAGCGAGAGAGCAGTGTGCGCTTCTGCTGCAGACCACACTGTACCCCGGCCTTCCCCTCTGCGGGCCCAGAGCTCCTCTGCGGGAGACAGACATGCAGCTGGGACAGGGGGAGGGACAGGGGAGAAGACACACGAGGAGAGAATTTCTTGCCGCCCCTGGAGACAATGATTCCTGTCGGTGACAACCGAGGTTAATGTCTTAGGCAGCCAGCCACTGACTGCACAGCCCACAGATACTTGCTTGGAACAAGCTGTTGCAGATTTTATAGAAACGGCCAATTCATCTCTCCATTCCAAGGCTCCTAACTCAGGTTTTGTGAAAAGTTCAAGAACTTGTGTCACTCACTACCTACCTGTGTCCACACGCAGACCGTCCCCTAACCTCCCAACCCTGAGGACACCAGCCTGTTAGGGGCTCAAGTTCATACACGAAGACACTGCTGTTATGGACTCTGCAGAGGGAACCCGTAAAGGTTCCCTTTCTCTGGATTTCTGTCCCCTCCTGCTGCGTCTACCCTAACAGGTGGTCCTGTCCCTTCCCATTCCTCAGCAGACCGATTCACTTCCATGGCAGCAAGAGAGGCAAGGCCATATTTTCTCATTCTTACTTTCATCAAGAAGCGAAAGAGAGAAAAAAAAATCATCTCAAGAGCAAAGGCCCCGGTGCAAGCCAGAGAGCAGGAGAGAGCAGAAGCAGACAGGGTTGTGTTCTGTCTGGAGTCGTTAGCAGCCTCTGGGGGAGAAGATTTGAGATCTGTTCACAACTTCTTGGGTTCGGGCAGGAGGCCCAATAAAGAGGCGACGGGGGACCTTATTCACAAACACCGTAGGCGGGGGGAGACGGGAGCCCTGAGCATCCGATTTCCATACAGCGAGACCCTACTGTGAATGCTCGGAACAGCAAGCCCACGGGAGCCCCCCACAGCCGTCCGTGCCAGCCTTCGGAAATGAGCAGGCTTGCGATCTTTGGAAACCAGCGCAGCCTTTGAAGATAAGTGGCTGAACGTCTTCAAACTACTTCCTAAGCAACCAAGGCCTAACTTCCCAGGGAGTCCGGGGCCTGCAACACCCGTGTGGACGGAGGCTTGGGGGACTAAAGGCCAGGTTGAGTGGGGCCCCTACACATTCACCCTTCCTGCCCGGGCCTTGGCTCCAAGTGAAAACGGAACTAAGGTCCCAAAGGGGGCCTGGCCCAGCCATCCCCTCCCTGCCCTGCCCGGAGGCCCCAGCCCCGGGGGCGAGGGGCCAAACCCACAGCTCCCGGGAGCGTCGCACAGCCTTTGGGAAGGGTTGCAGGCCTAAGCTTTTCAGGGATGAATCAGGGAGAGAGACGGTGTGTGGCTTGGAGAGAAAGTTAAAGGGGCTGGTTGGGCAGCACCACGTTCGGGGACGTAGACACCAAACCGATGGAATTTTAATGAAAAATATTTAAGCCTTTTAATGCACAGCTGATCCAAAGTTCTCCCTAGTCCTCTTGCCTTCTGGGAATTATTAATTGTTTCAAAGATCATAGGAATAAGAGACGCAAATAAGATCATAGGAATAAGAGACCCCTCCTAAGGAAAGCATTTGTATACCAACTCACCAGGTGCTGTGGATTCTTCCCCTAAAAGAATGCCCTGCCTTTCAGCTAACCCGGGGCCACAGATCTCCATCCATCCAACTTAAACCCAAAGGAAGCAAATTGCCACCGTGATCATTTCCCTACAAGCAGCCCTCATTCACTTTTGCTTTTCTTCTCTTTCGGAATAAAAGTCTGCCATAAATGTTTAATTAAATGGAAGTCTTTTCGCGGTTAATGGCTAGCTGCATGAAAGGCTCTTCATTTTTTTTAAAAAAGGAGGGGTGTGTTTAAAACAGTCTCTATTAATTTCCCGATATTGATTCTCTGGCTGGGGAAGAGCATATAGTATTCAGCAGAGAGCTGCTCTGCAGACAGTGTTCAAAGCAGCAGTTTGGATTGAAAAAGGGCACCAAATGCAGTATGCGTCAAACAGACCATCGCTCATTGAAGTCACTTAGCTATTCAAAACATGTCCAGCCATCACTCAACCGCTTGCACCAAGAATGTTGGGAGGGGTGGGGGTGGGGGGGCACAGAGCTGATGCTCTTTCCCAGACACGACCATTTCCCAAAGAGCGGCTCTTGCTCAGTTTGGGTTAGACCCCGGGGTCACATCAGTTTCTCCCACGCCTGCCCATTTCGCTCTTTTCTCCCCCAGCTCCTGGCTTCTACTCCCTGCATCACCATCCCATGTTGAGCTTAACAAACAATCCTGCAGTCTCTGCTTCCTGACGCTGCCTCCAACAGCCTCCGGTATTGGTTCAAATCAGAAGCAAAGCACATAAGCCTCCTCTCCACACAGAAACATGAATCTCGCTGTGCACGTCTCTCTATGGGTGGCTGTCACCATTCAAACGCAGTCCCTTCCATTAAAGTATGTTGCTAAATGCAGGTCGTATGACCTGCAGGAGTTTTTTTTCCCCCAGTGCTTATTAGCGTGTCTCAGAAGCACATGCCTTCACCCAGGCTTTACACTTGTAGGGACCCCTCCCCCCCCCCCCCCACAGCACATGCACCGGCACACATGTCCCAATGACCCTGCAAGATCAAGGCAAACAGCTGACATCCCTGTCCCACTGCTCTCCTGCCCGAGCCCGAACCCCCCCAACCTGCATATGCCCTCTCCTCCCTCCCTGGCCTCCATGCACAATGTCTGATTCTCCAACTGGCTGCAGTGCTGACTCTACGCGCTTCTGGATAACAGACATGTCACTCTGTGTGGAAGCGAATTGGTTCTCAGCTTAACCTGCAAGTGAATCGCTGTTTATTAGAACTTGGGCTTGCTTCCTGTGAGAGATGTATGCATGTTTAGACTTTGTAAATGTTAAAACACACACATACACACACAGCCAGTTGCCTCCAACAATATGTGTGGCTCATAGACATTACGAAATGCTCTTGAACTCAGCTTGAGATTCTGGAATAATTAGGATTTACCAAGTAAGGATTCTTAGAAACAAATTTTTTTTTAAAAGGGGATTTTCAGATGATGATGGGTCTGGGACTTTTGGGGGAGTAAGGGGAGGAGGAGAGGGAAAGGAAGAACATTTTTGAATTCCTCTTATGAAAAGAGGAACAGTGTGAGAGAAACAATTACCCCCCCCCACCCCGCAATAGATGGCAAGACTACACCAAATGGCAAATCCTAATGATTCCGAAGTAGGCAGAACACATTTGACTTTTAAAGACAATCTCTGGTTGTTTCCGTCACATCACAGATTATTCCAATGAAGAGGTCTGGGGAAAGGGAGGTGGTGGAGGCTTGAGAGTTGAGAATGGTTTTTGTTTATGGATTTCCTTTTCTCTGAAACTAAACCAAGCAACCTTGATCTGTGGTAGAAGGAGTGAAATAAGAAAATGGTGGAATGTGAAGGGGACTTATCCAGAGGAGGGTGGGGAGGGGGGAGCAGGGAGGGGAGGGGAGGGGTGGGGTGGAGAGGGGGGAGGAGATGGGAAATCAAATACCTTCTAGGCAGCAGGTTCTCCATAATCCAGAATGGGTCATAACTTCCTCGTTCTTTTTGCTGGTTTCATTCTCACTGACACTTTTGCTCTTGCAAACCCCTCTGGAGTAGAGCCAATAGTCGGTTCCCACAGCTATGGTCATCAGACTGAAGGCAGCGAAAGCACCAACGGTGGTTAAAAGCATTTGAACACCTCGATCAAACAGCCCCATAATTCTTCATTATATAAACACCCAACCGACTTCTGGTTCTCGGGAGAGTGTGTGTGAGGGTGCAAGTATTAAAGCAAAAAAAATAAAATAAAAATAATTCCACTACTAATATAATGGATATATGTGTGAATAGAGATTGTGGAGAGGTATAAAAAAGGGGAGGTAAGAAAGCTCACGGAAAAGAGTATAAATTATAAAGATCACACGGGTAGAGAGGCTTGCCTTTTGAGATCAGAAACTGTTCCAGTTGCAGTGATTTTTTTTTTTAAAAAAAAGGAAGAAAAAAAAAATAAAAAGACACCCCCCACCCCCCCAAGTGAAATGCCTTAAGCTCTTTTCCTAAAATTCTGGTCTCCAGTTTCCATATGTGATAGCTAATTTGGAGATGGCTTCCACAGTGAACCAGGGAACAGCCGCATTCTCAACACAATCTCTCATGGTCGGGACCCAGACAGTTAGAGATTGTAAAAGCCGAGATGCAACCTTCCGTCTCTGCGGCCTGCGCCATGAAAATCCTTTGCTTCGCCAGTTCTCTTCCTTGGGGGGGGTGGTCTCGGCGCTCTCGTCTCAGACCAGACTTCCCAGTATTCTGTAAGCCCTTGGTCTCAGCGGAGCAGGTGCGGGGGTCTCGCCTTCCATGGTGTTGCCCCGGCAGCGGCGGCGGCGGCAGGGCGGGCAGGACGAGCAGCAGCGGCGGCGGCAGGACGAGCAGCGGCGGCGGCGGCGGCGGTTATTGTTGTTGGTGGCGGGTAGTGCTGGCGAAGTGGGGGAGGGAAGGGGTTTCTCCCGGAGAATCGAGGCGGGTTTCCCTCCCCCTATCTGCAAAGCTCCTGGAAACGAGGGAGCCGGCGGCGTCTTGCTGCAGGATGGGCCGCCCGCCCGCCCGCCGGCCCCCCCACCCCAGCTCCCTGCCCGCCGCCCGGCCCGGCGGAGGCGCTCCCACCACCTACTGCATCACCGGGCGGTGCTGAACCGGACAGCTCCCCGCGCCGCCCGCGCCGCCCGCGCCGCCGCGCCGGCCCGGAGGGGGGCGCGGGCCGGAGTCCTCCTCCCTCCCCTCCCGGCAGCGGGCATCGAGGCCGGGGCAGAGCTGGGGGGCGGGGGGGGGGGAAGAGAGCGCCTTTCCTCTTTTTACTCCTCTCCCGAACCCTAAAATGAGCGCTCTCCCGGGCTCCCAGAGCTTAGAGGAAGGCGTAGCTAGAGAGAGAGCTCGCTCCCTTTCGCTCCGCACCCCCCCTCCCTCTCCTTCTCTCTCCCTCCCTCCCTCCCTCCCTCCCTCCCTCCCCCCCCTTGGTTTTTCTTCCAGCTCAGCCTCTTTCTCATTCCATCTCTACGTGCCCAGAGCTTCAAATACAACCCTCCCATCACAGTCAGATGGGCACAAAACTTCAGCCAGCCGTTTCTCCGCCTGGAAGCGGTGAACATATAACCTGGATGGGGGTAATTACAAGCGAGGTCTTTCTGTGCTTTTCCAAATAACCAGTTTCACTTTGCTGCTTGGGAGTTTTTATTTTATTTTTGTCACATCAGCTGTGTCTCCTTTGGGTTGTTCCTCTCTTGTCTCTTTGTCTCTTATTGGCGAAGTGGGGTTGTGCAGTGCACTGTGTGTGTGTGTGTGTGTGTGTGTGTGTGTGTGTCTGTAGTTTTCCGTGAAATTCAAAATCTTGCTCCTACAAGCAGACATTTTGGAAAGATTATTCATGGAAAAGGGCGCGGAAAGGGTGACTGGTGATTGGGTCTCTGGCACTGATTGTCATCTTAAGGATAAACATGTTTGTAGGGGAAGTGGGTGAAATGTGAGTCCTTCCTTAAGTTTCCCCATGCCATTCATAAAGTGGATCAGGAGAGATAAAAATCTCCCTGCTGGGAACACTGAAACACATCCCAACACATCGCCTCCTCTGCAGAGCCCTTATCCCGGGTTAATCACAGCGTCACCTCTTATTTGTACATGTGCAACTTTTCCTTAACGTAAACCCTGGAACACGCAGCACACCAAATTCCTGCTGCTTCTGATTCCTTTCTTTCTCTGATCAGCTTCATAGTTGAGTGAGTGAGAACACAGGAGGCATGGTGGAGAGTGCACGGTCTTTATTTTTTTTTGGGGGGGTGGAGGGGGCGGGGAGGAGCTTAAGAGAGGGCTGTGAGTCTGATGGGTCAGTTGAGGGTTAGAGATGCTGTGATTTCATAACTCAATTATTTCATACTTTCTGGTTCTCTCCCTTTTTATTTCACTTAACAATTTCTCAGAGATCTGATTATTTTTTTTAAGAGTATGTAATACATGACTGAATTAAAATTAGACTTCCTTTGGTGTTGCCCAACTTTCCCTCCCTTACCTCAGAGATGATCTGCAGGCATGTCCAATGAATTCTGTGTGTGTGTGTGTGTGTGTGTGTGTGTGTGTAAAAACTACCTGTTTCTCCACCTGTATGATGATGCTTCCTTCCCTCCCTCTCTGCTCTCTTCTATCACCCTGTGAGTGGGGACTGCTGTGCTTCTGGCACCTGGAGAGGGTTCTGGTGTCTGGAGAACAGAATGAGGATTTCACACCCCTGCTAAGGTACCTGTAGGCTGTAGAAAGAGCTGCACTTGCAGAATGAAGATTCCTCCAGCGTGGCTTCTTGTCCTGTGAGGATGGGGAGGGGGAGGGGCAGAACTGTGGATCCCACTCAGCAGGGAACCTAGCACATTCAGCCAGGTGGGTGGTTTTCTCGGCTCCCATTTTTGAGGGGAAAGTGAAGGGCAAGCAGGAAAGTCTCTTAGATAGACTAGGCCTTTTAGGGGCAGTAGAGAGAGAGAGGCCTGCCCTCACTCTGTCACCTTGGTTGCCTTTGACCTGTCCTAGAAGTCCCTTCAGACTGGAGGTAGAGACCTCCTTCTCATCCCCTCCCCCCTTTCACACCAATTTCTAAATCTTTTGCTCAAATGAAGTCAGTAACAGAGGCTCAGAGCTTCTGATTGTCAACAGAGGCAGCTAACATCTTAGCCACTGACAGCGGCCACGGCTTTAGCAGCATCTGGTTAATCTTCTGGCTAGATAATCATTGAGAAAAGGAAAAAGGAAAGGGGATTGGGGAGGAAGGTAAGAGCTTTCAGGCTACAAGCATGGAAAAAGAGAGACTTCTGGAGACAGAATAGACCTGATGGCATAGCCCGACTCGGCTACTTGGTAACTGCATGACTCCAAACAAATCCACTTATCAGAGCCTCAGTTTCACAATATGTTAAGTGGGCACACTAATATCTGCTTTCTTTTTCCCCCTGATGTTATTCATAGCTACTCCCTGCTTTTCACAGTTGCCACCCTCTACCATCTCATTCATAGCACTTTAGTGCTATATGTGTCATCTCTCCCACTGACTTTTGAGCCCTTTGAAGTCAATAGCTGTGTCTTACTCACCATTACATCTTTGGGACCTAGTCCAGAGCTTGACACATAGTAGATGCTTAATGAACAATGACCGAGTGAGCATAGTATGGACAGATGAAATTCCTGGTACATAGTAGGCACTCAATAAATGTGAGCTTCCTCTCAGTTCTTCTCCCTGCCCCCCCCCCCCATTTACATCCAGTTGGTCTCCAGCTTCCTTTTCCATCTAACTCGTGTACTACCCTCTTCCCCTTCCTAACCCAGCTCTACTCTGTAGGTTCCTTCTGCAGACCAGGCAAGGCCACCTGGGAAGAGCTGGCTTGGTGCAAGTCCCATTAGATGGCCTGGATCCACCAGGCACACGTACTTAGCAGCTGCTGAATGGATGCTCTTAGGGGAGCAGCTTTGTGTGCCCGCTGTTGGTTACTTGGTAAGGGCTTATAGGAAATTAGCTGAAATGCCACAGGCCTATTTTGAGCTCCTTCTTTGATGGAGTGGAAATAACATGGGATTTGGAAGCAGCAGACTTGGCCTTGAAGCACAAGGCTGACATTTCTTCATTGTTTGACCTTGTGCAGTCACTTAACTTCTCTGAAAAATCTCTCTTCATCTGTTAGGGAGGACCACAGGCAAGAGCCTTACTGTGTGGTTGTCAGTCTTGTATGGTAAAAGCAATGAGAATAGCTAATGTGCCAGGTGCTGATCTAAGCTGAATTCTATCATTATTCCCATTTTACAGATGAGGAAACTGAGTCACATAATGGTGTGTGTGTGTGTGTGTGTGTGTGTGTGTGTGTGTGTATGTGTATTTTTTTAAAAGTATTTGGCCCAAGGTTGTCCAGTTAGTGAGTGACAGAGCTGGGAGTCCAACCCCGCTGCCCCACTTAAGAGCCTATGTCCTTACCACTGTGCTATGACCCAAGCTATGAATTTTCTGAAGAAAGGTATTATACCAAGTCTATTTCCTACTCATCCACAGAGCTGACAAGCATTTAGGGAGTAAATTCTAGGTGCCAGGCATTTTCACACAGATTCTCACACTTAACTTTCCAAGAACCCTGCAGATGCATATTGCTCTCTTATCCTATAAGTGAATTAAAAGAGGCTCAGAGAGGCCTTGTATCAAGTGTCAGGGCCATATATTAAGGGATGTGAAACGGCAGAGAGCTGAACATTTCGCACCGCTTCAAGTTCTCGCTCCAAGTCCCATGTCTGTTCATTTGTTCATTCAACAAATGAAGCAACTGCTATGTGTCAGGCGCCATGCAGACTCCTGGGGATGTGGAGCAGGACAGACATGGTTTCCACCTCCATGGACCTGAACACAAGCAGGAGGAACCAGTAAGGAAGAGCCACAGGCGGGTGAGGAATGCTATGGGGCCACAGAGCAGGGGAACAAAACCCAGCCTCGGGGGTGAGGCACAGCTGAGAAAGGACGTGTAAGGTGAGGTGCAGGAATGAAAAAGAGTAAGCGAGGCCAATATAGGATGCGTGGAGGGAAACTGAGAAGAGTGGAGGGGCGCTGAGAAGAGGAAGAACATTCCAGAAGGAGGGAGCAGCGTGTGCAAAGATTCAGAAGTGTGCACACATGGGAAAGACGATTGGCCAGTTTTAGGGGAAACGCTAAGTAAGGCTGATAAAAGGATAATGATGGGAAATATTTTAGGCCAGTGGTCAGCAAACTCATCAGTCCACAGAGCCAAATATCAACCGCACAACGATGGAAATTTCTCTTGAGAGCCAAATTTTTTTTTAATATATTTTATTGATATTTTACAGAGAGGAAGGGAGAGGGATAGAGAGCCAGAAACATCAATGAGAGAGAAACATCGACCAGCTGCCTCTTGCACACCCCCTACCGGGGATGTGCCCGCAGCCAAGGTACATGCCCTTGACCGGAATCGAACCCGGGACCTTTCAGTCCGCAGGCCGACGCTCTACCACTGAGCCAAACCGGTTTCGGCGAGAGCCAAATTTTTAAAACTTAAACTTCTAACGCCATTTCTTCAAAATTAGACTCGCCCAGACTGTGGTATTTTTGTGGAAGAGACACACTCAAGGGGCCAAAGAGCCACGTGTGGCTCCAGAGCCACAGGTTGCCGACCACTGTTTTAGGCTAAGAGCCTGGAGGCCATGGAAAGGAGGCTGAAGCAGAAGAAACAACCCGGAGGAGGCTGGCAGAACATGGAATGTGAAAAGCAGACCTGCAGGCAGGGAGGCAGGGAGGCAGCTATTGCTGGGCAAGCAAGAGGCAATGTGGCCTGGGCCAGCTGTGGCCATGGGGTGGAAAGAAGTGGAGGTATTTGGGGATACTGAGGAGGAAAGAAATGAATATTGGCATCCGTTACTGAGGTGAGCCATTCTGAGAGAGAAGCAGGTTGGAGTATGTTGGAGGTACGGGGAGTGGGGAATTAAAAATTCTGTTAGGTCATATACAGAGTTTTGCTATATATATATATATATATATATATATATATATATATATATATATATATTTTACAGAGAGGAAGAGAGAGAGATAGAGAGTTAGAAACACTGATGAGAGAGAATCATCGATCAGCTGCCTCTTGCACATCCCCGCTGGGGATGTGCCTGCAACCAAGGTACGTGCTCTTGACCAGAATGGAACCTGGGACCTTTCAGTCTGCAGGCTGACGCTCTATCCACTGAGCCAAACCGGTTTCCACGAGTTTTGCTATATTCTGCTGCCTCTTAACTCCTGTTCCCATTCAGTCTCTTCTCAGCATGTTAATGAATAAACTAGATCGGTAAATAGCTCACTCAATTACACTGTAGCCTCACCAGAATGTAAGCCGCATGAAGGCAAGGGTTTGGTCTGCTCTCTTCACATCTTTTCCACCGCCCTCAGGACAGTGCCGAGCACTCAGCAGGTGCTCTAGAAAAAGGAATTACTTTATTGGTATAAAAACCCAAATGCATGTGTGCCGCATGCCAGGCACTGTGCTGAGGAGTGAGGGGTGCATGTGAAATTAAAATACAGGCATCAGCGAGATCAGCAAGCAGACAGCTGATGCAGGGCCCCGAGACGCAGCCTGGGGAAGATCCGGGGTATCTGACGTTCCCGCTGTGTCCCCCACAGCCCGCCCCCGGTCTTGTGGCACTGCTCTCCATGTGTTGGATTCGCTGTTTCATGTCAGGCACATAGTACGTCCGCAACACACATCTGACGAATGAATGAAACGGAATGAAGACGTGTGCTGTGGGAGCCCAGGGCAGGGAGTATTGATTTCTGTCTCGGAGTGTCTCCGATGGCTTTGCGTTGGTGACAGGCTCACCCTCAAAGGCCAGGAGAAGAGGTTACAATTGGTCAAGGAAGAGTCCCGGGCATTGCAGACAGGGGAGCGGCGCAAGTGAAAGCCCGGAGGTCTCAATCAGTAGGAGGGCCCTCAGGGAGGTCGGCGTGATTGACGGGGACAGACAGGCAGGCCGAGGCTAACTCCAGGGAGACTGCTGTGCCTGGGCCGGCGGGCCATCCACGGGCATCGCTGCCCTCGTGGCTCTTCCCCAGGCAGGGGCAATGAAGTGGGAAGGGAACAGGAAGTGGAGTCGGATGGGCCTGGGTTTGAACCCCAGCTCTGCTGCTTCCTCTCTGTGTGACCTTGGGCTGTGATTTAACCTCTGAGCCTCAGCTTCCTCGGGGGTAGTAGGTGCCTAGCTCGTTCCTGCCTTAAGGCCTTTGCACTGACTGTTCCCTCTGTGGGGTGCTTCTCTCTCTTAGTGCTGGCCCTCCAACCCATCATTGGGGTCTTAGCTGGGAGATCGCCCCCAGCAAAGCATTGCTGGTCACACAACTTAAAACGTCGCTCTCTCTGACGTTAGACTGTTTTGTTTAAGTCGCAGTGCTTGTTGCAGCCTGACGCTCTCTTGTTTATTATTGGAAATCTCTCCCACCGGCCGCCTCCCCCGGCGGTCAGACCACACGGGTCTTCGCTGCAGCGGCTCCAATGCCTAGAAAGCGCCCGGCGTGCTATGGGTGCCCCGGGAATGGTTTTTGAGGGGATGAATAAGGTTATGGCTGTGGGGTCAAGCGAGGGGAACCAGATTTAAGGATCTGGAAACTAGCAGGAGCAGGCCTCCCCACCTGCTGACGGGTGGGAAGGGGAGGTGGCCCCCAGAGCTGTGGGGGAACCGGAGGCCAACAGGGAGAGAGGCTGCACCAGAGTCAGACGTGGGGAGGCCGGGGAGGCTGCTGCTGGCCTAGTTTCCATGCGGCTTCTCCCGGGCCGGCTCTGCTGTGGGGCCCCACACCCGCCCACCGTGGACGGCCAGAGGCTGCCAGCCTGCACGGCTGTTCAGCTCCGCGCTGGAGCATCCCCCGCAGAGAGGCCCCGGGGCCGGGAGGGAGGGAGACGCTGGGAGAAATGGCAGGTTCCGCTCCTTGCAGACAGCTGCTGAGGAAGCCTCGGGGAGCCCCAGCGTCTGCTACCAGGGGGGGCTGGGGGAGGGTGTGTGGTTGGTTCTGAGCCTGGTGAGAGCCGGGAACTGAACACCCACGTGGCAGTGTCCATGACAAGAATTCCCCCCGGGGAGTCCTTTCTCAGCGGGACTTCTGCCCCCACTCTCAGCTCCCAAACCCCAACCGTGCAGCCTCCCCCTGTCCCCCGGCGGGTGTGGAATTCCACCCAGCCAGGCCAAGACACTTATAACATAAAATTATTAATAATGATTCAGAGTAAAAAAAAGTGAAGAGGCCACACAAAGGTGCAGAGGAGAAGCAAGAAACAGAATGTTAAAGGGCAGAAGGGCAGGGAGAAAAGGCGGCTTCCGGCGTCTCTTGCAGGAGAGGGAATCTGGTGGAGGGAGGAAGTGAGAGGAAGGCAGCGTGCATGGCCGAGCACGTTTGGGACGGGACAGAACACGGGTCCTGAATGTCCTCCACGCCCAGGCTCCGCTACCTCACAGCCCCTCCTCCTCCGAACAAACCAGACTCCTAGTCTCTCCCTAGATCCAGGGCGCCATGCCTGCCACAGGGCCTTTGCATCAGAGTTCCCCGGTCTGGCTTCCTTTTCAGTCTCTCGTTCCCACAGCTGTCTACCCTGGAGGGCCCAGCTGACCCAGCATAAAATAGCCCACCCATCCCTCCTCCACCGTCACGCATTCTTTACCTGCTTAATGTTTCTTCTTTAACTCTTACCCCTCCCCTCCCATATGTGTTTATCTTACGATTTATAGTGTAAAGGGGAGGGGCCTAGTCATGCTACGGCTATAGTCTCTGTCTGGCACATAGTAGGTACGCACAGATATATGTGGACTGCACAGTAGACCCCTGTGGCAGCAGGGGGGGAAACAGAAGCAGAAGTGGGCTCCAGGAGGAAGGACATGGCTGGAATATCCCGGCGTCGGGGAGGGGCTGGCCTGGAACTCTGCCCCAGGAAGCCATCCATGTCTCGTGGAGAAGATGCTGGGGGTTTCTGAGAGGAATGGGGGTGGGGGACTTCCGAAGTTCCTGGGCAAAATGGAACCCGGAGAGGTGACAAGTGGGAGAGAAAAGGGGGGTGGGGTGGGGGGGGACACACACACACTCCTCTCCATGTGGATTTCAGGGGGATCAAGAAGGAGGATTGCTGAGGTGCCCGTGCAGAGTTTGCTAGTCCATAATCAGCGTGGGGAGGCGCTGCTGCTCAGCTGCCCCCTCCCTCCTGCTTGATTCCGAGGCAAGGGGAATAAGCGTCCCAGACAGGGGAACTGTGATGCAAAGGTCCTGAGGCAGGTGTTGTTGTGATGCACTCCCATCTCACAAAGGACGCCTCAAAAAAAGTCGAATTATGGAGTCATTTATTAAAAGCCGGTGGCATACGAGGGAGCAAAAGCTCCGAACCTCGCAGCCCCGAACAGCTTGCCACGTCTTGGCTTATATTGGCAGAATATCACAAAGATATCGATTGCATCTTTGGGTCTGGAACGAGGAACCTGTTTCACGAAAAGCATTTCACAGAAGTGAAACTGAGCATTTATCTGAAGTATCTATGAATCACTGAATCAACAGAAACACGTTTTCTGGGACCACCGGGGCAATTTGGAATCACTGTGCTGTCCGGATTCCGGGACCACTGAGTCAACAGGAACACACCATCTGTAGCTACCGAGGCCATTTAGGATCATTGAGCTGTCCTGGGTCCCAGGAATGTGCTTCAAGTGCATGACCAGTAAGATCACAATCAATGGGACATTCAAACCATCACCAATGGAGTATTGAGGTAGCATACACAAGTTCAGAAAATCAAAATAACTTTCTATTGTCTTAGCAAACAAGTAAGTACAGAACCCAAACAGCAGTTTCTCCCTGGGACGATTGCTACCACACCTCAGTGTGATGCCATGGGACCTAGGAAAGGAGCCCTGCGCCGCCCGCTGTCCGGGGCTCCAGCCTGGGACTCTCTCTGCGGCTTAGGGGCTGTATTCGCTCTGGCGGCTGGACTGCTGGGGCAGTGGGAGACCTTGGAGCCCGGAGTTGGAAAACTAGCTTAAGAGCCCCAAGGACCTTGGGAGTGGTGCCCTAATTTCTTCACCTGGGAAATGGGACCAATGGTAACGATTCCCTCGGATTAATTTATACCAAGCGCCTGGGGCTATGTGGTCCAGACAGAGTGCTCAGGAATGGTGTGAGGTGGCAGCATCTCTCACCCATTTGTGAGACTTGGCCAGCTCCTCCAATCTCCTCCTCCTTTCACCTCTCCCTGCTCCCCTCTCCCCACCCCCACCCCACCCCCATATTGCCTTCCAGGAACACTGCCCTTCTTCCTCAGGCTGGCTGTGCTCTCCGCTCTCCCACACCTGCCTTTGTCTTCCTCCACAGACCCACGTGGAGATGCTCTGCGAAAGGGCATTGCGGAGATAATGCCACACGTGCCAGCTGCTTGTTAGCCTCTCTCTCTCTTTGGCTTGGGTCCCTTCTCCCTATGCGTATCACTCTCCCACTCCCTTCATCCATGTTAACATCCTGTGTATTTCTGCATGTCTGTACAATCATAAACAAAACAGCCATGCAGACAACATGCACACGTGAACACACCCCTGCACCTGTCTGTACACACATTCACGAGTGGAGGTCCACCACTGTTTCCCAGAATGGGATTATGGGAGGCACCCTTTCTGCATCTTGCTTTGTCATTCAAACAACTCACACGGGATGCAGTCCGAGTCAGCTGCTTAATAGCTTAATTTGTCCTTCTTATGGCCGCATGATCTTTCGTAGTGATAAGTACTATCAATTCTTCATCCGGTCTTCTATTGACAGGCATTTGTTTCCCATCTCCCCTCCCTCCTGCTATAAACAGTGCTGCAATAAACATCTTTGTATATACATCCCTCTAACTGGAGCTTTATTTCGATAGAAAGATCCCCAGGAGTGGAATTGCTCAATCGAAGATTATATGTATTTTTTTTATTTCAGTCGATGTTGCCAGACTACTTTCCAAAAATGCTGTGATACATCACATTTTCCCCAACAATTCATGAGCCTGCGGTTTCTTCGCATCCACGTCAGCAATAGGTGTTAGATTATTTTTATTTTTATGACTTCCCAGTCTGATGGGGAGGAAATGAAATCTCATAGTTACTTTAACTTCAAGTTCTGGTAAGCCAGAGTTTGCGCGTCTTTCTGTATGTTTGTTGGCCATTTGGATTTGCGCTGGGTCTCGCCTGGTCTTACCCTTTGCCTAACTCCAACCCTCCTCTTCATTTCTTAGCACTTTAGTAATTAACCTTTTATTTCGCATCTCTGTTGCAAATAGTTTTGTACTCAAATTTCTTGTTGTTTTTTAAAATAATTATGTTTTTATTGATATCAGAGAGAGGAAGAGAGAGGGAGAGAGGGAGAGAAACATCAATGATGAGAGAGAATCATTGGTTGGTTGCCTCCTCCATGCCCCCTACTGGGAATTAAGCCTGAAACCTGGGCATGTGTCCTCTCCAGGAATTGAACCCTGACCTCTTGGTTCATGGGCTGATGCTCAACCACTGAGCCACACTGGCCAGGCTATCCTGTTTTTATATTGACTCTATGAATGACATCTTTTGCCATAAAAGTAATATGTGGAGTAAATGAATTTTTTTTTCAAATAGCACTTGCTTGTTTTTTTCATGCCCTGAGACTGCCCTTGTCATTTTTGTATTTTGTATTTTGTTTTGTTTTTGGTTGTTTGCTTGTTTTGCATTTTCTTCCAAGATATTTATTATCTTAATTTTTTGGCTATTAAATCCTTAATCTGTCTGAGGTTTATTTATGGATATGATATAAAATGAAGTTTTAACTTTCTTACAAAAGATAGCTGGTTGTGCAAGTTTCATTAATTAAACAATTATTCTTTTTCCAACTGAACACCATTTCTGCCACATACCGGCTTCTCGTGAGGACGCTGATTGGTTTCTGATCTCTCTGTTCTGCTCTATTGAGCGATGTATCGCTTCCTTACCAGCACCATTTGGATTTGATTATAGGGGCCTCAATATGCTGTGATCGCTAATAAGCCAAGTTCTTCCCTAGTAGTCCTCTCCTTCACAGTATCTGGTTATTTCTGTCTTCATTCTTCTACACGAACTTTGAAATTATTTTATTCAGTGATGTCTGGATCCCAGTGACTTACATGGGGTCAAACACGCAATAAGGGAGCAGGGGATATTTGTTGAATGTTGTTGCTTTCCTTCCCCTTCCCCAATGGGTCCTAACCCCTCCACCTCCAGGACTATCAAAGGTATCAAATACTAATATTCAAGCCAAGAGCAGGTACCATAAAAATGTGTGTGGAGTACAAACATAACTGACTAGAGAAAGGGTTGTCAAATTTGAGACCCTTGAGCAAAGACATAAGGCTCACTTATGAAATACCTGTTTAGTGACGCCCACTGTCTGCTAGACTTTATTCTAGGTCTGGGGGCATAGTGGTGGCGAAGGCCAAGACAGAAACTTGATTGTTAAGGGGTGAGGATGGCATTGTGCTTCTTATTTTTCTTTGGTGTGATAATGATACTGTGGCTATGTGTAAAATAAAGAGTCCCATTTCTAGAGATATATACTGAAATATTTACAGATAAAATTATATGAAGTCTGGAGTTAGTTTCTGAATAAGCTAGAGCTGGGGAAATGGATGAAGTAGAAACAGAACAAGATTGGCCATGAATTGATAATTATGGCGGCTCAGTGATGGTTTAATGGGGATTGATTAGACTAGTCTTTCTACTTTTGTCTATATCTGAAATATTCCACAATAAAAATGTTTTAAAAATGCATGCGGAGCTTATTATGTTTCAGGCATTATTAGTCTGTTTGCCTGACATCCATTAATTCATCAACTCCGCAACATAGCCCTGTATTGGCTATCCCAAAATACCGTAGCCCGGGCGGCTTAAACAACAGGCATTTTTATTTCTATTTCTTACAGTTCAGGAGGCTGGAAAATTCAGATCTTGTTCCTGCTGAGATCCCTCATTCTGGCTTGCAGGTGGCCACCTTCTCTCTGTGTCCTCCCATGGGGGAGACAGAGACAGAGACAGAGCAAGCCCTCTGTCTGAATCCATTGTGAGTGTTACTTCCATAAGCCCTGCCTCCAAATACATCCACACTGGGGGGTTAGGACTTTAACTTGAAGTGTGAGTGGTGTGGGGGTGGGGGGAAGGGCATAATTCAGTCCCTAGTAATCCCTATGAGGTGGCATTATCATTCCAGGTGAGAAAATTGAGGACCCACAAGATCTGGTACCTGGCCTAGGATCCCAGCTAGTAAGCACGGCTGCCTGGCCCCAGGACCTTGCTCGCAAACACTGTGTACTACTTTTATATCTTCTACATTTATTATTCATGGCAATACATCTATCAATGAATTTCTATAATAATAAAAGCATAATATGCTAATCAGACCGGACAGCTGAATGATCTTCCGGACGTCATTCTGGATGTCCTTTCAGACAAAGCCATTGTAGCGGGGGCTGAGGCAGAGGTGATTAGGGGCAATCAGGCAGGCAGGCAGGCAGATGAGTAGTTATGGGCCAGTGGTCCTGGATTGCAAGAGGGATGTCCGAGGGGGTCCTGGATTGTGAGAGGGTGCAGGCCAGGCCAAGGGATGCCCCCCCCACCGTTGTGCACAAATTTCGTGCACCAGGCCTGTAGTACATATATAATTTTATATAGCAGAAAGGACCATGAAAGATAAAACAAAAGTAAGACTGTGGAGCAGAGAAAGAAGACTGGTAGTGGGGAGGAATGAGAGATGGTGGGGTCCCCCTTCAGCAAAGGGTCCAGAGAAGGTCCCTCGGGGAAGCTGGGGCAGCCGAGACCTGAATGCAGGTGCAGAGGCTGCGTGGAGATGTGGCACAGCCGTCTAAGCAGAGGGACTGGCAGGTGCACAGATTCTGAGATAAAAACAGGAAGGTCTGTGGGGTCAGACACAGCCCAGCAGGACGTGGGCAGTAAAGCAAAGCCCTGGGACCAGATCTTCCCGCAGGTGGTCAGGCACCGATAGGTTCATAGCAAGGAACTCAGATGGTGCAGTAAGATCATAACAATTTATTGGATGTATTAGCTCAATGATCATTTAAACACATTTCCTACATTTTGTAGTGTGAAATTCATTTATAACAGAGGAATAATTTAATTCTGAAGCCAAATGAACTGCTTTTTGCCTTCATGCAAAGTCACCCACTTTTGATTTCTTTTTTTTTTTTGCATAACTTAATTCAATTTTTCTGCTCTTGTCACATTTTCTCCAGCTCCTCCACACTTTTTTTTTTTCTGGGTGGTTATAATGTTATTATCTTATTATTGGTCACTAACCAGGGATAATTCACTTTTCCAATTGATCTATGCTGCTCATAAAATGCCAAATCCACTGGAAGCCCCAGAAGCCGGTGGTTAGCGAGTTCTGAAAGCCAATGCAGACAGAAAACAGTGTGCGGTGGGCAGGGGACCAGGAGGCGATGACCTTCCACGCGTCGAATTTCTCCATGTTGAACAGCCCCAACGTCAGAGGAGCATCCACAGGGCAGGCTCTCTGGGGCGCAGGTGGTGGTAATGGCTTGTATCAGACTCTCTCATTGAGTGTGCTTGATATTTTACACGGTCCATGCTAGTTCATATTTGCTCTAAGTCAGTCTCTGACAATGTCAAGTTCAGTGGATTCTGTAGCTAAAATGTGCTCAAGCACCATGTTTCCCTTGGAAAAAGAAAAGGCATGTTTGTAGTGTAGCCCGCACATGAACCACGCTGACTTGGGTAAAATGGGAATGTGTACATAGAGGTCACTGGGCCCTTCTGCCTTTCTGGCTTGAACCTGGAGAATGTCAATCATAGACGAACAAGGCTGAGGCACAGACAGTTGCTTGGTTCACTGTAAGGTAGAATCACCCCTGACGTTGCGAGCTGGAAGGAAAAAAGGGTGAAGATGGAACTATCAGTGGACTAAAAGGAGAAACTATAAAATAACTTTTTTTTTCTTCTTGAGGTGGGAGAAAGCCATTAAAAATGACAAATTTATTAATGAGAGTTCCTGGTTTCTCCTTTCAGACTGACAGCTGATTCTTGATTAGGTTTTTTTTTTTTTTTTTTTTTTTTTGCGGGGGGGGGGGGGGGGGAAGGCAACTCTGGGATACAGAAGCGAGAAGAAAGAGGGAGAGGGAAATGGACAGGAAGCCTCTGCTTGGGGCCCAGGAGGAATCTTTCAGGGTGTGGAAGGAAAGCATGGCGCAGGAACTTCAGGGAGGATGAGAAAGACAGTGGGAACGGAAAGGTGGACTTTAAGAAATACTGATTCAGCCAAAACTGGTTTGGCTCAGTGGATAGAGCGTCAGCCTGCGGACTAAAAGGTCCCGGGTTTGATTCCAGTCAAGGGCATGTACCTTGGTTGCGGGCACATCCCCAGTAGGGGGTGTGCAGGAGGCAGCTGATCAATGACTCTCTCTCATCGACGTTTCTAACTCTCTATCCCTCTCTCTTCCGCTCTGTAAAAAATCAATAAAAATATATTTAAAAAAAAGAAATACTGGTTCAGAGTATGTGTCCCTTTATGAGGCTTGAAGAACATAATTAAGGAACTTGAGTAACCTTGAGATGTTGGATGTTGGATTGATTCTCTGTTTGCTGCACCTCCTATGGACCGGACCAGGTGGGCCACGGCTTTGACAGGCTACAGAGGCCAGAGGGGGTGCTGGGGGAATCTGCTCTGATAGCATGGCAGATTGGCCAAAGATTGGGTGAAAGATCATGCCAAACCATACAATTCAGACATCAGAATTTGTCTTTTTGTTTTAGGTGTTAGGGGGCGGGGGGAGCCAGAAGAAAGAAATAGCCATAGATAGAAGGTCAAGAGACCTACATATTTGCCATTGCTTCACTAGGTGGTCCCTTCCTGCATTCAGTAGATTATCGAGCAAGCCATTCTCTATCCCAGGCCTGGGCTAGGAGCTGGGCATTTAACGATAAACTGTTCATCCTTCTGGGCAATTTTGAGTTGTGTGTTGATGACAGGATAGGAGCTTATATACAGACGATGGAAGGAAGGGGATTTTAGGCAGAGGGAACAGCATGTACAAAGGCTGGAGGCTTAAAATGGCAGTGCGTCTTTCAAAAGAAGAGAGCAGTTTAACGGCCCTCACATCTAGAAAGCACGTGGTTGGGGGAAAAAGTGATTGCTTTTTCTATTGTTGCCATAAGGATGCTTCCCTTTTTCACGATTATTAATAATGGCGAGGTGAACAACTTGGTACATACAATGGTCTCCGGGTTGTGCCGTAGGATGGATTCCTAGAAAAGGAAACCGAGGTGACTTGCAGTAGGGGAGTAGCCGGCGGGCTGGGCCCCGGAGCTTTGGCCAAGCCGCCGCTCCTCTGGGGTTCTGTTTCCTCACCTCTCAGAACACCGACCCCAGGGACAAACACGGCCTCTCTCGCTGTCACGCCAGACATCACGTGGCATCCTCCAACGATGCCTGGGTCAAGGTTCCAGAGAGATCGGGACTCCCACTGGTGCAGAAAATTGCTCATTTTTCGTTTCATTTCATTTCTCAGTTAGTGAGCTCAGAAAGCCAGTGTAGACAGAAAGCCCGAGTGCGACAGGCGGGGGACCAGGCACTGGTGACCTTCCATGAGTCGAATTTCTCTGGGTTGAACAGCCCCAACGCCAGAGAGCATCCACAAGGGGGTTCCCACGCCACAGCTGTGCGACCTTGGCCAAGTCTCCCCACTCACGGGGTCTCAGTTTGCTCCTCTGTCACCGGGAGGGGCCCTGGGCTCTCCCTTAGAGCGGCATCGCTGCTGGGCCAGAGTGAGCCGGTGCAGGTATCACCTCATTTAATAACAAGCCTTAAAATTGGGACCTCAGGGACCCTAAGACGCCCCCTGGTGTCTTTGACCTGAAAGAGGGACATCTATGTTGCCACAGGCCCCGTGGCTGCGCACACTGGGGCGTTCTCTGGCCACCATGAAAGGCACGGCCCCGCGGCTCCCTGGTGTGGGCAGAAGCACCAGCGGCTGGCATGGGTGAAGCTTCCCGCAACTTACACAGCTCTTCATTCTCCGTGGCACGGAGCTACCCCCCACGCACCCCAGAGCCTCACAATTCATCCATCAGAAAGCATCTGCTGCGGGTTAGAGACGCTGGCCCTCAACCCACAGAGGAGGATGCGGAGGCTGAGGGAGCCATACTTGGGTCCTAGCCTCTGGGGTGACCCCGGGGGGTGGGGTAGTGGTGGGGTGGGGGTCCTAATAGGCTCTCTACCCCCTGCCGGTCCCCTTGGCTCTGCCTGCTGCTCTCTCTGCGTCCTGCAGAAGGTGGAGTCCTCCTGAATGAGGCTTGGGAACGCTGCCACCGTTCAATGAGCTAATGGCGAAATTGGAAACTCAAGGGCTGGTGGCGGAGGGAGGGAAAAAGACAGGCTTTGATTCATGGGCAGGAGGCTCGGTGAATGGGGAGGACTCATCCTGCGGTAATCGTAATCGGAGGAACCGCCTGAGTGGCACGTCCTTCGTCCTTGGAGCAGAGTCCCTCCCAGAGAGAGGAAGGTCACACCAGGGAGGCCTCGGTTAGCAGGTTAGAGCCGGGAGCAGACGGGGGAGGGGAGGGAGCTTCCCCTGCGTGCGGAGCACAGATCGGGGCCCACATTCCAGCCCTGCCGTGGGAGCAACGCTGGTGGGCCTCCTCTCGAAGTGGGGGTGGTAGTACTTGTCCTCACAGGGCTGCCGTGGGAGCAACGCTGGTGGGCCTCCTCTCGAAGTGGGGGTGGTAGTACTTGTCCTCACAGGGCTCCCCTGAGAAGGGTGTGTGAACAGCTGATAGGAGCTGGGCGCAAGACAGGGGCTCACAGAACAAAAACACCGGGGAGCCGATTTCCGGTGGGAAGTGGCTGAAGTCACAGGAATGTTTCTGAAGGGGACCACTCACGTGTCTGTGGGTTACCATTCACGGGGGCTTTCCCATACAGCCTGTCTTCGGTTCTTCATTTAGGGGCCGTGAGCTGGGCGCTGTGGTCATGGGGCAGACGAGGACCGAGGGATCAGAGAGGGGCAGTGATTTGTCCCACGTCACACAGCTAGTCTAGTAGATGGCAGGACTGGGCCTTCGGTTCTGATCTGCTGCTGCCAAACCCCTGCCCCGTCTTCATTGGGGAGGAAATGAAAACTGAGAACAGAGGAGGAGAAGCATGATAGCATGAGGAGAGTGTTACTGTACCACGATCAGTTCTAGAGGTCTCTTCAACCCTTCTGACTGCGGAATGTCTTTGCAAGCATGCTCTGTGATAGGAAGGCCACTGGGCCGCTGCGAGAAAGACTTCTGCTCACCAATTTTCTGGTTCGCATATCAGTTCCCCAGATTAATAGAAGCTTCCTCGGAGTCCTGGCAGGGTGGTAAGGAAGCTCCGCCGCCTGAAACGGGGCGATAATAGTAATTAATGAGGCGGGTTTGGGTGAGCAGCCCCAGCTTGCGGGGCACACAGGGAAAGGTGATATGACGTTTTATTTTTTCTAATAACTGCTCCCTCTGTGCTCTGTGGAGTCTCATCCTTCTTGCCGGGCAGCTGGAGAGCACCGCAGGCCGACTCCACGGTTTCCCCGTCACTTTCGGTTATTAAAAAAGAACCACCTCCTTTTGGTTATTAAGACTCAATCCTGTTCATTTGGAAATGCCAATCTTGTGTGAAGCTTGGAACTTCTCTCTGGGGTTGCGTGTGCGCATTCCTGCCCACACACATGTGTGTTTGTGTGCATGTGCATGCATGAGCACGTGTGTGTGTGTGTGTGTGTGTGTGTGTGTGTGTTTGTGTGTGTGTGTGTGTGTGTGTGAATCCGCTCAGGTCCAGGAGAAAGGAGCCTTCTCGTGTGCTTGCCTCTGTAGAGCGGGCTGTGCCACCCGTAAGCTCAGCCATGCTGCCCGCCTGCAAGCAGCCCCGCCCCATGTGTCTGTTCAACACACAGCCTCTGTGAGGGTTAGGGTTGGGGTTGGGGTTGGGGTTAGGGTTAGGGTTGGGGTTAGGGTTGGGGTTGGGTTAGGGTTAGGGTTGGGGTTGGGGTTAGGGTCAGGCTCTTTAGGGAGCAGGCGCTGATCAGATGTGGCGTAGGCTCAAACATCCCTTTCTCCTCTCAGTTCTCAGGGGCCGCGGGGGTCCACCTTGCATCTCTGACTGCCAGGGCTCTGGTCTTGGGAGTGGGCCAGGGTGTTGACCTAAGTCCTCTCCGCTTCCTTTCATGTCTGCTCAAGCTTCAGAAACGGACGGACTCCTGTCACACCAAGCCCTGGGCACACTCCTCTCGGTCCTGGGGTCTCCTCTGTCCCTTTCCCCATGGGCCCTGTGATCTTCAAGCCTGGTGGCAATGCAGAATACACCATCACAGTTACTCCTCCCAGAACTCTTTTTAAAATATATATATATATATATATATATATATATATATATATATATATATAATTGATTTTTCACAGAGAGGAAGGGAGAGGGATAGAGAGCCAGAAACATCGATGAGAGAGATACATCAACCAGCTGCCTCCTGCACACCCGCCACTGGGGATGTGCCCGCAACCAAGGTACATGCCCTTGACCAGAATCGAACCTGGGACCTTTCAGTCCGCAGGCCGACACTCTATCCACTGAGCCAAACCGGTTTCGGCTCCTCCCCGAACTCTTACGGGGAAGCGTAGGCCCAGGCTGTGGGTGAGTAAGCTGAGGCTGAGGGCTGTCGCTGGGGGAACACAGAAGGTGCGTGGGCTCCACTTGGTGTTCGCCCTTTAGCAGGGCAGTCGCTGGTTCTCCTGACCCACTCCAAGTCAAACCCAGAAGTACTGAGTCTTCCAGAGACAGCCATCGGATCTACAAAATAACACATGCACTCTTCTTACCAATATGGGTTCGATCCCACTCCTGTAAAAGTAACCCTGGCTCTGTGCTGCTAACAGGGACTTCCCTTCTTCCTGGGCCATGCCTGGGTCCTCGGGGGCAAAGTGTTCTCCTCACAAATGCCCTCTGTACCTGGATGACCCCCAGATTTTGTCCCCACTCTGAGCCCTCTCCTGCACTCCAGACTCTCACCTACACCAGCCTTCTCACCTCCACGTGGGCGTCGGGTAGGCACTTCCTACTCCATACATTTAGACCCTTGGTCTCGCCCTAGCTGGTGTGGCTCAGTAGCTAGAGCATCGCCCGGTGGACTAAAGGGTCCTGGATTCAATTCTGTCCAAGGGCACATACCTGTTATGGGCTTGATCCCTGGCTCTAGTCAGGGTGTGTATGGAAGGCAAACAATCCATGTGTCTCTCTCACATCAATGTTTCTCTCTCTTTCTCTCTCTCCCCTTCCCTTCCACTCTCTCTAAAAATCAATGGAAAAATATTCTCGGGTGAGGATGGACAAAAATCCTATATAATAAAAGCGTAATATGCAAGTTGACCAAATGGCAGAGTGACCAGTCACTATGACATGCACTGACCACCAGGGGGCAGATGCTTAATGCAGGAGCTGCCCCCTGGTGGTCAGTGTGCTCCCACAGGGGGAGCACCACTCAGCCAGAAGCGCAGCCACAGTGGTGGGAGCCTCTCCCGCCTCTGCGGCAGCACTGGGAGTGGGTCTAAGCCAGCAGTCGGCTATCCCCCAGACAGTGAAAGGGTGCAGGCTGGACTGAGGGACACCCTCCACCCCCGAGTTCATGAATGTCGTGCACCAGGCCTCTAGTATGTAAATATAAACCCTTGGTCTCCTCCACTAGCCCTGCTTCTCTTATAATGTCCTCCCGTGATGACCAGCAACTCTAGCCTTCCGACTCCCAGCCCCAAAGCTCCAGAGTCATCGTGGGCTCCTCTCTCCATCTCACACCCCCCAGCGAATCCATCAGGAAATTCTGTATTCCAAATGGATCGCTTCTCCCTGCTTTCACCCTTGTTTGTACCACCATCCTCTCCTACTTGGATGATCCTATTAGCTTGTGATGGGTCTTCTTCTCCATCCATTTCCAGCAAAATGGCTGGGATGGTCTTCTTAAGACATAAATCCGACCATGCCACCTCCCTGCCTGAGCTGGGGTGGAGACTCCCCACTTCAGTCCCATTAAAGTCCAAGGTCTGAGGAGGTCTCACCAGACTTGGCCTCAGATCTCACTGTTCTCCCCTGACACTCTGCTCAGCCACACCAGTCACCTTGCTGTTCCCTGGCACACCAGCCACACTTCTGCCTCAGGGCCTTTGCGCTGGCAGCCTGCTCCCCCTTGACCGATGTACACACAGCCCATTCCGTCACCGCCTCTGAGTTCTACCTCTTCCTCCCTGGCCACACTAAGATTGTATCACCCACACCCCTCACCCCAAACGCCAATCCACCTTACCCCACTTTTCCTGTGCTTCCGACATCTTACACAACTTGCTTAAAGGGAATTAGAATTGCCCTTTGTTGTCTGGCTCCTGACACGAGCATGTCGGCTCCTCAGGGGTGAAACTCTTTTCTGTTTTGCTTACCCACATGCCATAAGCTCTGGAATCCTGTCTATAGCACACAGTGGACACTGTGGATGCATCCCTAATAGCTTTTTTTTCTCTAATCCCCAACCTTCTCCCCGAAACTTGGGGCAGGAGAGCGTCCGTTCCCTCCACTGCACAAGATACTGTTAAGATCCCCAGGTGATCCACTCCGCTGACCTGACCCCCTGCTCCCACTTCCAGGCTCATCTCATTCTATCTGTTCTCACCTTCAGGCTCCACCCCTAACAAAGCCCTTGCAGGCTCCGCCTCTGCCGTGCCTCAGGGCCTTTGCACATGCTGTGCTTCCTTCTGCCCATTGGGCCCCTGGGTGTCCTTCAAAGCCCCGATCAGGTGTTGCCTCTCCCCTGCCTCAGTCCTGGAAGACTCCCTCCTTTCTCCCTTGGGGTGACTGTTGTACCTGGCGTGCGTCTCTCTGCATGGGCCCCACTGTCTCACCGGGGCTCATCTCCGCGTCCATAGCACCACCAGACTGTGAGCTCCTTGAGGGCGGAGGCTGGGCTCTGGCTCCGTGTCCCGAGCCGGCCTGGCACCTGGCACGTGGCAGTTGTTCAGTCAGTGTTTGTTTGCTGCTGACGATAGAGCAGATCTGAACTAAGCCAGGAGAGAACAAAGGCTGTTCTAAAGACCCTTCAAGGTCACCGCTGGCAGGGAACAAACAATGTCTTATTATTTGATCATTTATTTATACTCTATTTTCAAATAGGATTTGGGGCAGCCTGAGATGAAAGGCGCAGATACGGCAGAAACAAAGCCTGCGTCTTGAATGTCTCCTTCTACTACTGGCTCTTCCTTCCCGGCGTATAAACACCCCCTCTGGTTTGTTGTCTTAATAAAAGCAGTGCAAACCCTCCCGCAGCTCCGGGTCCCTCTGCAGCTCGCACCTCTGCGCCAGGCCTTAGGACGGCCTTCGCTCACCCCCACCGCCTCACGCCACCCCAGGGGCCTGCTCTCAGGACAGCAGCTGCCTCTGGGCCACCAGATACAGTGGACACTTCAGACCTACCTCACATGGACCCCCTCTTCCCTTTTTGAACTAACACAGGGCAAGTCAGGCGGCTCTGAGTCCCCTACTCGGCCTGTCCACTTACTGTCCCCGCCACTGGGGGGCAGTCACGCTGCCTCGCTGAGCATCCTTTTGTATGGCTATCTGGAGAGGAAGGTGCCACTCACCCGAATCCATCCATCGTGATGCTGGAAGTCCTCCTTGGACAGGGAATGAGGCTTCCCCACCCCTCATTCTCATTTCTTGGACCCAGGAGAGATGTGTCAATCGGCTGGAGCCAGGAGTTGAAAGGAGATGGGCTCAGGAACCGACCAAGGTGGCTTGCTGCTAGGGATTATGCAGGGACATCCTGGCCAGAGGGCAGCTGTGTAATGGCGTCCTCCTCTGGAAACCTGTGGCCAGGGGGCGGGGACTCACCCAGAGCCTGTGCTGGGAGGGGGGGGGGGCAGGGCTGGTCATCAAACCCATCACCCACGGTAGGTGGCATGACAGTGGGAGGACAGGCCACCAGCTCTTAAAGGTGGGTAGGCTGGGCCCTCTCTCCTCTTCAAGGAAAGGAGAGCTCACATTGATTAAGCACCTACTGTGTGCCAGACATTCTTCTCAGTGCTTTACATTCATGACCATTTTTATTTTTTAAAATTTATTTTTATTGATTTCAGAGTGGAAGGGAGAGGAAGAGATAGGAACATCAGTGATGACAGAATCATTGATCAGCTGCCTCCTGCACGCGCCCTATTGGGGATCGAGCCTGCAACCCGGGCATATGCACTGACTGGGAATCAGAACCATGACCTCCTGGTTTATAGGTTGACCCTCAACCACTGAGCCACATTGGCTAGGCCCATTCATGATCATTTAATTCTCACAGTAGCCATGGCAGGAATGGTTGGCCACTGTCCTGATTGCACAGGTTAAGAAATCAAGAGTTAGGGAGCTTAATATCTGAAAAATGCAGTGAAAGTACAATGACGAGGAGGATGCGCAAAGATCCTCATTTCTAAGGCCAACGCTGAGCCACATCATTAACCCTCCTAGGACCATAAGACAGAAGGGAAAGGGGCATGGACTGAGCTCAAAGTTCAGAGTCCAACACTTATAGATGAGTTGTACAAGCCACACGCACCTCTTAAAGACTCCATTTTCTCATCTGTGCAATGGGCACAATCATGATCTCCCAGGGGCAAGAGAGCTTTACAAACTGTCAAGGTCTGAGTATCTTCTGTGGTTAAGCTGCTGTCATCTCTTGCTTAAATGTTTCTTCAGGGTCTTTCTCATGGTTACTCCTGCTCCTTCCTCTGCACAGTAGCCAGATGGAGTTTTTTTTTTTTTTTTTTTTTGAAACAGAAGTCAGTTCATCTCACTTTTTTGCTTAAAACCTTTAAATGGGTTCACATACATTCCTGGTACTTGTCTCCTGTCTCCCCAGGACCAGCTCTTGCCCTGCCCCCTACCTTTAGCTCTCTCCCTTCAGCCCTCTGGCCACCTTCCAGGTCCTTCATTACACTATGCTCTTTCCGGCCCCAGGACCTTTGCACATGCTCACGCTGCTACCTGGAACGTGCTTTTCTCATGCTCCTCGCCTGGACAACACATGCTCCTCCTACCAATTGCAACAGAAACCTCCCTTTCTCAGGGATGTTCCCTCCTGCCTCCTCTGGGTCCTCCCTAGGTTCTCTCTGTGGCCATGTCCCTCATCCGGCACCAGCCGTCACTGCGTTCTTAGTTGCGCGTGTGTTTGGTTTTGTCTTGTATTGATGTCTGTCTCCCTCTTAGAACGTGAGCTTCATGAGGACAAACACCTTGTCTGCTCTGCCCACCACTGTGTCCCCGCCGCCAGCACAGAGCCCGGCACGGAAAGGGCACTCAACGCTTCTGAAGGCATGATGGCCTCTGCTGGGGACCAGAGATGGCTTGTTTTGGTCCGGGAGGAGTCCGTGGCTGTGTTGTTAGCCGGCAGTAGTCGTAGAGCTCTTTTCACATCTCGGATCTCACTGAGCCCTCATGACATCGGAGCCTCAGTTTCTCCATCTGTAAGCTGGGACTACCTGGGCCTCCCCTGCAGGGGAAGGTTCACTGTGACAGGTAGGAAAGTGCGTGGCGTAGTGAAGGTATTTAAAACATGCCATCTCCTTCCCATTGTTACTCATGGCCTTGCTGTCCCCGTGGGCGATGGCTCTCCCATGTTGGAGATGAGGATGCTGAGGACCAGAGGGGTTCAGCAGTTGGCCTGGGAACACAGAGCAGAACGGAGCACAGGGTGGGTTCTGTCACTGTGTGAGGTGGGGCTGGCCATCGGGGAGGGGGTCCCGGAATCCTCTCTGAAGACCTGCCCAGACCCACGCCTGCTCCCAGGCTCCAGGGAGGAGCATAGAAGCTACTCTGGTTCCCGAAGAGCAGCCCGCCCACCTCCTCCCTCCGGGTCCCCTCCTCACAGCCTGCCCGAGACGGCACTGTGGCCACCTCCACAGAGCTGGCCCGACGAGGTTCTCCTCGCCCGGGGACCCCTGGGATACTGCTCAGAAACTGACCTATATTCGTCGAAAGCGCTATTCGTCGCCATGATCCCTCCCACCCAGCACGCAACCCCACGCTGCCTAGACACCTCCCCCCGGCCAAGGACGTTGTAAAAACAAAACGATCGCCACCTGGCCCTCCGGGACCTCGGCTTTACAGCGCGTCCTGCTCCGGGGCGCCTTTCACAACCCAGTTTGCGGAAGAGAAAAGGCAGCGGGGAGGTGGCGAGGGAGAGAGAGTGAGGCAGATCCTCACAGGTTTAAGGGGCGGGGGCATGAGACGAGGAAGGTGAGGGAGGAAGGGGCCGGGAAACAGGGATGAGGAGGAAAGTTAGCAGAAGAGATCCTGGGGAGAGGACACGGTGGAAGGGACTAAATCCTCAGAGGAGCCAGTGGAAGCCTCAGAGAGAACAGCAAGCGATGGGGATGGAGAGCAAACAGGAGTCCTGGCCGAAAGCTGGCGGAAGGGGAAGAACAGGGTGGAGGGGGCAGAAGAAGTGAAAAGCAGATCGTTGAAACCAGAAACAGAATGTGGACTAGGAAACCAAACTTTGAGGCTGGGGGTTGGGAAGGAAGGGTTGGTTGGCGAGGCAGAAAGCAAGTCCAGGCAGGCTGGGGGTGGGGTGGCGGTGGGAGTGGGGTGTCTGGGGACCCCGGGCAGCGACGGGACGGCCTCTGAGGGCTGGACGGCGCTGAGGCCGCAGACCAGGCGTGTCCAACCTCCGGAGCCTGCTCCTCTGCAGGCCTCTCTTCCCGTCGTCACGCCAGCCCCATCCTGCCAGCGCCCCCTGGGAGCCGGAAGCTGGTTGCTCAAGAGCACACTGCCCCTGAGGCCCGGCCAGATCCACGGAGACGATTGCTCTCTTCTTCACCCTCCACGCAGAGGATCTGGGGCAGCCACAGGTTCTGTCGGGCGTTTGCAGTCTCTCCTGCAGGGGTCCATCCTGAAGTTTGTCTTAGAATGTGCATTAGAACACGCAGTGCACTCAGAATTGCTGTCATTCCTTCCCCCCTTTCCTTCATTTCTCACCAGCCAACAAGTATTGAGCACCTACTATGCGCCAGGCCTCTGCAGTGAACAAGACACACCAGGTCCTGCCTCGTGGCACTTGTAGTTTCTTCTTTCCCCTTACCCCCCGTCTTTGCCTCCTCCTTTCTTTTTGCTCTCATTCTCTTATTCACCCCCAGGTGCATCGGCTGTTTTTGCTGCTTTGCCAACTGTTCCAAATTTAGGGAAGGGCCAAACAACAATAATCACTTGTTATTGTGGCGATCCCTCATGGTTCTGGGGGTGACTGGGTGCTTCCTATCAGCGTGGGGACTGAGTTCGGAGAGGCTGTTTTGCCTTTCATGACCTATCGTCAGGGGTCACGTCATGTCACTTCCATGCTACCCCGTTGGCAATCGTGTTACAGCCTAAGACTAGTAGGTGCAAGTAGGGATATGCCTCCTTAGGTAGAGTTCCCTGGGCATAACTCTGTGACTTGAAGAAACAAGTTCCTCGTCCTCCCCCCGTACCCAGGAAGCCATGGTGGGACGGGCACGGAATAACCACCGTAGACACTCCCTCTAAAGGGAAGACGTGGAAGGCACATAGCGGTCACTGGTCCACAGCAATTCTGAAATCAGTTCTACTGCCCTCTGGGGTTTTGGTTCTTTTTTCTGAGTCACCCTGGTATTTCCATAGTAAATGACAGTGTTTGCAGCTGAATAATTTTTTTTTTTAAATACATTTTACTGATTTTGCACAGAGAGGAATTGAGAGGGATAGAGAGTTGGAAACATCGATGAGAGAGAAACATTGACCAGCTGCCTCTTGCACATCCCCCACTGGGGATGTGCCCGCAACTAAGGTACATGCCCTTGACCGGAATCGAACCCGGGACCTTTCAGTCTGCAGGCCGACGCTCTATCCACTGAGCCAAACCAGTTTCGGCTGAGTAATTTTCTTAGCCTTCTTCCTGCCCACCGACATTTGAGGGTCCAAAGGGCTCTCTTCATTTGGTGCTCTCTGACCCTTCATTCATAGCCAGAACAATTCCTTTAAAAGTATTGTGAGTTTCTTATGAATCAATTTTTAATACATTCCATTTTACAAATATATCCCCATAAATCTTTTTTTTTTTTTTACGTTGGGTTCCTGGCAAGGCTGTTCTTTAATCCCCCCCCCCAAGAGCAATGGTTTAAAAGGATGGGTTTTCAGCACATGCTTTGAAGACCCTCATAAGGCCTTTGTCTGTCTGAGAGGGTCCATGGGGCACTTTAAATCTCTCTGGGGTGGTAACAAAAGGCTTTGTAGCAACACTCTTAGATTCATCTTTAAGCCATCTGACAGTGGCCCTGGCTCTGACCCATCTTTGCCTGAAAGTCGATTCTTCTTTGACTTTGAGAATTGTTTGTCATGTGGGTGGATGGCAATGAGAAAAGTTTCACACCCAGCAAACCTTGGCTCCTTTATAGTTAATAGTTTGGCTTCTCTCCTTGACAGAGGCGGGATTTGCACCCAGAGCCGCCTGTCCTCGAGGCCTGCCCTCCTCCTGAGGGATGCTGTTGCCTCTCCGCATGGTGGAGTGGTTGAGTGATCAGAGACATCTGTAAGTCCTTCAGGAAGGGTGGTTCACGCAGGGGGGAGAAGGGAAGGCATTCCCACCAAGCGGGGGAACCACGTGGATAAAGGAACAAGCATGGAGGGACAGCAGAAACCGGTTTGGCTCAGTGGTAGAGTGTCGGTCTGCGGACTGAAAGATCCTGGGTTCGATTCCGGTCAAGGGCATGTACCTTGGTTGTGGGCACATCCCCGGTAGGGGGTGTGCAGGAGGCAGCTGGTCCATGTTTCTCTCTCATTGATGTTTCTAGCTCTCTATCTCTCTCCCTTCCTCTCTGTAAAGATATCAATAAAATATATTTTTTTTAAAAAGAATGGAGGGACAGGCACAGTGTGTTAGAGGACAGCATGGCACCTGAGGCCCTTCCGTCCCTCTCACCTTTGCCTTCTTCATACATCCAGTTCCTCCTGCCACTTCCCTCGTGGCCACTTTTTCTGTCCCTTCGTAGCATAAGCCCTACTATGTCCTCCATTCTGCGTTTCACTCTTCCACCCACTGGCTCACAGGGGTCCCATCTTCCCTATGAATGCCCTTCCCCGACTTGCCCACCTGGAGAGTGACTGGCGTCCCTGTCAAGGCCCAAGATGAAGTGTTCCCTGCGTCCTCAGGGAGCGTGCGGTCCAGCGGGAGGGACCCAGGATGAGCAGAGAATCACAAACAATTGTGCCAGTAAATTTGAAGTGACAACAATGATTAAATGCTCTGAAGGGAAGGGGCAGGGTTGGTGCTGTGAGCACATCTGAGAGAGAGAGATGATCTAACGCAGTGGTTCAGAGAAGGCTGCCTGAGGAGGTGACGTTTGGGCAGAGACCTGAAGCACACCCAGAAGTGAGCCAGGCGTGAGAACAATGAGCAGAGAAGAGTGTACCAGCAGGGGAACAGCCTGGGTAAGGCCGGGGGTTGGAGAGAGCTCCTGGGATCCCCATGACGCACACCCAGCCTACTGGATGCCTGGGTCACTCTGTCAATCATGACGGCAAATAATGACATTATTATTATTATGCTAGAAGCCTGCTGCACGAAATTTGTGCATGGGGGGCGTGTCCCTCAGCCCAGCCTGCACCCTCACCACTCTGGGACCCCTTGGGGGATGTCTGACTGCCGGCTTGGGCGCGATCCCATAGGCAGTTGGACCAGGGATTAGGCCTAAGCTGGCAGTTGGAAATTCCTCTCACAATCCAGGACTGCTGGCTCCCAATCGCTTGCCTGCCTGCCTGATTGCCCCTAACTGCTTCTGCCTGCCAGCCTGATCGCCCCTGACCAGTCCTCTGCTGGCCTGATTGACATCTAACTGCTCTCCTGTCGGCCCAATCGCCCCCAACTGCCCTCCCCTGAGGGCCTGGTCACTCCTAACTGACCTCCCCTGCCAGCCTGGTCACCCCTAATTGTCCTCCCTTGCAGGTCTGGTCGCCCCCAACTGCCCTCCCCTGCTGGCCTGTTCACCCCCACCTGCCCTCCCCTGCTGGCCTGATCACCCACAACTGCCCTCCCCTGCCAGCCATCTTGTGGTGGCCATCTTGTGGCAGCCATCTTATGACAACGTGAGGGTAGCCATCTTGTGATGACATCGCATGATACCATCTAGGCCTTTATTATATAGGATTATCAGCACACATTTCAGTGGCTTTCCTCCCTCGCAGTCTCACTTCCCTGTGCTTCTGGGATCACCTACGAATAACCACCAGTGCCTGTACATTTGTCTCAGGGTAACCAACAACCGAAACTAAGATACTATTAACTATCCCATTTAAAAGATGAGGAAACAGGCACATAAGAGTTAAGTAAACACAGAGCTGCACGTCTTAGAAACTGAAGCACCGTGTGTGTGTGTGTGTGTGTGTGTGTGTGTGCGCGCGTGATGGACAACATGAGGCTGCTGAGGTGTGTGCAGGCCAGGACAAGGATTTAGGGTATAGGAGGCCTTTGAAGGGCTTTATGCATAGGGGGTGACCTTCTGACCGATGTTGGGACAGTGTCACCATGGTGACTGAGGCAAACCTGGATTAGAGGGACCTCTGTCACCTCTGTCCAGCACCCCTGCTGCCCAGCAGCTCTGGCAGCTGTCATGGGAAGGCCAGCCAGGCCTCCTTACCATGCAGGTCCCGGGGGCCCGCACATGACCGGCCGGGTGCCGGCTGTTTCTGCCCCAGTGCCCTGTGCGGCCCGCCCACCTGAGCAGATGGTCTGAGGAGCCAGTGCAGTCTGGACGAGGTCAGGGGGGTCTGCAGGCTCCACCGTCTCCTCCTCTGCCTCTGCCGAGCCTGCTGCCCTCGTCGCTGGTCTGTTGGGGCCCCGCACAGCATGGCCGATGTGACCCGGAGTGACCCAGGCATCGGGTAGTGCTGGGTGTGCGCCACGGGGAGCCCAGGGCTCCGGTGTGTCCAAGGCGGGACTGGAGGGGGCGAGGGGGCAGGAGAGTGGGAGGACTGTGGGCTGCCCTGCAGATGCCCCTGATCGCACAGTGGGCCCCTCACCGGGTGGCTTGTGGTGGTGGCAGGGCCCCCAGAGGAGGAGGTTAAGGGTCCCACATTTGCTGAGGGCTCACCATGGCCTGGCCCGCAGTAAATGTTACCTTGGACTATTACCTGCCACTCCTCACCCCATCAAAACCCTACCTCCACCTTTCCTGGGATTCTTTCTCCAGCCCCCAAAGTTCGGTGTCTAAGACACGGGTTCTCCCTGCTCACACTGTAGGGCGGCTGTGTCCCCGCAGGTCTGTCCTTAAACATTCCCAGCCGGGCATCCTTCCTGCACACCTGCTTCTCACGTGGACCTAAATGGCACGGGCTCTCTGTGGGTTCTACGTCCTGACTGAACGTGGATAACTGGCTTCACCTCTCTGAGCCCCCGTTTTCCCATCTGTAAAACGGGTCAAGTCCTGTGCATCAGGCGGCTCGCATCTCTTGGCTATTATAACTAACGCTCCGTCGAAGGTAAGAGAATGGCTGAGTTGCCAGGCAGTTCCATTTCATGTGTTTGAAGGCCCTCCATACTGTTGAAAACTTCCTTTAATACCAGCAAGCACCCACCATGACCTGGATCCTGTGTGTCCCTGTCTTAAGCACCGCCTTCCCGAGGACACGGCCCCTCAGGCAGCTCTGGACTCAGCACCAGGCGCTCATGGTAGTCCTTGTGTGGCCCCCGCCCACGCTGACGGTTGGCATGCCTTTGTCAACTGGAGAATGGGCAGCTTTGGCACTGGGACCAGTTCTCGGAGCGCTTGTGCTCCACAGATGATGTCATGGTGCCAGCTGGAGAGAGCGCGTCAAAGGCCAGCAAACCCCGGTGCTGCCACCTGTGGCAGGAGCCTACCCGAGGCCGGGCTGCAGCAGCTGGCACCGGCCTGTGCTCCGCTTCCGTGCGCAGGGCCAGGCCCCGCATGTATCTTCATCTTAAACTTGCTTTATTGACTGATTGACTTTAGAAAGAGAGGGGAAGGGGGAGAGAGAGAGAAGGAAAGAAACTTCCATTTGTTGTTCCACTTGTCTACGCATTCATTGGTTGCTTCTTATGGGTGCCTTGACTGGGGATCGAACCAGCAACCTTGACATATCGGGACGACACTCTGACCAACTGAGCTATGGGGCCAGGGTTATATCTTAGTGTTATCCGCTCTTCGTAAGCCTGAAATAAATGTTAGTTTTTAAACCACAGCAATAAACGAGTAGATAAAATGAAGCAGCAGCGAGGTACATGCCCACCACGTGGCCCAGGTGGGCGGGTCTTTCCCCTGACCTCCCCTTCCCCCATCCTTAGTCAGTGCCAGGACGGAGGGCCCCTGACCTTGGGTGGGAGAGGTCCCCGCCCAAGTGGAATTCTCTAACCTCCAGAATAGGGCCCTGGGCCGGGAGCGCAGAGGATGGAGCGTCCTCCGGGGATTTCAGGGAAAGGGACGCGCTTCCAGCCCAGCTGGGCTGCGGCGATTCTGCCCGCCTCCAGCCACGGCGGCGGCGGCCTGCGCCTCTGGAAAGGCAGCTCCTAATTGGAACGGATCGAAGCGTCTTTGCTCCAGCTTTGTTCTCCATCTCCACTGAATCGTGGCTTTAAGACTTAATCTGGTGCAGTCGCTGCTGGGCTGGGGGCCTCGGCTCTCTGAGCTCCTCCGGGCTGGTGGTGGCCGGCCCCCGGGGGTGGGGAGGGGGCCACGCGGGGAGCTGGGTGGTGCCACGCTGCACCCTCTCACTCCAGGCCTCTTTTCCTTCTCTCTCCCCCTCCCCCACCTGCTCTCTCTCCCTTCACTCTCCCTTCATTAACCACCCGGGGCTGTCCAGGGTGCCTGTCCCTGCTGGTGGCAGTATAAATTGGTACAATTGCTCTGGAGGGCAATTTGTCAAATGCTATTAAAAGCCTTAAAAAGGTGCATGGGTTTTGACCATGAAAGGTCCCTTCCAGGAATTGGTCCTGGAGAAATAATTGGACGGGGGGCCACAGGGCCGTGCAGAGGACGTGGAAGCCAGTGTCCGTCGACTGCGGGGTCATTAAAAAGGACTCTGTGATAAGCCAGCGGGAACAGGGCCATGGAGAGCGATGGGGAAATTTGGATCTTGACGCGGTGTTAGATGCTCCTAATGAATGACTGGTAATTTTGATCAGGTGTGATAATGGCCTTGCAGTTGGTTTAGACCCGTGTTTCCCAAACTTCTCTCATGATGAGAATCACCTGGTGGAGTTGTTAAAATACAGATTCCTGAATCCCAACTAAGAAGTGCTAAACTAGAATTTTTGGGTACATATAAGCTTAGAGCACTAGTTAAGTATACAATTTTACCTATATGTTCCCAAAAATTCTAGTTTAGCACTTCTTAGTTGGGATTCAGGAATCTGTATTTTAACAACTCCATCAGGCGATTCTCATCATGAGAGAAGTTTGGGAAACACTGGTTTAGACTCTAAAGGCAACTTCAGAGCAAGCATGTCAAACTCGCAGCCCTTGGGCCACATGCCTTATTTGGCCCATGTTAGCCTTTGAGTTTGACATGCTTGGTTCAGAGATACTGACAGAGGGATTGGTATTTGGTTTAAACTGTTAAAATAGTAACAGTAACAGAAGGGGATAGGATAAAGTAAGGATGGCAAATCTTGCAAGTTCTGGCTAATGGGTACATGAGTGTCTATTTTGGGGTATGTTTAAAATTCTTTATGGTTTAAAAAGAAATAAAATAATAGTATAAAACTGAGTTTCTATACTATTATTTTATAGTAGTATAGAAATAATACCCTGTTTCCCTGAAAAGAAGACAGTGTCTTATATTAATTTTTGCTCCCAAAGATGCGCTAGGTCTTATTTTCAGGGGATGTCTTATTTTTCCATGAAGAAGAATACGGTACACATTTATTGTTAAATGAAAATAAAGGAAATTTATTACCTGTATATGGTATGGTAGTACGGTAGTTGTCAACACAAACCAGACAAACTGTGAATCCTGGGGGCCTTATTTTTGGGGGGATGCCTTATATTTCACTCGGAAGGAAACCTGTAAGTAGGTCTTATTTTAGGAGGATGTCTTATTTTTGGGGAAACTCGGTAGTATAAACCTGAAATGATGTTCACAAGATAATAAGTGAAAATAGCGTATATGGCACTGCGATAGGTAGACAATGTTATATGCAGAGGGGAAGGATGGAGGTGCATATACTAGGATACTCTCGGCTACTTCTGGGCGGTAGGGTTTGAATAACTTCTATTGTCTTCTATATACTTTTCAATAGCTCCTGACTCTTTTTCTTGCAAGCAGCATGCATTCCTTTTAGGCTCATAAAGAGCCATAGTTATTGAAGGAATTTTGGAAATCACCTACGATGCATTAGACCGTGCCTGGTGAAAGAGGTTTCACACCTCGGAATCCACACACAGTAACTGGTAAGGCCGTTATGCCCACTGGGTAAATGGGGAAGCTGAGCATCAGAGAGGGTGAGCGACGTGCCTGTGGACACACAGCTGCGATGCTGACTCCACCAAAACCCCAGCTGCTTCTTGGGGACTTCCAGAAGCATCAGCTGCGGTCCCCGCCCTCTGGGAACCCACACTGCCCTTGCCCTCCTGGTCTCCTGCCCCATGCTCAATCTGCATCGCCCCCTCCGCCCCTAGAACCAGTTACATAATGGCTCTGGCAAAAAAACACACTTTTTCTTCACATCACAGGTAAAAGCCGGACACCATCCGGTCGATATTTTCTCCTAATGAGCCCTCCCAGTCTTCTTGCCTTTTTAGCATGGGAGCGAGCGCTCTGCTGCTGTCCCCTTCATATTTATCTGCTCTGCTTGCTGGCAGAGAGGAAGGCGAACGAACGGGCATTGTGTACATAAATATCACAGAATCCACAGAGGGCTGCAGCCGGGTTCTTAATCCTGGCTCCATCACTAACAATTTGCAACCTAAAGAAGTCACTCTCTCTGGCGCGCTCGTCTCCGAAGCACGTAAAGGCTAGCACATTAAAAAATCAATCGGCGTTCTGCGGAAAAGGGGGAAGGAAACTCTAAGTTGGCTTAAAAGACCTTCCCAGAGATTTTGCTGATGTGGGAGATGGATGGAAACCTGTCGCCACCTCCCCCCATCCCCCAAGCTCTCTGCTGAACTGGGATGTCTTACCTGGTCTCCTTGCCTCTGGGCCCTTCCTCTCCCTCTCCGTCCTCCGGTTCCTCCCCCCCCCCCCCCCCCCAGGCCCGATCTTCCCAAAGCAGAAATCCTGGTGAGTCACTTCTGTTAAAACCCTATTGGCTCCTCACTCCCTCTGGAAAGAGGCCAGCTCCTCTGCTCTGTGTGATAACAGCTCCATGCTGTTGCTTTGTCCTTCCCTCCTCGCTCCTCACCCCACACGGCATGCACACTTCCCCCAGCGGGCCCTCAGCTTCATGCCTCAGGGCCTTTGCACAAGCTCTTTCCTTGGTGTGGAATGCCCTTCCCCCACTAGCATTAGGTATTTCCCGGCAAGACCCCTGGAAGCATTTGCGCACCGAGACACAACATTTGTGCACCGAGATGAATGCATTTTTATCACAGACATGACGCAGGTTGCCTCCTGCCCCCGAGCCTAACTGTGCATCTTCCCAGCGTGGGAGTCTCCAGAGCCGGCTCTCAGGGCAGGAAGTGTCAAGACGAACCACTGGGTCTGGGACCACATCAGGGGCTGCTCCTGCACCATCCACCTCTGAACAGGGACCCCAACAAAGGGAAGTGCCCGAGTGTCACAGAGGCATCGTGTTGGAACTGGGGATCGGGTTTACATCTCTGCTCACCCGCCTGCTGTGTCCCCTCCCACTCTGGGCTCCCTGTGCCCTGGGTGGCCGAACCACAGCAGTGTCAGCAGGCAGCCAAGGACATGCGGAAGGGTCAGCCTCAGGGAGCCAGGGAGCGGCCACTCCCCTGGAGGGAAGGAAAGCCCGAGGGCAGCGGGCAGAGCTCCCCTCGGTCCCGAAGGAGAAGGCAGCTCTCGGTTGTGGCTGCGGCGGTGGCTGTGGCAGCCGGGAGACCCTGGCTGGGTGCTCTCTGGGTTCCGCTGGCAGCAGAGTCGTGTTGGCTCAGCTTTCTCCTCCATGGGTCATAGGGGATTCTAGGGCAGGTCCTGAGTCCCACCCAAATCCGAAACACCCCCCCTCCCAAAGTCCACACACACAGTGCACGCACATCTGAGTCCCGGTGCTGGGAGCGGGAGAGAAAGTAGAAGACGGGCCACCGGTCATGGCCCACCTCCGAGGGCCGGTGAGCCAGCCATGCCCAGGGCGTGCAGCCACTCTGCCCTCGCACTCTTAAACGTCACTTTCTCAGAGAGGTCTTGCCTGAGCTCTTTAGGGAAGCGCAATGCCTTAGGGAAGTAAATTGTGCCGGGCACTACATAAAGCTCAATGCCTGGCATCCTGCAGCCTTTGGAATGGAATCCATTCCTTCCAGTGTGGCCCTGCCCACCTCCCTCCTCCTGCTCTCCCTCCCTCACCAGACAGCATCTCTGCCGCGCTGCAGTTCCTTGTTCACGCCTCAGGGCCTTTGCACTGGCTGTCCTTGCTGCTGGATGTCCCCCAGCTGGCCACGTGGCTGTCAGACCTTACTTCCAATGTCACTCCTCAGAGCTTTGTCTGCTCACCCAACCCAGTCACCCCACAAATCACCCAGCACCTGGCACGGTCTGAAATCCTCTCCATCACTTATTATAGAACCAATTATTATAGAACCGATTTATTGGGGAATCTGGACTCAGCAGGCCCCAAGCCTAGACCATGTTACTTTTTCTAGTTTTCATTCCCTCACACCCGGCCGAGTCCTCCTTCTTGCTGGGCCCTCCTGGCAGGCTGCTCTGAACCCACTCGGGCACTGCTCTCTGCTAAGCTCAGATCAGGCCGGCTCAGCGCTCCAAGGCGTGGCTCCAAGCTCCTCTCTAGAAGAAGGGAAGGGAGCAGGCGTGTCCTCTCTGTGGGTGCCTCCCCAGTGGGCACTGTTGTTCCCCTGCTGTTGTCTCCCTGGAGATGGGGGTGCCTGGCTGTTTTGGGGCTGAGACTCCTGCGTGGCTGGCATTTCCCAGGGAGTGGACAGCTGCACCCCCAGCCCTGCCAGCAGGCCAGCGCCTGACCTTCCCGGGGAAGCAGCTCCCTTTGCCCAGGGCCTGTGAGCCAGTGACTCCCTGTCCTGTGGCTCCTTATGAGGTGGGGTACCTCCTCTCCCTGCTGTTGCTGCAGGGTTCTCCCCACTGAGCCCCCCAATTCCCAGGGCTGCCCGCCAAGCTCCCCCAAGGACACCCTCACGCCCTGTGCCTGCAGTTGGCACCAGGTTTCTGCGGCTCAGCGAGCATCCAGCTGGGGCACGAGGTGCCAGCCTCCTCCTCTTGGCAGCAGCCTCTCTCGGGAGTCTCGTGGGACCTCCGTTGCTGGGTCCTGGGGGAGGGGCGGGAGCGGGTCCCACCCCCCAGCACCATGTCTGCCCTCCCTCCCTCCTGACCACCCAGTGTTCTTACACCAATAGGGACAGCAGGGAGCGAGGGGTCGGGGTCTGGGGCAGGGACAATCCCGCCCCCTCCTGTTAGGCCACAGGCACGGCGCCTGGCCCCGCCTTTTGTGGTCTCTTTAGGGAGAGGGTTACCTAGCATCCCTCTCTCCACAGCTGAGGTTTCCAGTAACCAATACTGGGGCAACTGGAAGCGGTCCCTCCCCCCCACTCCCACCCTGGTCTCCTTGGGTTTTGGTAGGTCTTCCCTTTTGGAACACGTGTCAGGAGACTGGCAGCGTGGCATTGTTGGTGCCCAGGAAATTATGCCCGGCCCGGCCGGCCCCCAGCTTTCCCCTGAGAATGACTCAGTAGGAAGATCGCTGTGGCTGCAGGGACTTCTCGGAGAAGTGACCAGAAGAGGAAGGCGGGCGCGGGGGCCTGACGTGGGTGACACTACGGGCTGGTGTCTTCCACCGTCGTCTCACTGATGGCAGTGACCTTGGAGGGCGGCCTAATCACCACCCTTTGCAGATGAAAGCCCCCCACCTTCCCCAGGCCTGGCCATCGCGGGAGGAGGCAGAGGGGGTGGGGCTGGGAGCTGGGCCCCGGCGCCCGAGTCCTGGCTCTGCCACTGAGTTCTCCGAGTCCGGTTCATTTGGAAGGTGGTGTAACACTCGGCTTAAAGATTAAATTAGCTAATACCTGTAATGTGCTGAGCCCATGTAGAGACAAGACAGGTCATCAACTAGCCATTTCCATCACCGTCATTGGGGCAACCGGGTCCATCTACCCCCACGGCTGGCACCTCTGCACCGGGCCCCCCACTCCCTCAAGGCTGGGGGCCTGAGGGTGAAAGGAGCCAGACCCTCGGGGGAGGGTGACAGCCAGAGGCAGCCTCGGATGCCAAACCGCGGCCTGCAGCCTGATGTAAAGGTGACGAGGAACGGCGTGGGTCTTTAATCAGAGGAGTGGAAGCGGTGTTTTAGGGAGATTAATCTGGCAGCGGAGACGGGATGGAAAACAGTCGAGCTCGGCACAGAGAATTATGACTGCTGCCGGCTCCGAGGGGCGGGCCATTAAAGGAAAGTGGCCTGGTTCTTGGCTCCCAGGGGCCCTGGTTCCCGGCAGCTGGGAGGAGCTGGCCCTCAGGAGGGAGGCACCCAGCGCGGCCGGCAGAGGGCGCTGTTCTGCCGGTGACAGTGGCCCCTGCCGGCAGCCCAGGCCTCTGGACCGGGAACAGGCAGCCAGGCCCCGGGTGTGAGACTCAGGAGGGGGCCCTCAGCCCCCTGGCAGGCTCCACGCAGACATCTCAACTGCAGCAAATTGTAAGCAGTCCCAGCAGATGCGGGGCTGCTCTCAGGGAAAGGCCCTTGGGGAAGGTGGGACCCTCCCCCTCCCAGTGCCAGCCTCCCCCCCCCCCCCCCCCCAGCCCCATCTGGCTCCCAGGCTGCTCTGGAACCAGCAGCCAAAGTGCAAAATGGCACCAGGCCTGCCCTGGCCAAGAGCGGAAGGAGCTGCTGCTTGTACGTTTTCTCATTTTATTTGAAGCTGTCACAACAGGTGAGGTGCCGAGGCAGTGCCACCTTCTCGTCTCCCACGGAGCCGGGCCGCCGCACGCGCCCGCAGCACCAGCCTCAGGCCAGCGAGTGGAAAACCTCCAGCTTCTCCCGGTACAGCTGGTGGAACTGCCGGGCCAGGCACTGGAAGGGGGCCTCGTAGTTTTCCATCTCCTTCTGCGGAGACAGGCCGAGGGGGGTCGTGCTGTGTGCGGCGTCAGGGCCAGCACGCACCCTTACTCCTGCCGGGGCCACGCACCCCTGCCTCGCTTCGCCTTCACACCACCCGGGGAGGCTGCGTTACCGAGGAAACCGTGCCAGAGCCACACACCTGTCAGCGCGGGGCTAGGTCTGCGTGCACAGAGCCTGGCCTTCCAGCCCTCTCACTCCAGGAGACAGGGAGTGGAAGGAGACTTCCTGGGCTCTGACCGAGGCCCAGAGGCACACAAAGTAACAGACAGCAAGGACCCCACCCTCGAGGGAAGGCAGACGTGATGGGCCCCCCTACCTCCAGGTCAGGGCTGTGCTGTGGCATTTCCCTCCCAGAGGTCAAGTTCCAAAAGAAAGCCTGAGGCGGGGCTTAGGCCGTGCTGGACTCAGCCAGGGAAGAATGAAGGTGTGACTGGAGCTGGCTATGTGGTGGCCAAGCCAGGGAGGGCTCAGTGGGCGCAGCCCGCTCCTCTGTGCACCTGAGACCACAGCCGCCCTTCCCAGGACAGCGGCGGGAGCGCCAGCCTGGAGCCGTCTTCACAGGACTCTGCAGGGACCACTTCCAGGAGGGTGGGTCCCAACAAGAACAGCCAGCCAGAACCGCCAGAACCGCCAGAACCCGGACCGCCAGACCCGAGGCTGCAGGAGGGGGAGGAGGTAGCCCAGCCTGCAGGGGTATCCCCTGCCAGAGGGAGGCTGCAGGCGAGAGCTCCACTGGTGGGTGTGGGGAAGGCCCGTCTCTAAGTGCTCACAGGGCATCCGGCTGAGACACCTGCAAGTCCTGAGGGGCCACAGGAGGCAGCAATAGAGACCCCGTGCCCCTCCTTCCTCTCTCCCCTTTCCCGGCAGCTGCAGCTGTGAGCTGAGCTGGGGAGAGCGCAGGCGCAGAAACGCAGCAGGTGAGGGTGGCGGGGGCTCGGGGGGTGGTGGTGCTGATGTTAGGTCAAACCAGGAATTCTGACAGTCACCGAGGACTGGGCATCTTAGTAACTGAAATGGTATTTTTGTGATTAATGGTGCCCAAAGGACTCTCTCACTCTGTGTGCACACAGGTTTTTAAAATTTTAAATTAAATTTATTCAAACTAAAAACAAACAACTAGTTCACCATTTCTCCCATCTCTACCTCTGGCAACCATCAATCTGTTCTTTGTGTCTATGAGCTTGTTTTTTGTTTTGTTTTTTGTAAATAAGTTCACATATTAGACCATACGGTATTTGTCTCTCTCTGGCTTATTTCACTTAGCGTAATGCTCTCAAGTTTCAGCCACGTTGTTGCAAATGACAGGACTTCCTCCTTTTTTTATGGCCAGATTGCATATACTGCATATATACCACAATTTCTTTATCCATTCACCCATCAATGGATACTTAGTGATTTCCACATCTTGGCTACTGCGAATAATGCTTCAGTGAACATGGGGATGAAGACATCGTTTGAAGTTAGTGTTTTCTTTTTCTTTGAGTAAATATCCAGCAGTGGGATTGCGGGGTCATATGGCAGTCCCAGTTTTAGTTTCTGAGGAAGCTCCATATTGCTCACCATAGTGGCTACACCGTATGGGCATCTTTTACAATTTTTTTTTTTAAAGAAACAAGCAGGCAGCAGAAAGAACTCATGACTTTCAAGGCAGCAGCTCCGCTAAGAACACATAAGAACCATTTTCAAACGATCCCTGGCAGCTGGCAAAAGTGCAGCCTCCGTACGAGGCAATGAACTATCCCCAGTGAATAGCAGAGTTTCCAAACCAAAGAATGTCACAGAGTCACCAAGCTCAGTGTTTCACGGCCGGCAGCCTGGGCCTGGGGGCAGTGGCCGGCAGGGGTGTGCTGAGCCCCTCGGGGACTCAGGCTCCCCAATTGGAGAGCCTCTGTCTGCCCCGCCAGCTACCCAGAGGGGGCCTGGGCGGCAGGAAGTGCGGAGGGAGCAGGAGGCTGGGGGTTGCAGCCGGGGAGCATCCGCTCTAAGCTCTGGACTGCAGGGGGGAGGGGCCGCACCCTCCAGCTGGACAAGGGCGCTAACCTAACCGTTGCGACTGCTGGGCACCTCTGGTTGTGCGGAGCATAAACTCCTCGGCAACGCGAGTGTCAAACAGAAAGGCTGGGCCCCCGTTTCACACCGTTCACAAACATTAACTCAAAATGGATTCAAAACCTGAACTTAAGACCTGAAGCCAGAAAACCCCCAGAAGAAAACACTGGGAAAAAGCTCCCTGACTTCGATCTTGGCAATGATTTTTACGGGAATGGCACCAAATGCAGAAGTAAAAGCAAAAATCAGCAAGTACGACTACATTAAAGTAAAAAGCTTCTGCAAGACGACCCATCAACAAAATGAAAAGGTAACCCACGGAATGGGAGAAAATATTTGCAAACCACACATCTGCGAAGGAGTTAGAGTTACATCCAAAATATACAACTCAGACAACTCAATAGCAAAACCACAAATAACCTGATAAAAAATGGGCAAAAGACCTGAGCGGACATTTTTTCAAAGAAAAGATTCAAATGGCCAACAGGCATATGAAAAGGTGCTCAACATCACCAATCAGGGGCTGCAGATCAGAACCACAGTGACTTCTCACCTCGCCTGTTAAGGGGCTCATCCAAAGGACAAGAAGTAACAAGTGTGGAGGATGTGGAGAGAGGGGATTGTGCGCTGTTGGTGGGATTGCAAACTGGGGCAGCCGCTGTGGAGATCAGCACTGTGCTAAGTGAAACAAGCCAGAGGACGGCAAATACCGCGTGATCTCACGTGTCCGTGGAATCTACAAAAAGAGAGCGATGATTGGTGGCTGCCAGTGGCCTCGCGGTGGGAGGTGGGCGATATGGGTGCAGGTGGTCAAAGGGTATCCACCTCCAGTTTTAAGATGAGTAAGTTTTACCCCGGCCGGTGTGGCTCAGTGGATTGAGCGTTGCCCCAAGCACCAAGAGGCCATGGGTTCCGTTCCTGGTCAGGGCACATGCCCAGGGTGTGGGCTCCATACCCAGTAGGGGGTGTTCAGGAGACAGCCAATTGATGTTTCTCTCTCATATCTATGTTTCTATCTTTCTCCCTTCCCCTTCCTCTCTCTCAAAAAAAATCAAAACATTAAAAAAAAAGAAAAAGAAAAGAAAAGATGAGTAAGTCCTAGGGATGGGATTAAAAATAACAAAAGAAAGGCAAGCAAACACGTAGGCCGCCGCCAGGCTGCCAGACGATGGCACTGCATTAAGGAGAGAGGAGACGGGCTTGGCGTCAAGACTCGCCTGTGCCTCGGAGTTGTTATATTTCCTGTTTAATTACAGCTTCCTTAACCGAGGCCGCCTCAGGGGGGACTAGTTAACTCGCACAGTTAATACCAAGTGCTAAACTGCAGCTCTGCGAGCACAATTTATAGCCACGGCGTCCACAGAGCGGCAACAAACACCGGGCCGCGCTTACACCCACCGCCCTGCGGCCCCCGGGGTTCATTCTGAGCTCCGTCAGAGTTCCGGGGAGCGTGGCACATGGGGGTGAGGAGGCAGTTCCACTAGTGGGAATGCTGGAAGGGGGACACTAAAGTGTTGTCGGCTGTGGGCAGTCCGGCTCACTGCTCTGCTCGAAGACGCACCGCGTAAACACCCGTCTACACAGGAAAAGCTTGCTACTCTGAGCTTCGTTAATTTGGCATTTGTGATGACTGGGCCGGAGGCAGGGGTGGCACTGATGTTTGTACCGCCTGAGAGTTAAAGGGTTTAGTAGGTAATGTAGTATAAGTAAGATGCCTAGAGAAATATTTACACGTTAGCAAAGCTCCCGTGTATGGAGGGTTTGCTGAGCAGCAGACTCGGTCTAAGTGTCTATGTTTGCCATCTGACTCCAGTCTCACGCTGGAGCTCAGAGCACCTGCCTTTACGAGCTAAGCGCTCATTGACACAGTAAGCGCCGGCCGGTCTTGTCTTCCGGCGGAAAGCACAGTGCCAGTCACCGGTGGCGGATGTGGGGCTTAATGTGTTAAGGAAGCACGCCTTTGTGGGGGCGGGGAGGGGGTGTTAAAGTTCCATCCACATGCCCCTGGACAGCATCGTCTGCCACACTTTGCAGAAGTGCCGTGGCTTAAGTACATTTTGAGTAAAAACAACCTCCAGGCCGTTTATTAATTAGCCCACTGGCTTCTGGAGCCAAAGATTCTGGCACGTAGGTCACATGTACCTACAAGTCTGCCCAGCAACCCCGGCGAGGGCCGCCGCTGGCTCTGCAGAAAGTGCCACGTGAGCACGTCTGACTGACACCACCTGCGCCACAAGCCTGCGCCCTCGTCAAGGGAGGCTGGGACCTCAAACTCCCAGCACAGGAGGTGGGTTCGCTAGCACCAAACAGCTAAATCCTGGAGTGTGTGTACGGAAGGTGCGGTAACTGATCACTCAGACTGTCCCCCTTCTGAGGGCTGCTGCCGACCCCCTGGGCACAATCTGTGGCTTGGAGTCACCGTGGGGCTGCAGTAGGTGGACAGGGAGCACTTAGGAAGCCAGACACTATCGATCCCGATGCTGACTCCACCCTCTCCTAGTCACGTGACCTCGGACAAGTCACTTCCCCTCCCCACATGGAAGCAGGAACTGGGGGACCAGCCCCTGGCGCAGGGGCTGAATAGGAGCCATGGAGTAATGTCCCAACAGCACGTAACTCACAACATGTCGTGCAAACGTCCAGCATCGCTGCAACTGAACGCAATCGGCTTGTCTTCCTCACTAATGGAGACACAGCGTGTCCGGGGCCGGCTGGCTCATCTGCTCTATTGAAATGCACGAGTGACTCTTGCTACACTGAGTAATGACCTTGGGCTGAGAACGTCAACACCAGTTCCTAATCCCCCTGTGCATATGGCGGCGTAACAACTCGATGCACGTGAGGTCATGCGAGAACCCGCTTCTAGCAGAGGCCGGCTCCCCGTGGGCTACCGAGCACGTGCACACTTACCACGGACGTCTCAAAACATTCCAGGCCCTGGCCCAGCGCCCACGCCTGGGCCTGCGCCGCTTCCACGACTCGTCTGCTGACCAGGTCTGTCTTGTTGCCCACAAGCACACCTGCTCGGAGGAAACAGCCACAGCATGGCAGTTAGCTAGCAGCCTGGGAGGCAGCCGGAGGGGAAAGAGCAGGCGAGGCGGACTTCAGGGGTGTAGAAGATCGCCTGGTCTGAGGTGGAGAGCAAGACAGGGACCCTAAGATGTTGACCCTAAGGCCTCAGCAGGGTGGGCTCTGCTATTCTACAGCTTCCGCTCGGCCCTTTTTCCTGACTCCTGTGGATCCGCCTGCCTTGTCCCTTTAAGGCTGCAGTGCCTGGAAGGCGAGGGCCGAATTTATGCGAGCATTTGCGATAAATTCCTAGCTCATGGAGCAAACTTCAAAAATGGTCATTAATACTAATCTACGGACTGGGCTCAGAGTCAGGGACTCGGAGGTAATTTAGTTCTGTCCCCAGCTGTAGCCGCTGCAGCTAATTTTTGAGCGTGTCTCTGGAGATCGTTTTCCCTGGTCTGTAATGAGGAGGATTTGTTGATCTCACATAAGGATGAAAAAGAAATTGATTTAAAGCATTCAGAAGTGACAGCGGGGCCTGCATGTTTACTCGATCCCCCCCCCCCCCCCCTCACAGGAGACAGCGCGTTCTTCCTGGCCTGGCTTTCCAGAAGTGACACCTTACCTTCCTGTCACAGCCCCTTCCCCTTCGCTGCCGGAGCCTCCCCAACCCTTCTCGGTGGGTGGCATCGTGCCTGTTTACAGACTCGGAGGTGGGTGCACCCTCAGGCTCAAAGCCCAGGGCACCCTCTGGACACCCACAGCCAGGTCCGCAGTGACCTGTGCCCTGAGTTCACGGTAAGCAGACCCGATGCCGCGGCTCCTACCTGGGAGGGAGGAGCCTGGCACCTGTGCCCGAGCCTTCTCCAGCCACTTGCTGCAGTTGAGGAAGGACTGCTCACTGGTCACGTCGTAGACGAGGCACAGGACGTTGGGACTCTCCCACTGGGCAGGGGGGACGGGACGGGACAGGTCAGTGGCGGAGAAAGTGACTGCTCGGCTGGCAGATTTGGCCAGTTTTCTTGGGAGGGGCGCGGGGACGAAGGGACATGACAAACTGTACAGGGGATGTGAGTCAGACCACTGGGCCACAGAAGAAGCCAGTTTGCTCAAAGGTTGGATGGGAGGCGGGGCCCGTGGGCGGCTGGGCAAGGTGTGGTGGGGGGGGGGTGTGCAGGGAAGAAGTCCAGGGTGTGAGTTTGCTCGGCGCCAGGCTCTCCGCTGGGTGCTCTGGGCGTCCTTGCCGCGCGGCCGCAGTGAGGGGACACCTTGCCCAGGCCAGATGTGCTGTCCACGCCAGAGCAGGACTGCAGCTTTCCTCCACCGGAGGCGCTCCGCCTGCCACTGGCCTCAGGGACTCATCCCGCTCACCCTGAGGACGGCCCACTACTGTGCAGGCCGCTCTGCAGGCCACAGGGCTCCCTTCTTCCACCAGCCAGGCCCGGCGGGTTTGCTTGCCCCTCCTTCCTAAGGGCCGCCTGTTCACAATGCTTCTCCCGCAGCGCGTCAGCCCTCACCCACCGGGCCACTGGCGGGGCCCCTGACCGGGCTGCGCCCTCAGGACGGTCACCTCCTGGGGCTGCTCAGATCCCGGGCGCCCTACTGCTCGGCACAGAGTGGTAGATTGCCCAGCTCAGGCTGTGATGTATATGACTGCGGCCACACCTAGTCCCCGGGGACCCCACCAGGCGCAGTGAAAGCCTGGTTTATTTCCGGGGTGTTGGGACCCCCCAGATTTAAGGGAGAATCCCTTTTTCCTCCAGTTTTCCTTGGAAGGTCAGCCCAGAGTCGCTCTGGAGGGCTCACCTCCCTGCCCCCTAGGCCTCCCGGACGGCAGCACTAAACCGGCGGCCCCCTCACACCTTCATCCACAGACTGACTCAGGAGCTCGTGGTCAGCCCCGTCCCCATGAGCGTCAGGGGCACCTTCTTCCTCCAGGCCTCAGCCGGGCCCAGGGCAGCCCCAGGAGGGAGCGGCAGCAGGGAGCCGGCAGTCAGGGTGTGCGCTGCTCGCGGCCTGACTGCCACCCACCACCTCCCTCTGCCGGGGAGGGCGGCACCAGCCCAGGCCGTGCACACAGTAGGTCGGCATGTGGTGAGCATGAGCTGATGCGTGCAGCCAGTCCTGTGTGAACCCACCATTGTTAGCTCTGCTTTGCTAAGCCAATAACCCGAAGCGGGCAGGAAACAGTTTCTATTAAAATGTAGCCGTTCTTGGGAAGGCAGGGAGGGCTCTGGGGAGCGTAACCCTTCTAATTAGCTGCTGGCCCAGATCAGCGGAGCTGCAGCCTGGGAAGGAGCAGCAGGCTGGGCCCGAGAGGACGGCCGGACGTGCTCGGGAGCCATGGGCAGCGGGCACCCGCAGCCGAGCCCATGGGGCAGGGTGTGGGCCCGGAGGTGAACCTCGGAATGGGGCCTCTGGTGCACCCCCCACCCCCAGGGGAAGGGATGTGTGCTCCTGTTCTGGGAGGCTGAGGAGGAGGCTGAGGGGACCCATCAGGAGGCAGCTGCTCCGAAGGGAGGCCCCGGAGTGGGCGGCTCGAGGACTGAGCCACACAGCTCGGGCGCATTGGGGTCCCAGCCACTCAGAGCCGGAAGGGGGGACCTTGGGCGGGAGGGGTGTTAGGGGATGAAACCGCAGGCTACTTGCCAATTTATCCAGCATTTCCGAAAACAGCTCCTTGCCAGCGGAGTCAAAAATGAAGAGCTCCTAGAATCAGAAAGGCGCGTCCCAAGAGTGCCTACACGTGGGGGGTGGGGGTGGGGTGGGGACGAGGAGAGGCAATGGCTACAAGCCAGCGGCACTGCCCTCAGCTCAGTGCTGACCTGGCTTCGGGGGGAGGTGCACACACCCATTCACAGAGGCTGCACCCCCCCAGCCCCCCCCCCCTCACCCTGGGGCACAGGAGACCTGCGATGGGAGAGGAACCACCTCCGGGACCTGAGCGGCCCGTTTCCCACGCAGCCAGCACTTCCTGGCGGCTCACCCCTGCTAACCCCGAGTGCAAACCTACCAGGAACAAGCTGACTTCCCACCTGGCGGAACAGAATGCTAAGCAGGCTGACAAGTGCTCTACCTTCCAAAAGGTCATCCCGCACTTTGTTAACCAAATTGATTTTCAAATCTTAAAACCGTTCTTTCTAAAGGAGGTCACCGAGTAGGCCCGGGAAGGCGCGGAAAGTAGGGCAGTCTCGTCCCTCCGACGGCTCGGGTGCGGTTCTGACGAGGACGCGGGAGGACCCCTCCCGCCCCCGCCCAGACCTCAGCCGGCCTGTGGGAGACCCCTCCCCAACGCTGTTGCCCAGAAAGTCCCCCTCAAGGTCCCCCCCTTCAGCCCCCTCCGGCACTGGGCACGCCTGGCGGGATGCCGACCCGCACCCCCTGTCCGAGTCTCAGAGCTGCCCTCTGTGCACCTCCCACTGGGTGGGCGGAGTTACAACGGTTTGGCTCATGGACCTCTAAGAACCTGGTGACTCTACACCCCCTCCCGGGGAAGCACATGTGTACGAACTGCAGCTTGCAATTACATGTAGGTGTGGGTTCCCACAGTGGGGGACAGGCTGGGAATCTTGGTAGGTCAGTTGTGAGGACAAGGCCCCTAGCTCAGTCTTACTTCCTCTCCCTAGAAGGCTTTCCTGCCCGCGGTGCTGGCCCCAAACGCTCAGCGCGGCCAGGTCAAGGCCTTGCACCCCTCTCTCACGGGGAGGGCAACGAGGACGACGGGGACCCGGGGCCCCGGGCCCAGCGCAGGGCACCGAGCTCCCTCGGGTCAAGGGCACCACTCACCACACTGTCCCCCGTGTCAGGAACCGGCAGCGTCTTCACCACCAAATCCACCCCGGTCGTCTGCCGAGGAAAACCAAGAACACGCGAGTCAGGGGCCCCCAGGGGCGTGTCCAGGTCACTGATGCCAGGAGACACCCCCCGGGGAAGGGCAGTGTCCCGGACTCCCTGGCGGTGCAGAAGCCACAGAGGCCTGTCCACCAAGGAGGCTGGTCCCGCCCCTGCCCCAGAGCGGCTGTGCGTGGTGGCGGCGACCACGGGCTCGGGTTAGCTCACCAGGGTGTAGTTCTTCTGGAAGTGGGCCCCGTCGCTGCGGAAGATCTGCGCCAGGGCGGTCTTGCCCACTGCGGGGTCCCCTGTGCGGACAGAGCACACGGGAAGCTCACTGCCCCCCGGCCTGAGCACGCGGGCTTCCCCTCCACAACGCAGGCCCAGAAGCCCCAAACTGTGCTGCGTTTTCAGAGAAAATGAGCTCCGTCTCCTGGGCACTCGCTCTGAGGTCGCGGGCAGGGCAGTGGGCCCATGAGACCAATCTCCCAAACCCACGATGGCCAGTTTCTTCAAGGCTAACCCTGTGTCCAAAAGAAAGGGCCGGCGGCAGCAGCTTCCGGAGGGCTGAGCACCAGGAACATACCCTGTAGGAAAACCTGTCACTTCCAACCTGGAACTTACTTTACGTCTTGAAGGCAAACAGGTGTGACCAGGCCCAGACTGACAGGCTCAGCTGACTAAGCCGATCTGAGTTTAGAGAGTCCGTAGTTAGGACCCTGAACCATTTTTTTGTTGTTTTGTTTTTGTGGGGGTGGGAGTTGAGAGTTCTTGCATTTATGAAAAACAAAACGAGGCCACCTTGAAATCCACTTCCAGGTGACGCTGCCCTCCACCTGGCGTGCCCACCTGTGACCACTGGGCCCATCTTCCCAGGGCCACGTCCACCTGCAGCAGCCACGGGCTCCCCCAAGCTCGCCACCACCCACTGGGCTAGCTCTCCCCGGCCTTCCTCGGTTGGTGGGTAACCCCAGAAACCGGTTCCTCAAAACTCAAGGCCTATGTCCCAGTCTCAGTCTGAGACCTGGACTTCTCATAAGAAGGTTGGGGGCGATTTAATCCGGAGTTCCTCCTGTGCCCCCAAAGGTGCTGGTGGCAGGCCGTGCCCATCCTTAATGCCCCGTTTCCTCCCCACTTTCCCACCATGGCTCTGCCGGGCCTCCTTTGGGGCCACGCTGTTTCCATTTGCAGCACCTCCCCCACCTGGAGTCTTACCCTGACTCCCCCTCCCCCTCCCCGGACGCCTTTTCTCGAGTCCCTGACTTGCATCCTTTGGTGCGATTTCTATTTTGCAGCAACGTCAATGCTTTTCATGACTTGATTTCCCCATAGCCTTACGTTGTTTACTTTCCTTTTTAAAAGACTTTAAATCATTTTTAATTTCTCAATTCCAGTTGGCACACAGCATCATATTGGTTTCAGTGATGAGACATTATATAACTTACCAAGTGGTCACCCCGAGAAACCTAGTACCCATCTGGCACCAGTTGTCTGTTCACAGTTTTGAGTTTTCTCATCTATAATTTTCTCTTGTGAGACAATGACTTGCCTGTTCATGGCATTTCATTTCACGTTAATTCCTCCAGGTTTGGGTGAGCTATCCGGCTCTTGCTTTCCTATTTGCCACCACATCTTACAGGGAAACCAACACAGGTGAACCTCCCCTCTGACCCCATTCTTACCAGCTCTGTCAGTGACCTCCCACCATTGACCTCATGGGACGGATGAAGAGACCCAGAGAAGCTGAGTCACTGCCCTCGGATTCCAACACCCTGTTCTCCGGGCCAGACCCCTTCCCCTCCTCGAGCTCCGGGGCCTTCTGACCATTTGTGACATGGCCCCCAGCGCCCACCACTCAGCCTTCCAGGACACCGGGGCGACCACAGGCCGGGGTCACTGGACCCCCCCTCTGTGAGCAGCGAGCACGCCCCTCCCCCTGCCTTTGGGCCGCACCCGCCCGCCCCGCTCCGTTTGGGCTTCTGAACCAGTTGGAAATGGGCTCGTGGGCTCATGAAATTCCCCACAGATTTTTCTGGTTAATTTCTATTCTTTCTCCCACCTGCCAGTCAGTCACCGCACTCATGGGCTGTGTCGGCTGAGGAGGGATCTGGGCACAGCGAGAAAGAGCTACAAGATGACAATGCAAACTCGAACCGCACGAGCTGAGAGCCCGGGTGTCGGGCACACCGAGGAAAGAGGGAGCGGTCTCATTAGTGGGCGGACTTCCCAGGGGCGGGCTGAGCCGGGTGATGCCAGGGAGGGGCACTCGGCGGAGAGGGTGACATCTGCAAAGGCACAACGCCGGGGTGACCTCCGAATCGCCAAGCCCAATGGTCTCTTCTCAGTCCTCAAGCTCCTCGAGGCCTGAGGGATGAGGCAGTAGCCTCCTTCCCGAGCCCTCTGGTCTGGTTGCCCTGGTGACCTGGTTGCCCTGCACTGGCCTGGTTTTCCCGCCTCCCAGACGTGGGCACCCCGGGGGGCTGTCCTTGGCCCTCTGTCCCCTTTACTCGCTCCCCTGACTGCGAGTATGGAATGATGGGCCTTCGCTCTGCCCCGGTTCATCTGTGAGGGTCAGGTGGTGCCTCACCCACTCCCCATCTCTCTTGTCTGTCAGTGATGTCACCACTCACTCTCACTGTCCCCAGACTCACCCAGTCACCTCTGACTCCTCCTCTCATGCTCAACCCCTCTCTTCTTCATCCCAGCCACACGACCTCGGCTGTCACTGCCCACTGCCCGTTACCCCACCCTGGGCTGGTGGCAGCCTAACCCATCTATCCCGGCTGTGATGCTGGGCCGGGACAATTTGAACTCGGCTCTGCCAACGAGAGTTCTGGAGACAGAAGGAGGTGGGAGGGAGGAGGACTTGCGTCTGCTTGTCGTTTCTCTTAGCAGCAGCTGCCATGGCCTTCACCCCAGCACTAGTTAGCCTCTCCCTTCAGGTTCATTACACCCCTCAGAGACACCAGGGGCCCTTCTCAGAGGTCACCTCTCAGCTCCCCAGAGTCTTCCTGAGCTTCGAGGTCCCGAGCCCTGGGGCGGGGCTCCTGCAGCGACTGCTGCCCTGCTGTCCCCTCCCATCGTCCAGGTCCTCCATGATGGAGTCATGTCCCCATGAAACCCTCGCACCGGGACACCGAGAGCAGGTCTGCGCCTGCCTGGCCCCGGCCCCAGCAGCACTGTGGTACCAGGATGGTCTCAGGACCCAGATGGTCTGACACCGGCCGGTGGGCAGCGGGCCCGTGATCTGTGCCATGGATGGCCTCCCAGGCTGGTGCCTGCATCCCCGAGGCCCCACCGAGTGGGCAGCCTCCTCAGAGGTCTGCTCCTGCTCCCGGCAGCCCCGCCTCTCTCTGCTGGTCTGTGTCATCTCAGTGTTTTCCTCTTGTTTTTGTAGGGCGCCAGCACCTGCTGAACCAATTCTCTGTTGAAATGCCTAATGTGTTTTCTGTTTTCTTGGCTGGTCTTGCCTGAAAACACTTCCCAGCAGGCCTCTCTCCTCTTCTCCCTGCTCCAGCCCACCCTGAGCTCGGTAGGCATCAGCCGATGGACCCTCATAACCACCTCCATGCTGCCTCTCTCACACCGCCCGCCCCGCCGAGGACTCCTCCCCAGGCCCTCCTCTCCGGTCAACCCCTGCCCCTTCCAACTCACCTCCAACTATCCCTTTCACAAAACCCTGGCTCTGCACTCCTATTCTCTGTGTGTAAATGCAGTAACTAATATATATGTTATGTTCCTTTCTTAAATGCATTAACATTGTTAATGACATTATGTAAGCTTCAGGTGTACATTATAATTCGCTATCTGTATACTTGCTCTCTTGATCTCTGAAAATCCCTCGAATACAACCTGCCAGGTCTCCCCAGTCCAAGTCCAAACCCTGCCCACTCTCTGCCAGGCCACGCTCAGCGTCCTGCCTGCACAGCCTCCGAAGGTCACCTCTCCCGCCTTTGTCTGTGTCTGTGCGGCTAGTGTGCTCACTGCTGCTAGCATGAGGCCCAATGTCAGAACTATCATCATCCCTACCCCCTCCAGCTCCGTCATTACCGGCTGTGTGTCGTGGGGGCAGCAATCTCTCTGGGCCTCAGTTGTGCCATCTGCAAAATGGGATAACAGGACCTCCTTCACAGAACTGTGGTGAGGATTTAATGAGCTAATATGTACAGAGCCTGATGTATGCTGAGTAACAGGTAAGTGATTTTTTAGGCAAATGTCATGGAGATAAATGCCAAGTGCTGTTTTCTCTCCCGAGCTGAGCCAGCACGGCAGCAGCTGTGCCTGAGGTATGGCTCGGGTGTCTGGCACACAGAGGAATTCCGTTCTGAGAGCCGCACTGCAAGGTGTCACGTGCACAGCAGCGCTTCCCGGAGCGCAGGGGCTGGTCTGGCTCACCCTTGTTTTCCCACCACGCCTACTACACGTGACTTACATGTAGTAGATGTTCCATGAAACTCTGTTGAATGAATAAGCACTTAAATTATAGAGAAAAAAACAGGAGATTCAATCAATTGAAACAGTAGGTCTGTGGGGGTAAAGGAAGAGGAAAACCGAGAGGGGCATGTGTGAGGTGGGGTGGGGTGTGGTGGGGTGGGGTGGGGCGGAGCTGACTCGCTGTACTGGGGTCTCTGGTCCCAGAGACTTCCAAGAGGAGATGCCCTGGAGGCTTTGAAAGGGAGCTGCAGACTGAGAGTGAGGTTAGAGTTTAGGAATCATTCGCCAGTGGTTGAAATCAGGTGAAACAGTACCTGAGGGAGGGGGCGTAAAGAAGGGTAAAGCACCTAGAATGTAGACCCGAAGAAAGCACAGCTCGGGGCTAAGAACAAGCCCTGGGAATCAGTCACCCCCTGGGACTAGCTCCCAGCTCGGCCGCATCCAGCTGTGTGACCCACGGCAAGTGTCTTAGCCTCTCTGGGCCTCGGCCACCCCGTCTGTAAATGACAACAATACTGACCCCACAGAGCTGTGTGAGGACGGAGCCGACTGCGGTGAGGTCTAGCACGATGCTGGCACCTGGGAAATGCTCCGTAAGTTAGCTCCCTGGTGGAAGTTGAATGAAAAAGAAAACGAAAAAACAGTCGAGAAAAAAAACAGAGAGAGAAGCCCATTTTTAAAAAAAAATCTAACTTCAGAAAATAAAAACGTTCCCACCGTATCCATGAGGAAACTGAGGCTCAGAGAAGTGCTTTGTCCCAGCGGACTCAGCCAAGGGAGGCGCGGGCAGAATCACTTTTGCTGCTCAATGCTGCCTCTCCTGGCGCTCCGGAAACCCGAGACCTCCCCGGAGAACCATCCATTTCTTTAGCCTCAGTGTGGTTCGAGTTACTGCTGTCCGTCATCTTTGTGTGTGACCCTTGTATTTCCAAATCAGAGAAGTCATCAAAGTAGCTAAAAAGGAATCTCTTTCCTCTTTATCATTCCTCACTGCTGCTTTCCTGAGCCTCTCAAGGAACCCTGGGAAGGCCGCAGGTTTCAAGAGTGACAGGTGAAGAGTTTTGGAGGTGGGCAGGTCTCCGGGCACCCTCCTCCACTAGGGGCGACCTTGCCTTTGTGCCTCAGTAAGGTCAGAGCAACCCAGCCCCGACCCCAGGGTGCCACCGTGAGGGTGGAATGAAACACGTGTCCCTGGCAGGCAGTGAGGACTCAGTGAAGCACACGTGTGTTCTGTGGCCCCAGGTCTAGAACCCTGGCAAATGTCTTTCTAAACGTCCAGCCTGTCCCAACGAGAGCACCGCCAATGGGGACGCCACATGTCCATTCGTACCACAAAGAGTCACTGAGGACGTAGCAGTTGTTGTTCGGGGTGCAGATGCTGTTCGGGGTGCTTGGGATGTATCAGGCAACAAAACAAAATGTTCATGCCTTTGGGGGATTCAACACTTATGTCCCCCTGAGCGTGGGGTGGCACAGAAACTTTAAAGACAACACGCATGCGCTTTTTGCAAACTCCGGTCAACGGTACACTACGGTCTCTAATCCCCGTTATCAGAGGGGGTGGGGTCAGGAAAAGATCCCAGGAGAAACGACCACCAAAGTCACTGGTGCCTGACTTGGGGTACACACAGCACGCGGGCTAGTTGGTGTGCTTAGCCAGTGTTTAAGGAATGCTTGCCGCCTCAGTAGAGCTCAGTGGTGAGGGTGGTCTCAGAGTAGGCGGGGGCGGAAACCAGCCGCAGGTGCCATGTGCCCTGGAAGAGAATTCTACCACCTAATGGGATTTACTCTATCTGCAACTGGGAGAGAGAGAGGGAAAAGGGGCGGGCAGTTTACGTGAACAAAAGCTCTCCATAACTTATGAGGTCTCTGGACTCCGGACGTTGTAAACGTCAGACTCACCTGCCAGAATGCATTTGGCTGCCAGCTTCACCATGGTAACCAACCAACCACCTCCACGGACCAGGCCGGTTAGAGGGGAGACCGGAGGCGTTGGGGCCTGTGGCCGCGGTGGGGACGGGAATGTTGGGCTGCACAGGGAGGGGCGGCTAGCGGCGCTGGGGTTGGGGCGCACGGGAACTCCAGAGGGGACCCCCTCAAGGCCTCAGCAGGCCGCCGGGAAGGTGCCAGCGAGGCGGCGCGGCTCCCATGCCCGGCCCAGCCCCCGCCAGACTGGGACCATCAGGAAGAGCGAACCGCAACCCTGGGGCCCTGGGCACCGCCGGACGCGCTGGCCCGGCAACTGCCTGCCCCGCCCCCTCCGCTTTCTCGCTGGCCCTCGATTGGCTGCCACCAAAAACTCCCACCCGAAGGATTTCGGAGACCAATGGGGAGAGGAGGCGGGACTAACAGCTTTCTTGCAAGACAATTCGTGGTAGTATCTGCTCGTCACGCTTATACCGCTTGACCAATGGTTGTGGGAAATGTCAATCATGTCCATCCCCTCCGCGCTGCCGTGAAGTTCGTGGGAAAGCGGCTTCCACGCCTTGCCGCGGGAGCTGGGATAAAAGCAGCTTTCTGATTGGTGAGAGGGTGACTGGTCCATCTTCGGAGGAACGGGGCGTCTCCGTGTCCCCTGCCCTCCCGGATGTGGACTCGCCCGCCGAGGGCTGCGCTGAGGGCGCGGGAGGCTGGAGCGGCGCCTGCGCAGTGGACGAGGCCGCGGTTGCTGAAGCGGAGCTTAGGCGAGTTTGACACCCGCCCAGGGGTTCTTGTCCCGCCCCAAGTTCCCGGGGTCCCGGAGCGCGGCCGCGGGGTGCATCTGGAAATCCAGTCCTTGCCCCGCATCCTACGGGGAAATCTTACTTTAAAGCCCAAGGATGATATGTGCTGTAAACGCCAAAATATGGAAGTGTTCAGAGCGGCGTCGGTGAATTTTGATGGGGGGGGGGGGGGGAGGGAAGATGATTGCACTGGGGAATTTGGAGTTCCTTTCTTTGAGCCCATTTCCGTTGTGTAGAATGAAGAACGTCTCACACCGCATACTGAATGGAAGCGAGCATCCGGGACACTGTGGTCCCATAGGGAGGTCCCACCTGCTCTGGTTAGGAAACCCAAAGGGAAATCACCGCCCTCTTCCCTGAGCTGGGCTGGCGGAACCCCTTTATGGGGTTATCCTGAGGCTTAAAGGAGAAAGCGCGTGCCTGTCTGGGACATAGTAGGTGCTCAACACTCAACAGGTGAAGGGATGGGTAAGGAGAAATGTATCTGGGTGGATTTGGTTTATCATGGTCGCACGGTTAGCCAGACGTACATGTTCTCACTCCTGCTCCCAGATCCATGTGGCTGAGCCAAAAGGGAGGAGCACCCTCAGGAGAGATGCCGGTGGGTATCCAGGATCTGAGGTCACATGCCTTTTAGTTACCAGACTGAAAGTTCTGCTCTCTCTCAGCTGCTCTGTCTCAGTGCAGCCACTAGCCTTGTGCAGGGGGATGAACACACACACACACACACACACACCCTATAAATGGCTTTGAAGCGTTCAGCCCTGAATCCGCAGGAAAACTGCGAAAATTGCCTGAAATTTTCTCTTCTTGGGAAGCATTCCTGGTGTCCTGGTTAAAATCCGTCTCTCCTTCATTCTCCTTACCTACTTTTTCTTGGGAGAGCTCGTGTGCATCTGTCCCAGACACCCCAGGCCTTCCTGCCTCCCCACCCCCCCTCGTTCATTGTGACCCCATTAGTCCTGTAAAGGGGGTTCATCTGGAGCCTCAGTTTCCTCCTGTAAGGGGGGGAGTAAGAGCACCTCCCAAATAGGGCTGCACCCCTCTGCACCACACCCATTCTTTATTTACCTTTCTGCGACTTTAATCAGCACCATCATGAGGGCATTCTGGATCATTCCAGGGAGATGGCAAACCCTGTATATTGAATTCTTCCCTCATCCCTAGGGCCTTCTGTACATTCTGATAACTAAGTGACAGCTGCATGACAAGAGTCACTGGCTTTAAGGCAGCCAGAGGGTTTGGAACCATGAAAGGCCTTGAGAAATTCTAATCTAACCTCTAACCCTCTCTGAGCAGCGATACCAGTGAGAGCCGGCACGTGTTCAGCACCTGCTGAATGCTGGCCCCATTGTAAGTGCTTTAACGATTAATTCATTTAAAATTCACATCCACACTTGATAGTTACAATAACCCCCTCTTATCCCCAGTTGGTAGATGCGGAAATTGAGGCCCAAATGAGGTTAAGTCAAATGCCCAGGTCACAGCTAGTGAATGGCAGAACTGGGGTTTGAACACTGGTAATCCAGCACCCCTGACCCCAGCAGGGACCTAACCCTGCCTCCAACTCCATCACAGTTCCTCCCGTGGATGGAGTTCCTCGTAGTAATAGCTCATGCCGATCGAGCATTATATGCTGGCCACGTGCTAAGCTCTTCACGTCCTCTCTCTTGTGTCATGCAACGACCCTGGGAAGTGAAAACTATTATTACTTCAATTTACCAGGCAAGGAAACTGAGGTCCAGGGAGAGCCCACGGTCATGCAGCAAGCCGGCGAGAATCAGAACCAGCCTCGGGTCACCTGCCCTGAGAATAGATGTGTTTCTTGAATCACCTAGAGCGTTCTTTACAGTTTCGTTAATAAGCTTGTCTTGAGTGCCTACCCTGGACCAGCCGCTGTGCCGGCTGCTAGGGCCACCACAGCGAGGTGACAGGACCCCAGAGGCTCTGGCAGACCACGGCCACGGGGACGTGCCAGCCCCGACTTCCATCGTGGAGCCCAGAATCTGGATTTTGGTGTGATATCCCCCGACTCTCAAATTTTGGCATCAAACTTAAATTTAAAGCACCACAACCACAACAGAACACCTCTGTTGACTGGTTCTACCCTGGGGGGGGGGGTGGACCTCTGGTCAAGAAGGGAAGCCAATTGTAGGAACAAATCCTGTGACGTGTGTGGATACAGGACCCCAAGGAGCACCCTCACCCTGAGAGGTGGAAGGGTGCTGGGAAGGAGGTGCCGGAAGGTGGGTGGGGATTTGTGAGGTGGACAGAGAGGAAAGGACATCCTGAGCAGATGGAACAGCATGTGTGAAGGCATGGAGCTGCGGGGGGTGGTGCCCCGAGCATTTGTAGAATGGCACGTGACTCTCTTTGCTTGGGCGGGAGGTTGGTGAGAAATCGGTCTGGCCCGAGCCCCTGCGTGGAGCCACAAAGCTGCTCCTCGGGATTCCTTCTTTGAGGAATTCATCCGACGGGTATTTTATTGCGTGCTTCCTGAGCACCATGGACAGAACCGCCATCGGTTCCCGGCTCCTCCAGCCCCGGAGGGAGGCAGGTAAGCAAGCAACGCTGACCGGAGACGGCCGGGTGGGTGCTGAGCAGGAAAGGACCCGCTAACCCCCTGTGCTGTGGCCCCGGGCCAGCGGCCTCAGCATCACACAGTGACTGGTGAGGCATGCACATTCTCAGGCCCCGCCCCAGGACACTCAACTCGGGGGTGGGAGGCGTGAGGACCACAGTCTATGCCAGGGGTGGGCAAACTTTTTGACTCGAGGGCCACAATGGGTTCTTAGACTGGACCGGAGGGCCGGAACAAAAGCAACCTGACCATGCTGGCCCTCTCATCTTGGGCTGCTGGTGAAGGAGCGGAGGGGAGAGCAAGAGAACCCTCCGCTCTTTCGGCTCCGCGGGCCGGATAGAACAGCCGAACGGGCCGGATCCGGCCCGAGGGCCGTAGTTTGCCCATGGCTGGTCTATGCTCTCCTAAACCTTCCCAGAGAGGCTGATGCAGGCTCACGTGTAAGAGCCACTGCTGTTCGGTCACGCCAGGACCCGCCTTGGTGCACTTGGTCCTGTATCTCAGGCTCCCCGCCCCCGCCTACCTCTGCGCTCGCTGTCGTCCACATGGCTGCGCAGCGGCTCGGTGCCAGGGGCAGCCGTGACATTCCCTGCCCGGCGCCGGGCACAAGGCCTCCGCCATTGCCCAGGGCTTCTCCTCTGCCCGTGCTGCTCCTCGGAGCCCCGCTGTCACTGTGGAGGGCACTAACTAGCACGTTTGTTGGACGCGCCGCAATCCCTCTGGGTACATAAGAGGCTTTCGGGGAAATTAGTGGGAGAGGATCTGGCCGTGAATCTTCAAGATCACCTCTCACACATCAGGTCAATTTTGCGCTGATGCCCTCACGTCAGAGGGCGATGCGAAAGAGGGGCCAGTGGGTCCATCGGGATTTTAGGTATTTAGACCAGGGTTTCCTTCCTCCCCGTGGCGCTACTGACACTTTGGATGGGATAATTCTCTGGTGTGTGTGTGTGGGGGGGGGGGGGGGGACCGTCCTGTCTCTTCCAGGATGTCCAGCAGCATCCCGGGCCTCTACTCACTGGATGCCAGAATCATCCCCCTCGTTGCGACAAACAAAAATGTCTCCAGGAATTGACAGATGTCCCCTGGGCACACACATGGTCTACGGGTGAGAACCGCTGACCCGTGAGAAGGAAATGCTGACTTTTAAGCTGGCATTTGCCAGGACTGGGGCCCAGACGGTCTGGGTTTGAACCCTGCTGTGCCACCTAAGCTCTCTGCCTGTCCGGTTCCTATTCCCTGCCCTGTGGGTGCCTGAGGACCGACTGGGTGAGCACAGGGAAGGTTCTAGAACAGCACCTGGCAAGCAGTGAGACCCAGCAAACACGGGCTCTTTTTAACAGCCGGGGTGGGGGCTGCGGCCGCGTCCCTGGAGGGCGGTGGGGTCTGCTTTGCACCGTTCTGCGATGCGCTGTGTCGCATCTGCCTTCTGGCAGGCCGCCTTCCCTTGGTAATGACTTTGCTGTTCGGTCTTTCCCTGTTCACGTGGGTCTGGTTGTTTATGGCTCCGCTGGTGCAGCGCTTGGCACGGCCATCACGGTAAAGGGCAGAGGCAATGTGACTGACTCACCTTCCATGCGCCCGGAATGCAAAGTGGAGCCCCGAGCTGTGGGCTCGGGATTGCACGGAGGCTGTGATGTCCCAAGCCCGTCAGCAGGGGGCAGCAGCCGCCAGGAAAATGCCTGCTGCAGGAGGGAGCCCAGGGTGGCGGGTTTTTTTGGTTACTTCGCAGCTGCAGGCGGGGAGGGGGCTATGGGGGTTAGGGGAAGAGAAGGGGACCCCCTTTAGCAGCCCCCAATAGGCCATCTGCAGGAGCCAAGAGCTGCTTTTCTAGAACATTCCGCATTTATCATGGCTGCCCATTTCTGGCTGGTCCAGTCTGAACCGAGGCCAGATTCAGCTAGGGGCAACGTTAAGCTGGTTCCTGTGGCTCCAGGTTCCTTCCCCTACTGCTCACCCCCCCACCCCCCACCCCCCAACCCCCTTAACAGTCCCAAGTCGCCCTCTCATAGTTCCCCTGAGTCCACTTTTGCCCCTCCATTGCATTCTCCTGGTCCTTTTTAAAAAATTATTTTACATTTTGGAACAGACAGCCTCTTCCCTGGCTTTAAAATCTAGACGCAGAGCAAGAGCACTCGAGAGCATGTGCTCCAGCCCTGCCAGGCCGCAGTGCCCATGCCCGGCCTCCGCGGGCAGCTCCTGGCCCACCCTTCAGGGTGTGTCACCCCATCCCAGCAAACACCAGGAACGCACGCACCACGCACGTCCCTTCTTACCCCTCTCTCCGCCCTCCCCACACACAGGAGCTGCCACACCTCCCCGAACCTTTTTTTTTTTTAAAATATATTTTTATTGATTTTTTACGGAGAGGAAGAGAGAGGGATAGAAAGCCAGAAACATCGATGAGAGAGAATCATCGATCAGCCGCCTCCTGCACACCCCCTACCAGGGATGTGCCCGAAACCAAGGTACATGCCCCTGACCAGAATCGAACCTGGGACCTTTCAGTCCGCAGACCGACGCTCTATCCACTGAGCCAAACCGGTTTCAGCCCTCCCCGCACCTTGCTTTTCCCTCTAACCATGGGCTTCGGAGAGGTTCCATGTCAGCACCCACAATGCCTCGCGCCTTTATTTTATTTTTTTCCTTTTTTAAATGGCTGTGTCCTATTCCTTTGCAGAGCGTGGCCCTTTAAAATCCTGTTACATTTTCACTGCTGCCCCCCACCCCCAGGCTTCCTACTGTCCTGGAGCTGGCGTGGGGGGAGAGGAAGAGGCTCTCTCCTCAGAGAGCTGTCAGGCCACTGCCCTTCTCCATCCCACGCTCCGTGCCTTGGGCATGTGGCTTTCTCCACCCTCAAATCTGCCCGCCCCTCCTGCCCGGGGCCTTGGCCCTGCTGTTCCCTCTGAACCCAGTCTGTCCTTCTGAGCTTTTCTCAGCCGGGACATCACCTGCGCCGTCTCCTGTGCCTCCCACTACAGCACCGGCCACCGCCTGCCGCTGCCGGGGGAGCCGCACGGGAACCACGCCGTGGCCTCAGAGGCCAGGCTGTTGGGGTTCAAATCCCAGCTGGGCCACTTGGAGGCTGCGTGGCCTTGGGCAGCTTGCTGCACCCCTCTGCCGGCTGGAATGGGAACCGTAACAGGTGCCTTGTGCCGGCGTGTTTGTGGCGAGGGTGCAGAGACTGGCGAGTCGGCAAAGAACAGGCCTCCATGCCCCGGGCGAGGGGAGACCCCGAGGACAGCGTCCCTCCTCTGTAGGAGTCCTATCCCCGGGCTGGTGTGGAGTGAGGATGCTGTCAGGAGGGGCCAAGCCTGCTGGGTGCGTTTGAAAGGTCTCTGGAGGGATCATTGTCTTCACCCCTGTCGTGTTTGAACGTGCCTCCTGTTAGGTCAGCTAAAAGAGCAGCCAACAGCAGTTGGCCCCGGTGCCAGGCTCATCCTGGGTTACCCCATGCCGTGCTCACCCCCGTCTCGACAGGCAGGGAACATCATTGTCACTATTTTCCAGGAAACGGGGACCCAGAGAGGTTTGGTAAGTGCCTAGGACCGTGGTCAGCAAACTGCGGCTCGTGAGCCACATGCAGCTCTTTGGCCTCTTGAGTGTGGCTCTTCCACAAAATACCATGGCCTGGGCAAGTCTATTTTGAGGAATTGGTGTTAGGAGAAGTTTAAGTTTAAAAAATTTGGCTCTCCAAAGAAGTTTCAATCCTTGTCCACATATCAATCGTTGATATGTGGCTCTGTGGACTAGTGAGTTTGCCGACCACTGCTCTAGATGCTTCCTGCAGCGCCACCCAGGGGCGTATGTTTACCTCTAGGGTAACTGAGTCCCTGGTCAGGTGACGGTTTGACACAGGCACTTCGTTGTCCTGCCCCAAGTGGGGTTGTGACAGAAAGAAAGAGGGGGGGATTAGTGCTACAAAGGCCACTAAATAAATGGGCAAATATAATATTATAATTCTAGAGGTCCAGTGCACAAAATTCATGCACCGGGGCGGGGGGAGGGGGAGCAGTGTGTCCCTCACTCCAGTCGGCACCCTCTCCTATCTGGGACATCCCTCTCACAATCCAGAACTGCTGGCTCCCAACTGCTCACCTGCCTGTCTTCCTGATTGCCCCTAATCGCTGCTGCCTGCCAGCCTGATCATCCCCTAACCACTCCCCTGCCAGCCTGATTGATGCCTAACTGCTCCCCTGCCAGCCTGTTTGCCCCTAACTGCCCTTCCCTGCAGGCCTGGTCACTCCCAACTGCTCTCCCCTGCAGGCCTGTGTCCCCCTAACTTCCCTCCTCTGCTGGCTTGGTCACCCCTAAGTGCTCTCCCCTGCAGGCTTGATTGCCCCCAACTGCCCTCCCTTGCAAGCCTGGTCCCTCCCAACTGCCCTCCCTTGCTGGCCATCTTGTGGAAGCCATCTTGTGTCCACATGGGGGCAACCATCTTGTGTGTTAGAGTAATGGTCAATTTGCATATTACTCTTTTATTAGATAGGATAGAGGCTTAGTGCATGGGTGGGGGCCGGCTGGTTTGCCCTGAAGGATGTCCCAGATCAGGGTGGGAGTTCCCTTGGGGCCTGGGCTAGGGGCCTGTGGTGGTCACCCCCCAGTGACCCAAGTGGAGGCTCTGGTATCTGGAATTTATTTATCTTCTACAATTGAAACTTTGTAATCTGGAGCGGAGCCAAGCCTTCTGCTTGCTCCGTGGTAGCAGCCTTTTCTGTTGGGACTTAAGTATCTCCTAAAATTGAAACTTTGTAGCCTTAAGCAGAGGCCTAGGCAGGCCAAGATGTGTGGAAATCTTGGCTTTCTCCATTGCCAAGGGCAACTCTATCCTCCTGCTCTTTCCAGCTCAGTGGCTGCTGCCATTTTTATTTGTATTTGTCTACCTTCTATCATTGAAACTTTGTAGCCTTGAGTGGAGGCCTAGGCAGGCAAGGGCAGGCGGAAAGCTTGGCTCCCTCCATTGCTGGGGAAACCCAAGCCTCCCTCCTGCCCTCTGTGGATGTAGCCATCTTGGTTGGGTTTATTTGCATATTTTCTCCTGATTGGCTGGTGGACATGGCTGGTGGGCATGGCTTATGGGTGTAGTGGAGTGATGGCTAATTTGCATAATACCCTTTTATTAGATAGGATAGTATGGTACAATCCTATATGATAAAATCCTAATATGCAAATCAATGACCAGTCACTGTGATGCCCACTGACCACCAGGGGGCAGATACTCAATGCTGGTGGTCAGTGCTCTTCTACAGGAGGAGGGCTGCTCAGCCAGAAGCCAGGCTCATGGCTGATGAGCCCAGTCCTGCCTCTGTGACAGTGCTAAAAACCCCTCAGGAGGTGTCTGACTTCTGGCTTAGGCCCACTCCCCGCCTGGCCCCATGCATAGCTATTCAAATGCCCTAGCAGGCGGACATCCCTCGAGGGGTCCTGGACTGCGAGAGGGGGCAGGTCAGGCTGAGAGCTGCCCCCGCTTGCCCCCAGTGCATGAATGTCGTGCACTGGGCCTCTGGTATAATCTAATATATCTGATACAAGATAATATAATATGAAAAAGTCACCTGTAACAAGTTAAAATTCACATAATAGATCTTTCCCATGTTATTGTAAAATAGCCACAATGTCCACTTTAAAGAACACAGTGGGTTGTAGATGCCTCATAACTTTTCTCAATCTTGTCCCTCCCTGTGTTGCCGGAGCCCTTTCGGGGGGGTTACTGGTGTCTGGCTCTGAAGGAGAGTGGGGCCGGGATGTGGGAATTCAGGTGAGCCCAGCAGAGTGGCAGCTGTGGCGGGTGATGCTGCCAGAAGGTGCCAGTGCGGGGGCCAGGAGGTGGTGGGCACACCGGGGACAGCAGAAGCCCCAGTGGGGACGTTCACTGAGCCTGCTGTCCGCCGGCCAGAGCCTTCCCCGGCGGCGTTCCGCGCAGTGAGTCAGACTGCGAGGCACAGAATAGAGAGCATGACCTGATACCTCTGCCTCCTTAGGACATGGCGCCCTCTTTGGATCCTTCTGTGTGACATCTGCGCTCAATAAATACCCAGGTGATGATGGATTCAACAAGGCAGCGAGCAGCCAGCGGGAGGCTAAATGGATTTTAATGGCCTGTAAGTCGGCTCAGATCTCAGTGGCTCCGAGCTGGGAGGGACTCGCTGCCTAGGGGAACGCTCCTGCTGATGCATGAGTTCTTTCAACAAGTCCCCCGTCCCCACTTGAATGCTTCCCGTGACGGGCTGCTCACTGCCTCCCAGGACAGCCTGTCTCCCTGCCCCGCAGCTCCACGGTGGACGGGGCTTCCTCAGGGTCGGCCAAGAGCTGCTGCCTGTAAAGCCCCGGGTTGGTTTTGATCTTGTGTCTGCAGAGTCACACAGAAGAGACCCGGTTCCTCTCCAGGCTGCACGCCCTGCCTATAATTCTGGAAAAGTTTAATGTCCCCCATGGATGGATGCTGTGCTTTCTTTCCCACTCGTGAATGTCTGTCATTGTTTATGTGTTTATTCCACAAAGATGTGTCAAGCACCTCCTTTGTGGCAGGGCCTGTGTTACCGTGTTTCCCCGAAAATAAGACATCCTCCGAAAATAAGACCTACTTCATGGAAACATAATACATCCCCTGAAAATAAGACCTGGTGCAACTTTGGGAGCAAAAATTAATATAAGACACTGTCTTATTTTTTTTTGGGAAACAGGGTAGGTGCCAGAGTCACAATGGTAGGTACCAGGTCTCCAGCTGTCACACCAGACAACCACATAGGTAAGACAGGTGATGATGATGACGATGACGATGATGATGATGACGACTGAGATTAGATTCACATAACACACAACTAACCATTTTAGTGTGCAATTCAGTGCATTTAGTGCGTTCATCATCTTGTGCAAGCACCATCTCTCCCATTTCAAACCCTTTTCATCACTCCAGAGAACACCCTGTACCCATTGTCATTCCCCATTCCCTTTTCCTTCCTTCCTTCCATCCATCCATCCATCCATCCATCCATCCATCAATCCATCCATCCACCCACCCATTTATCCATCCATCCATCAATCCATCCATCCATCCATCCATCCACCCACCCATCTATCCATCCACCCAGTTATCCATCCACCCATCCACCTACCTATCCTTCCACTCATCTATCCATCCACCCATTTATTCATCCATCCTTCCATGGAAACTTTTAATCTGCTTTCTATCTCTATAGGTTTACATATTCTAGACTTTTTATATAACATGCAATATGTGACCTTTTGTGTCTGGCTTCTTTCACTGAGCATGTTTTCAAGGTTCATTCATGTTGTAGCATGTGTCAGAATTTCATTCCTTCTTAAAGCTGAATAATATTCCATTATATGAATATACAACACTGTGATTACCCATTCATCCACTGATGGACAGTAGGGTCATTTTCACCTTTCATCAAGTTTCTGTGTGGACGCATGTTTTCATTTCTCTAGGAGTGGGTTTCTAGGTCGAAGGTTTTGAGGAACCGCTAAACTGCTCTCCACAGTGCCTGCACCATTTTAAGCTCTTGCCAGCAAGACACAAAGGTACCAATTTCTCCACATCCCAGCCAATAATCCATCCTTCATTCCCTCCTTCCCTTCCTTCCTTCCTTCCTTCCTTCCTTCCTTCCTTCCTTCTTTCCTTCCTTCCTTCTTTCCTTCCTTCCTTCCTTCCTTCCTTCCTTCCTTCCTTTCTTCCTCCCTCCCTCCCTTCCTTCCTTACTTCCTTTTTTTTTGGATTATAGCTAGCCTAGTGGATATGAGGTGGTATCTCATGGTGGGATTAATTTTTCATTTCCTTAATGAGTATCTTTTCATGTGTTTATTGGGCATTTGTATGGTCTTTGGAGAAATGTCTGTTCAAGTCCTTTGCCTATTTTTAAGTTGGGTTGTGTGATAGTTAATTTTATGTGTCAACTTAACTGGGCCATGAGGTGCCCAGATATTTGGCCAAACATTATTCTGGGCGTTTCGGGGGTGGGGTGGTATTTTTGGATGAGCATAACGTTTACATCAGCAGACTGAGCAAAGCAGATGGCTTCGCTGCCTGGATGAGGAAGTGTTTTCACTTGGGTTAGCTGTGTGATTTGGGAATGTTACCTAACCACTCTGAACCTTCATTTTCTTCACCTGTGAAATAGAGACGGTTCTCTTCCTTGGAGGGCAGGTGTGAATTAAGAGGAGGTATTACTAAGTGTCTGGCACTCTGACACATAGTAGGTGCTTTAAGGAGGAAGAGGCAGATTGGGAAGGCAGCTCTGTCCTGCTAGCCCATGGCGTCAAGAGGAGAGACTGCTCAGCCCCAACTTTTCTCTTCCATTCTCTCCCCCCCACTCTGATTCGTCCTTGATTGCCCTCACGTCCTCTTTCCTCGCCTACCTGCATCCTCTCCTTGATCCAGGACATCCCATCCGTCATCCAGCCCTCTGCCCACATGCGGGCTGTCCACTCTTATCAAAAGCCACTCAGGAGCCCATTTGCGGCTCTTCCTCCTGGCCAGCTCCCTCCCTCCCCACCCCCAGCCTCTCCCAGCAGAAGGGGACCGAGATAATGAAAGAGGCTCCTCTGCGCATAACAATGAAGACAGCAGACTGTTTGGCTGATGAGCAAACCCAGAGGGAGCGTGTGGAGGGCGGGGCTGGGTGCTGGGTGGGTGGCGATGGGGGCAGCAGCAGTGGATGTGGAGTCTGAGCTGAGCGGGAAGGTCTCGATGGGGTGTGGGGCAGGGCGGATGGGAGGGACTAGACTTGGGGTCTAGTCCCTGCTCTGCTCTCACTTCTTCGTGGCCTTGAGGAGCCCCTGGCCACCTCGGGCCACGAGCTTTCTCCACAGATGGCACCCCACAAAATGTGACACCCCCCCACCCCCCCCGTCTGTGACCGGTTCAGGGCGGACACGGGCTCTGGAGGTAGCTGCCGAGTTAGGGGCCTGGCTCCACCACTTACTCGGGGTGGGATCTTGAGCAAACATTTCACTTCTCTGGGCCCGAGGTTTCTGCTCTGGAAAACTGAGATAATGGCAGGGTTGTGGTGCCGACGGAACCATGGGGGGCTCAGCTCAGAGAAAGTGCTCGGTGAACACTGGCAGCGGCATCAGCGGGGCCTCTGAAGGAATGAGTGGGGACGAGAAGCTTGCTGTTGGTTGTTTTTTTTTTTTAAATCTGGTTCTGCTGGAGCTGCTGGGGGGAACTTGCCATCATCAGCGAATCCAGCACCGCGGGCAGCCGTGCCCAGAGATGGGGCCGGAAGCCCTTAATTCTGATGATCTCACGTGAGTCCCTGGATCCAGCTGGTCCCGAAGACCTGCCCCTGGACTACTTAGGCACGCAGCCCATCAGGTCTTTGATTTTTCTTCCTCTCTTGCTTAAGTCATTCAGAGTTGGGTTTCTGTCATTTGTGACAAAAACAGTTTTAATGGGTATCCATCAGTCCACCATCCATCCATCCGTCTGTCCATCCATCCATCCATCCATTCACCCATCCACCAGCCCTCGCTGTGTGGGCTCAGACACATCCCTTCCTCTCTAAGGATCTGTAAAACGGGAGTCTCACCACGTTCCACCTTCCTATGGGGTGCTTTCAAGGGTTAATGGGAAACCCACATGGAGTGCTGTGCTGGGCAGCAAGTGCAGAGGAGGGGCTCAGTGGAGTTCGCTTTCACCCCATCTTCTCTGCCCAAAGCCTGCCCACCCTGCACAGGTGAGCCCCGAGAGCCAAGGACCCACTCCCGCCCCCGCCCCCGCCCCCACGTCCAGGATCCTTCCAAACAGCGGAATCCAATTGGTTCAGCCTTTATTGTTTCTCCAGCATTTTCCAGAAGAAAGGTGTCATTTGAGGGCCGAAGGAGGACAGGGGGCAGTAAAAAATAACATAAACAAACTGAACAGCAACAGAGGAGGGTGGCGGGAGGGGCGGAGGCCGGGGGTCGGGGGCAGAGAGGCGGGGCAGCCAGAGCCTCTTAGCTTTCAGCCACCAGAGTGGAGAATTCTGCAAAAGACAAGGACAAACGGTGAGTCAGAGGTGGGCAGTGCAGAGAGACCGGCCACGGTTCAGCCGGACTGCTGGGCCCCCTGCTGGCCTTTCTCGGTTCTCACATCTGCTGCAGATGTCCTCGGCGTGATGGGACCATGGGTGAGGGAAGGAAGGAAGGAAGGAAGGAAGGAAGGAAGGAAGGAAGGAAGGAGGAAGGAAATGGTGAACCTACTGTGTCTTTCACTTTATGCTGCCATGCAGCAGACAAATTATTAGTAAAGACAATAATAATAGCAATGGTGATTTTCTGAATGCTTATCACATGCCAGTCACTATTTTAAGCACTTTCTATACAACTAGAGGCCCATTGTACAAAGATTCGTGCCAGCACTGGTTTTCCTCTGGCACCTGGGACCCAGGCCTTCGCTCTGGGAGCTGCCTTCCATCTTCCATCCCGCCAGAGTCTTCATTCCAGCTAGAGCCTTCAGTGTTATCTCTGGCCCAAGCCTTCAATGTCTGCTCTGGCCAGAGCCTTCAGTCTTCTCTGCTCTGGCTGGAGGGCCGCTCTTGTAGCTCCCTCCATCCCCCCACCTCCCACCTCATAGCAGGCATCCCGCCCCACCTGGCCACTCTGTGCCAGCCTATGCAAATTAACTGGCATATCCATTGGGTTAATTTGCATACCCATTCCTGATTGGCTGGTGGGTGTCATGGAGGTACAGTCAATTTGCATGTTTCTCTTTTATTAGTGTAGATATCTCATTTGACTCTGACACTAGTCCTGGGATGTGCATTGCATCATTATTCCCACTCTACAGATGAGGAAACCCAGGCTCAGAGTCCAGCCATTTTCACCAGGAAGAAGCAGAGCCCGGCTTCAGGCCCAGGTGCGTGTGTGTGTGTGCCTTCGACTCAGCCCTTTCTTGGCCACTCATCCAATTGGTCCCCACCTACCCATCAAGGTCACAGACTCCCCGGCCCTGGCCTCGGGATTTCTGACTGAGGAGGCTTGGGGAGAAGGGCGAGTTATTTTATTGTTAGAGGGTGATTCCGGTGAGCAGCCAGATTCAAGAACCTCTTCCTCAGGAGGGAGCACGGGACACGGCACAGCTCAGAGGAGTGAGCACAGCAGCTGCTCAGAATAAGCTGAGTCTGTCTCCCACAGCACCTCACTTCCCACAAGCCCCCAGGAGACTGGGAGGGATCGCCCCGTTTCACAGAAGGAAGAACTGAGACCCAGAGAGGAGAAGAGACTTTGCAGAGCCCCCAGGGGAGGGAGGCCCAGGGGAGATAAGGTCCCCGCCCACTGGGAGCTTCCTGTCTAGTCGGGAGGAAGAGAACGTCGGGCAGGAAGTGCTCCAAGCTGCCGGCCTTTCTCTGAGTCTCGAACACACTGAGGGTGCTGTCGCCGCAGGACCTTTGCACCTGCTGCACGCCCACCCGGCACGCTCTCTGGACTTCCTCAGGGCTGGCTCCCGCTCACTCACCTGGTCTGCTCCCCCACACATCCCTCCTCAAGGGGCCTTCTCTGGTCACCCGGGTGAAAGCAGCGGTGCTCTTAGCTGGCACCGCCTTTTGTTAGTCCACAGCACCCACACGCCCAAGGCACTTTGGGGCGTTGCCGGCGCATTCCGTGGTCGCCTGCCTCCCCGCCTGGAACAGGGAGCTTCAGACCCCACCGGCCTTGCTCACGGCTCGTCCCACCCCGGGCTCCGTGCCTGACACCGAGGGGCCACGTGTGGCTGCGAAAGGCTGAGAGGCGCGGGGACCCCACCGCCACAGGGGGACGAGGGCCATCTCTCTCTTTGCAGCAGCAGAACCTTCCGAGGGAAGGGGGCTTGGACCGAGTCCTGTAAGCAGACGCAGGGTCCCATGGGGGAAAGCAGGTGGAGGGGAAGGGATCGCAGGTGGGGTTCCGAGGGCGGAACCATGGGGTGCATTGGGACAGCCCAGCAGCTGGGCCGGGCTGCACCCAGACTGTGACTTATGGGCTGTGTGACCTGGTCTATAGCCACGCCGTCATCGCCAGCTCGAAGGAGTGGTGCTCAGGGGGTCCTCGGCTCCTCCCGGAGGCCCCCTGCCCTGGGTTCCACGTCCTTGCAGGTGTGGGGTCCCCGCTGTGGTGGTCAAAGGGGGTGCTGGGACCTTCATGCGACACCAGAGGTCCGATGCACGAAATTCGTGCAAGGGGCTCGGCCCTCCGGCTTCGTCCGGAAGGTCGTTCGGCTGTCCGGTCTAATTAGCATATCACACTCTCATTATTATAGACCAGGGGTCCAGGGAGCCTCCTCTTTGTGGTTTTTCTCCCCGGGAGACTAGAGAACCGGGAGCGCCACCCCTCCCACACGTCTGTGTGGCTCTGAGGTGCCGCGTCCCCAGCCTGCCGGAGACCGGGGCCCCAGGCAAGTCCCGTGGCCGCTAGACAGTGCAGTGTCCTGAGTGGGGACCACGTGGGTGGGGCGGAGAGCTAGGGGGGCCCTGTGTGCTAGGAAGCGGACTCTCTGGGCACCAGGTCCCCTCCCCCGCCCCCCCATTTTGTCATTGTCGCTGGAGGGAGGGGCAGGGGCAATTCCTTGTGAGAGACGACATAAAGTGGGGTGGCAAGTGGCTTCAGAGAGGCAGGAAGAAAGCTCTGGGGCTCCCATGTGGTTCGCCTGCCCTTGGACTCTGGGCCCCTCCTTCCTCGTCACCCTGACCCACGGTTACGTCCAAGGCTGGCACTGGGGCCTGGGGGAGGGTGCGTGGAACCCCGCCCTGCGTGTGCAGCTCCTCTGTAAGCGGAGTCATTTCCAGGCCAAAAGGGGAAAAACACGGATGCCAAATGGATGGACTGATGGGGGGGGGGGCGGATGGAGGGAGGGAGGGAAGGAAGGAGGGATGGAGGGAAAGAGGGATGTAGGGATGAAGGGAGGGAAGGATGGATGGAGGGAGGGAGGAAGGGGGAAGGGATGGAGGGAGGGGAGGGAAAGATGGGGAGGACGGAGGGAAGGATGGAGGAAAGGATGGAGGGAGGGATGGATGGAGAAAGGGAGGGAGGGAAGGATGGAGGGATAGAGATATAGAGGAAGGAAGGAATGGAGGGAGGGAGGGAGAAATGGAGGAAGGCATAAATGGAGGGAGGGAGGGATGGAGGGAAGGATGGAGGAAGGGAGGGAGAGAGGGAGGGAAGGATGGAGGGAGGAAAGGATGGAGGGAAGAATGGAAAGATGGAGGGAGGGATGGATGGAGGGAGGGATGGAGGGATGAAGGGAGAGATGGAGGGAAGGAGGGAGAGAGGGAGGGAGAAAAGGAAGGAAGGATGGAGCGATGGCTCCTAAGGGGTCAACAAGTACTGACTTCATGTAATCCTCTGAGGCCCAGGAGGCGAGTGGAAGGTGCTCATTTTGCAGATGGGAAGGGAGGTCTGAGAGGCGAGGTGTCTGGGTCAGGAGGAAAGTAAGAGGCGGCACTGGCCTGTGATGTCAGGAGCACCCCGACAGGAAGTGGGGAGCCGCTCCTGAAGGAGCCAGTGTCCCTGAGGGAGGGAAGCATGGCTCTCTCAGGCTTGGACCTGCCCTGAACCTGGACCACGGGCGCTAGCGGTGCCTCCTGTCCTTGGCCCTGGGCCGCTCCGTCCTGGGACGGAGGAGACGCGAACACCAGCTCACGGAGAGATGGCCAAGGGGGGCTTGGCCTTCCCGTTTCCGGCCTGCTGGGCCTCTCTGACCCTCACCTGGTCTCCCCCGGAAGGCCGGGTCCTCGGCTGCGAGTCAGTGGAGCCATTCATCTCCCCCCCCCCCGCCCCCCGGCGGTTCTCACACTCCGTGTGCCAGAGGGAGGGGGGCCGGGAACGCGGTCCCAGGGGCTCCCGGGGGGGAGTCAGGCACTTGGGAGTCTGACTATGGGCGCCAGTTTGGACCCTTGGGGTGTTTGGGAGCCTCTGAGAACACACCCCTCTGCCCCCCGGGATCCACCCCGAAGCGGCCAGGGCATCCCAGTGGCCGCAATGGCTCTCTGTGGAGAGCGCTCGGGGCTGGCACTGTCCTCCCCGCACCGGGAGGCACCTCGCAGGCAACGGAGGGCGGGTCACTCTGCGCGGCGGGATCTCCCTGGGGCAGAGCTCCGAGGACCCGCTGGGTCCCGAGCAGCCAGCCTACGGGAAAGGTCCCCTCAACTGGGGTGCGTCCCACAGCGAGCACAGAGACCCCGGGAGTCTCGGCCACAGGACACTGGGGTGGGGAGCAGGGTCAGAGCACGGGCGTCCGGCCGTGGCTCGGCCACCACTCATGTCCGCGGACACGGCGCCTCCCCCTGCAGGTCTTGCTTCTCTGTCGGGTCCAGAGGACACCTTTCCACTCACCCTCGGTGGTTGGATCAGGGAGCTAGGAGCCAACGCCCAGTCCCCACTTCCTGTTCCCGTGGCCTCGGACCGGACACCTCAGGTCCCCCGTCTGCAGAGCGGCGCCCCGGGTGGCCAGAGGAGCCGGCACAGGCGCGCTCGCCGCAGGCCCGCCCCCCGGCCACGCCCGGCCCTCAGCCCTCGGCAGCAGGAGTTACCGGGATGCTTCACGGCTGCAGCAGCTCAGAACCAAGCCCATGGTGCCTGCTGCTGCCGGGCACGGACTCTGCCAATGGCCATAATCTTGTAGTTTTGGCCCCTGTGGCTGCCCCCACCAGTTCTTTTCCCTGCCCAGCAGCTGCCTGCGACCCCGGGGGAGGGTCTGAATCCTGTTCTGTCCCTTCCTGGCGAGGCGGCCTTAGACCACTCCCCTCCTCCCCCAGCCTCAGTTTTCTCATCTGTAGAGTGGGTATGACAATGCCTCCTGGCACGGCTAGTGCAGGCCTGGGCAAACTACGGCCCGCGGGCCGGATCCGGCCGGTTCGGCTGTTCTACCCGGCCCTCGGAGCCGAAAGAGCGGAGGGTTCTCTTGCTCTCCCCTCCGCTCCTTCCCCAGCAGCCCAAGATGAGAGTGCCAGCATGGTCAGGCTGCTTTTGTTCCGGCCCTCCGGTCCAGTTTAAGAACCCATGGTGGCCCTCGAGCCAAAAAGTTTGCCCACCCCTGGGCTAGTGGGAAAACCAGCTGAGCAAACCCAGAGAGAGCCTGGCACACAGGACACGCGCCACACATGTCCTTCCACCTCCCTTGGGCCTCTCAGCACAAGAGACACAGGTCGGAGCTCTGACACTGTAACAGCAATGAGCCCACGGAGCCGGAGACGATGGCAGGGAAGATGCAAACCGACAGAGGGCGGGGGAGGCCTCGGGAGCTGGCAGCGGGGATGTTTCTGACGCCACCTCTATCCCGTCAGAGGTGGGACCCCGCCTCCAGCGGGCCCGTCCCTGGAAACTCAGTCCTGACCCTCAGGTTCCGCATCTGTAAAACGGGGGTGCAGGGAGGACCTCTTCCTGGGGCTACGGTGAGGGCTGCATGAGGCGACGGGCGGGAAGTGCCCGGAGGGAGCACGGTGATGTCAGCCTCCGGGGTAGGGAGTGTTTCCTCCCATCAGAGGGCACGGGAGCCTCGCCCCAGGCCCTGGGCCAGCTCACTGGTTTCCGCATCCGCCAATCACGGGGTGGGAGGGACCTGGGAGGGGGAGGCGCAGCAGACAGGGTCAGAGGGTGAGAAGACTCCGTTCTCTGCCTTTCCCCGGGGAAACTGGAATTAGCCTAATTAGGTCTGTCCCCGAGCCGGGCCGGTGGGGACCGGACGGATTTAGAAGCCATTGACAGGTGAGCCCGGCACCGCTGACCGCGCGCCGCCGCCGGGGTGAAACTGAGACGGGCCTTGAGTCAGCGTCTGGAAGGCTCCGTGCCCCCTCGGCCGCGATGAGCGGACGAGGCACCGGCCTCCCGGGTTGTCGCCTCGCCTGCAAATAGCTCCGGGGCCGGGTTGCTTACGAACAGCTATTGCAAACAGGGATCGCTTTCCGAACCCAGGGGGCCGGCCGGGGAGCAGGGTCACCCGGGGTCACCCCCGACCGACAGCCCGCAAGGAAGGAGCCTTCGTCAACAGATCCGGGGGTCCAGGCCCTGGCCCGCGCAGCGCCAGCTCACGTCGCCCTTGCCTGCCCTCTCATCGTCCCCATTTCACTTCCAGGGAAACTGAGGCCGAGAGGCACTTGGCCAGGGAGGTTCTGACTTAGGCTGGCCCAGGCCAGGGTGCGTCTCCTCTGGGTCGCTGGAGCCGCCCGGCCCGGCCCGTTCACCTGTCACCGGTCACCGGCGAGGGCCGCCCTGCCTCCGCCCTCGCTCCTCCCCATGACAGGAGGACGGTTATGTGAGCGGCGGCTGCGCTCGCTCAGCTGCTCGATCCTGTGCCACATAAGGCCGGGCTGAGGGAGGACCGCGGGATCGAGAGCCGGCGGCGTCTGGCTAAGCACAGAAACCGTTTATAGCCCCCGTGTCGCCGTTGCCGGTTTGGCTCAGTGGATAGAGCGTCGGTCTGCAGACTGAAAGGTCCCGGGTTCGATTCCGGCCAAGGGCACGTGCCTTGGTTGCGGGCACATCCCCAGTAGGGGGTGTGCAAGAGGCGGCTGGTTGATGTTTCTCTCTCATCGACGTTTCTAGCTCTCTATCCCTCTCCCTTCCTCTCTGTGGAAAATCAATAAAATATATATTCAAAACAAAACAAACAAACAAACAAAAAACCCTATAGCTCCCGTGTCAGCTCAGCCTGGCGGAGGGAGGGGCGGAGTCGGAAGACCCGGAGCCACTGGACCAAGCATTTGTTTTCCCTGCGGCCTGGGCCCTGAAGGTCCCCGGGGCCTCAGTTTCCACGTGGCTCAGGGGGATCGCAGGCCTTCCGGGCTGGCCTGGGGGTGCCACGCGATGGGACGAAGCAGCGCACACCGCGGGGCTTTGCCACGGGGCCTGCGGGCTGGCGCTGAGACGCCGTCCTGCTGGCGTGGAAACCAGATCCCAGAGGTGCCTGAGTCTGGAATTACAGGGCGGGGCTGGGGGGCTGGGGGGGGGAGCTCCCTCCATCCTTCTCACTTCCCTCCCGCCGGCGACTCGGTTTCACCTCCTCGGGGACGGCTGCTCCGCTGCTCCCGGGGGCCCTCCGGCGGCTCACGAGGCCGAGCGCTCGCGTAAAAGAGGACACGGGTCGCGTCCAGGCCACTGGCTGAGTTAAAGGGGGTCAACCTGCCCGGCTCCACGCTGTCCCTTTAACTCAGCGTTAGGTATTTCCGCCCCGGCTTCCTCGTCACGCGTCCCCCACGTTAGAAGGAGCTCCGTGAGGATGAAGGAGAACAGATTTTGCCGGAAGGAAGCAGAAAAGACAAATGCCCTGAGGCCCGTGGAGGAAGGGGCCCGGGATGGGAAGGCGATCATCGCGACCACATTTTTTTTTAGCAGCAGAAGCAGAAAAAAACAAACCCACAGTGAAAGCCGGCCTGCAGCACAGGAGACAGGGTTGGGTTTCAGGACTGCATGCGTGTGTCTGCGTGTGAGTGCGTATGTGTGTGCGTACGTGTGCGTACGTGTGTGTGTGTGTGTGTGTGTGTGTGTGTGTGCACACCTTGTCTTCAGTACGGAGAGGAAGAGCGAGGTATTTGGAGGAGGAGTGTCAACGTTTGAATAGCTCCGCCCCGATGCTGAACAGCCCAGTGATCCTGGGCAAGTCGCCCCTCTTCCCGGAGCCTCAGTTTCCCTGCCCCGTGCAGCCGCGGTGGGGACTGGCGGAGCGGGGAGAGGGGAGGCCGGTGGGCACCCCCAGTGCAAAGGAAGTGCCACCTGTCCCCGTCTTGCCAGTCCGTGTGAGGCTCGGGTGCGAGCCCGGCTGGGGACACGGGCCCGGGCGACAGGCAGGGCGGGGTGGCAGAGGGTCCCGGCCGGACCCGCAGGCCCCAATCCTGGCTCCTCGACGGAGCGGCCGGGCCCTGTTTCTCTCAGGGCCGCGTTTCCTCGTGTGTACAGCGGGAAGAGTAAGGGCACCAGTTTCCCCGGGGGTTGTGAGGCCGTGGTTCTCAAAGCGTGGGCCCGGGGTGTCAGCACCACCGGACTGGGCAGAGGTGCACCCTCGTGGGCCCTGCCCCGGCCTGAGGAACCAGACGCCCCACTCCGCGCTGAGAAACAGGCCGGGGCGTGCAGGCCGGGCCGCCCCTGCTCGGGGCCAGGGCTGGGGAAGGAAGCTGCCCCTTGGTGTTGGGGACCAGGGCTGGGGAAGGAAGCTGCCCCTCGGTGTCGCCCGCCGTCTGTGCCCAGGACTGGCAGCTGTTGCTGGGTTTGGGGGCGGCTTCCACCTCCGCCTCAAACCCCCTGCCCCGGCGCTGCCCTGGGGGGGGCCTTCCAGAGGCATCGGCCACGTCTAGAAAAGGCCGAGGCTCCCGGAGCTAGCTGCCCAGGGACGGGACTGCAAAGGATTGTGGTTAGAACTTGGGCTTTCTGGTCTCTCCCTTCCACCTGGGACCCCGAAGAACACGGCCAATACCCCTCACCTTCAGAACCCAGACGGCGCTGGTGCTCGCCAGCCCGGGGTCCACGCGGGTCTCCAGCCCACACGCCACGCACTGTCCTCACTGCACCCCGTCCTCACTGCACCCCGTCCTCACTGCACCCCTTCCTCACTGCACCCCTTCCTCACTGCACCCCGTTCTCACTGCACCCCGTCCTCACTGCACCCCGTCCTCACAGCACCCCGTCCTCACTGCACCCCATCCTCACTGCACCCCGTCCTCACTGCACCCCGTCCGCAGAGCAGGACACATGTTCATTCCCTCCCTCCCTCATCGTTCAACTACTTCCCTGGTGCCCGCCCTTTGCTAGCGCACAGCCACGTGAGGCCTGCTCCCGGGGACTGACAGGCCAGAGGGGAGAGAAGCAAGCCATGAGCCAATGAATAAGTCACCTTGCGGTGGAAGCACATTAAACTTTGAATGAATGAATGAATGAATGAATGAATGAATGAATGAAGCAGGCAGCCCGGGCATGGGCTTGGGGTCCGGACAGACCTGAACTCAGACCCTGACCTTGTCATTGCGCAGGCGGACGATTAGGCCAACAGCCCCCGGGCGCCCCGTGTCTCCTCTATAGACGGGGCGGGAGCAGCGGCCGCCCCCGAGAGGCTGGGACGCTCCGAGGAGGCAGCGCCAGCCCGGTGCCCGCGACGGCCAGGCTCCGGACGGTGAGGTGACCGCGATCGCCGTTCACGCCTGAGCGCCGAGCTGCGCCTCCTCCTCCAGCAGTTTATTCCCGGGGACACCGGGGTCCCCAGAGCTGGAAGGGACCCCAGTGCTTGGCTAGTGACCTGGCTCCTGAGCTTAGCAAACAGGCACGGAAAGGTCGGGGGGATTCTGTGACGCCCCGAGTCCCACCAGGAGGGGAAAGCATCCTCCAGGCCCTTCTGCCTCCAGAGCGGGTGGGCGGGCGGGCGGCCCAGCCAGGGCCTGGAACAGAACCTCTGCCCCCGGCTCGCTGCCTGCTGGGCATCAGCGTGCCCACCTCTCAGCACCCCTGAAGAAGTGCTGTGTTTGGGGGTGCAGTGGGGGTGGAGGCAGCTACATCTTTTCACCATAAAAGCGAGGCCCCACCCCACGGGGGTGGTCGGCTCTCACTGCCTATTTCTTCTCCTGCCCCCTCCCCCCCCCTGCGTTCTGCCGTGACCCCCAGGCCTTCACCGGGGGGCCGGAGCCGGCCCTGTGCTGGCACACAGACCTGGGTTTGAACCCACCGTCCCTGTGGGCACTGGAGCTGGTCTTTCTGTGTCTACGCTCCTGTCCTCTGTCATCTCAAGGTCCAGTGAGGTGATGTTTGCGCAGACCCCAGCACGGGCCTGGGCACACATCACACACCCTGGTAACACTTCTCTGGGCAAATCCCACCCTGGGCAAGCCCATCGCATCGCCTCTCTCTGAACAGGCCCTAGCCTCCCCACTTAGTGCCTTTGCTGGCACCGGCGGCTTGCCTGGGCCTCCCTCCCCGCCCTCCCCGCCTGCAGCATTCCCCCCACAGCCTCCAGACTGCCCTCGGCTCTCTCTGTCCACAGAGCCGTCGGTCTGCCCCCCTCCCCCCTCTGCCTGGCGCGCCCATTCGTCTGCGTGTGCGCTCACAGAGCTGTGAGCATCGAGGGGACAGGATAGAAACAGCACCTCGGAGGTGTTTGCTGAGCACTTACTATGTGCGGGGCGCTGCCCTCAGCACCCCCCACACCATGTCCCGGGCGCCTCAGAGTCCCAGTGGGGTCTGTGTCATCGTCACCCGCTTAGAGGTGAGGACACCGGGGCTCAGGCTGCCGAGCTGCTGCCCCGAGGCCCCCGGCAGGAAGCGGTGCCTCTGGGAGTTGGGCCTGATTCCACGTTACCTCCCCACGTCCGGCTCCGGGGCCCCGGTAAGGGCGGTTGGAAGCGTTTAGTGAGCTCTTTAAGATCGGGGAGGGTGCAGTGGGGAGGAGGGAGGGAACCAAGGAAGCAGGCCGGGCCTGGCCTGGTTTCTCCTCACCATCCAGGTTGCTGGTGAGCAGCCAGCCGCGAAGACCCTGCCTGCCCAGGGCTCCGAGCCGCGGCCCGTGGCTGCAAGTACAAATGGCAGCCGGTCGGAGGCCTGGGGTGGGTCATGGCGGGGATCCAGGCTCAGGTGTGGGGGGGGCGGGGCTATGTGATCAGCGGTTTGGTGAGGACGGGGGAGGGGGAGAGAGTCACCGATTTCCCTCCAGCGCCCTTCACTCGCCTCCTCTCCAACCCCTCCCCCCGCCTTCCCGGCCACACCAAAGGGCAGCTGTCGCTGCGTCTGACCTTGCTAGAGGTTCTCTATTCTCGCTTCTGACATAAAACTTTCATGAGCTATCCCCGCCGTCAGCATCCCCGTGCCTTCCCCAGAGCCCTTCCTGGCCACCGCCTCCTAACGTCCCCACGCGCCCGAGCGGGTCTCAGCCACAGCTGTGCCAACGGGACCTGCACGTGGCCAAGGTCACGGCTGGTGGAGGGCAGGGAGGAAGCCTGGGGCGGGGCGGCCGTCACACTCAGGCGACGACGGACGTGTAGGAAGTGCCCGCTTTGGGTCGGGGATGGGCTAGACCAGATGTGGGCAAACTACGGCCCGCGGGCCGGATCCGGCCCGTTCGCTGTTCTCTCCGGCCCGCGGAGCCGAAAGAGTGGAGGGTTCTCTTGCTCTCCCCTCCGCTCCTTCACCAGCAGCCCGAGATGAGAGTGCCAGCATGGTCAGGCTGCTTTTGTTCCGGCCCTCCGGTCCAGTTTAAGAACCCATGGTGGCCCTCGAGTCAAAAAGTTTGCCCACCCCTGGACTAGATACCAAGGATGAAGGGGCGAACACCGTCCACTAACGCCTGAGAGCCCTCTCTGAACATGGACAGAGCCCCTCAGACCTGGTCCCAGTCCCGCCCCGCCCCTTAGGTCCTGGCTCCCTGATAGGCTAAGGCCCCTCCAGCCCAGTGTGCCCCCCGCCCAATGAGGACCACCCCCGGGATGCTGTGACCCCGAGGAAGAGAGGGATGGGGGACGTGCTGGGGCCGGGGGTTGGATCTGAATGGAGGAGGGTGTGCGGTGCTGGACCACCGGCCCCTCCCCTGTCCCGAACGCAAAGCTAGCGTCTCCTCGCGCCCAGCCGGGCCTCGGCGGCCCGCAGTGCTGGAAGGGTCTGCTTGGGTGAGGGCCAGGCGGGCCCGAGACCTGAAGTTACAGGACACCCGACAAGATGGGGAGGCGGATAGGAGAGAAGGAATTTCCATCCCGGGAATCGGAGAACGTGAGAGCCGGCGGGGTCCTTGGGGATCAGTTGGCCTCATCTCCTCGGGTTACAGATCGGAGAAGGAGACGGAGAAGAGAGCGTCCCCAAGGTCACACAGCCCGTGGGGACAGAGCCGGGATCAAACCCCGGCACAGGTGCAGGCCACGCTCGGGGGGAAAAATCCCCAACACTCCCGCATGCCCTTCCCACGAGGTGGGGGGAAAGAGTCTGTTCCCCCAGGATGGTTCGGATCTGGAGGAAACGCACCAGCTTTTCTTTGCCTGCCTAGGTGACAGAGCTTCAGACCTGACAGCCTGCCTTTCCCTTCGGATCTTGGGAGTCGTCTGACCCCTCCTCTGCCGGGGCGTGACAGACACAGCTCCGGCCTTTTAGCATCCAAGCGTCCCACGAGCCCCATGTGCCCGGGCCCCAGGCCGGGGCTACTCACCGTCCACCCCGATCTTGCCGTCCCCATCCTTGTCGCCCGCGGCCAGCAGCGTCTTGGTTTCGGAAGGAGTCAGGTCTCTGGCATCTGCAGAGAAGCCCTTCAGGAAGGCCCTGGGGAGAAACGCCGGGGAGGGAGTCAGGTCAAGGTCACCTTGCAGGAACCCCGTGCGGACGGCGGGCTGGCATCGGCTGGGACAGGCAGCAAGCAGCGGGCATGCGTGGGGTCGTGCGGGGCGGGCGGACGGCCGGGCTGTGGCTGTGCCCTCCGGGGGGGGGGGGGTGTGCAGGAAGGACAGGCTGTCCTCAGTGATGGCTCCATCTCACTCCAGGCGGGACACCGGGCCGTGGCTGCTCATTCAGCCGCTGCAACCAGCACGGAAGTAGCTTCTCCGTGCCAGGGCTGCGCTGGACGCTGGGGCACAGAGAAACCCTGGGAATGCCCTGAAGGGACGAGGAGGGGTCAACCGCCCTGAGAGAGGCGGCCCAGTGTGATGGGTGCGGTGGCGGGAAGCAGACAGGTGCTCAGAGGAGGAGGCACCCATCACACTGGGACCAAGGGAAGAGTTTGGAGGCAGGTGGAAGTCAGTGTGTGTGTGTGTGTGTGTGTGTGTGTGTGTGTGGGCACACGTGTGCACACACATAGGGCCCAGGTGGACAGAAGAAGGCTGTAGACGAGGGAACCCTTGTGGATGGTTCGGGGTCACACTGGATGGATGGGGACGTCCTCACTCAAAAGGCTCCTCTCTGCCGTCCCCCGCCCCCCCTTTCTGACAAAATCCCAGGCGGCCCCGGCCAGAGGGACATGAGCACAGCGGGGTCCGGTGGGCGGACCGGGCCAGGTGGCCCAGGGGGCTGCAGTGGGAGGTTCCCGTGCCATTTTGCATTTTCATCTCCTCCTCCTCCTGTGCTTTGCTCCCCGGTCTCCCGGCCCCCAAGCTGGTCCCGCCTCCCTGGTGTCCCAGGACCTGTGCCAGCCGCTGGCCCAGGAGGCTGGGAGGGGGGCGGGGGGCGGGGGGCTTTCAAAGGGAAATCGATGGCGCCCTCGAGCCAGCGCTCTGTCTTGCCTGTGGTGTTAGGGGGAGACAGTGGCCTCCTGGATGGTGTTAAATTATTCAGTGGCGCCATCCCATTAGCGATATTAAGCAGCTATCACTTAGGCTGGCCAGTGGCCCTTGTTGCTGCGGAGGTGGGCCTTCCGGAAGCGGCGGGGGCCGACGGGAGAGTCCCAGCCCGCTCCTGCCCCCCGCACCCGGTTGGGTGGCCCCCCGCGGCCTCCCTTAGTTACCCCAGCTCTTCCTCCTCGATGAAGCCGCTCTTGTCCTTGTCCAGGATCTGGAACACCTTCTTCAGGTCGTCCAAGCTCTTGTTCTTCAGCCCCACCATCTGGAAGAACTTCCTGTGGTCGAAGGACTCGGCCGCTGCGGGGTGGAGAGGGCGGTTGGAAGCCCAGGGGCAGGGGCAGCAGGGAAGGGGGTGGGGGGTGTCCCAGAATTGGTCCACTGACTCCCTGTGCCCCTCCGGGGCAATAAAGGGGGGTCCACCTCCACTTCCACGGGAGACGGGGGAGGGCGGGCGCTTTGCCCAAGGTCACAGAGGCAGAGGGGGGAGAGGTGAGCCCGCACCCAGACACCCAGACCGCCCTGGCTCCCCCACCCCCACCCCCACGCCACTGGGCCCTCGGCTGGTGGTGGGGCACCCCCGAAGGCAGGGGGATCCAGGAAGCCTGCGGGTGGAGGCTGAGTGGAGGAACCCAGGGCTGTGAACCTGGTGCGTGTATCTTGGGGCGGGGGGTGGGGGGTTTTGGGGGGCGGGGGAGCAGGTCAGTGGGGGGCAGAGGCAACCTTTTCTTGGCCACAAATTGTGTTACCGGAAAACCAGCACAGAGAGGAGAAGTTTCTCTCAAGGTCACACCTGGGATGAGGAAGGGGAGGACCCAGACATTCTGGTTTTGCTGCCGAAATCCACTCTGGGGGGCGTTGGGGGGATGTTAGAAGTTTCCCCAGGAATTGCCAGTTAAGTTTCTATTTAGAGGGAGCAGGGCGGCTCCAGGAGAGGTGGTGGCGGTCTCCGCACCCTGGAGGGTGGCTTCCCGAGCCTCTTCATGCCCCCCCGGGGCAGGGGGCACCGAGCAGAGAGGAAACGGGGTCCCCCTCCCCAATGTTCTCTGTCCAGGGCTCCTCTAGAAGAACCCCGGTGTTAAGAGGGGTCACGTCTGTGTGTAAGGGGGTGTGGGGTGCCGCTAGGAGTCATGTTCTCCCTGCGCCCAGGGCTGACACCAGGGTGGGGGACCAAGACCCAGTCCTGGCCCCACGGGTGCCTGCCGGTGACCTTGGGGTTAGAACTGGCCTTCGTTTCTGACCCTCTGCCAGCCTCAGTTTCCCCAGCTGGGCGACGGGAGGGAGGCGGCTCAGTCCGGAGCCCTGGGCAGAAGGAAGGCTTCCCTCCCTGGGCAGAAGCGGCAGCGCTGAGGATGCTCAGCCCGGGGACAGGGCAGGGCAGGGCGCCCGCTCTGGGAAGGTCACCTTACTCTGGGCCCCCGGGAAAGGGCTCTGAGTCCTGGGGAGGGGGGGGGGGGTTGGACAGTAGCGGGGCGGCCCTGCCCCCCGCTGGGCGGGAAGCCCTGTCCACAATGGGGGTCGGGGTGAGGGGTGGGAGAGAAGGCATGCCTGCCCCCAGCCCCTCCTGCGCGCCTAAAGGGGGAGTCCGGAGCGCCCCCCAGGACCCTGGGGGCGACCTTGGGGCGGACTCCAGCCCTCCCAGCGCGGCCACCCAGCCTTTGGCGCCCCAAGTTTCCGGGGGGGCCGGGGGCGCTGGTGGCCGGGGCAGGACGCACCGCTTCCCCACCGACCCAAGTCCCGCCCGGACAGTTTGGGAAGCGCTGAGGACTCCCACTCTCCGCCCCGCCCCGCCCCCGCCTCCCCCTCCCCACCCCCTGCACCCTGCGCCCCCCGACGGGATGCGAGGACCGAGGGAGCAGGGGCCAGGGGGGTGGGTGAGGGGTGCGGGGAGGGGGCGGGAGGGGGCAGGGGTCAGGGGGTGGATGAGGGGTGAGGGTAGAGGGCGGGAGGGGGACGGGGTCAGGGGGTGGATGAGGGGTGAGGGGAGGGGGCGGGAGGGGGCGGGGGGCAGGGGGGGTTGAGGGGTGAGGGTAGGGGGCGGGGGCAGGGGCGCTGCTCACCGGCAAAGGCCCCCAGGGCCTGCTTGATGTCCTCCGCTCTGAGCAAATCTGTCATCGACATCCTGCAACTGTTTGAGCGGGCAGAGCAAGTGCGAAAAGATTAGAAAGTGCTTTTCTCATCGTTTCTGCTCATATGACCGGCGCTGCAGTGCCGCGCGCCGCCGGGCGCACGCGGGCCGGCCGGGCGCGGAGCCAGGGCCGCCGGGGCCGCCGCCGCCCCGCGCGCCCCGCAGCCCGTCCGCCCGCCCGTCCGTCCGCCCGGTCCTCGCTGCCCCGGGGCTGCGGCCAGGGCGCCGGGCGGGGGGCGGGAGGGGGGCACCTCTGGCCTTGACGGGTGGCCCGGTCACCGGCGGGTCTGGAGGGTCCGCCTGCCACCAAGGGCACCCTGGGGGCGCGCCTGGGGGTGCAGCGGGGCGCACCTCGGGGATGCCCGGGCTTCGGGGCGGACAGGGACGGGCGGGGGCCAGACCTGCTCCCTCCGGGGCCCGCGCCGCGGCCACTCTCCCCCCGCTCCTACCTCACTCGGCCTCCGCTCTCCTCTGTCCTGGGTGCAGGTTTTATGCTGCACAATCTGAGCGCCAGCGCCGAGGGCCGGAAACCCGACCCACAGGACTGGGAGGGAGGGAGGGGGGGGTGGCACAGGGAGGCGGGCGCTCCCGGGCTCGCTGCGGGCGCCCCGCCGGCCCACATCTGGTCAGGGATGCACGCGCATCCTGCAGCCTCATTTCCCCCCTCTGGTCTCACTTTTCAGAGAACCCTGCTCAGATCTCCTTAATGACTTGCTTCTCTGGCCCCCTGAGCCCCGGAATAGGGGGGGCCGCACTCCTCCTGCCCCCACAAAACGGTTGGAGGAGGCAGGGCCGGAGAGGCTACTTGGAATCTCCCTGTGCTATCCCCCTCCCCCGCCCCCTCCGTCCTGGGGACCGAAAGGCCCAGGTTTTGGGGGAGAGGGGGGCACCTTCAGACCACCCTTTCCAGACAGCAAAACGCAGCAGGTAGCTGGCCTGAACCTCATCTCGGGGAACGTGACACCTCCTATCTCCCGGCGGCGGAGACCAGTTGCATTCTTTCCCACGGCCACGGCCACGGCCACGACCTCCATCCCGAGGAGTCAGGCCGCATCCACCGCCTCTGGAGTGTGTGGGGCACTAAGCAGGGAGCCAGGAGGCCCGAGTTCTAGATCTGGGGCTGCGCGAAGTCCCCGGGTGACCTTGGGTTGTGACCGTCCCCGTCTCTGGGCTCCTGTCTCCCTCGGTGGATGGGGTTGGGGGTCCCTTGGGGAGGGATCTGGGAACCCCACCTTGAGGTGTGTGGGCAGGGGCTGAGCCGGGCAGCCCGTGGGGGTGGGGGGCAGAGTGGGGGGAGCGGGGAGAACCAGCCAGCTGCCCAGAGCTCAGGTTCCACGGCGCTCCCTGTCAACAGTCTCCCTCCGCCGGCCCTGGACCGCTGCCCTCCTTGGAAACCTTAGGATGCTGCTGGCGCCCGCTGCCCCCCTCCTGTGAGTCAGCTCCTTCGGGGACGGCCATCTGGCCTCCCCGGCACCCCGGCTGCAGCTCCCGGCCTGGTCTCTCCCGGGGAGGCCTCGTCTGGACCCCCAGCTGCCCCTGCGGCCCCGCCCCAGCCGGGCTGTCAGCCTGGACCTCATGCCCACCCCCAGGCTCCGCTTGCTGCAGGGGCCTCGGCTGGACAGAGGGGTTCCCTTACGCTATCCCGGTAGGGAAACCGAGGCCACGGGGTCAGCGAATGGCCTAAGGACATGCCGAGAGGCAGCGGCAGAGAGGGGCTCGCTCCCAGGGCTGCGGACGAGGCATCCGTAGCGCCTCCATGGGGCCCCCTCCCACAGCTCAGGACCCAGCACTATGGCGTCCCACATGGCTGAGGCCCCGGATGCTGACCCCGGGGCACAGGCTCCACGGAGACCCATCCTCCTCCTCCTCCCTCCGCCTCTCCTGCCGCAAAGCCTCCGTCAACGTGACAGCTCCCTGGGCTGATGTCCGCCCACCGCAGCCTCAGGTGCTGTCACCTCCGCCAGCTCCCTCCCCTGCCCCTTCCTCCCGCCTCTCTGCCCTCTGATGGCATCACTGCGTCTGCAGATGCCTGGCTCCACCCCTCTCGTTTTACAAGTGGAAAACCCGAGGCCCAGCCAGACTCGGAATCTGCCCCAGGCCACCCCAGGAGTGAGGCTGGGGATCCCAGGAATTCCTGTACCGCTCCACACCGCTCCGCCCAGCCCGGTGCCGCTGGGGGAAGGGGAGGCACGGCTGTCCCTTCCAGCGGGGCCTCCTCCCCACGGCCTCCTCCATCCTCCTCCGGCCTCAGAAGCTGCCACTCACCTGGGTTGGGGGCGGAGGGCTGAGCCTGCGCTGCGAGGCCGGGCTGGTGGGAGTCCGGGGGAAGTGAGCCTGGTGGTGGGATAGCCGCCTATATAGGCTTCTGCTCCGGCTATTTTGGGAGGTGCTGCTCCCCCCGGCCCTCGGCCCCCTCCCCTGCTGGTGTCAGATACTTCTCAACTGCGGTGCTGGGTGTCTGTATCACATTCAGCCTCCCTGCGCCCATCAGGCCCGGCCTATTAATAACCTTGGCCCCTGCCTCCCTTCAGCACCCGCAGCCGAGGCTCAGGCCAGGCCCTCCTCCTCCGTGAAGCCTTCCGTGACTGCGTCAGGTGTCTGTCCTCCAGACTCCTGCAAGGGGAGGAGGAGGAAGGCGAGCGGAGGGACGGAACCCGAACTGTCTTCCACGCACGGGCTGGCCGGGCCGGGCTCCCCCCCACGCACCCCCCCACCACGGCTTCGCCGTGCAGGCCGGGTCCCTCTTGCGGGGATGAGGGGACAGCGCACAGATGCCAGGAGTTACCGGGTCCACACGGAAAGCCGTGGGCCCGGCGCGGGAGTGGCCCGGCACCTTCACGGGATGGGCTGGTGCCCTGATCCCCGTGTTGTCTGACAGGTCCCTTCCTCTCCGCATCTCAGCCTCCCGTCTGAGACGTGAGCTCAGCCAGGGGCGGACCGTGCTCTGTCGGTGGGCTCTGGGGGCTCTGAACCCCCTGAAATGCCCCCAAAGCCGTGCGCACGTGTGCTTTTGGTGACGCAAAGGCCCGCAGCGTTCAGGATAGCCACAAGGGGCCGGTCTCTGGTGTGACCTGTCTTGGATGAGAGAGGCCATCCAAGGGCTGTGTTTTGAAAAGCATGAATGAATGAATGAATGAGACAAACATCTGTTATCTAATGGGAACAGCACAAAAGGCTCCTCTCCTCATCCCCAGCCTTAAAAAGGATCTCCGGGGGCCAACATTGTCAACAGTGAAGTCCGGTTCTTGACAGTGACATGAGGAGGCACAGCCTTCACGCAAAGGCTGTTGGGGGCGGGAAGCTCCACCGTCCCCCACTGACCGTCGGCCCCCCGGCTGGGAAGAGCGGAGGGTGGGTTCGATGGGGAGGCCCGCGCTGGAGTTTGGATGTCTTGCGGGTGTGGCCGAGGATGACGGCGACAGGTTTTCCACTTCTGAGCAGACTCTCCCGGACTCGGGGCTGTCGTGAACGAGATGGACAAATCCACGCTGACTCTGAGTTTGTAAGCGGGGTCCATTGGGTCATGGAGGGGCTGCTTTGGAAGGCGGTAAGTCTGGGGAGGAGGTGGGGGCGAGCTCGGATGATGACATGGTGGAGTGAGAATCCTGCGATGGTAGGGCCGGGAGGGCCTCTGTAGTGATCACGTGATGGTGCAAAAACCTAGGCCAAGGTCATGGACCCAAGGGGAGAGACAAGCCAGGATGCTGTGCTGGGTGTGGGTGCCCTGGAAGACATGATGGTGGAGACACCTGGGGGGTTCAGAACTGTGGCGAGCGATTGGGCCTGGACACAGGGCTTTGGGGGTCATCCGAGAAGTCAAGCACTTGAGGTCAAAGGCATGGCTATGTTCAGAGAAGAGGGGCTAGGGCAGGGGTGGGCAAACTTTTTGACTCGAGGGCCACCATGGGTTCTTAAACTGGACTGGAGGGCCGGAACAAAAGCAACCTGACCATGTTGGCACTCTCATCTTGGGCTGCTGGTGAAGGAGCGGAGGGGAGAGCAAGAGAACCCTCCGCTCTTTTGGCTCCGAGGGCCGGATAGACCAGCCGAACGGGCCGGATCTGGCCCGCGGGCCGTAGGTTTGCCCAGGCCTGGGCTAGGGCCTGGGAAAATAGTCACTCTTGTTTGTTGGGCAATGTGGCAGGTACGGTGGATGCTGCAATATACATTTGTCCTTGAACCTCCTTACAAGGTAGGCATCGTCTTCTGCATTTTACCAAGGAGGGGACGAGGCTCAGAGAGGTTAGGCAACTTGTCTAAGGTCACAGAGCATAGGTAGGACTTAAACCCCCGCCTCTCTGACCCCAAAGCCCTGGCTTTTTCCTACTCTACTAGAGTCTTGCTTCTTGATAAGACCCACAGAAGAATTCTCTGGAACCAGGATGCCTTCCTCTCTGTGCCCATGTGTCTCCTTTAAGCAGACCTGGATGGGATGATCCGTACTGCGAGGGTGCATTTATTGAGGACCTACTGTGTGCACTTAGTGCTATAGTGAATTATTTCATCTTACCCTCGTTATAGCCCTCAGAGGCGTGAGGAAATAGAGTCTCAGAGAGGTTTAGGGACTTGTCCAAGGCCACACAGCTAGTAAGTAAGTGAGGCAGTTGAGATTTAACCTCAAGGCTTCCCCTTCTGAAGCGTCTCTCCCCCCCCCTCCTCCTCCAATGACACATGAAGAGGGCAGCGGCATCATAAAGCCCGAGTTGACTACCTTGAAGAATTATTCAGTTCTTCTTCTCTGAATCTATGCCCGCTCTAGCATCCATCACGTTATTAATTTGGTTTTACAAGAGACCTTTGTGCCGGAGAATAGATATATCAGGCAGAGCTTTTTTTTGGCTGCAAGTGACAGGAAGCCTGGCTTGGGCTGTTTTAATCCTGTGACTGTGTATGGTGACAGAGGTTAAATAGATTTACTGGGATAGTCATCTCACAATACATACAAACATAGAACCGTTATGTCGGAGGCCTGAAACAAATATAATGCTGTATGCCAATTATACCTCAGTAAAAAAAGAAACATTCCATGTTGCCCCATCCATCCCCCCCCCCCAAAAAAAAAGGACAAAAGGGGCATGTATTGCCTCCTGTAGCTGAGAAGTCCATGAGGTTCAGGTGTGGCCCGATCCGGAACTCAAAAGCCGCCAGGAGAATGCTGGTTCCATTTCTCAGCGACGCCTTGTGCTGCAGTGGCCTCCTTCTCAGGCTGGCTGTCCCCGGAGGGAAAACATTCCCTTCCCCCCCCCTCCATCCTCCCCACCCCTCAGAGCTGTGAGTGCTCAGCTCCAGGGAGCCTGCTGCCCTCGTCTTGGTCAAAGGCCCCAGAGCTGCGTGTAATTGGCTGCCGTCGGCTCGGTCTGGTCATACGCGGTCACTGCCAATTGCAAGGCGGTGGGGCCTGGACCAGGGGCCACCTTCAGGCTCGGATGGGGCTGGGTGGCAACATCGTTGGAGCCGCTTGGGGTGCGGCCCGACCCTGGGCCCTCTCGAGAGGCGAAGGCGTCTGGGTGGCCAAGGCCGTGAACTGCTCACTGAGCGAGTCTCGGGGCACCCACGGGTGCAGGGCACCGGGAGGGGTAGGCACCGGGGAGGTGAGTGCCCTGGCAGCCCACATCGACCTTCTCTAGAAGGATTCCCTCTGGGGCTAGCGTGGCCTCTCTGGACTTGAGATTCCCACCCCCAGTCCACCCCTCGCGAGGCCTGGCAAGAAGCTACGCCCGGCCCCCGAGCCGCTGCTTAAAGGGCCGCCGAAGGGCCAGTGGGATTCCCCCCCAGCTTTTGGGTTTCTCACTCTGGACACCAACAAGGCTGCGGGGTATGCAGACGGATGTCCCAGCGAGGGGACACGGGCCTCTTCTGTCCCCTCGGTCCAAACCCTGTGCCTGGCCTTGAGCTGGACACCTGCATGCCTATGTGGTGGGAGTGACTCCATCATCATCTCTTTACGGACGTGAAAATCCAGGTTCAGAGAAGCCCAGTCACTTGCCCCAGGTCACACAGCACCCGGAGACCAGAGGCTGGGCTGCCCGCCTCCACCGCGTGCCGTGCTCTCCCCACGTGGCCTCCCAGCTGGTGTGTGGGCCAGCCGTCCCTGGCTGCCGGAGACGGCACTCAGCTGTCAGCGGTGCTGCTGGTATTTCCTTAGTTCACACCATTCCCACCTGCTGTGGCCGGAACAGGCGGACTTCCTGCTGGGGGCCCGGCGGCGGGGTGGGTGCCGCCGATGCTGTGCGTGAGCTCATCCGGGAGAGATGACGGCTCTTCGCTCCCGCCCCGTTCCGGGGTCAGAGCTCCAGGCTCTGACTTCTCCTCCCGCCCCTCCCCTCCAGCAGAGAGCCCTGAGGGTGGGAAGGCACAGAAGCAGACAGCTCTGGATCCCCACCCTGGCCCTGCCTCTCACCTGCCGTGTGGCCTCCAGCAGTTGCTCCACCTCTCGGGGCCTCAGTTTCCCCATCTAGAAAAGGGAGCTGAAAGGAAAGCTGTGGTGAATGCTCAATGACACCAGGTCTGACTAAGGGGTTTGGAGGACACGCTATCCTACACACATGATAACGAGGGTGGTCGCTCACCACTGTGTGGGGTTTACCCTTGACCCTGCACTGCCACTGAAGGAGAGGGACCCCGGAGTTTCTTTAGGGATAGAAACCGGCATTGACCTTCATCCCGACCTCCACCATGGCCCCATTATTCCACTGTTCTCCAGCCGTCTTTTCAGCTGTGGGTTGGAGGCACCGACACTAGTGTGTCCAGCTTCTCCCCATAATGGCCTCCAAGGAGAATACATTAAACGGATGCTTTTATTGATAGAATATTATTAAGGATATTTTTCTTGATTTCAGAGAGGAAGGGAGAGGGAGGGAGAGATAGAAACATCAATGACGAGAGAATCATTGACCGGCTGCCTCCTGCACACACCCTACTGAGGATCGAGTCTGCAACCCAGGCACGTGCCCTTGGCCGGAACCAAACCTGGGACCCTTCCGTCCGCAGGCCGGCGCCCTATCCATTTAGCCACACCGGCCAGGGCCAGACTGCTGCTTTTATTTTTGGTTGTGTGTGTGTGTGGCAAGTGGCGTTGTTCTTGAAAACGTTGCAGGAACGCTGCTTACAGTGCTGCCGAAATCCATCTCTGTCCGCACGGCACTCCGGGGGCAGCTGCTGGAGTGGAGTTAGTTTTTCAGGAACTGGGACCTTCCCTTGGGGTTCAAGCCTCGTTTCTACTGGGCTCGCTCCTCCTGACCCAAAATTGCGGCTTATATTCTGATAAGAGAGGAGACTTTGGGGAACAGGAAACTGGATATTGAAACCAGGCTGAGCAAATCTGGGACGTGTCTTGGTAGGGGGTGGGGGTGGGGTAGAGGGGGTGGTGGTGGTGGTGGTGGTGGTGGTGGTGGTGTATGAAAGCCCTAGGGATGCGACCAACAAGTTCTGAGGGCATAACTGAATCATTGTTTTTTCTTATCAAGTACGCATTGCTTTCGTCCTGATTCTGGGTCAAATTCTACTGTAAGAAATCTTAAACCACAGCGGCTGAGTCCGTTTGAAAGCCCACTGGCTCCCGCTTGCTCCGGTGCTGTGTGCAGATTAGGACGGAAGGATGGCCACGTCTGAGAATGGGGAACAAGCACCTTCCTCCCAATCGTGAGTCCTTGGTCGCTCAGAATTGGGGGACCCTCAGCAACCCACGAAGCAATGCAGCCATCCCATTTATTAAGGTCTTCCTTTGTGCTCCATTTTTTTTTTAATTGTGATAAAAAAAAAAATGCGTAACAAATTCTAACTGCAGGTACACGGAGCGGCCACCACAGGCCCCAAGGGCCGCCCAGCGTGTGTCATATGCGCGCTGTGTTGCAGAATCTCGGCGTGCAGCAGAGATACAGACACACTCCGCCCTGCTGGGTTCTGAACTGATTCTCTTACAAGCCTTCAAGGACTCCCAGTGCCCCGCCCAGACTCTTAGAGGGATTTGCAGACGAGCCAGAAAGGAGAGCTCCGTTCCTATTGGTCACCTCCATTCCCATTGGTAACCTTTGTTTCAAGGTTATGTCACTTGAAACAGAGATTCCTGACTATGATAACCTGTCTCATTGGTGGATCCTGCTGAGCCACGTCTTTTATTTTGTTCATTTATTTTTGTTGTTGTTAATCCACACCCGAGGACATCTCGCCATTGGTTTTTAGAGAGTGGGAGGGAGAGAGAGAAACATGGACGTGAGAGAGACACATCAATTAGTCGTCTTCCCATATGCCCCGAACAGAGCCGGGGATCTAGCCTGCAACCGAGGTACGTGCCCTTGACCGGAATCAAACCCAGGACCCTTTAATCCCCAGGCCGACACTCTTTCGGCTGAGCCAGACTGGCTGGGGCCTGATGAGCCATGTACCCTAGTAATCATGCCCCATGTTGCCAACTCCCCTCGACTGTGGCCGGGGTTGCGGTTTGCGTTGATCAATGGGATGGGATGGAAGTGGTGCTGTGCCCCGCTGGAGGGAACACGAAAAGATGCCACCTGGAGAAGGAGGGGTCCAGACACCACAGAGAGAGAGAGAGAGAAGCCCAGCCTCCTCGATGAGCCCAGCCCTCGGGGCAACCTGCCAGTGCGTGCAGCCACGTGCGTGATCACGGGCAAGAGCAGAAGAACCATCCCGCTGAGCCCTGTCCACTCACAGAATTTGGAAAGGTGCTGAGATGGTGGTTGTGTTAAGTCCTGTGTTTTAATGGTGTAGCTTGTTACACAGCAGGAGACAACCGAAGCGCTGACTAAGACACTATTTCATAGGGTTGTGGGAACCAAGTAACACAGTGCATGCCAATTGCTTAACACAGTGCCTGCCACATGGGAAATGCTCTTTAACTGCCAACTACTTTTTTCCTATTGTTGTTGTTATTATTACGTGTTTGTTGCCCAAAATGAGATCATGAGCTCATCAAGGGCAACAAGTATGTCATACACATGCTTTGCGGAATCCCCGGGACCCAGCCCAGGACCTGGCATAGAATTCTGTCCATGAATGAATGAATGAATGAACAGCTAAGAGTGTGAAACCCAGACACTTAAGCACCGCTTATGTTCAGCATGCATTTTTTGTTTGTTTGTTTAAATCTGAACATACTTCAGGTGGAACTCACTCCACAGGACATTGGGGCCACTGAGCACCCACTTCCTCCGGCAACTGACCCCCCTCTAGCAGCTCAGTGACCCATACTCCGCACACCTGCACCGCGCTCTCAGGGGTCGGTGCACAGGGGACACAGAAGGGGTGGGGAATACCACATTGGCTCTTAAAGTCTGTCCCATCGAAGGAAGGGACACACCTTGTTTCGGTTCCGTTTCATTGGCCAAAGCCAGTCCCACAGCCCCACCTAACTTCCAGAGGCAGGAAGTGCAGTCCTGGGGTGGCCTGAGGAGAGGAGAATCAGCAATCCCAGCAGGCAGCGCGGGGTTCTCTCTCCATCGCTGGGCCCAGGCCCAGGAGCAAGGCCATGCGGCCCCCATGTGGGCCCTGGGACTCACTCACCGGGGGCACGGCTGTTCCCAAGGGCAGGGAACTGTTTTAAACCAGGAACCCTCCCTCCCCCCCCAGAAGACCTCTGGGCGAGACAGCCCGAAGCTGAACCCCTCGGGTAGGCTGTGGGCACAGGGAACTGCTGTGATAGCGCCGGCCTCTCACTTCTCAGAGAGGAAAATCAAGACTCTAATAAGTAAAGCGACTTGCGGAGTCCTCGGGGAGCAACTCATTTTTATTAAAAACGTAATAAATGGGAGATGAAGCCAATACAGCAAGACGGTCGTTCTCAGCAGCGGGAACATGGTGTTCAGTGAAATCCAACTTTTTTGTGTGGTTAAAAATTTTCATAATAAAATGTGGAAAAACTAATAACCTTTGACACAGTTATTACATTTACATGCTTCAAAATTCAGAAAGTACAAAAAGTTAAATAGAATAAAGTCTCTGTTCTTTTTTAATCCTCATCCTAGGATATGTTTTACTGATTTGGAGAGAGAGAGAGAGAGAGAGAGAGAGAGAGAGAGAGAGGAGAGGAGAGGAGAGGAGAGGAGAGGAGAGGAGAGGAGGGGAGGGGAGGGGAGGGAAGGGAAGGGGAGGGGAGGGGAGGAGAGAAAGAAACATTGATGTAGGAGAGAATCATTAATCAGTTGAGTCCCGTGCTCACCCCCATTGCCCCCACCAGGGATCAAGCCCGAAACCTAGGGATGTGCCCTGAATCGGACCTGGAACCTTTCAGTGCACAGGAAACCAACCCTCCAACCAACTGAGCTACCCTGACCAGGCCTCAGTCTCTGTTCCTCCGAGTCCCAGGCACCCAGTTCCCTCCTCAAAGGCAGCCTCTGCTACCAGCTTCTTCGTTTCCTCTGAGACCGTGGTTGGCAAACTGCAGCTCTGGAGCCACATGCGGCTCTTTGGCCCCTTGAGTGTGGCTCTTTCACAAAATACCACGGACGGCCTGGGCAAGTCTATATTGAAGGAGTGGCGTTAGAAGAAGTTTAAAAATTTTTGGCTCTCCAAAGAAACGTCAGTCGTACTGTGGATATTTGGCTCTGGCGGCTAATGAGTTTGCCGACCACTGGCCTAAATGAAGCCGGAAAGGAGAGCCCCACGGCACCTAATTGCCAACAATTTTGGGTTGGGACAGACCCCCGCTGGCGGTGAGGAGGCTCCCGCACGTCCTGCTGATTCTCACTCCAAGTCTTTCCCAAGCTGCGTCTCCTGGGCTTAAGATAGACTACACCCGTACACCGATCACACCCACTCGGCAGGTATAATCAGCAAGCTGCTTTCTCTGCAGATTCCTGCCCTGGTGGGAGTATCAAAGGCTCTCTCAGCTGGTAGCCGCCCATGTTCGTCAGCTCAGCAGCTAGCAGGTCTAATTGTAGCTAACAACAGAAACTCCCAACTTCCTTCTGAGATAAAGCTTCACCCCTCCTCTCCCCGGAGCCTCCACAGGAGGGGCTGGGCCCACCTCTTTCTTCCCTGTGTTTCTCCTTTCCTCCCTCGCCCACCCGCTGGCTGAGAGCCATGGGCAGCGGCCGGAAGGTCTCACTCCCTGACCCTCCTGGGCACTGGGCTCGGCTCTCTCTGGGTCTGGCAGACACGGAGAGCTCAGTCCTTCAGGAGGCCACGTGGGTTCGTTGGAGACCCTTTCTGCTAGACAGTGGCCCCCATTTGATGGGTGACAAGGCTTAGGAAGGTCATGGAGACTCCTCGCCTGACCCCCCGGGCACCCCGTTCTTCCCCTCCAACAGTTTCCTGCTGAGGGGTCCTCCCCTCCAGGCAGCTGTCGAGGGCGGGTCTGAGCCGGCCTCATGCTGACTTGCTCTGGGGAGGCCTCCTCTACAGACGATAAAGTCCCCGGATGCACTGGACTTCCTGCACTTGGGGGGTGGTTACCTCCCATCAGAGTCCTGCGCTCTGCTGCCCTTCATCCAGCAGCAATCCGGGGGTCCTACAGAGCCCAGGATTACTTGGATCAGCCCTTCCCATTGGCTGGCTCAGAACATCCCCACACTCCATGGTGGCTCCTCTGCCCAGATGGCCACCAGCGATCTCGCCGGCCGTGTGGGCACGCTGCCGACTCAGCAAGAGGCGGGGCTTCCGCACCCTGGATGGCGGGAGACAACCTGGTGACCCACTTTGACCAGCCGAACAGGTGAGAGTGCCGCGTGCAGGATGGCGGGCGCCTGGAGCTCACACATCGCCCAGCCTCCGCCTCGGCTCTCTGGGGACCCAGCCGCCAGGTCCAGAAGCTTAGACCAGGCTGTTCGGGGATCAGAAAGCAAGTGACGCGGGAGTGGGTTGACCGGCCCCCCACCATTCCTACACTCCAGCTGCCCGTTGAATTCAGCCACGTGGGAGACCCCGGGAGCAGCCAGAGACGGCACACACCCTGTGGAGCGGAAGAGCCGCTCGGCTGAGCCCCGCCGTGGCCACAGAGCCACGCGGCACAGTGCAGGGTTGTTTCAAGCCGTGAGTCGCCAAAAGGAGAAAACAAACAGGCATCGGTGCTGGGAAGGGAGTGGAATAAAACCCCGAGGACAGGGCATCGGCTTGGGGACATGTGGCCGGGGGACTAGGAGGGCGGGAGGAGATGCTGGCAGGGCTGCACCAGCACTGAGAACCCAGTAGGGGGCCCCGTTACGCAGTGGCAGAACGTGTAGCAACACGGTGGGCCCCGGTGATACAGAGGATAGAAAAGGTAATTTTGTGCATCTTCTAAGGAGGTGAACAGGCAGGCTGGAAAGAGCCAGTTGGCCTCTTGTAGAGACAGAATCAGGTGTTTCAAGAGAGCACTGACTTTGAGAAGGAGCTGTTCAATTTTCAAGGAGGATTTTGAGGGAACGGAGGACACAAGGCTAGTCTTCCCGCTAGCAGATGTTCTCAGAGTAACTCAGGGACTGTAGCACCGGGGGAGGGGGAGTTTGGGGCTGTTATTGTAAAGACGGCCTTAAAATAAATATCATTTCAAGGCTGCAAGACCTCTTTTTTTACAACTTTTAAAAGACTTAAGGTTGCTCTTCTAGACCCTCTCCACTGGACAAAGGGGTTTAAAAATCTTAAAGGCATTTTCCCCACACAAGCTGCCACGCTCGGAGTAGAAAACAGTCTGTCTTGGAAAGAGTTACGGATGGCTCTTTGGCGCGCATCGTAATTCCCAATAGGACTCATGGGAAACCTACCAAGGTTTCAGGGAAGGTGGCTGGTCAGAGAACGCTCAGCCGGGTGTAAAGAGACAGAGACAGTTCCCTCCACTCCCTACAGACAGGAAGCTAACTGAGAAAGCCACTCCCCTGCAAAGGCTGGCAATTCCTTCTGGAAAAGCCAAGAACCCAGGGGGCAGACCGTGAGCCCAGGGGGACGATGGGTTAGGGAGCAACTCCGCAGCCAATAGTATTTCCTGTGGGGAAGGAAGGGGGTGACAGGGGCGGCGCCCAGCCAGGTGGATTTCAGTTTTGCTATGGACTAGGGGCTGCTCCATACGTCCCCTTCCTCTCCTTTTCGAGTGGGAGCATCCTGTCTGTTGTGATCATGTCATTTGTCATTCCTTTCTCACCACTGTATCCACAGGGGGGAGAGGGGGCGGGACACTGGTACTTTAGTCCACAAATCTCTGAACCAAGAGGAAACTGGCGCCGAAACCGGTGTGGCTCAGTGGATAGAGTGTCGGCCTGCAGACTAAAAGGTCCCAGGTTCGATTCCGGTCAAGGGCATGTACCTTGGTTGTGGGCACATCCCCAGCAGGGGGTATGCAGGAGGCCGTTGATCGATGTTTCTCTCTCATCGATGTTTCTAGCTTTCTATCCTTCTCTCTTTCTCTCTGTAAAAACTCAATAAAATATATTTTAAAAAAGGAAAGGAAAGGAAAAAAAAAAAAGAGAAATCTGGCCGTGAGGAGCTGCGTCATCTCACCGGGGCCTGGCCGAGATGATAAGACCAGGGCCTCGAGCCTGAGGTCCAACGTGAGACTTTGGGGGTCTTGGGATGGAGGAGGCAGTGTATTCGTGGCCAAAGGGCAGATGAGAGTGATGTGAGATAGTCGAGAAGTCTCTATCTTCTCTCTCTTTGAAAAGGCGGTCGGTCTCTTCCCTGCCCGGATCCAGGCTGCTCTGTGGCGTGCTGTGACCGACACAATGCAGCTGAAAGCGGGTCAACCACAGAAAGAAATGGGATCAAAAAGAAAAGAGATAGGATCGCCGGCGGGGAGAGAGACCCTAGAGGACGAGAGACCACAAGGGGTGAGAGAGAACCCAGCCAGCCCCCAGCCATTCCCGTCACTCTGTATGGTGCCAGACATGTTAGCAAAACCGTCTTGGATCCTCTCGCCGAGCCGCAGCAACTTAGCCGACACCCCGCGGAGCAGAGACAAGCTGTTCTCACCAAGCCTTGACTAGTTGCAGAATCACGAGCAAGTCAACAGCTGCTGTTGTTTTAACACACTGAACGTTGGGCTTAACATCCACTCAGCAATGGGAACGGGACCCAGAACGCTGTGCCAGGAGTGAAATTTGAACCCAGGCACATGTGTGCCTAGCTGGATTTCAAATCGCCATGGCCCACTGACGGCGATGCACCTCCTGTTTTCCCTTTTCTTGTCTCTCAGTGAAAGCGTCCATTGCATCATCTTGTCCCCGTCTCACCACTGAATGTTGTATGTGTGTGTGTGTGTGTGTGTGTGTGTGTGTGTGTATAGAAGTGGGCATGCAAATAAATGACCCTTTCAGTTCTTCAATCACCAGACCTGGGCTGATGTGATGGAGAGATGCTGGCCTCTGTGTGGATGCTTGTTGGGGTTCTCATTCCACCATTACAAAGGGTTCAGCAATCTGGAGAAAGGCTGTGGGTAGATTAAATAAGAGTCCAGAGACAAAAGATAATTTGAAAGGCATTGGGGGTCAGAGGAGCTTCAGCTAAAGGAGCTAACGTTCCAAGGTCTTCCTCTTCCTTGTCTCAGGACCACTGCTTTTTATTAACACAATTTGTCCTACATCAAGGTGGAGACATATACTTCAAAGGGCAGGGTTTACAGAAGCATTGTCAGATTGGGGAATAGCCTATGGCTGTTCAAGTGCTTGGCCAAGAGGAGGCAATGGCAGGTAGATTGAGATGCCCTGAGCTGTCTGGCAGTGAGCAATCATCCTATTCAGGTTTGGGAGAGGAGCCTTCCAGCCGTTCCAATAGGTGATTACATATGTGACTCAGCCCTTGTTGACCCCACGTTTCATCAACCTTTTGATAAAACTCTCATAATTATGACCTGCTGGGGTTGGCTTCCAGCAGAAGCTCTGGCTGGATGGCACATTAGGGGGCGTGGGCAGGGAGTGGGGGTGTTTTGCCTGTTGGGTAATTGTAAGCTTTGATGGGTAGAGGGAAGACTGTGTAGATTATCTCCAAAGATGGCCACCAGCGCTTCCGTCCCTGCCTGTGCACGCCACTCTCCCCATCAAAGGGTGGACTCCATTTCTCCATCCCCTGTGACTTGCTTTGACCAACACCTTGGCAGAAGTGACACTGAGTGAGCTTCAGCGCCTGGGCCTCAAGATGCCTTGCAGTCTCCACTGTGGCCTTCCTGGGGGCCAGCCACCATGTACCAGAGCTCTCGTTCCCGGATGTCGGAGCTCATGGAGACAGGGGCCCACCCGGCCTCCAGCCCAGCCTGGCCGCCCGCGTGCCAACTGTCTGAAGCCACCGTGGGCTCCCAGTTGCAGCTAAATCCCAGCTATAACCCCAGAGGACACCACCTGGAGCGAAGGGGCTACCCACATACCCAACCCAAAGTATCATCAGATACAGTATATCTCTGGAGATGATGTTTTGAGATTTTTTCCCCCCACAGTTCATCTGTGAAACCCACCCCAACAGTCACCCTTTGGGATGGGGACACAAGGCCCTCCAACAACCTCTTCCAAGGAAAAATGCAGTTTTCAATGCTCTGCCTCTCGGACCTTAACCCCTTTATAGCTTCCAGGGCACGCGAGGCCAGGGTCACAAAACTGTCTGCAACCCTCTTATTTCTGCAAGACCAGCACCAGGGGGTCTGGCACGGGGCTCGGCAAACTCGAGCCACATCCGGCCAACTACCTTTACTGTCTCTTTTCTTCTTCGAACGGCTCGTGAGCGATGGCCCCCGGAGCCTAAAGTAGTTCCTCTCTGGCCCTTTAAGAAAAAAAACGTCCAGTCTAGAATGGTGCTTTGGTATGTGGGCACAGCTGGCAGCTCTGGTCTTGGCCGCTCAGCTAAAAATTAGGTGGAATCACTTCCATTTTTATACGCTGTTTCAGGTGTTGGGCAAACAGAGCCTTCCAGGTCAGGTGAGCTTGAGAAACACGCCGCGGGGGAAGCAGGAAGGTGACTGGGAATCTTCCTCTGCAGCCTTCCTCCCGGGGGCAAGAGGAGGCCTGTCACCAGTGCCTCCCTGAATGTCCCGGACCCTTTCCGCTGAAGCGTCTCATGCGATTCGTGTTCCGTGGGACACGCGTTTGGGAACGCCCGTTGCCTGAGGCGGAAGATGGCGGCCATTCAGAAGGGCGCCGTGGAGCCAGGCAGAATTCTTTTTGTTTGTTTAAACTTCTTTATTGATTAAAGTATCACATATTTGTCCTCATCCCCCCCCCCATCCCCATCCCAAACCCTTCCCCACGCATGCCCCCAACCCCCTGTTGTCCTTGACCACTGGTTAGGCCCGTGGGCAAACTACGGCCCGTTCGGCTGTTCTATCCGGCCCTCGGAGCCGAAAGAGCGGAGGGTTCTCTTACTCTCCCCTCCGCTCCTTCACCAGCAGCCCAAGATGAGAGTGCCAGCATGGTCAGGTTACTTTTGTTCCGGCCCTCCGGTCCAGTTTAAGAGCCCATTGTGGCCCTCGAGTCAAAAAGTTTGCCCACCCCTGGGTTAGGCTCATTTGGATGCACACAAGTCCTTTGGTTGATCTTTTCGCTTTATCCCCACCCTCCTCTCCCCTCCCTCTGAGGTCCGACAGTCTGATCCATGCCTCCTTGTCTCCGGGCCTGTTCTTGTTCATCCGTCTACGTTGTTCCTCAGAATTCTCGATCCTATACCTGTACCTTGACCTTCCCGCCCTCTTTCCTCCCCAGCGCCATCTGGCTGACTGCCTCGCTGCTCATGAACAGTCTAATTCCTACTAGGCTGTGAGGGACCTATAGTTCTCTAGTGGAGGTAAGGCGGGGTGGGGGGAAGGTTGGGATTTAGTTTTTGAAAGATGACACAGCGAAGGACAAAGTTGAATTCAGAGCCCTTCACGTCCTCCCCCACCCCTCTCTCTCTTTTTTCTTTGTCACCATCAAAGCTGTGCTTTGTCACTCAGCAGGCATCCCGTCACAGTTCTGTGGTTTGCTGGAGTTACTTCTGAGCACATTTCTTTACGATCAGAAGGAATATTTGATGCCGGGAGGAAATTAATCTGTTCGGACCGGCTGCCTATATCCCCTGACACGCTGGCTCCTCTGTCAAGGGCGTTCGCGCTCCCAGCTGCTCCCTTTGATTACGTTTGAAAGGCGCTGGCGGGGCTGAGCCTTCGCTCTGGGTCCTGAGAGGTTTTGCTCCTGTTCGCCACCGTCCCAGGAGCTAAAAAAGAGCGAATGCACCGTGGCGGCGGCAGCAGGTGCTCCCGTCTCTTTGCAACGCTAAGCTTTGTTTGGAGGAAGGTTCGTGCGGGAAGATGAGAGACCGTCTTAAAAGCAGCCGTGGCCGTGGTCACCGTGGGATGGAACATCAAGCTGCACTGGCCCCAGTGATGTGTCCAGAGGCTCCGGACACACAAAGCTTCGTTGGTTTCCCCGCTGAAGGCCGTATGTTCTCTGGCCGGCATAAAAGGTCTGCCTCCAGTGGATCGGAGGCATTTTTAAGAACATGCCCTGCTCTGGAGCGTCAGTGAAAGTCCAGAGCTGAGTGAGGCTTGGTCATGGCTGCATAAGAGCTGTGTGGTGGTCCAGAGGACGTTTAATGGTGAACTTGACAATGATGGGGGTGATACTCGGGCCTGAGGCCTGCCCTCTGCAGAAATGGAGCAGCGTGTGTGTGTGTGTGTATGTGTGTGTGTGTGTGTGTGTGTGTGTGTGTGTGTTTGATATCAAATCAGCAAACTGTGGTCAGGCTCTTCCCGGGCTGGTCCTGACACTCCTGTCTCAGCTGGCCCCTCCCTGGTCCAGGGGAACCACTAGTCCAGGGGGCCCACCTGCGATTGGAGAGGGAGCCAGGCGGGCTGCCCGCCAGGTGTGCCCGGTGCTGTAATTGCTCCTCCTGCAGCCTCACAAGCTGGCACAGGGCTGCACATTTGGCTCAGCTCTGGGTGCCACTGGCCAGTCCGGCTCTGGAGCCTGCAGCCCTCGGGCCAGCCCCAGTCCGTTGTGTCTGCCCAGGACGGTCAGCCCTGGCCACGCCCATCTGACCTGAGAGGCCGGGCCACGCCGCTGAGCCTGGCCCTGGGATGAAGGGTCTGAGCTGGGCCTGCCCACAAAGCTTGTTGCACCCCCGGGGGGGGGGGGGAAGGAGGGCTTCCCCTCCAGGGGAGAGGGTTGCAGGTTTGGGCCAGGTGCACCTGCCACAGGTGACTGTGCCCAGAGCCGGAGGGTCCCGTGCACAGCCCGTGATGGAACAGGAGTTGTGGCAGGTGCCGGCAGCACAGCCCTCCGCGCTGGCGTGGAGCTCCCAGGCAGGCCTCCTCCGCAGGAATCCACGTGTGGCTTTTCCCGTGGGCAGCTGCCACGGGGGTGGGGGGGTGTGTGAAAGCCGAACCCAGTGAAATGGAAGTTAGATCTTCACTCCCAATTCTCAACCCCCCACGACTCCCCATCCCACGCGGAAGGAAACCCCAGTTCCTTCCATGACCCATATCGATGGCTCTGGGGGTCCCACCGCCCCCTCTCTGCCTTCACCTCCCACAGCCCTCTCCTTCACCACAAGCTCAGGGCCCTCACAGCCTCGATGTTTCTAACTCTCTATTTCTCTCCCTTCCTTTCTGTATAAAATCAATAAAATATATATTTTTAAAAGTAAAAGTCTAAGCAACTGTACGACCATTCGACCAGTAGCTGTGACACACATTGACCACCAGGGGGCAGACGCTCAAAGCACAGGTGTGGAAACGTGGAACAGACTGATGAATCTCAGAGGGCAGGGAGTAGGGGGAGGGTAGGAAGAGATTAACCAAAGATCTTATATGCATCCTAAAGGCCCGGTGCATGGATTTGTGCAGCGGTGGGGTTCCTCGGCCTGGCCTGCGGGGATCAGGCCTAAACCAGCAGTCTGACATCCCCCGAGGGGACCTGGATCGTGAGAGGGTGCAGGCCAGGCTGAGGTGCACGAACCTGTGCACCAGGCCTCTGGTGAAATGTAAAGCGATGGGAAAGCCAGAGTGGGAGGCAGCAGGCGGAGTCCCCCATGCGGTCCGGATGGCATCCAGCAGCTCTGCTATTTGTTAAAGGGGGTCGACTTCAGGGAACTCATTCTGCTGTGTTGGACCCCGAGGTTTTCATTTGTACAAATGGGAGGAATGCTTCCTATTTTGTACCGTGACTTCGGACCCATGATTTCACTTCTCTGAGATGTGGGCTCTTTATCCACAACATACGGATATCAATGGTACTTTATAGGATTGTGAAGAGCAAATAAAATAGAGCATGCAAAGCATGTAAGACAGCAGCTAAGTGAGAGGCGACCAACAAACGGTGGTGCTGGTGGTGGTGGTGGTGGTAGTGGTGGTGATGGTGGTGGTGATAGTGGTGATGGTGCTGGTGGTGGTGGTGGTGGTGGTGGTGGTGGTGGTGATGCTGGTGGTGGTGGTGGTGGTGCTGGTGGTGGTGGCAGAGGTAGAGGAAGGAAAGGAAGACCAGGAGCAGAGGAAGGACCAGAGTCGAATGAGAAAGAGGGGAAAAGGAAGAACCACCAGGAGGCAGCTGTGTGCCAGGCACTTGCCATTCCTGAGCTCCGGCCATTGTCCTCCTTGTGGCACGAGGTCTGCACACAGGGCGGTCCCCCCATTGGCGCTCTCTGGTGGAGGCAACAGTGGTAAAAGCTGTGACTTGTCTGGGGTTGCCTGGCACTTGCCTCCCCTCCCGGCAGCGTCCCCAGGCCTTCCTTGCTTGCTTGTTGCCCTGCCGACCACCTCCGGCCCGTCACTACTTGGAGGCTTTTATTTTGAAGCCTGCACCGGGTTCGGGTGACCCGCTTTTCGTTTTTTGTTTTTTCAGAGTTTGTCCACAGGGCTTGGAAAGCCTTCCTCCCCACATGGCCCTGTGGACACCCATCTGGCCTGAGTCCTCCCCACGCCCTCCACTCCGGACGGGGTCAGGGAGCTCCGGGCCTGCTCTCCTCATCTCCCCCAGCACACGCTAAACAGCACAGACTCACCGCCCACAGCCTTCAGCCAAACAGGTCTGCGGACTGGATGAGCCTCCGAGACAGGAGGTCAGCGACCAGGTTAACAAATAGCAACTGTCCAGGTGGCGACGACTGGCAGTGCTTGGGCGGAAGGGAGCCTGGCACCTGGCCCAGGGTATCGGGCCTCTGCAGGTCTCGGGGTCCCCGCCGGCCACGGAGGGTGGGTGATGGCTCCAAAGGGCAAACCCTCTCCCGTGTGTCCAGGGCCTCGTGTTCTCCATGGCGTCCCATGGGTTCGCGTGTGGAGTCCGTTAGGAAACCATGTTTGAGTTTGTAACCAAGTCAGAAATGTCTGCAAGGGGAGCGGGAGACAGTTGAGGTCAGTGTGCGGGACTGGGCGGCCCTGTGAGGACGTGTGCTGTGTCACTTTGGCCGTTCTGAGTGAGCCAGGTGAAGCGCCTGGCCTGCACCTGCGTTCTCCACCAGGTGGCGCTCCGGGCGCCAGGCCATGTGGCGTGGGGGAAGCAGCAGCCACACTCTGAAATGAGAAGCATGGAACTCAAGTCCCAGCTCTGTGATCTGGGGCAAATCATTCCTCTCTCCGAGCTGGTTTCCTCATCTATGAAATGAGGGGAATAATAATACAAAGAAAAGAAAAAAGAATACACATTGTCAATTAAAAAAAATAGCCTGTTATACTTCATTCCTGCAGGATGACGACTTCTTAGCTCAGAAAAATACTTAGATTCGTTTTTGTGAGCCTCCTGAGCACATCTGGATGGAAGACACTTGCACGCGCACACACACACACACACACACACACACACGTGCAACACACAGAGCAATAAACCACTTTGTAGAAAAAGTGATTTCTCCTTCCTCCAGAGAAGTCACTGACATTGCAGAGAAAAGATACAAAAAGTATAATCCCACAGGGACAAGGAGAAGAGAAAGGGCAGCAACAGATGAGAGGTGAGCACACTTTGGAGGAGGGATTTGTGTGGAGTGCGGGAAACATACTTAGAAAGGCAGAAGAAACCAGAACCTGTGAGGAGGTAACAAACGGTGAGAGAATGCGGCTTCAGAACCCTGACCGGGTCCGGGCTTCAGGGGGGGCAGGTGGGAAGGACGGTGGGGTGAGCTGAGAGCCACCGTCTTGCCCTTGAACCTCCTGCAGGAGGTTTATTCTCTGGAGACGGGTAGAGGGTACATCTCGGGACCCCCAGGCCACCGGCATGGCCGTGGACAGGGACGGAGCACAGGCACGAATTAGAAGTGTGCATTCTGAACGGTCCAAAGAGCCCCCTGGTCAGGAAGACCAGTGCCAAGGTCCCAGAAGCTTCCAATGACACAAACTAAGCATGGAGTCCGCACTTTTGTTTTTCTCAAGATCCGTGCAGGATCCTAGAAAGCCATGGACGCTGCCTTTGATAGTCTGAGGTCACGTGATTGTCAACAAGTAAACCCACACACAGCTAAACTCAATCAGGCAGGAGGGTGGGAGAAAGACATTCCTCGGGCATGCAAGAACGCAGGACATTAACCTCTGAAGCATCCATGCTCAGAGCGGTTCCGGAGGCTGTGCTCGGAAACAGGAGGGAGGACACCAAGGAGGACGTGGCACCCGCAGCCATGGAGAAAGGCTGCAGGCAGCAATGGGAGGCCACACCAACAGCCAGTTAGGACGGTTAGGGCTAATCTTTTTTTTTTTAATTAAATATATTTTATTGATTTTTTACAGAGAGGAAGGAGAGAGGGATGGAGAGTTAGAAACATCGACCAGCTGCCTCCTGCATACTCCCTACTAGGTGTGTGCCCTTGACCGGAATCAAACCTGGGACCCTTGAGTCCACAGGCCGACGCCCTATCCACTGAGCCAAACCGGTCAGGGCAGGGCTAATCGTTTTTAAACCACTGCAGAGAGCTTTGAGGGAAAAGGAGATTAGTAGATGATATATTTAATAGCATGATGGAGCTGAAAATAATTAAAAATATATATTTGGAACATTCCGGCAAGTAAGAATTCAAAGCAATTATGAACTCACAGAAAAAAACAAAAGTTTCCCCGGAGAGAAAAAAAATTAATCATGAAACACATATATAAATAAATAACAGATAGAGGGCCATGAACTTGTATCCAAGGATTATCATTTTGAATAAAAGTTGTGATATAAATATTTTGGGAGGATGGGAAAAGGGAGGAGTACTGTGTGTATGAACACCCACGCAAGGATGATGAATTCTCATTTACCATAAGAGGGAGCCAATACATAATATCTAAAAATCAGTCAATTAAAAACTAGAAATATACAGCCGAAACCGGTTTGGCTCAGTGGATAGAGCGTCGGCCTGTGGACTGAAAGGTCCCTGGGTTCGATTCCAGTCAAGGGCATGTGCTTTGGTTGCGGGCACATCCCCAGTAGGGGGTGTGCAAGAGGCAGCTGGTCGATGATTCTCTCTCATCGATGTTCCTAACTCTCTATCCCTCTCTCTTCCTCTCTGTAAAAAATCAATAAAATATATTTTTTAAAAACCCACAGAAATATAAGCTTCATTTTTAGAAACACAGAGGCATTTAGAGGAAATAATGGGCTGGTTTAAGTGCTTCCTTTGCGGGTAGGGAAGGGAGGGCAGGGCTTTTGAACACTCTTCTTTCTTCTTGTGAACCAAGTACCTGCACCTTTAAAAAAAAAAAAAAAATATATATATATATATATATATTGATATTTTACAGAGAGGAAGGGAGAGAGATAGAGAGCTAGAAACGTCGATGAGAGAGTAACATCGACCAGCTGCCTCCTGCACACCCCCTACTGCGGATGTGCCCGCAACCAATGTACATGTCCTTGACCGGAATTGAACCCGGGACCTTTCAGTCCGCAGACCGACGCTCTACCACTGAGCCAAACCGGTTTCAGCATACCTGCACCTTTTATTCACACGTTGACAAATCCATGGAAAACGGGGACAGGTGCGGTCAGAGCCACTGGGCGGGGAGAAGGGCTGGGCCGGAAGGCCGTGCGTCCGGACAAAAAGCCGGGGAGGACCCCTCCGGTCACGCCTGTACCTTTCCCCTTCCATGTAAGTCTGCACGTGTGGTTTGGGGGGACCGTGCCCCACGAGGGACATGCAGGGCCCACATGAGGCTACAGAGGAGCGGGGGGATCAGGCCCTTCCCTCTCATCTCACTTCGGGAATAGTGCTGCCCTGTGAACCTTCCGTGGGAGTAGGCCAGCCGTGGGCAAACTACGGCCCAGGGGCCGGATCCAGCCCATTCGGCTGTTCTATCCGGCCCGCGGAGCGGAAAGAGCGGAGGGTTCTCTTGCTCTCCCCTCCGCTCCTTCACCAGCAGCCCAAGATGAGAGTGCCAGCATGGTCAGGCTGCTCCGGCCCTCCGGTCCAGTGTAAGAACCCATGGTGGCCCTCGAGTCAAAAAGTTTGCCCACCCCTGGCGTAGACTCTCAGGAGAGACAGGGGTTGTTGCTGAGGCAGCGGCTGGGGTTGGGTTGGGAGGGGAGAGGAATGAGCTAGGGTCAGGCTGCAGCCCGGCTTAACCGAGAGCCAACCGGACTGGTCTCCAAGGAGCCAGAGGCTCGGAAGCCTGAGGGTGTCACCTTAGGAAAGGCCCCCGGGGACCGGTGTGCATGAGAGGCACAGGGCGCAGGGGGGACAGGCAGCTGCTGAAACAGCTCAGGCAAGAGAGGAGGGGAGTCTGAATGCAGACCAGGCCATAGGGAGAGGGGAAACCGGGGGGCCTCGGAGGTCAAATCCATTCCTGATGGGCCGCCCATAGCAGCTAGCAGAGGCCGGGAAGGCCAGGGTGACCTGTAGGATTCCGGCTTCGGTGACCGGTGGAGACAGAACGAATGAGGAAGAGCCTCTGTGTGTGTGTGTGTGGGGGGGGCTGCCGGCTGCTAGGAGCTGGGGCCATTCGGTGGGTGTCCCGGGGGCAGCTGGGCATGGGCCTGGCGCTCCAGGGAGAGATGGGTGACCTCGCGTGTGCAATGGTAACGGAGGCAGGAGCCGATGAAGCCACAGGCAGAGAGCCCGTGGGGACAGGAGGGGCTGAGGACACAGCTGGGTGGGAGCCCGGACACGTGAGAGATGGTGGAGCCAGGGGCGTGTGAGGTGCTGGACTGAGCGAGCACCGAGGGCCGATGGCAGAGACCAGGGCTGGAGAAGGGGCCCCGGGTGAGGGCCCGGGCAGGGTGGCATCCTCAAGGCCTCTGGCACCCCTGCAGGAGGTCTGGGGCCTCAGGGGAGGGAGCAGGTTGCCAAAGGTGCGGGTGGAAGGGCAGTTACAGAATTTCCAGGAACCCCTGTTGCAAAGCTGCCCAGTTCCTGGGTGCGCAGTTATTGCACTCTGTGGGCTGGGAGAGAGAGCCCTTCCCAAGTAGAGGCAGAGGCCACGGGGAGGAGGGCACGTGCCAGTGAGAGGGACGGAAATAGAATGTTGTAAGATGTAATTGTAAGAAATATCAATTGATAGATCCTCCCTTCCCCCAACTGACGGACGGAGTCTGACGTCACCTGCACCTGTGGCCTGGACATTCCTGAGCGCCTAACCAGGCACCTTACATGGACTGTACATCGAGCCACCAACCAGCACCTGCCAAATACCCTAAGCCCCCGGTTCCTAAGTCCCTAAATGCCTAATCGTGTGCCTTATAGAAAACCACCCATCAGCGCGTGCCGAGCGCCCTCAGCCCCATCCCTTCCCGTTCCTCCCCTCAAAAGGCGTGCTCACCCCGGCACACGCTGCTGTCCTCCCCCGTGAGGCAGCCTGCAGGGTCCTGCTCTCGTAAAGCCTGTGTCCCGGTTTTCGGCTCGCTGTCTCATCTGTCATTCCTCCTGCTCTGTTACCCGTGGTTGTTTGGTTCTGATGAGAGGAGGCACGTTCTAGCCTGGCTGGGAGGTGCAAGTGGGACCTGGGAGCTCACCTGGGAATGCAGCCCACCCTCCCCGTCTGGGAGCTGCCTGGTACCAGGAGAGGTTAACAGCCTTGTTGCAGAAACCAGAGCCTCCAGCCCTTTGAGGAACCCCGGCCTTTGCACATACATGCAGGCCTTTGCAAAGCTCAGCCTGCGTTGGCTGTTAACTGCCCATCTGGCTTACCCTTTTGCCTACCTCCCCATGTAATCTTGGTCCTTCTGCCTACCTCCCCATGTAATCTTGGTCCTTCTGCCCCAATATAAGCAGCTGGCTCGTGGGGAGAGGCAGAGCACATTGTTGTGGGTGACCTGGTGCTCCCCCATACCGCTGGCAGCATTGGAACACACGCTCGTGTAATTCACCCTGTCTCTGCAGAACCGGCTCAGGCAGTGACCGGCAGTGAGGGCCCATGGTTTGTCCAGTTACACCGTGTCAATTCCCAGGGCCCAGCCTGGGCCGGGAAGTCCACCTGCTGGCCCCTTCCTGTCCTCCCTTCCCCCCCCCCCCCCCCCCCGTCCCCCGGCCTCAGAAACTCTTGTTGGTCCTGCTTTGGACACTGGAGATTCATCGTTGAGTACGACCCAGTCCCTGTTTGACCTAAATGTGCTCACGGCACCTGGCCCTTCGCAGGAGGAGGTGGGAAGGCGGGGAGATGCTCTGAGAGAGGTTGGGAGACACGGAGCGACTCCCTCCCCAGCCTTTGAGGAAGGTCCTCGATCCGCTGGGAGTCTTAGACGATGCAGAACCAAAGGATGAAGGAGAGCCATCGGATCACGGAGGGGGAGTGCCAGTGGAGAGAATGCATGCCGGGAGGCCAGGTGGACCTACAGGAGGAGGGACGGGCGTGGGGGCGGGGCAAGGGCGTGGGCCAGGGGCTTCGGGCAGCTCAGGGTGTGCAGAGGGAGGAGCTCACGAGAAGGGAAGGTTGGCCTCCCTTTTCTTTTTCTTTCTTTTTTTTAATATATATTTTTATTGATTTTTCACAGAGAGAGAAAGGGAGAGGGATAGAGAGCTAGAAACATCGATGAGAGAGATACATCGAGCAGCTGCCTCCTGCGCACCCCCCCATCAGGGATGTGCCTGCAACCAATGCACATGCCCTTGACCGGAATCGAACCTGGGACCTTTCAGTCCGCAGGCTGACGCTCTACCACTGAGCCAAACCGGTTTCGGCTGGTCTCCCTTTTCTGTGACTATTTGCAGATGGCCCTGATTTTTTAATAGAACCGCGTGCCGACACTGCTCAGCCTTGAGCCACAGCTCTTCTGCTGGTCCTACTCCCTCCCACCCCCCTTGGTGCCTTGGAGTCAGGTTCTAAGAGGTCCCGGCTGTGCCAGGGCAGCCAGAGGAGCCCTCCTCTCCTGGGCAGAGGTGTCTTCAAGGCCCTGCCATCGAAGAAGGACCAAGAAACAGAGGTCGGTCCTGAGGGCGGAGGTGACCCTTGGGTGAGGGTAGAGTCAAGCTCTTGGGCGCTGCTCTCTCTGCCTCCTCGGCCAGGTCCGCCTTCCTGAGCTCTTCCCACCGGAATCTCTCAACGGTGACCCGGAGACTCTCGGTTCTTAACTTTGCTGCAGGGCCAAGGGCCACAGCTGCCGTCTGTTTTTGTAAATAAAGTTTTATTGGGAGACAGCCGCACCCGATCAATGATTTACTATTTACAGATGCGTTCGGGCTGAGCCAGAAGCATCAGTGGTTATGACCCAGAACAGTGGTCTGCAAACTCATTAGTCCACAGAGCCAAATATCAACAGGACAACGCTTGAAATGTCTTTTGAGAGCCCAATTTTTGAAGCTTAAACTTCTTCTGACGCCACTTCTTCAAAACGGACTCGCCCAGGCCGTGGTATTTTGTGGAAGAGCCATACTCAAGGGGCCAAAGAGCTGCATGTGGCTCCAGAGCCGCGGTTTGCCGACCACGGACCCAGACCAATGCCCTGGAAAGCGTAACGCGTTTACCACCCGGCTCTTGACAGAGAGCGTTTCCAGCCCCAGCTCGAGTGCCAGCACTAGGACTCAGGGCAGGTGCTGTAACAAAGGCCGCAGTCAGCGGCTTGAGCATGAAAGAAATTTCTTTCTTTCTATGAACAGTCTGAGCATCAGCTGTCCGGGTTTGAGCCACAGACCCGAGCTCCCTCTACATTGTTGCTCACTGTCCTCCATCCTCAGCGAGTCCAGCCAGTAGGAAGGGGAGAAGGGGCAGGGAGGACACACCCTCTCTCTTTGGGGACCCAGCCAGGAAGTGATGCCCACAGTGTCCTCTTCCGTGCCGTCGGCCTGCCCTTGGCCACATGGTCCCGTGTAGCTACGGTGAGCTGGGCGGCCGTAAGCCCAGCTACGACTCAAGGACTTAATCCCTGGGGTGGGGGCAGGGGGGGGAAGGGAAAGGGCCCGAGGGGTCTTCCAGGATAATGGCTCCGTCCTATACTGCGATGGGGTGGTCACAGCACGCCCCCCCCCCCGAGCTGCCACTTGAGCTGGGTGAGGGTTCTGGCGTGTAATTCTTCTTTGACCGGTGGGTGCTGTTAAATACGGGGTCAGAATGCAGCTGGGGGGGCCCCTCGGAGACTGCCTTCCAGTGCCACCTCCTGCGAGCCACGGGCTAAGCAGTAGAGGGAACTTTTCAGTCGTTAATCAGATTACACGGCTCTTTATTTTAACACTCTAAGGAGTCTCTCTCCTCTCTGAATGAGATCCAGAGGATTACGGGGGTTTACCAGTCCCTCCGCCGTGCCCCTGGGCCCCAGCGCTGCAGGAACCGGAGCAACGGCCCACGCGGAGGCCCACGCGAGCGTGGGTAGGTGCACAAGCCGCAGAGAGAGCCAACGCGCTGCCAGCAGGACACGTTCTGTCTCCCGCCTCGACGGTGCGCTTCACGGTGACCTCGAAGGCCAGGCTCAAAGGCACAGTTCTCCGAGTCCTTGGAGTTCTGTGCCGGAAGGTGACGGTGCCGAGAGGCAGACCCTAAGCACAGCCTCCCCCCCCCCCCCGCCCCCACCTTGCCACTCCACCCCAGCCCCACCCAAAACAGAGAGGGTACCTGCTAGGCCCCTGGGGGCGGAGACAGGACTGGGCATGGAACCACGGAAACTGGGTTCTTAACGTGTATCTCCTGGTTTCCCCCCAAATTGTTATTTGTTCTGTGTGAATGTGTATGTGTTTATGAGTGCACGCAGGTGCAGGTGCATGCATGTATGTGCGTGCATGTGTATGCATGTGCACATATGCACATGTATATGAATGTATGTGTTATATGTGTATGCGTGCACACATGTTTATATGTGTACTTCGATGAGAGCATGAGCTCACTGAGAGGAGCATTTATGTTATACTCATCTCTGTATCCTTTAAACCTGTGCAGAGTGCATACTAAATGAATGCTTGTGGAATGAATGAATGAGTGAGTGAGTGAGTGAGTGAGTGAGGGCCAGTATAGCACAGTTATTAACCGTGTGAGTTTTGGAGGCAGCCAGTTTGAGGTCAAGATCTTACTTTGCCACTCACTCACTAAGCCATTTGTGTCCAGTCTCCTAACCCCACAGAGCCCGAGTTTCCCTATCTCCAGGGGTAGAATAAGATAAGGGATAAAAATATGACCTATATCATGGGGCTGGCGTGTGGGTGAAGCGGCAGTAATCAGAGCCAACGTGTGCAAGCAGGAGTTTGGGCTGGGCACAGTTCTAAGGGCTTTGCAAATGCCAGCTCCTATACTTCCCAGTTTTACGGTGGAAGGGAGGTTCGGCAGTAAACTCAGTGCATCTTGGCTGTTATCATATTTCTAATCAATGGAGAGATTCTGTCTGATCAGACTGGCTGGACCGATGGGGTCGTTTTGGAGACAGTAGTGCCATCCAGCAGGCAGAGCTTTGCCAGGCTCACAATTTGAGGCTTGGACTAGTCCTTCTATTTGCGGCGCTGACATTCTTCCTCTAGGTGGCGCCGCAGAGTGGAAACGGGGCTGCTGAGTTATTGCGCCTCCTGGTGGTCATTTCCTGTCAACATTTTGATTAAGTGCAGAGTTGTTTCCACAAGTCCAGTGCGTTTCAGAGTGGATGGCAAATATAGGGGGGACATTAGAATTTAAGGTGGTAAGTTTTAAGACACAGAGGAACAAATTGTGCAGGAGGAGATAGACCAATACAAGACCTAGCCATACCAAGGAAATTATCATCAATAATAATAACATTAACATCTATAACTTGCAGCCTTCTATGTGCCAGGTGTTGTAATGAGCACTTTACATTCATTGCCTTATTCCACACGCCTCCAGAAGGTATATGCATCACAAGAACAGAGACTTTCATTTGGAGCCGGGCGCACAGTAGGTGTCTGGCACACAGTAGGTGCTCCATATATTTTGAACACACGAATAATGCAGTAATCCTATGAAGCAAGCAAGGAACCCGATGGTCAGAGAAGATTCAGGAGCCAGGACACCCGAGTTCCCCGCCAGCTCTGCCCTGTGCGGGGGGCCTTGCACAGAAGGGCAGGGTTCTCTGCCTTCGGCGAGCTTGCTGTCTCGCTGGCCTCCGCCACACCCTGCCTGTTTTCAAACGCCGCCGCTCCAGGAGAAGGGGTGCTGCCAGCGCTGGCTATTTATGGCTCAGGGAGGCTGTCCAGTGAAGCTCCCCTCATCAATTATGAAGGGAGACACATGTGGGTCAGGATTGGGGAATTCGGTGTGCCAGGGATCTTCCGGAATCTTGCTAGTAGTCTAATTTGGGATTTACCCTCCCTTGCCCCCCTCCCGCCCTCCCCGCCCCTCTCCACCCCCAGGAGAGCTGCTGACTCAGCAGCCGCATCTGCTGAGTCCCCATAACGCGCTCCCTGGGGCTTCTCCGGGTCCTGCAGACAACGCTCCCCTCCTCCCCTTCCCCCCCTGGTGCAGAAGAGCAAAGGAAAACCACACAACGCTTTTAGAGAAAAAGGAGTGACACTCTTTATTTATATTCACGCCGGCGGACTCGGGGAATGACTTTCCAAATCTGAGTAAAGTAACATGCAGGGGGCTTCTCTTTTATATCTACCTGGGGTCTTTGTCCTGCAAATATGGATTATGCTTCCGGTCCTTTTCTCCGGCCTTGCAAGAAGGACCCCCCAGGTGATGGGGGTCCCCAGGCCCTATCTGAGGGTCTGGCCTGGCGCTGGAGTTAATAGCCCTCCCTCCCTCTGGGGCAGTGCACCGCTCACAGTTTTGTGGCCTCTGTAACGGGTTCTGCAAGACCTGTATCTGGGAAGGAGGTTGTGACTTAATTACAGGTTATCAAGAATGTACCCTGAGCTTGCTGGCATGGATTCAGATTGCTAGACCCCCCACATATCAGGGTTACATTGGAATTGGCCTTTTAGCCTCCTCACTCCCCAACGCCCGGCTATCCTCAGTCACGGGTCACCGGGCTCCGCTTCTCGCAGCCGGGGCTCTTGGCCTGACCGCTGGCTCCCGGAGGAGGTTTCTCTAAACTGCGCGCTGTGCCTTATTTTGTATCCCAGCACCGAGCACCGAGCACCGCGGGCTGTGACTTTTACATCCAGCCCTCATTCAGGCTCCAGGAATCTCCCAGGTCCGGGGCTGAGCGTACTGAGCCTTATCCCGGAGTCGTGGTTAGGAACGGACATTGCTAAGCGCCCCTGGGTTCTGTTTTTGGGTTCTTGAGCCTTTTCTTCAGCACTCCACCACCTCTGTCATCCTCAGAATGTCACTTGACGGTCACTGGCTTCCCACGGCCCCGAGCAGTTTTCTCCTTCCTCATTTACTGCTTAAAATCTTTGCTTAACATCTCTGAGTTGTTAGCTTTGGTGAGCCCTCAAAGCCACCAGCAGGAGGGAGGGCCCAGATCCTTCTCCTAAGAGAAAGGTGTACGTACGGCAGCTTCAGGGCCGGGGCCGGGGCTGGGGCTGCCCATTCAGCCACCGGGTTTGTTTACTCACCGGCTGGGAGGCTGGCCGTGGTGCTCTGACCGGGAGAGGTCACTTCAGGCGTTTCCTGCCGCTTAAGGGAAGGTGTGAAGAGTCTGCCTCCTCCTCCTCCTCCTCCTCCTCCTCCTCCGGGTGGGGGTGGGGGAGACACGGAACCGCAGCAGCGGCAGCAGGATGGGTGCCCACTGCTGACCGAGTGTCTGGCCTCAGATTACACCGTCTCAGAGCCCAGGCGTAAAATTAGCAGTGGTGTTCTGTGTGTGAGGAGCCAGAGAAGTACCAATTCAGCAGAACCTCGGAGGGGACAGAGGAGAGGGGGAGAAGGGGTGGGGTGGGGAGAGGCCCCAGGTGTTCCCCTGGACAACCGCCTCCCCACACTTGGGAGGAAACCCCAGTGTGGCTGAGTCAGGGCCATGGCAGGGTTCCTGGGGTCATGGGGAAGGCAAGACTTAGAGGAGCCTGGGAAGATGGACTTGAGGGAGTGCCCTGCGCGCGCGCATGCACACACACACACACACACACACACACACCCCACATGCACACATGCACACACACACGTGCACATGTGCACACACACACACACACAGCGAGACTGTAAACAAGAATAAGAAATTCCACATGTCCGTGCTCTTTGCACGCATTCTCCTCATGAGTTGTCACTGCAGCCCCATTGGGTAAGCCTGTTTCACAGACGAGTAAACACGGGATCGGAAGGACTTATGCGCTTGTCCAAGTGGTAAGGGCAGACGTGGAATACCGGGGACCGGCCATCATTGCACGAAGCGTTAATCACGCGCTGTTAACTCTGATTGTTTGGTTCTGATGAAAGGAGGCTGGGAGCTTGCCTGCTACTGACCTAGACTCTCGATTCCAATAATTACAGGCTTTTGTTGTTTCTTGTGATTAAGCCCCTATCCCAGTGGTTGGCAAACTCATTAGTCAACAGAGCGGCAAACAGTTGCTGGTGAGCCGCAGTTTGCCGACCACTGTCCTAGGCCTATAGTAGCTTCCCTGGCAAAGGTCCATCTTTACCTTAAGCGAGCCTGCCTGTTGTCTTTTTGCATCTAAGATAACATCACTTTGTTTTTTTCTATATTTTTAATTCAGAGGGGAAGGGAGAGGGAAAGAGAGAAACATCCACGATGAGAGAGAATTATTGACCAGCTGCCTCCTGCACCCCCCACCCTACTGGGGATCAAGCCTGCCACCCAGGCACGTGCCCTTGACTGGTTTTGAACCTGGAACCCTTCAGTCCTCAGGCTGACACTCTATCCACTGAGCAAAACTGGCCAGGGCAAGATAACATACCTTTGAAATGTCAGAGTAATCTCCTTTCCACCCCTCGGAGCATAGACCACAGAACCCCTCATTATTTTGTTCTCCAAAAACCATCCTTATGTGCTGTTAATATTAATTATTAGCTATCTTGTACCCACCACTGTCAAAGAGGCATATGCCTCTCCATTTTACTTTTTACCCAATGCCAGCGATTTCTCCCTTTGCTTTCTCCCACCTCCCTGACCTATCACCCATGGATTTCACGTAACCCCCTTACGCCTTGCCTTCCCTTTTATCCCGATGTATAAAATAAGCTGAAAAACTGCCATGAGCATTTCTCAGTCTTTTGAGATTTTGCTTCCTAGAAATTGTCAGCAGTTGGCTCAAATAAGATACACAAACTCTCTACAGGCTTGGACGCTTCTTATGTCGACATTTATGTACAACAGTGTATGTTCACAGCTGTACACATAGGATGATACACACGATCACATGCCAGGCTGGATCACACTGTCTTGCAAAACGCGGTGCCACTTCCTGTCATCCTGGCCACCTTGAAACTAGTGCCTCCGTGCGCCTGGCCATGGGGAGGTGCTTACACCACTTGAGACTTACCTGCTGCATCTGCCACACTCAACCCCATCTGTTACTGCTCGTTGGATTTCTTCCTCCCCCACACTGGCAGCCCCGAGACAGCAGTGAGTGAGCTGGAGTCATTGTCGGTGTTATTTCTAGCTCTTCAGGTGTGAACTCTGTTTAGCACATTGAGTCTACAAGCTGGGCTCCCCGCGCAGGTGTTCTTTCCGTGGTGGGTAACTTGGGGTTGCGTGCCCGCACAGGACTCCAGACTATGTCGATGTCTCAGCTTTGGAGTTCTGTACCAAGTGGAGAGCTTCTGTCCAGGGCTCACACCAGTGCCTGTTTCAGGCTCGACGCTCTGACCTGGCGTCTCTAATGCTTATTTTACCCATGGCTGGGAGAGGCCTGCAGCGACCCAGGCTGATGGTGGAGAGATTTGGTTCCTCTAATCCAGGGGTGGGCAAACTTTTTGACTCGAGGGCCACAATGGGTTCTTACACTGGACCGGAGGGCCGGAACAAAAGCAACCTGACCATGCTGGCACTCTCATCTTGGGCTGCTGGTGAAGGAGTGGAGGGGAGAGCAAGAGAACCCTCCGCTCTTTCGGCTCCGCGGGCCAGATAGAACAGCTGAACTGGCCGGATCCAGCCCATGGGCCGTAGTTTGCCCACGGCTGCTCTAATCAGTTCTGACACCTGGCTTCCTGCTGGGAGCTCAGCTGAGCTTTCTACCAATGCCAGGCCCATAGCCTGGACCCAAACCCAGATTAGCATTGAAATCTCGACCCCAAGAACCTTGGTTTTCCCATGGGGTGTGGGGCAGCCTCTCACTGGTATCGTTTCCTCCTTCCTTAGAGCCTGAATTTTATATGTTATATATATATTTGCTTTTGTGCTGGATACTATATGTTTAAAATACTTAAGAATATATTATTTGGTGTATGTTATGTGGCTGGAGGAGGATGGGAAATTTCACCTTGTGTTTGCCCTGCCATCTTGACTTACTCTGTATTCCAAGTGCCCTGCTCGGCCAGTAGTGGGTTGAGCATCTCTCTCCCTTCTCCTCCTTTCTGGTCCTCTCCCCTCTCTGCCCAGCTCTGCCCTTACCTCCCAAGGAGTCCGTAAGGATCTGGTTCCAGGGCCCCAGGCCCTTGGCCGGCCTGGGGGGGGGAGAGGGACGGCTCTTCGGTCCGGGTCACAGGCCTGGGCCCAGAGCACACTTCCTCCCGGGCGCTCTGCTCTGCCCTGACTCTATTTGGGGCAGCAGGTCCCTTGGGGTGCCTGGGTGGAGCCGAGAGGAGGTTCAGACGAAGGCCTCGAGGCTGCCAGCTGCTCCCCATTCTCGGAGGCAGACCGTCCTCGGGATCCCGAGGGTGGCGCCTGGGCAATGAGAAAGGGCCGGCAGTGGGAGACCCTGGCTCCAGACTCCACCCCGAGGGCTTTGACCCCGAACCCCCCTGCCCCGGTCCTGGGGGTCCAAAGGCAGCGTGAGTCAGGAGGGCCCCCCTTCTGTGACCGGCGGGCTCCCAGGCAGGTCCGCACCCTCGCCGGCGTCCTCTCTGCGGTCCTACTGTGCATCTGCCGGGCAGGCGTGCATGTGAGCGGGTGTGACCGCCGGGGGCGCTCGTGTGGCCGCGCACTTCTCGGTGAGCTCCCTTCAGAATGTGGGCGCCGTGGGCAGCCATCACACGTAGAAATGTGCAGGCAGATGTGACACGACAGCAGTTCCCGCTGCTCTGAGGCAGGAGGCCGGGATCTGGGGGAGAGAGCATCACCAGGAGGGCCTTCCTGCAGGGGGAGGGGCGGGGAGGGCCTCGCTGAAGAGGTGACTGCAAATCGAGCCTTCAAGGAGCAGGGAAGGGCGTCCCGGCAGTGGAACAGCATGCACGACGGCCCTGAGGGGCGACATCGTGGAGCCTTCTAGGGAGGGAACGGGAGGCCCGTGTGGGAAGAAGACGGCCTGGGAGGGGCCAGGGAGGCGGGCGGGACCTTTGGGGCTGCAGGGCCAGCAGTTTGGGCTCTGCATGCAGGGCGAGCCGCTGAAGGGTCTCGGCAGGGGAGGGTGTGGTCGGGTGGGTGTCAGGGACTTGCTCGCTCTGGGGGGCAGCCCTGCAGAGGGTGGGCTGTGCCAGGCCTGTGTGGGCCCGAGGATCTAGGGGTGAGGAAATACAGCCCAGAGCTCCGGGGGCAGAGGAAGACAAACATAAACCAGCCTCCGCAGTCTAGTATAGCCGTGGGCAAACTACGGCCCGCGCAGGCCGGATCCGGCCCGTTCGGCTGTTCCATCCAGCCCGCGGAGCCGAAAGAGCGGGGGGTTCTCTTGCTCTCCCCTCCGCTCCTTCACCAGCAGCCCAAGACCAGAGTGCCAGCATGGTCAGGTTGCTTTTGTTCCGGCCCTCTGGTCCAGTTTAAGAACCCATTGTGGCCCTCGGGTCAAAAAGTTTGCCCCCCCTCCCTGGGCTAGTCTGACAGGGGCCTGTGAGCACTAGCTCTGTGGGGGAAACCAGGAGGGCTTCCTGAAGGAGGTGGCACTTGAGCTGGGCTTGAGGGGTGGCGGGCATGGTGGAGGTCAGCACCCCAGGCCCCGGGAATCACCTGGGCGCAGGGTTTGGTTTGAGGAGCCCGTGGAGGAGGAAGAGGAGGAGGCAGAGGAGGAGGAGGAGGAGGAGGAGGAGTGACCCCCCCAAGGTCACCAGGGCCCTTGGCGGCTAAGCCAGCACAGAGACCCCGTCTCCGATGAAGTGGGGGCTCCCCGATGCCCACCTGAGGCGTGGGCAGCAAGACCCGGCCTCGAGAAAGTTCCCAAAGGCCCGCCAATCCGGGGTCTCCTGGAAACCCGAGGGTGTGCGTTTCCCCAAATCAGCGCAGCTGGGAGTGGGGGGAAGAGGAAGCACGGGCCACTGGCCAGGCCCCGAGCCCGGAGGAGGGTGGGGTGGGGCGGAGAGGAGCGGGGGTGGGGCCTCCCCAGGGCGGCTCCCGGGGGCTCCTGGGACCGCAGGCCAGATGCTGGGCGTCTGGGAGGAAGTGAGAGGCCAGCTCAGTCTGGGCCTGGCCGGGTGAGACCCCCTGTGCCCCCCTCGCCCGGACCACCGCCCGCCATGGCCCGGGCCCAGCAGCTGCGGGCTGAGAGGTGAGTGCAGGGCCGGGGGGCAGCGGCCGGCCTCCTGCGGCCCCTTCATCATATCCGAAGTGGCGAGGCGGAGCTGAGTCAGAACCTAAATACTCAGAAACAGCACGGTCTCGGAACCGTTTTAAGGAAACGAGGCTGCGGTTTCACCTCCCTCAGGCGCCGAAGAGGGCGTGAGGCTCAGAGACGGGCAGTGACTCCCCCGGGGTCACACGGGAGTGGGCGGCAGTGGCGGCGGCGGTGGCGGCGGCGTCCGGATGGGAGCCCAAAGGGTCGGTCTCCCCGGCCGGGCTCACTGCCCCGCACTGCGGTCAGCGGTGGCTTCCCATCTCGTACTGGAACAGAATTCAGAATCTGGCTCGTTTCTCCCTCTGTAGCCAGGGCGCGGCGCAAAGTGCCACCCCCTCCAAGAAGCCCTCCCTGACTGCCCCCTCGCTGCTCTCAGACCCCTTGCCCGGCTTTCTTTCTCTGTCCAGTCTTCGTATGCCCGCGATGCTGTTCTGGCTCATTTGTTTTCTTTACCCCTGGCTCCCCCTTGAGAAGCCAGTTGGATGAGGGTACGGCATTTGTCTCCTTTGATCGCCGCCGCATCCCTGGAAAGCAGAACAACGCTGGTTTGAACTGAGTCAAATGAATGAATGAATGAATGAATGTGTGGACCTTTGCATAGGAAAGTGTCCTCGGGTCGATCTGGCCCAGTCCTGTCGTTGTTCAGACGAGAAGACCGAGGCCCCGGGAGGGTGGAGGACGTGCTGGGGGCACAGGGGGTCAGAGACAAGGCCTGGGCTTGGGGCACAGCCTCGCCAGCACTGGGGTTCACGTGTAGCAGCATTTTCTGAGGGTTTCCTCGGTTGCCAGCCTGGGATCCAAACTGTGGGGGCTCGGAGGACCCTGGGCTCGGCTCTGGCCCTCCGGGACCAGAATAGCAGGTGACCTCAAAAACAAGAGCGTGCGAACTCTGAGAAGGTGACTCTGGGGGTCGCCAGAGATGCATCAGGATGGTTTGGGCCGCCGTGGGCAGCCAGGGGCCGTGCTGGCATCAGGAAATGGACCCTGGGTGGGGTCTCCGGGTTGGGGTGGGGGAAGGAAGCTTGTCTGGGTGTGTGCTGAGGGAGGGGCGGACCAAGAACGGCCTCGGGGAGCCACGGGCTGGTCTGGGCGCTGGCTGAGGTCACCCCCCCAGCCCCAGCCCCGCTTCCCCTCCAGGTCTCCTCGGAGACGGCCCGACACTCGAACCCAGCCCTCAGGAAACAGCTGCCGGGGAGGCGTCGGCAGCGCCCACTCCGCAGGGCACGTGGGCCAGGGAGTCGGCGCCCGGCCCTGGTCCAGCTGCTTGTGGCTCCCAGAGAGGAGGGCGCCTCCCCGGCCCTTCGGGGGCCCCATGGCGGGCCCTGGGCACCGGCTTCCCTGCCCCGGGGGGGGGGTGCGCCTTGTGTGAACGTGGGACCCACGTGTGTTCTGCTCGAGGGCAAGGCAGAGGGCCCGATGGGCGGGCGGCCGAGCCCCCGCGGTACTCTCACAGACCCCAGCTGTCCGAAGATGGAAAGGGCTAAGCGAGAATAGTGAATTTAGTTCCAACAGGCACGCTCTGAGCACCTACTGTGTGCAAGAACCACAAAACTTAAACTGGCTGCCACCCAAGGGTCCTTCCAACCTTCGGCCTCGCCTGCCCAGGCTCCCGGGTGGACTCGGCATGCGCGTGTCTGAGCCCCGAGCATCCTGGGCCGAGAGGGCGCTGGCTTGACGTCAGCCCTGAGGGGTGCTGGCTGAGGTCTCCAGGGGAGGGGTCATTTTAGGGGGACATCCAGTTGGGGTTGCTGCACCCACACCCCCCCCCACCCCCCGACCCTGGCAGCTTCCTGGCTCTGCTCAGCAGGCAGCCAGACCATCCCACCCACCCATCGGAGGACTCGCTCAGGCACAGACACAGACAGTGGCCCTTGCTGAGCACCTACTGTGCGCCCACTGCAGTTCTGAGCGCTGGGGATGCAGTGTGGGCAAGGCCCCTGCTCTCATGGGGGTTCTCCGGGGGGTGGGGGGGCTCCCGACCCTCCAGTGATGTATCTGCACGTACGGTCCCCGTTTTATAGAGGGGGGGGGGAGAAGCCAGAGCACAGAGCAGAGTCCTAGGGAGCTGGGGGTTCAGGTCTCCCTCCTCCACCTGCGCCACCTGCCCTGGGTACGCACAGATGGGCTGATGCCCTCCCGTCGTGACATCCCCTTCACCCCTCCACCGCGGGCAAGACACACGGGCCTCCGGGAGCGGCCGCCCGGCTTCCTCTCTCCTGGCTTTCTCCCTCCCGCCAGCTCTGTGCTCAGACGCCCTCAGACGCCCCCCTCCCCCCGCCGCAGATCCTTGGACTTGGCCGCTCGCAGGGCTATAGGGCCTTTGACACTCAAGGTTTCCCCTGCCCGCCATCCTGTGGCCAGTTTCTCTTTTCTTTTCCTGCTGGCCAAGGAGGCTTCCGGGAAGAATTCCTCCCTAGCAGCCACCCTCAGGCCTACGGGCCCTCGTCCTCGCACAGCGCCCCGCTGTTCTCCTGATGGGTGTGCCCCCACCCTCCTAGAAGCCTGTGTTGCCAAGCGCTCCGGCCCGCCGCACACGGGCTCTCTGAGCGACGGAGTCACGCCAGACTCCCGCTGCAGCTCACAACGCCGTGCTTTTCCTCTCTGGCACCTCTGCCCACCGGACTCTGCCATTTGTCAGGGAGGCCTAGGCAGGCAGAGGCCGGGTCCCCCTGCTCAGAGCCGTCCGGGCTGAGTGGGTGCCTCCAGGGGTGCGCTCCCATTACTGCTTCAGAGCGGGGGCCGGAGCCTGCAGAGGGCTGGGAGTTATCTGCGTTCACCTCCAAGCCGGGGGCAGCCCAGCCTCTTGGCCTCAAGCTTGTTGGCTTCCCTGTGCCTCAGTTTCCCTGTCTGTAGCAAGGGGACCCTGACTTAGAAGAGCGCCTGGTGGGGGGGCCTCAGGACACAGTTGGCCGTGGTTCCTCTTGCCCAACCTGCCCGCTCCTCTGGCCGCAGCCTCTGCCCGCAGCCTCCCGTCCCTCCCCGCCCCGCCCCCAGCCATGACACGCACAGCCTCAGGGGACCGTGCGGAGGAGGAAGTTTCTCCCAAGGGTGTCACCACAGGGCATGTGTGGAAAGTGAGTGGGGAGGTTGCCAGTGGCCACAAGTAACTCTGGGAGTGGCGGGGATTTCCTCTGTCCCCCACCCCCACTTCCCCCCTGCGACACCCCCCACTCCGCCCCGTGGCAGCCTCCTGCGTCCCCCGTCCTGAGGTAGCCGGAGGTCCCAAACAGCCCAATCACTTGGGAACCAGCAGCGGCTGGGTCTGGCTTGGGAATCATTTCTCCTGAAGTCCTGGCCGGTTCTCCGGCTTCGCGGGTGCAGCCCTGCCCCCAGCCCCTCCCCTGTTTCCCCATTGCTGCTGTCGCAGAGTCACAATTGCTCCCGGTTTCCTCATCTGTCCACACCCCGCACCTCGCACCTCGGCCGGCTGGCTGCGCTCCCTCCATCTGTTCCTCTCAGACCCACCCCCTGCTCGCTGCTCTTGGCTGAGGGTCTTAACCACAGTCACCGGGGTCCTCACCTCTCCCTCTGCAGCCAAGATGCCCCCCACCCAGCTCCAGAGCCACACACCAGCTCTTGCTGGGCCCTGACCTGGGTGCCCAAGAGGCCTCTCAAATGAGCATGCCCCAAACGGAGTCCACCAACTCTGCTCCCCTCCCACCATCCTGGTCAGAATACGGGTGACACGTGGGTGTCACTGTTGACACTGCTGTTTCTTTCACCTCCGCGTCCACACAGCCCCCACGCCGCCCTGCCGGTCATCACTCAGGAATGACGGGCAGATGGGTAGTATGACCTTTGGACATGCATAAGGCTGCAGGGAACAGAGGAACTGGTAGCAGCTGAAACAAACAGGGGGTTACTTCTTTATCCTATATAATAAAAGCCCAGTATGCTAAGTGTCCGGTCATCCGGTCAGCCATTCAACCAATCAAAGCGTAATATGCTAATGATATGCTGAGGCTGCTCAACTGCTTACTACGACATGCACTGACCACCAGGGGGCAGACACTCTGACCAGGAGGTTAGCTTGCTGCCGGGGTCTGGTCAATCGGGACTGAGCAAGACAGGCCGGACACACCCTGCAGCCCTCCCACGGTCCCTCCCCAGCTGGCCAATCTCCCGCATTCCTCCACGGTCCTAATTGTGCACCAGTGGGGTCTCTTGACCTGGCCTGCGACCTCTCGCAATCTGGGACTCCTCGGGGGAGGTTGGAGAGCTGGTTTCATGACAGCAGAACCACCGGTCACTATGACACGCACTGACCATCACGGGGCAGACGCTCAATGCAAGAGCTGCCCCCTGGTGGTCAGTGCCCTCCCACATGGGGAGTGCTGTCCAGCCAGAAGCTGGGCTCACAGCTGGCAAGCTCAGTGGCAGTAGTGGAAGCCTCTCGTGTCTCCATGGCAATGCTTCCCCCACACCCCCACCCCCCGACAGGGAGCAGGCCTAAACCATTGGTCAGACATCCCCTGAGGGCTCCCAGACTGCTAGAGGGTGCAGGCTGGGCCAAGGGATCCCCCTCCTCCTTGGTGCACAAATTTCATGCACCGGGCATCTAGTTTCTTAAATAACGAGAAGTCCAGAGGTTCGCAGCTGGTTCTGCAGCTCAGTGACTCCAGGACCAGCATCTCAGAGAACCCGTTGGTATGCCCCATGTTTTTGCCTCGTGGATGCAATGTAGCTGCAGGTCCAGATGTCACACCTGCCTTCAACGCAGGCAGAAGGAAGAAAAGGAGGAGGTCATGCGGGCCTTGCCCATCTCTCTGGATCAGGAAAGCAAACACTCTCCAACAGGCCCCTGCTACAGATTCCTTCTTAGGTCTCATTGGCCAAAACTTGTCACATGGCTGCTCCTAGCTGCAAGAGAGCCGGGGAGACAGGAATGGGATCTATGGGTCTGGCTCACCCCAATCATGATCTGTCAACTTGGAGCTGGGCACATTGCCACCTTGAACAAAACTGGAGCCTGGTCAGCAGTGAGGAGCAAGGGGCACGGCAAATGACACCATGTCTGTCTGCCAAGAATGGCGTCTCCTGTTTCTGTCCTTTCCTCCTATCCCCGCTGTCACGTCACCTCCCAGCCGGAGCACCTCAGAGCCTCCCAGTGGTGCTCTGACCTCCTGCCTTCTCCACTCAGCTGCCGGAGTTGGCCTCCTAAAGCCAGACCATACTGTGTTCACTGTCTTCCGAAGCCGCGCATGGCTCCCTGTCGCCTGTAGAACTCCCTCAGCTCAGCCCTGGAGACCCTCCTCGGACTGGCCTCAGCTGCCTGCTCAGCTCTTTTTAAAATATATATATATTTTATTGATATTTTACAGAGAGGAAGGGAGAGAGATAGAGAGTTAGAAACGTCAATGAGAGAGAAACATCGACCAGCTGCCTCTTGCACACCCCCTACCGGGGATGTGCCTGCAACCAATGTACATGCCCTTGACCGGAATCGAACCCGGGACCTTTCAGTCCGCAGACCGACGCTCTACCACTAAGCCAAACCAGTTTTGGCTGCCTGCTCAGCTCTGATGACACTGGACTCCAGCCACAGTTGACCTGGGCCCAATCCTCAGGCCTCAGAACCTTAGCATGTGCCGTTCCCTCTGCCTTCAAGGCCTGCCCCTCATGTCCTACCTGGTGGATTCCAGGCCTTTCTAGACCTGGTTCAAATGTCACCTCCTCTGTGACATTTCCCCAACCTGAGCGTACGAGGCCATTCTCTCTGGGGCATGTGCTCCTCTGCTCACCGCTGTGGCCCGGGGCCGAGGACAGGGTCGGCCATGGGGAGGTGCTTGATGGGCTGGTCCTGGGTGGATCAGGCAGCTGCAAAGTGATTCGCTAGATTTTAGCTCTGCTGTTGGTGCAAGTCCCATCTGCAGGTGTCCTCACCCCCGAGGTCTGGTTTGCGTAGTGGCTCTGCCAGGAAGGGTGTCGTGGGGCCTGGCCTGGAGGGGGTGTCATGGGGCTCGAGAAGGGTGTTGTGGGGCCAGGACATGCACAGGAAGGGGATGTTGTGGGGCCCGGGAAGGGATGTTGGGGGGCCAGGGAGGGGGTGTCCTGGGGCCAGGAAGGGGATGTTGTGGGGTCTGGGAGGGGTATCATGGGGCCCAGGAGGGGGTATCGTGGGGCCTCAGCCCGGAGGCCCCGGACGACCGGCGCTGACCGGCTCCCTGCCCTCCCTCAGCGACTTCGAGCAGCTCCCCGACGACGTGGCCGTCTCCGCCAACATCGCCGACATCGAGGAGAAGCGGGGCTTCACCAGCTACTTTGTAAGGGAGACCCCGGGGCCTCCCCCCCTGACCTCTGAACCCTAACTCTCCCGCCTCTGCCCTCGACCCCGCGGCCCCGGGCCGGCGGTCCGCCCTCCAGGGGGCATGTGGCAGTGGGTACCCTCGGGCACTTTTGTTGTTACCGCGTGCGGGTGGGGGCGCTACCGGCGCCCAGTGGGTGGAGGCCGCGCCCAGGACGGCCCACGACCAAGAACCATTGGCCCCAAATGTCCCAAATGAGGTCGAGAGACCCCGCTCCAGCCCTGGGAGCCCGGAGCCGCCCCCTCCCCGGCCCCTGGCCCCTGAGGCCCTACCCCCCGGCCTCCCTCCTAGGTCTTCGTCATCGAGGTGAAGACGAAGGGGGGGTCCAAGTACCTCATCTACCGCCGCTACCGCCAGTTCCACGCCTTGCAGAGCAAGCTGGAGGAGCGCTACGGGCCCGAGAGCAAGGCCAGCCCCCTCACCTGCAGCCTGCCCAGCCTCCCAGGTAGGCGCCCGCCCGGGCTGCTGCGGGCAGAGCTGGCCCCTGGCCCAGGACAAAGCCGCGTCCGCCTGCCCCTCCCAGCTCTGTGGACACTGCTCGGTGGTCCTGAGCTGGCCCACGTGGAAGCAGGCGCTGACCCACGCCCTCCCTGGCAGATGGCTGCCCTCCGGCCCCAGCCGCACAGCCCTTGACCCTATGCACCGAGGACCTTCCCGCTTCAGTCCCCACCAGTGTCCGTGCCGGGGCGCGGAGCGCATGAGTCGGGCCTCGTGTGTCTCCCTCGCTAAACACACAGACTCATCTTGCAGCCCTCGCTCCGGCCCCTCCATGAGAGCTGCCTTCTGGATGCCCCCAGTGCCCCCGGTGCCCCCTCCTTCCCTGCTCTGCTGAGAGGCTGTGGGCAGCACGGCTCTGCTTCTGGACAGCCCCTCAGCCCTCGCCCCCGGCCTTCCTACCCTCCTCAGCCTAACCTGCGCCTCGGACGGCCCAATGCTCCGGCTTCTCAGCTCCTGCCCGGTTGAGCCCTGCGAGAGAAACCCCCACGCACATGGTCCTGGCGTGCCCTCCATGCCTGCGGGCCACGCACAAGTGTCTCCCCCCCAAAGACAGAGCCCTTGGGGCCCTTCCCTCCTTCAGGGCAAACCCACCCCTCCTAGCTCTCTGCGCACAAACGCCCCAGACCCCTCCCGCCGGCTCCGGGAGGAGCTCCTCCCCCCTCCCCCCTCCCGTGGAGTTGGACTTGCCTGCTCCAGCCTCTTCCCCCCTCTGGGCTGCAGAGGACGGGGTCCCTCCTGCTCTCCCAGGGTTTCCCGGGCAGCCGGTCCCCATGTCCCCTGTACCCTCACCTTCTGGAGGTCTCGGCTCCACCCAGTGCCCACACAGGCTCGGCCTCCTCCGTCTCCGCACACAGAGGAGCCGTGAGTGAGCCTGCTTGCAGCGGCCTCCGCAACCCCCAGAGCCCTCCCGGGGGGCTCCTCTTCCTCCCCAACAAGTCCTCGCTGGTGCCCCCCCTTCCCATGGCCCACCCGCTGCCCAGCCCTAGCTGAGGCCCCAGCTCCTTCGCTCCACCGAGTCCCCTCGGACGTGGGGATGGGGCCTGGGGCCTGTTCACCTGACGGCGGTGGGCACAGACGCCGCCGCTGGGGCCTCATCGTTAGGGTCTTGCCTCCTCTTCCAGGAAGCTCTCCCCAAACTTTCGTGTCCCCAGCGTCCTCCAGTTCCCTTCCCACCTCCCCGCTGCTCCTCCAAGGTCTCCTTTAGACCAAGGGCTCCCTTCTGCCCCCCCCCCCCTGCGTCTGTGTCCCTCTCCCCCCAACGCGGGGCCCTGCCTTTGAAGAGGGGTTCATTCATCTGCTCAGCCAGTGTGCGCTGATTTGGGCACCGTTCTGGACGGGTGGTGGTCCTTCATCTTGGCGGCACTGGAAGTCACGTGCGATTTAAAATACCCTAATGCCCAGGCCCCCGCCCCGGGGACTCTGACTCAGTGGCTCGGGGGGCGAGCCCGGCACAGTGAGGTTTCTGACGGGAGGAGGGCCACTCTCCCAGGTCCGTGGTGGGCAAACTGCGGCTCGAGAGCCACATGCAGCTCTTTGGCCCCTTGAGTGCGGCTCTTCCACAAAACGCCAGGCCTGGGCGAGTCTATGTTGAAGAAGTGGCGTTAGAAGAAGTCTAAGTTTAAAAAATGTGGCTCTCCAAAGAAATTTCGATCGTTGTTCTGTTGATACTTGGCTTTTTGGACTAATGAGTTTGCCGACCACTGTCTAGGTGATTGGGACAGCCGTGAGTGTGTGTGTGTGTGTGTGTGTACGTGTGTGCATGTGTGTGCGTGTGCGTGTGTGTGTGTGTGTGTGTGTATGTGTGTGTGTGGTGGGTAGCCAGGTAACACGTGAACACTTAACACAAGCAAAGCACCAGCGGGTGGTACTGCCACCGGAGAATGGGAGTTGGGCAGTGGGTGGCACAGTGGGGGGGGTGGGGGTGGCACAGAGCAGTGGCTTCAGCGCCAGGAAAGATGAAAGATGAGGGGAGGGAGGAGCCGGTGGGGCGGAGCCCAGAGACCGGGTTCGTGGCTGGCCCTCAGGACAGCTCCCCTCTCTCCTCAGCCAAAGTGTACATGGGCGTGAAGCAGGAGATTGCCGAGATGCGGATCCCCGCCCTCAACGCCTACATGAGGGTAAGGCGGGCCACGCACCCGGCCTGGGAGGGAGGGGGGCCAGGCACCCTCTCTGAGCGGGCTTTGGGAGCTGAGGCTGGCTCTCCGGCTCTGAGGGGCCCATCTTCAGTCCTTAACCGCCTGGGCTCGGGGCTCGGGGGGGGTGGGGGCCTGGGCTCAGGGCTCAGGGGGTGGGGCCTGGGCTCAGGGGGTGGGGCCTGGGCTCAGGGCTCAGGGGGGTGGGAGCCTGGGCTCGGGGTTCAGGGGTGGGGGCCTGGGCTCCTCAGGGGGTGGGGGCCTGGGCTCGGGGCTCAGGGCTCAGGGGGTGGGGACGGCGCAGGAGCAGAGGAGGAGGTCCCAGGAGCCGCCCTTTGAACGGGCAAATACAGTGTCTGTGCCGGGCGTTCAGATACCGAGGTGACGGGGCCGCCGCCTGCCCCCCTCCGAGGTGCTCACTGCCTGGGGCATGTGGGCAGGTGGGCCATGCAATCATCACGGGGGCCAGGCGGGCTGGGAGCCCCGCTGTGCGGACGGAGGAGGCCCCTCGCCAGGGCACAGGCTGCCTGAGTGTCGTTCAGGGGCCTTGGCTGGGTGCCCTGTTTGTTCCCCAACCTGCCCGTGTCGGCATCGAGAACTACTGACTGGCGATTGTAGGGGGCTCTTGGTACGCATTCGGCTTATTTATCTAGCTGTGCCTTAGATGCCGTCACCCCCATGTTAGAGTGCGGGAGGGAGGCACAGAGGGGAGGCAGGAGGGGCGGGATTTGAACTCCCCGCTCTGAGGCTCCCGCTGTGCTCTTCCCCTCGCTGCTGTGTGTAGTGGAAACCACAGTGGCGCCGGCGTGCCCTCCCTGGGACGGGTCCCTCACCTGGGCCGGTGGGGTTCTGCGGGTAATCATTTTATTTGATCCTTACGCAATCCCGGGAGGGAGACACTGGCCTCACCCCCATTTTATTACTGAGCACACGGAGGCCCAGCGTCACCCCGCCGGCGGGCGGCAGAGCCGGGATTAGATCCGGACGCAGCCTGGCTCAGGGTCTGGGAGCTCAGACCCAACTCGGGGCTCCTGTGGGACAGCTGTGCCTTCCAGGCTCTGTGCTCCCGGTTCCTCAGGGATGGGGTTCCTGCCCCCCTCACCTCACCCCCGTGCCCCACCGCTGCCTCCATGAGAGTCTGGGAGGGCTGGTCCTGGGCATCTGTGGGGGTTCAGCGCCCAGAGCCGAGCACAGAGCTCCCGGGCCGGTGCGTGTGCGGCCGAGGGTGCCCCCGCCAGGTCCGGGGTCCTCCCGCCTCAGGGTCTGCATCATGGTGGTGCCCCAGCCTCAGACCGAGGGAGCGCCCTGACCCCCATGTCCTCGCTCTGCCAGTGGGGCCAGGCACCGTCCCTCTCCCGCCTCGGTTTCCCCAGGTGTGATAGTGATAGAGTGTAGGAAGTGCTTTTAGGCCATAATGTCACCAACTGTTATTTTGGATCATTTGTGGGAAACCCCCGCCCCCCGCATTACCTCATTTTGAGCGAAGGGAGGGGCGTCAGTGGCAGACGGCTCTGGGTGCCCCCGCTTGGGCGCTAGCTGGGCTGTGTGGCCTCAGGCAGCCCCCGTGCCTTTCTGGCCCTGATCCCCACGTGACAGTCAGACAGCGTGAGGTCACACGGTGGGTACTCAGTGCAGAGCCTGTCATGTGACCTGGCACCACCTTCCCTGTCCCGCCAGGAGGTCTTTTCTTTATTTAAAAAAAAAAAAAAATATATATATATATATATATATATATATATATATATATATATATAATTGATATTTTACAGAGAGGAAGGGAGAGAAATAGAGAGCTAGAAACGTCGATGAGAGAGAAACACCGACCAGCTGCCTCTTGCACACCCCCCACCGGTGATGTGCCCGCAACCAATGCACATGCCCTTGACCGGAATCGAACCTGGGACCCTCCAGTCCGCAGACCGACGCTCTATCCACTGAGCCAAACCGGTTTCGGCTGGAGGTCTTTTCCAAATGAGCTCTTCTTTGTGAAATATTACCCGAGCCCATTGAAATGGTTAACATCTGCCTCTTTCCTGGTGCCAGGCGGAGAAGAGGGGGTGCAGTGTGGGTGGGGGAGGGGAGCCGTGGAGCCGGGGTGTGCACATCTTGCCGACCACCGCCCTCCCGCCCGGCCCGGCCTCTCGCCCAAACACAGAGCCTCCTGAGCCTGCCCATCTGGGTGCTGATGGACGAGGACGTGCGCATCTTCTTCTACCAGTCGCCCTACGACTCGGAGCAGGTGCCCCAGGCGCTCCGCCGGCTCCGCCCGCGCACCCGGAAGGTGTAAGTGAGCCAGACGCCCCCAGAGCAACAGCCCCGGTCCCTCCCTCCTGACCCCGTGCTCTGCCCGCCTCTCCCTGGAGGCAGGGGAGACACAGGGACCAGCGCTTCCCTGCAGAAAGTCATCTGAAAACCAGCCCCTGAGTCAGGGGAGGCTGGTACTGCTGAGGATTCCAGGGGAGGCACTGCTGAGCCCGCCCCCCACCCTCCCCGCCGCCCCCTACTCCAGCCAGGACCTGGGAGTGTCCTCAGTGAATCCCAGCTCTTGGTGCAGGCTGAATCCCAGCCCTGGGCCCTGGAGCAGGCGTGTGCCCTCCCCACGCCCGCCGTGTCCTCGGTGAGGCGTCGGAAGGATACCTAACGGGGCTGCAGAGGTTGGGTGTGGGGAGTAGAAGGAAGGCAAACGTGAGATGGCCGGCAAGTCACGGCTCTAAGTGGCTGTGTTCCCACTCTCACCCCCACCCTCTTTCTCAGCCTCTGCTTCCTGGTCTACAAAGGGGCCCAAGCCCTCCCCCAGGGGCAGCGAGAAGGGAGAGGGGATGGTGGCCACAGGAGCCGTTGCGCCTGCCTCTGGCTGACGGCCCCTCCTCTCTCTCCACAGCAAGAGCGAGACCCCGCAAGGCGCCGGCTTGGACCGCTTGGCAGCTCCGAGGGCAGAGGTACCTGCGGGCTCTGGGCAGCTCCCCCCCAGCCGGAGCCCTCCTGCTGGTGCTGGCTGTGCCCGGGTGGGGCTGGGTGCTGCCGGGAGGAAAGGCCTCCGCCTTGGTCACTGGTCACTGAGGCTGCCAGCTCAGCTGTGAGGAGGGGACATGATGAGCTCACACAGACAGACAGACAGTGTCCAGTCACCCATCCAGCAAGTCCCCCGGCCTCTCTGGGCCAGCACTGCGGGGGACCAACGCCTCGGAGATACCAGGCGGTCCTCCAGGAGCGCGTGAGGACACGTGCACCCCAGGGCCCGGGGAGTGGCCTCCAACAAGCCCCCTGCTCCCCGGGCCTCCGCTCCCTCCCCGTTCAATGGGACCCCAAAGCGAGCCCTTCAGCAGGGACTGCACGATGGTTCCCGTCCTCCCGGCCTCCTCCCTCCTCTCCCAGGCCCTGTTTGACTTCACCGGGAACAGCAGGCTGGAGCTGAATTTCAAAGCTGGAGACGTGATCTTCCTTCTCAGCCGGATCAACAAAGACTGGCTGGAGGTGAGGGTGGAGGGGAGGGTGGAGGGGAGGGTGGAGGGGAGGATGGAGGGGAGGGTGAGGTGAGGGTGGAGGGGAGGGTGAGGTGAGGATGGAGGTGAGGGTGGAGGGGAGGGTGGAGGTGAGGATGGGGGGAGAGTAGAGGTAAGAGTGGAGGTGAGGGTGAGGTGAGGGTGGAGGTGAAGTTGAAGTTGGAGGTGAGAGTGGAGATGTGGGTGGAGGTGAGTTTGGAGGTGAGGATGGAGGTGAGTGTGAGGTGAGATTGGAGATGAGGTTAGAAGCAAGGATGGAGGGGAGAGTA